>JANAVB010017598.1:9703703-10303703 GCA_029216955.1 Iris pallida
AACAAGGTGCCTGGTCCGGATAGGTTCAACAACAAGTTCTTCAAAGTCCACCGGAAGCACATTAAACATCCAGTCTTGGAGACGGTACAGGAGATTTTCACTAGTGGCAAATTGTTGAATGAGCTAAATCACACTTTTCTCATATTGGTGTCTAAGAAAGAAGGGGCATCTTCCTTGGCGAACTTCAGACCCATTGTTTGTTGTAATTATTTGTATAAAATAATTATACATCTTATGTGTCGAAGGATGGAGAAGATCATGCAGGGTTTGGTGTCAACGAATCAGACGGCATTCATCAAGGGTAGATGGATTGTGGAGGATAGCCTGCTTGACTCCGTCTGCCAACTAATGCTAGATATGGGATTCGACAAGTTTTGGGTTGCCATGGTCCGCTAGTGCATTACTACTCCTTTTTCGGTCCTTATACAAGGCCACCTGCATGCATTCTTCCGTAGCAATCGGGGACTTTGTCAGGGCGATCTGCTCTCCCCATATTTGTTTACTTTGATGATTGAGTACTTTACGTGCAAGATGGATCTGGCGGTCCACAAGAGGCGGATTATTCCCCTGTACAAGATGGTCACCCTGTATATTTCTTATCTTATGTATGCAGACAACTTGTTGGTTTTCATGTGTCCTACTACAGTGGGACTTACTACTATCTTGGAGATCATGAAAGATTTTCAAAGGGTGTCTAGGCTCCAGATGAACAGGGACAAGAGTCGAGTGTACTTTAGTTCTCAATGCACTCGCAAGGAGGAACGAACGACGGAGTTGGAGATTGAGAAAAGGGAGCTCCCTCTTAAATATTTGGGAGTTCCTTTGTCTGTCAATTATGCGCGGGATATTGATTGCCATAGCTTGGTGAGGTTCACTCAACGCCAGATAGAGGGCTGGCAGGCCCAGAATCTCTCATTTGGCGGTCAAATCGAGCTGGTCAGATCAGTCATATCAGCTTTATCCCTGTTCTAGCTTCAGTCTATTATTCTTCCCACTGCCACTATATAGAAAATTGAACGCATATGTGCTAATTTTATCTGACGAGGTGGAATTCATGTTATTGCCTGGGACCAGTTCTATCAGCCTTGCGAGGAGGGAGGGTCGGACTGAGACTATTGCAGATGCTTAGAGAGGTAGCAGTGATGAAACTGACATGAAAATTTGTTCAAGGGGGATCCTTACAGGCGGATTGGAAGAGTTGTAATCTAAAGGGAGGTAACTTCTGGACCTGCAGGTATAATAACAACACCTCAGTTATATTCAAGTATTTATTGCATCAGCATACTTCTATAAAAAATGCTATGCAACGGGTCATCCGAGATAGGCGAAGTATGGACTTGTGGCTCGATCCTTGGATCAACCACAGGAGCTTGCTGGAGAGGGTTGGGGACCATATGCTTCGGAAGGTGAGTAGGAGGTTACAAGTTCAACACATTCTACGACAGGGGGAGTGGCGGCCTGAAAGTTACACTTATACAGCCAGGTTCGTTGAGATTATCCGGACTGTCCTCGTGGACTCCGATGCACATGGTGATAGGTGGGTGTGGCAGCCGTCGATAGCCAGCACTGGGTCTGGAGAGTTCAACTATAAATCATGCTATAATTTTCTACGAACGTCTCATACTAGACTGGAGGAGTTTGATTTTATACGGGTCGGTGGATTGGCCCGAAAAATGCAATTGTGCATGTATAAATTATTGTTGGGAAGGCTTCTGACAATGGATAGGCTTGCTCGGTTTCGAGTCCAACTCAATTCGCAAAGATGTACTATGCAACAAACATGATGAATCGATTCGCCACTTATTTTTTGAATGCGAGTCGTCTTGGTCCATATGGCAGGCACAAAATAGTAGAGGATTAGGTGGTTGTACGGATTCGAGGGAAATTGGTGACATTATTGCTTGGATTAGGGCACGGAGAAACCGAGGTGGGATATGGTATATAGAAGCACGAATAAGACTTGCTGCATCGGTTTGGCACATGTGGAGAGAGACAAACAGGCGAATCTTTGAGGGACTCCCTACCCCCATTATAGGAATTTTACATAATATTGATTTTGATATATCTGCTTTGAGGAGGCATTCTGAGGCTTGATATTGTGAAAGATGTACTTGACCTTTTGATTATATGAAATTTACCTTCTTTCAAATATATATATATATATATATATATATATATATATATATATATATATATATATATGAGGAGGGATCCACATCCCCTCACTTTTGCATTCCCCATGCATCCCCATGATAACACCCGTTGGATCTTGTTTAAGTCATCTAATCTTAACCACTGAAAAATCAACGGTTAAGATTAGATGACTTAAACAAAGATCCAACGGATGTGAAAGAGTGAATGCATGGGGGATGCAAAAGTGAGGGAATGTGGATCCTTCCTCTATATATATATATATATATATATATATATATATATATATATATACATTGAAAAAAGGATAAATTTTATTCCAAAAGTAATGCAGTAATCTTACAATATATAATCAAAGTGGGACTCCCACTCTTTAGTTCCCCATAGCATTAACATCAAACTCTATGTTATGAAGAATGCCTACCGGAGAGGTGATAAGCCCCTCAAATCAGACGGTTTCGTTTCCGCCATATATGCCAAACTGAGGCCGCCAGTCGTACTCTGACGGTCCCGAACCAGTGCTGCCCTCTACCTCTGCTATCCCGGAGCACAGTGATGATGTCCCCAATTTTCTTTTCGGAGTCACATCCTTCCAACACTATACTCTGCTCAGACCAGATCTGCCATGTCAGGACACACTCGAAGAAAATGTGCCATATAGATTCATTATCCACACTGCAGAGCACACATTTGGGATCTGGGACCGGCACTCTAAACGAACTCAGACGATCCCTAGTCAGGAGACGGCCCAGTAGAAGCTTGTAGACACAGAGCTGCATCTTCCTGGCTATACCCTTGCACCATACGAACTCGTAGTCAGAACTCTGAGGAAAGGTGCGCCGGATGAGGTTGTAGCAGCTCCGGAATTGGAACTCTCCGGTTCCCGGAGTTGCTCATGTCGGCTCCCAAATCCACCGATCAGCAGGCAAGTCCGGATCAATGGCAATAGTACTGATGATCCCGCCCAGCTCCTCAGTAAACCGATAAGACTCCGGCCTCCACTCTCCGTCGCGTATGATACGACTACACATCAGCCCACGCCTGTCCTCTTGATGTGTCGGGGCTCCCCTGATGTCCAATAGCGAAAGCCGATCTATCCAAGGATCCCGCCAGAGGTCCGTTCCAGACCCATCCTTCATGACCTTCCGGATTGCAGATTTGAGAAGCCCCTTGTGTCTCAAGACATTTTTAAAGGTGACTGAGTGATTGTTGTCAGTAGCACAGGTCCAAAAGTTGCCATGCTTCACATATCGGCTGTGCATCCAGTCAGCCCAGAGGGACCCCCCGTTGATGAATCTTCATGCCAGCTTTAGCGCAGAGGCCTCCCTGATCTCTCGCAATGGCCTAAGCCCCACTCCTCCCTCCTTCCTGGGTCTACAGAGCTGCTCCCAGGAGATCGCATGCATACCCCCTCCAAATGAAGTCTGCACAAATCCGCTCCACTTCCCTAACAGTGGCAACAGGGAGAAGGATAGATTGTAGCCAGAAATGAGCCACAGCCGAAATCACCGATCTGACCAGCTCGATGCGTCCTCCAAAGGACAATCCGGCGGCTTGCCAACCTTCCACTCTCCTCTGGACGTACTCCACCAGACTATGGCAGTCCTGATCCCGCGCATAGTTGACTGTGAGAGGCACTCCTAAATATCTCACCAGAAGATCACTCCTCTCAATTCCCAGCACATCGGCCCGCTCCTCCTTCTGGGGATATAGGGAGCTGAAGTACACTCTGCTCTTTTCTCTGTTCATATGAAGGCCCGAGAGGAAATTTAACTCTCCCATAATCTCCGCAATCGTCTGCATACCCTCCGTCGATGGCTGGATGAACACCAAGAGATCATCTGCATAGATAAGGTGGATAACTGGGAGATCCACCCTCCTGAACAATGGGACCAGCCTCCCACGGTACACTGCCAGGTCCATCAAACATGTGAAGTATTCCATGACAAGCGTGAACAGGTAAGGGGACAGAGGGTCACCTTGCCTAAGCCCACGGTTGCTCTGGAAGTACCCATAAGGGATGCCCTGGATGAGGACAGAGAAAGTGGGAGACGTAATGCACTCCCGGATCAATGCAACCCAGTGGTCCGCGAAACCCATGGCGGTCATCAGATGACAGAGGAAGTACCTATTGACCATGTCATACGCCTTCCTCAGGTCCAGTTTCACACATGCTTTCTCCCCTCCGGGTTTGCTAAAGTCCCTCACCATCTCATGAGCCAGGAGGCTGTGCTCAGCGATCGACCTCCCCTTGATGAACGCAGCCTGATTCGGAGAAACAAAGTCCTGCATGATCCCCTCCATCCGCCGGCACATAAGGTGCATAATTATCTTATAAAGATAATTACAGCACGCAATAGGTCTGAAATCCGCCAATGCTGTCGCTCCCTCCTTCTTTGGCACCAAGGTCAGGAAAGTGTGGTTCAACTCTTTCAGTAGCTTCCCTTTGGTGAAGAATTCCTGCACCACCTCCAAGACCTGATACTTCAGAATGTCCCAGTGGCGTTTGTAGAACCCACTGCTAAAATCATCCGGTCCGGGAGCCTTGTTGGGATCCGCCAACTTGACAATTGATTCCACCTCCAAAGTAACAGGAGCAAGAAGAATGCTATTCCCATACGGAGTCACCAATCTCTTCGTAACAACCTCTGGAAACACAGACAAGTAGTCAGTCTGGAAATATAACTCAGAGTAGTACCTGACAGCCTCGTCCTGGATCTCAGCCGGCTCCCCCACAAGGTTGCCATCCACATCAAGAAGCTGGGAGATGTGATTCCTATGATGTCTGGTCCGGATGACATCATAGAAGAACTTGGAACAACGGTCGCAGTCCTTGAGCCAAGAACATTTGGCACGCTGAGCCGTGCTAATCTCCTTCTACAACCGCAAGATGTTGACTTCTCCGATCAGCTCCTTCTCTCTCGTCGCCAGGTCACCGTTAAGCATGTCAGATTGCATATCCTGCTGGATAGTCCGCAACTCCACCTCCTTATCTTCTAAGGTAGTCTTGGACAACCCCTTCACCCAACTCCGTAGAGCCTTCTTCATAGCCTTGAGTCGATGCACCAAGCGAAACTGGGCCGTCCCCTCCTGACAGCTAGTAAGCCCCTCTGAGACAGCCTCCAGATAGCCCTCCGAGAGATACCAACAGTTGTTGTACCTGAATGGGCGGGACTTCCCAGGAGACCGAGTAGTGAAGCCTACCCTGATGGGAGAATGATCGCTCGTCCCAGCGGCCAGGCCCTCAGCCGAAGAATTGGGAAAATGCCGGAACCATTCCCTATTGCCCAGGGCTCTATCAAGCTGGCATGCAACCCTGTTCCGGATCGCTTTGTTATGCCAAGTCCAAATGAAGCCTGAGCGCGACAAACCCTGGAGGCCCGCCTGGAGGAGACATCTCTGGAAATCATATAGTATAGAGTCTGGAACTGGGCGGCCGCCCACCTTCTCCCCTCGATGCAGAAGGGCATTGAAGTCCCCAATCAGCAGAAGCGGAAGCGACGACGAATCAGCAGCGGCGGCGACCCTGGAGATGTCGCTCCACAGGGACTCCCGTCTCCTCCTGTCGTTGTGGCCGTAAACCGTCCCCAACAAGAACCGAAAACCACCCTTGTTCGAGAAGGAGATGGCGATCAACTGCTCCGTCATCAAGATCAAGTCCCCTTCCCAGCTCTTCGAGTTCCATCTGGCCCAAATCATGGCCATGTCACAGAGAGCCAGGTTGTGTAGTTGGGCCCAATGAGGTGGGGTCCGCCGAGCAAGGGTCGTTTCACCTTTGATCTTCGATTCTAACAGTACAGAGATGTCGCACTTCTCTCTGTGAAGAACCCCACAAATCTCTCTCCACCTCCCTAGCGAACACGCCCCACTCACATTCCAGGCGATGATAGCCATTAATTAATGAGAAGATGAATCCCCTGGAAAACACCTGAATTGGCACCTGGGGAGTGTACCGCATCCGACGCTAATAGATCCTCCTACATCCCAGTCGGAATGGCCTGCTGGGGAACGACCTGAGAGAGCACCATCGCCCAGGCAGGGTTGTCAACACACACCGCCTCCTCCCCGGCAGAAGGATGCCCCCCCTCCCTGGAGGGACCGTCACTCAGCGGACCAACAGTACGTCGCTTCCTACAGTAAACATCTCCCCCCAGCCCGAATCTCCACAAAAATCCTAGCATACATCAACCTCGAACGGAAGGCAGTAGCTTCATCCGCCTTGATCGGGGTGCCCACCAAGCTCGCCAGACGCATCAGCAATGGAATACTCCAGAACCGGACAGGGAACTCAGGGAAGCGAATCCATACATGGATGGCATTCAGGACTTCCCTCTCACATCTAAGTTTTGGAGTCCATTCCTTCAGAATGATGAGCCTGCCGTCGAACGTCCAGGGACCGCCTTGCAGGATCCTTGCGACATCCTCCGCAAGCCCAAACTTCACATAGTAGAAGCCGTTCTCGCGAGCAAAGAACTCCATACTGCCCTTAGGCTGCCAGACTCATGCTGCATAACCCCGGATCAGTCCGTAGAAACGCGTGTTGCCTAGGACGTACAGAACCAGAGTATTCTTCCAGTAGGCAGTCACCTTCTCTATCTCCTCCGCAGGGAACGAGGCCCGGAAACCTCTCCCTGCCTTAATCGGCGGCACATACTCCATCGATGTTGGACTTTTCGGTCCCACAGGTTTGAAAATATCTGTCCAGGACCTTCCAGCCGGCCGTGTAGTCGCCTCATGTGGCCTGGGGACACCCCCCGGGGGGGAGACCCAGACCCCTGACCGCCGAGTTCCACCACCTTGCTCTTTCCCTTATCCGCCGCGGTCGCCTTAGGCCGCCAACCCACCGATCTCCCAGCAGACGCCACAGGGCCACGGGCCGATGGC
The DNA here is from genome assembly GCA_029216955.1 of Iris pallida. NCBI lineage: Eukaryota > Viridiplantae > Streptophyta > Magnoliopsida > Asparagales > Iridaceae > Iris > Iris pallida. The sequence goes on from JANAVB010017598.1 coordinate 9,710,739, forward strand.
CGCACCCCTGACCCGCCTTGTCGTCTGTCAGCAGGATAGCGATCCCTAACATGGCCCTGTCCTCCTACCTTTCCCCCGGTCTTCGCCACACGACGACGCGTAACCGTCGTCCATCCTCCTCCCTCCATCTGACCCCCCGAGATCCAGATCCTGCTCCGAATTCGAAATTCGGAACGTTTGAGACATCCCGAAGGATCCGATCCCCGTCCCATCCCCTTGTCGGATCTACCGTCGACGATCCCGTCGCGACCGCCTGATGGGGTGCGCCCGACCCCCTCGAACCGACCCCAACCCCCCCCCCCCGGCTGGGGGGGAGCACCGCAGCCACCGCCAGAGGGGGTCCGCCCGACCCCCCCTCCGTCACTCCCACCCACCCCCCCACCGCCTGGGGGGGTGCCGCCGCCCGCAGCAGATCTGGGGGGATCTGGGGGGTCCGCCCGACCCCCCCACCAACGATCCCCCCCCCTCTCCGCCTTTGGGGGCGCCGCCGCCGACCGGGGGGGGCTGCCCAGCCCCCCCTTCTTCCCAGTCTTCCTTCCCCCGCCGGCGAGGGGATTTGGTGGCCGCAAGGGAGGAACCCTAGCCGCCCCCTCCAGGTTCGCTCAGTCGCCCGCTCCCGAGTCCATCTTATATATATATATACATCTTATATATATATATATATATATATATATATATATATAAACTATTTTTCAACAATATCAGAAAGAAAGAAAATTTTATTTTACGTGCAACGCACGTGAATTTACTAGTGTGTGTGTATGTGTGTGTGCATGTGTTATATATATATATATATATATATATGTGTGTGTGTGTGTGTGTGTGTGCATGTGTTATATATATATATATATATATATATATATATATATATATATATATATATATAAAATATATATATATATATATATATATATATATATATATATATATATATGTATAATTTTATTTTATATATATATATATATATATAAAATATATATATATATATATATATATATATATATATGTATAATTTTATTTTATATATATATATATATATATATATATATATATATATATACATATATATATATATATATATATTTTATATATATATATAATTTTATTTTTTATTTTTTGCATGTGTGATATATATATATATATATATATATATATATATATATATATATATATATATATATATATATATATATATATATATATTCGTGTTTAGTCCCCTGACTATGCATGTTTTGGGGTTTTATGGACTTCTTCTGCAATTTTCAATAGATTTTTGGATTTTTTAATAATTTCTTTGAACCACCTAGATCTAGGCGGCTGCCTAGGCGGGCTAGGCGCTAGTCAGCTAGTGCCCGCCCGACTAACGCCTAGCGTTTTTCACAACACGGGCACCTATATGATTGTGGTATTAGCAACCTTACTAGATAAACTCAAATGTCAAAGTCGTCAGAAAAATTGAGAAGTTCCAAATATCCAAAAGAAAAAATTGAAGATCAAAAGACTCTGAAGTCCCAGGTTCTAATTCAAACTGTAGGCCGGTCAAAACTAATAAATACACAACTTGACTCGAAATCGACTAAGTTAGTCTAGTTTATATATATATAGTAAATGACGTGTGATATACCATATAAAAATATGCGTATTATACCTAGATTTCAGGCTGCTACTATGCCCGAGTAGATCATATTTGGATGCTGTTACTATACCTGAGTGGCAGACTACTATGTCCGAGGAGTTACAAGCCATTGAACGTATCCATAGTTGGGATCTTGTACTCATGAAAATGGTGAGCATCTGATCTGCTGCAACTGGGGTATAAAAGAGGAAAAATTAGCTTATATTAGCATTTATCGGAACAAGGCTCGGTTAGTTGCTCGTGGACAAAAATAATCATATAGATATAGGTACCTATAGGATTGTGGTACTAGCAAATCCTGCCTAGATAAACCCAAAAGTCAAAGTCGTCAGAAAAATTGAGAACTTCCAAAAATCCAAAAAATAAAATCGAGGATCAAAAGACTCTAAAGTCCCAACATCTAATTCAAAAAGTAGACATGTCAAAACTAAGAAATACATGACTTGACTCGACTCCAAACTCGACTAAGTTAGTGTAGTTCTATATATAAAATAAATGACATGTGATATATCGTATAAAAATATATGGGTATTACACCTAGATTTCAGTCTTTTCCTTTTGTCGTTTCGAGTCATTGAGAGCCTCGATCATATTTGGAGGCCGGTACTATACCTGAGTCATATACAACTATGTATGTCCGTGGAATTACGAGCCGTGGAACATATTCATACTTGGAATCTTGTACTCTTGCCTAATGGTGAGCATTTAATCTGCTGCAAGTGAGTATAAAAGGTCAAAGCTTTAGCTTATAGTAGAGCATTGATAGGTACAAAGCTCGGTTAGTTGCTCGTTGGGTTTTCAACAGTACACATTGATAATGACAAGATTTTGCTCCTATTGCGAAGATGACTATTGTTCGGACTCCTTTAGCTATTGCTTCAGGTTGTAACTGGCCTATATCTTAGATGGATGTGAAGAATGCTTTTATTATGGTGAATTTTAGAAGGATGTCTACAAGACACCTCTTGGTTTTACTCATTCTCCTGGTTAGGTATGTCATGTCATCTTCACAATACCTTGTATGGCCTTAACAAGACACCTCGGGTATCATTTTCCAAAAGTACTGCTTTATTCATGCATAACTTTTTCTACGAGTTCATATGATCATGCTTTGTTTACTCTGCTATATGTTGATGATACAATTATCATGGGTGAACGAAACACACAGGTTGATTTTCATCACATTTACTAGTAGTATCTATACGGAACAATATCGCTTACCATATGTTATGTCATAAATGCAAATTTCTTCACAAATGCGCATATTGTTAGAGACATTCTTTCTTCCTTCACAAACTCTTCTTGGTCGATCCACCTTGAGTTTTAGGGGTTGTTTGCAATCATTCGTTGATTGATGTTACTTTTGATTGTTAATTGTTTCTCTTTCCTTGTCAAACCCTCATTGAACATCCCATCATGAGTTTGAGGGGGTTGTGAAAGTTACTTTAGATATAGTCTACACATCGATTAGGAAGTTCATCTCCCCATATTGTATTTGTATATATAACCCCGGGTTGGAGCCTGATACATTTATTGGTTCCATTATTCTAACACTTGCCCACCCAATTATGTGCAAGTCTGAAAGGTTATGCATCAAGTCACCATACAATGATATTGATTGAAACGACTGCTTCAAGTAGCTAGTTTTTAATAGAAAAAACGACTGCTTCAAGTAGCTAGTTTTTAATAGAAAAAATGTATTAATTCGTATAGTGAATGGAATTAAAATTCATTGATTTTGTTTAGTAGGATGTTCATAGAAGGAAGCAAATTTTGATGCCACAACATTAAACTTTTATCAGCTAGTACTCCTGGAAGTGTTATGCCCCTTGTTAGATGGTTTTCAAGCAATCAAATAGTTTACCTTTTCTCATTCTTTCTCGTGTTGTACCAGATCCAACATCTAGTTGTTCGTAAGGTGGTATTCATGAACACAAGTCACAAGTAAGGCCAAATGTATATGTATATATTCTGAAACTTCCCTAAATCCTGCAAATCCACTCTCCTTTATGTCATATTCATCAACCTTCCTATACCATCTCACCCATCAAGTGTCATTTTTCTGGTTCCATATTCAACATTAATCTCCAATATTTCATAAGAAAAGCTCCCTAAACCTATACAATAAGAGGCTAATAAAGTGTTAACATAGGTTTCAATAAGAAAAGGCTGAATTGCATTTAAATACGGTGAACTATTGTGCTTTGGCAATTACACAAAAAAAAATGCCAAGTTGCTAACATGAACTTTATTTTTTCACCGAAACACATGAACTATATTTCTTTATATTGTTCTTTTGCATGTTAGTCCCGACAGTTAAGTACAGTAGGCCATAATGCCCTAATAATAAAAAGTATATATATTTTTCTTTCTTAATAAAAAACTTACCCCACCCCCCCACCCCCCGGGCTACAAACGTGGAGCCGCTTGCCGTTGAGCAAGCAGCATCCTACACGAATGGTTGCTGCTGGTTGCACCACCAACAAGGAGCGATAGCAGTAGGGGGTTGATGGCGAGAGGGGGGCCAACAACGCTAGCACAAGAAAGGCGGTAAGTTTAGGTTTTATTAATCTATTTATTTTACTTTATTTTTTTACTTGTTTAAAACCAAATAGAAGTAATGAAGTAAAAATGAAGTAAATTATATTTGGTTTAGGGGCAAAAAGTTTCAAATTGGTTCAGGGTATTTCATAACTGACTAAATAAGGAGTAACCTGTGAAAGCTTAAAACCTTTGGGTATTTAAGTGCCCAAAAGATAGTTAATGGTATTTAATTGCCAAAACTTGATAGTTTATGTTATTTAAGTGCATACTAGCCTTAAAAATTAAACCCATGTAGGAATAAATCATCAAAAATACCTGTTACTAATGAATAAGTTTATATTAAAAGGAAAAGGTATTATTCAAGGACTAATTTGTAAATAAATACCATTAACTTATTTATCAGCAACTTGCTATCATGAACACTGTTTTTCTAACTTAATACCATGGGCATCATATATTTTGCAAACGGAGATGCCAAAAGACTTTTTTTTTCCTACCCTAATGCCTTGGTGGGGGTTGGTGTGTGTGTGTGTGTGTGGTGGTGGTGGTGGTGGTGGTGGTGGTGGTGGGAGAGGGGAGGGGGGGTGTAGGTGGCTGGTTTGGGTGCTACAGACTAAACTAAGGGTGAGGTGGGGTGTGGTACAGTGTGGGTGGTTCTTATCGGGGGTGACAGAGGGGTGCAAGGGAGGTGGGAGATGAGGGAGAGATTGGTGCAATATCCAAGCTGTCGACGTGAGTTGGGGTGTGCAGACCCCACAGCAGTGTGTGGGGGGGGGGGGGGGGGGGGGGGGGGGGGGGGGGGGGGGGGAAGAAGGGGTTGAGAACATGTTAATTATCAAGGGGCAAAATGGTTGGAATACAATAAACTGACAAGAGTATTGCTCAACCCTAAATCTAGTGCCGGTCTTGCGTCTAAATAACTGAAATCAGAGTATTGACAAGTCTGATTAATTTTTAAAAAAAGTTAACTCATCAAATGCATGTTAAAATGTGACATTGCTGAATTACTGAAACTATGGAGGCAGTGAAAAAGACAAACCAGATGGTGTATAGGAACAGCAGTTAGTGTTCCAAATCGGCCATTTATGCGCCCAACAATTTCATGAACTTGGCTAGTAAGCTTTTGATCTGGACAGAAGAAAAAGAGTCTTAATTAATTTGCAGCTCGCAGATATACAACAAAGTAAACTTTTGGCATTTCACAGAGGGGAAATAAACATTTTAAGAGTTCAAACTATAGATAATCTTCTTCAAGGCATGGGAAATTCAATACAAAAATCAAGAAGAAGAGAGTGGTTTTTCACTAAAGCATAAGTTGCCCAGGAAATTATTCCTCCACCAATACCAAATTCAATACAGAGATGGAGAGAACAAAGCAAGCAAGAGACCGAGAGAATGACAAATACAAAGTCTTCCACTCATACAAGTAATGGAAGTTAAATGGATTCTAGCCACTATCTATACTTGGAAAGCATCAGCAATGATTGCAAGCATGGGCAATGAAGAAGTAGGCAGGCTGCAAAGTACAACAATAAAACTTTCCCATTTTTGAGACGGCCTGCAAAGTGGATAGTAAACTATGCTTGGGAACCGATAGTCATACCATCAGAATGTGAATTTACATTGAAGATTGCTTCCAACAAAATTATTGAACACATCAAAGAAGAATAAATAAATAAAATCACGGTCAACCACTTCTCAATTTTCTGTGCACTTCTCAATTTTCTGTGCACGGTATACCTTGTGCATATCTTGTTAGAGTATGGAATGTGACTTGCGAATAACCCCAAACAATGGAAAACTTCATTATGACTCCAAGGCCAACTATTTATAGTAAGGTTTACAACAGGGGTCGCTCTCCCTGTCCAATGTGGGAGTAAAGAAGAGCAAAAGAAGACAGCACACTATACAAGTAGCTAATAATATGCTATTATTTGACAGATCTTTCTATCATCGTCAATGTCCTAGCTTCCTTTAATTGAGATGGTGCAACCTATGGAGCAGAGCTCAGGTGGAGAGAGCTCTACACATATGGATTAACCTTCTAGAGCTGGATATCATTTCAGATAACGGTTCTTTGTGTTGCTGTGTAATTTATGGCTAAGACAACTATAGGTATGTGCAAGCTTTACTCGCCATAGATATATCGTTTTAGTCTAATTGGAGACATAATCTTGTTTTCTATCTTTCATTATGTCTCGGAAATATCTACCTTGTAATTGGGAGTTGTTTCATTAATTACTGATAATGGAACACGGGGAATTTATTCCCACTGCCTTATCTCAAAAATACTATGGGAAGGTGAGGGGCTTGACAAAAATATGAGAAGTAGGCGAGTTAGAACTAATTATCAACAAATGCAATTACGGCTCGCGCAAGAAGGTAAGAACCCTCAAAAATCAACAATTTGAGAAGGCTAATTCTAAGGGCACTCCAACAATTGCTAGGGGCTAGCCCTTACTAGGGGACAGCCCATTTTGTGGAACTTTTACTGGGGACAGCCACAATTTTGCTTGGGACTAGCCCCCCCCCCCCCCCCCCCCCCCCCCCCCCCCCCCCCCCCCCCCACCACAAAAAAAAAAAAACAACCTCAATCAACACTCATTTGCTAATTTTCATTCTCTCTTCCATTTCTGAAACCCTAAAACCCTAAAAGAAGTAGAGATGGAGAAGAAGCAGTAGTCCCAGCTCATTTCCGGCGCCGCCATCGCCCGCTTCCTGTGCCGCCCCGGAGGAGGAGGAGGAGGCGGCGGCTGCGGAGGAGGAGGAGGAGGAGGAGGAGAGGGATGACGAGTCCCGCTGGGCCGCTGAGGAGGAGGCGGCGGCGGAGGTGGTGGCCCTCGACGAAGGTGGTGGCCCTCGGCCCTAGCCGAGACATTGTCGGGTTCGAAGAAGAAGAAGACGCCTTTAAAAATAGGGCTGCAACTAAACTGGCAGTCCTATTTTATGTTAGGATTGCCAACTTGTTGGCAGTCCTACTTTATATAGGACTGCCAACTTGTAGGACTGCCAACATATAAAGTAGGACTGCCAACTTGGCTGCAGTCCTACTTTATGTAGGACTGCCAACTTGGTTGCAGTCCTACTTGCTGAAAAAATTTGGACTAGCCCCAAGTAAGGAATGGAGATGGCAAACTTGTAAATTTTTTGAAAAAATTTGGGCTAACCCCTAGCAAAATGTGGAGTGCCCTTAGAATTAGCCTTTGAGAAGTGCATACATGAATGGGGAAGATGAAACAACATATAATGGAATAGAAAACTGATGTGATGAATAATTTTGAGATCAGGGTCAGCGATTTACTGTCACCCCTGGGTCTCAAACCCATGACTTCCTCTATCCATACCAATGGTCTCAATCATTAAGCTGCCCAACCTTTGGTAACCAACGTGATGGATAGTATAAGGCAAAGCACAAATTCATAACACATTCAAATACATTTATTTGTTCTTGCAAGTTAAAATAAAGATAGAAGAGAACAAACAAGAAAAATAAGAAAAACCGTTTTGAAATAGGAAAAACAAGCATCAAAACAAAATATGAAGAAGGATAGAATAAGGCTTACTTACTATTAATGTTGGGAAAACACCTTGCAAAATAATCTCAACGGAATGCAAATATTCATAGTTAAAGGGATGAAAAAGGTAATAATAAGTATAATTGGTGTGTACTACAGTAGTCAAAATAAAAACTAGGAGATTTATTATTAAAAATATCATTACTGATTCTCTAGAAAGCTTGTTAATTAAATTCATTGGAAGTATTGTTTTTTTAGAATTCAATACTGAAGAGAGATAAGAAATAAAAATAACTACATTCATTTCTGAAATGTTAGAACTTGGTGCTCAAAGAACCAACTAAAAGAAATAAACTAGTTTTCTAGTTTTTCGTATCATGTAAAGATAAAGAAAAACACATAAAAAGTGAAAGAAAATAGGTTTGAAATGGTAACAACACATGCATCAAAAGAAACATGAAAAAACAGTGTACCAGTTACTTCCTCATGATGTACGCAAAGAACATTCATCAAGAGGATCTTGATGGGGGTTTAGATATGCACGGTACAAAGCATCATACACAAAAAAACATGCAAAAATGACTCAAAACAATATATAGATACGATAATCACGATTAAAACATATCATGGACTGTTGTTTCCCAAAATTTATAAACAAATTTACAAAGTACATAATCTTTTAAGTTAAGAAAACATAAAATGAAGTAATGAAGAATTTTAATAAGATCATAAAAGGTTTAAAGAATATAGAATCTATACTCAAGCTTGTATAGGAACTGAAAAATCCATGATAACTCATTGAAAGAAATAAAAAATTATAGAAACAAAATACAAAAGAATATAATCTAATAAAGGTTTAGAGTTATAAAAGATGGGGAAAAAATGAACTAAAGAAAATAGCTTTGAAACAACAACAACATGCATCAAAGCAACCTTATAAAGGTGGGTACATTCACAGGGTCGGCTATGGAGCATAAGAAAGACAACGTCACAGTCAAGATCTTTACAAGGTGGGTATATTCACAGTTCAGGTGACAGTAAAGAATAAGTATGTTTTCATGTCATCATCATCCTCCTCATCTAAGCCTTCTCTCATCAGAATAGGGTCGGCTATGGAGCATAAGAAAGCTATATATAAGATTTAACAAAGTTTTATGACCGATCGTCGACCTGATATCAACCTTATATGTTTCTTCCAAATTCGTAGCCAAGGTAGTTATGAGCACCCTCCTAATATGTTTATCATGTAATAAACAAAACAAAAAAATAGAGAAGAAGATTATAACCAAAACATAACACTAATTCTTCCAAAAGATAGTTAATCAAAAATTGATTAAACTAAACTACACATGTACATGTATATTTAGGGAAAATATATAAAGATTAATTAATATGATGATGATGATGAATCCTAGCAAATTGCTTAGCACTTTAAACAGCAATGAATTCGTCAGGCTTCTTCAAATATTTTAAAAAATCCATGATTGCTCAATAGAAGATAAATAACCTTAGTGCATCAAATGAAATGTTAGCATCCAAAGAACAAATTGATATAATTAAATAAAAATGTCACATCCTATGTACGAGGTAAGTACGGTCGAGGGGAGATTAATACCAAGGTTTGCAGTGTCGGCCAATACTGATACGTATTGTTCGTATCATATCGGTTTTAGCCTGTCCTAACAAGATACTGACCCAAAGAATCGGATTTGGCTGATACCAGTAACTATCATTCCAAAAATTATGTATCAGACCATATAGGATGATACCCACCAGATACTATTTGATACTGACATTGAAGCTCTGACAACACAATAAAATTCACTAACACAATGATCAATCGCGCCGTAAATCGACATGCTACGGTGTGTCGATAAGATTCCTTTATCTAAAAGCAAGTAAATAAATATAGCATCTATTTTGGATTGGCGGTTCAACAATATTCAAGATTATTCCATTCAAAACTGTCGACGAAACATAATAATACCTAAATCTATCAAATACTTTTCGCCTTTTCTTAGTATTTTTTAATTACTTTTTGACTTTTGCCGAACCGGGAACATCAAAACCCCAACACAAAACCGTTAAAACTACCAAAACCACAGATAAAGATGCTTCTAAGGAGAGCCCCACCTTGATTAAAACTCATACCCGCATAACCATGGTTATAAATATCTTGTATGCTTGTTGTTTGATGTAAGTTCTTAAAGCATGCTCTTTTATACATTATGCACCCTATGTCCCTTTAGATGGCGAGATATATAATTACAATAGTAATGAGGTAAACGGGCAGCAACACATGTACAACTGACTAGTAAATGCAAACTAAGCATTAATTAGTTAAAAAGAGAGAAAAAGTACACCAAGCCTAAGAATAATACATACATTCTGGCACATCTGTTCTGGTAGGAACAGCAATTTGCAGCAAGACAACTTTATCCCTCCAAGATGGATTTTCCTCAAGGAATTTCTCGAAGGCTAAAATTTTTTGAGGAATTCCTTTAATCATATCCAGGCGGTCAACACCTAACATTACCTGGGATAAAAGAAAATAAATGTTCAAGTAGTACTAAAAATTAACATAAATTCTGGATGCATAACTATAAGGAGATTCAAACCAAATTCAAATAGATGATTCTCTAAGGCCTTGCACAATAAAATTCAAACAATCAATATTAGTCTATGATACCTAAGAAAGATACCAAACGTATGTCAACAAAATGTTGTCACAACCAAATCAAGTATTACTACCTTGACATTGGGTCTGCTATAAACAATCAAAGGTTGCAACTTAAGCCATTAAGTTATGCTCTTTCTACCCTGAATGCTAATCACCTTTCCACCACTTGACCAAAACCATTGAGGATTCATTGGACAAATTTGAATCAATCTCTATCCCCATAGCATCTTCAGGAATCATGAACAATTTATTTGTTTGTCAATTATATAGTTATTTCATGAGAGCTAAACCTCCATCATGATCTCAAGGTTACCGAAGAGCAACTCAGTCAATGTTCAAAACCCCAAACTTTCTCCAACTTTAAAATTCTCTCTTTATGTTATTGTTTTTACTGCTGCATTGCTGATTCACTAATAGGTTAAAGCTTCCATGTATTCCCTTATTCAGAGGCCCAAAGAACAGTAAATTCAATCATCCCTGAAGGCAATGGCGGCACATTTTTTTTCAGGTGGAGCAGGTACTTCTACTTAGAATTTTCTTCCCTTCTCTCTATTTTACCTCGAAGTTTTAAAGAAACTTTTTGTTCTCCTCCCTTTCTGTTGTACGGAATAATGGGGTACAAGTAAGATCTTTCCAAAAGTCAAATGAAGTTTCTGTTTTTCTAGCTCTGTTTTTGCTACTGCAAAATTACGGTGGTTATCATGTCTCGTTTGTAGTCCTATTACTGAACCCATACCCGTTAATCTTATGGGTCCAAATTTTGGACTAGATCTGCCCGTATAACCTTCGGCCGGGCAAGGTTGTAAAAATCACTAGTCGGCCATTAGTCGGTTCGCGGAGACTAGGAATTAATCGGATTAGTCGGGGACTAGTCGGATTAATCGGTTTGAGTTATATATATATATATATATATATATATATATATATATATATATATATATATATATATATATATATGCAGTAAAAAATATAATATATATGCAATATCTCTTATATGTCATCAAAGTATTAACTTAAGTACCCAAAAAATATATATACGCAATATATGTTCTTGGTATGCATCTTTTTTGAAACTTGTTCTCCTTCTCCTTCTCGGTCAGTTGCTTTTAGGTTTTTGAAAAAACTGAATTTCGGGTCGGATTTTGATCTTTTTTATCCCTTTTTTTGGGAACCGAGGCCTAGTCGGCCGGCTAGGCCCGTCTAGCCGCCTAGTTGGCTAAGTCCGATTATTGTTTAAGCCTATTTTTTTGCCCACTAGTCCCCTACTCGAGTCGGCGAAGGCCGACTACCGACTAGTCGGGGACTAGTCGGCCTAGTCGAATTTTTACAACAGTGCGGCCGGTTCTGGATTCTCTACAAGGATGTCATAGCATACTTGTTCACCCAAAACTCTGGTCAGGTCCGGGTATTTCACTACAATCTATATAACTACATCATATTCTTATCCCTATTTTTATGTAAAGGGACTGTTACAAGGATGAGCCCAGGTCAAGGTTGGGTACGGATTAGGTGGACCAACCCTAACTGTTTTGAGGACCAGGCGCTACCTGCACAAATGCTGGGTTTGTGGCCAGTAATGGATAAAACTGGGTCAGGTTCGGGTCTTGGGTCAAAATAACAGACCTAGGCAAGATGATATATATGTCTTTCTACTTCTCTCCATATGGTGCTCATAGAAATTTGATAGGGTTCAGTTAATGTGTGGCTTATACAGATACCATGTGGGAGCCAATTGACGATAAGATACTTAGCATGAGCTATCACATCATAAGAGCACTTCATATTTAATGCATGATTGGGTATTGTGCTTGAAAGTCATAACTTGTGTATTTTTCATTGGCCCACTTACAATGTGTATGAGCCACACATGAACTAGTCTTTTTTTTAGAGAAAGAAAGTTGGTCCTCTTTAGGGAAAGTTATGAGCCAATTTGTTTTGCACCCATAACAAAGATTCAACAAATCAGTAAACTGATAGATAACATACTCATATAAACCCATTTTTTCACCCAACAGTCCTATTAAACTTTGGTCAATTTTGATTGGCAATACTAAAATTTCAATGGAGACAAAATGTGCTATGTAACATTTGATGAACCATATTTAGTTGGAAAAAATTTCAGGAGTGGACGAACCTGATCGGCCCAAGTGTCCATTCACCCTTCCTTGAAGGTCTAAATCCATAAACGTCTAAAAAATAACAGCTATGAATTATGAAGCTGTGATCTATACCAAAAGACAACAGAAAAATGCCACAACATGTTGCCTTAAAACCAAATCAAACATTTCTCCCTTGATAATGGCTCCACAGCAACAAACCCATGGTTCTTATACATCCGAAGCCATTAAGTTCTATTCTTCACCACTTGATGCTAATCTCATTGCATCCCTAAACGACTCCATCTAGAACTTTAAATAAGAAAAAATTGAAACTATCTCTACACCATATAAACCCTTCCTTGAAGGTCTAAATCCATAAACGTCTAAAAAATAACAGCTATGAATTATGAAGCTGTGATCTATACCAAAAGACAACAGAAAAATGCCACAACTGATAGATAACATACTCATATAAACCCATTTTTTCACCCAACAGTCCTATTAAACTTTGGTCAATTTTGATTGGCAATACTAAAATTTCAATGGAGACAAAATGTGCTATGTAACATTTGATGAACCATATTTAGTTGGAAAAAATTTCAGGAGTGGACGAACCTGATCGGCCCAAGTGTCCATTCACCCTTCCTTGAAGGTCTAAATCCATAAATGTCTAAAAAATAACAGCTATGAATTATGAAGCTGTGATCTATACCAAAAGACAACAGAAAAATGCCACAACATGTTGCCTTAAAACCAAATCAAACATTTCTCCCTTGATAATGGCTCCACAGCAACAAACCCATGGTTCTTATACATCCGAAGCCATTAAGTTCTATTCTTCACCACTTGATGCTAATCTCATTGCATCCCTAAACGACTCCATCTAGAACTTTAAATAAGAAAAAATTGAAACTATCTCTACACCATCACCTCTTAGGAAAGCATAAACATTTTATTCAAAGAACACAAACTATAATTACCAAGATAGAAGGAGAAGAATTTGAAGTACATTAAATCATCTTGGACCATCACAATGTTTCCTCATGAGACCTAATCATATTCATAATGTCAACACTACTGAAAGAAACTCAACTAAGGTCAATATTGCCGATCCCGATGTTAATAATTTGAGCCTTGGATAAGTTTCCCTCCTTAGTAGCTTCATCAACGGAAGTCTCAATGCAGCTTTTTGACGGGTTCCAATCTTTGGATGGGGCTGCGCAACCCTTGACGGACAGTCCTTAGCCATAGGGCATGTGCCATCTAGACCTACCAACGCCTTCCCAACACCCCCATCTTCCTTTCCACCATAGGAAAGTGGGAAAAGTGAGCTGTCACAAGGGTAGGTACGACTCTGGTCTCAATTCGGACCAGGCTATCCTCACGAAGAGTGGACAGGCTATGAGTGGATTCAAGAGGCAAGTGAACAAGAAGGGAGTCCATATGTTCACAGAGCACTTCCATTAACTCCTATGAGGCCCTCACTGGAGGGGGGCGGACAAATATCCTTAATGTGCCTAATGCAGCAGCAAGGAGAACAAGTTGGTAGCGCGCGCACGCTTGTTTTATATATATATATATATATATATATATATATATATATATATATATATATATATATATTTATTTTATTTTATTTTTTTTGGAAAAAGGGTAAATTTTATTCCACAATCATCGCAATAAGGTTACAACATAGAGATACAATCCCAACTCAGGGGGACATTACTAGTACATCCGACTCAATGTTATGAAGGATGCCCACCAGTGGGGTGGACAGTCCCTCATAAATGCGCCGGTTCCTCTCCCTCCAGACATGCCAAACTGATGCAGCAAGCCTCAATCTAGCACGTCTGGCCCAGCTCTGCCCCCGTCACCTGCCATCTCCAATCCACTTAAGGATTTCTCTGAAGTCACGCTCCCTTCCAACCCCTCCCAAGTATCTCCGGCTCTGCTCTGCCCAGATGCTCCACGTCACTTGACACTGAAAGAACAGGTGCCCAATGGATTCATTCTCTGCCTCACACAAAACACACGTAGGGTCAGGGACAGGGACCCCGAACCGAAGCAGTCTGTCCCTAGTAAGCAACCGGCCCAGCACCAGTTTATATGCAGACAATTGCATCTTTCTGGCAAGGCCCTTCCCCCATATAAAGTCATACTCCTCGATCTTGTCGAAGTGGGAACGAACAAGATCGTAGCAGCTGCTAAATCTGAACTCCCCAGCACCCTCCGTGTAGCCGGGAGGGGCCCAAACCCAGACGTCAGACAGTACATCAGGAGTGATCTGTACCTGCCTGATCTCCCCTCCTAACTGAGCAGTGAAACGATACTCCTCTGGTCTCCAGACCCCACCCCTGATGATGCGCCTACAAGTCAGACCTCTGTACTCCACACCGTCCGTCTGGGGACCCAGAATCTCCATGAGAGACTGACCAGCAATCCACGGATCAAGCCATAGGTCCGTCTCCCCTCCCTCCCTCATCTTCCGCCGAATCGCCTTCCGAAGTACAGGTCGGTTCCTCAGGATATGCTTGAAAGACACAGAGAAGTTGTTGTCAATGTCACATACCCAGAAGTTCCTACCCCGGAGGTACCGACTAGACATCCAAGCCGACCAAAGAGAGCCGCCCTGAAGGAACCTCCACGCCAGCTTGATCCCCGCCGCCTCCCTGACAGAAACCAGAGAACGCAGACCCACACCTCCCTCCTTCCTAGGACGACAGAGCTGCTCCCAAGAGATGGCATGAATCCCCCCATGCCAAATGAACTTGGCACATATTCCCTCAATCTTTCTGATAGTAGCCAAAGGGACCATAATAGATTGGAGCCAAAATAGAGCAATAGCAGATATAACCGATCGAACCAGCTCAATACGCCCTCCAAAAGATAGGCCAGCCGCCTGCCAGCCCTCTACCCTCCTCTGCGCATGACGGAAGCGAACCCTAGCTCTGCTAGGGCATCACCAAATCGAAGCGAGGAGGCGGCCAATCGTCCTCCGGACCGGGGAAGGACAAGGGGGTGGCGGCGGAGGCCGGCGGCGACCGGCTAGCGGCGGGCGGCGGCGAACGGCCGCCGGAAAACCTGGAAACTGCTGCTGCATGCGCGCGGGCATTCGCTGGCGGCCGGGGGGGCGGCCGGGGGGGTCCGGCGAACCCTCCCCGGGGGCGGACGGATGCCGGCGACCCACCCCAGGTGGGGGGGGGGGTGGCCGGGGAGGGCTACGGACGGCGGCGATGTCACCGAGCACGGGTTCGGCCGGTGGTTCGACGGCGGTTGCTCCGGGGGGCTCCCCTATGGTGTTCACCGCCCAGAGTGAGGAGGGGACTTGGACTACGGTCCAAAATCGGAGGGTAAGGCGAGGAGGTGGGCAACGATCGCACATCTCTGAGACTAGGAGGGGCTTCGCTTCTACACAGGGATCGGACAGGAGGTCAGGGATAGCCAGGAGAACAGGACCAACGGTGGGCCAGGTGCACACAGGGGAACGGGAGGGACAAGCCAGGACTACGTGGAGGCCTCGTGCGAAGGGGTCAGTCGGGGCGGCTGGCCCAGTTATCGGGGTGAGCGGGACTGCTGCGAACTTGAGTGACCGGCCGGCCCCGACGAGCCTGCCTCGAAGTTCGGGCCCACGGCCTGTGTCCTGGGCAGATGCGTGCAAGGTGGGGATTGCAAAGACTCCGGCATCGATGGAGTATGTTGCGCCTATGGCGGTTGGGGGTGAGCTATGCGCCGACTTTCCGGCTGAGAAAGTGGCGAAGGTGACGGCATTTTGGGAGAATACTTTAGTGTTATATGTGTTGGGGAGCAAGCCCTTCTACGGGCAGATCCGAGGTTATGCGGATAGAGTCTGACGGCCGAAGGGTAGCATGGAGTTCTTCTCCAAGGAGAACGGCTTCTACTTCGTTAAATTTGGGATGGCAGAAGATGTGGCTCGGATACTCCAGGAAGGGCCATGGACGTTTGATGGACGCCTCATCATACTGAAGCAATGGACTCCTGACTTGAGATGTGAGAAGGAGGTGCTGAATGCGGTGCCTGTGTGGGTCCGGTTTCCTGAATTCCCGGTTCGCTTCTGGAGTGTCCCCCTTCTTATGAGACTTGCCAGCCTCATTGGCAAGCCGATTAAGGCGGATGATGCCACCGCCTTCAGGACTAGATTGATGTATGCTCGGGTATTTGTGGAGATTGACGCCAGGTTGGACCTGCCAGAGCAGTTGAAGTACCGGACCCCTACTGGTCAGATCCTGATGCAGAAGGTGGAGTATGAGTGGGTTCCCCCCAGATGCCCGGCGTGTGTCTGCTTTGGGCATCTCCCGAATGCTTGTAGGTGAGGAGGAGTTTCTGAGGTGGTGACGGAGGAGGCAGTGCAGGAGACAGGTGGTGTAGTTGGTACCCCTGTAGTTGAAAAGGCGGGCTTGATGGAGGATGAGATGGAGGCAGACCCTTCCCACATCTCTGGGGAAAACGAGGAGTCTCCGACGGAGATTTCTGTCGGGGCGATGGTTGAGTATACGGGGACAAGGACTATGACCACCAGGAGTATGGGACAGGAGGACAGGCGAAAAGGAGAGGATAACACTTTAGCTCTTCAGGTATACAGTCGGAAGCGCCAGGCAACGGAGTCGCATAGTGAGGACAGCGGACATGGTGGGCCGGAGAGAGTGTGGAAGGTTAACCCTAAATGGGTAGCGGTCCTAGCTCAGCCTCCCCAACAGGGGGACCCGCAAGGGGTAGCGGCCCTTAATCAGCCTCTACTTCAGGGGGATAGAGATGAGGAGTCCAGAGATATGGAGGTTGCACTCTCCCCGGGTGCACCTTCAGAGGATGTTCAGGGGACCCCACCCGCGGTTTAGATGTCGACCCTTGCCTGGAATGTCCGGGGAGGGTGTTATCTGGGGAGATGGAGGGAGATTAGTGAGGTGCTGAGGAAGGAGAAGTGTGAAATCTCGATCTTACTAGAGACTAAGATCAGGGGGCGAAAACCCTGGCTCGTAGAACTCCTACGGACTGGGTCCAGCTCCACAACCTTGGTCTCTGTGATATGGCGAGAATCTGGGTTAGATGGAACGGAGCTAGTTGGGAGGGGGAGGAGGTTTTCATGACGGACCAGCTGGTGGCTATCTCCTTCGCCAACAAGGGTGGGTTCCGATTCCTGCTTGGTGCTGTCTATGGGCACAATGACAAGAGGCTGCGGGAGGCCTTGTGGCAGGACATCATTAGGCTGAGTATATTGGCGGGGCATCGTCATTTCCCCCTGCTTATTATGGGAGACTTCAATGCCACGCTATACAGGGGGGAGAAGCTGGGGGGCGGCCGGTCCCGGACCAGATTCTATCAGACTTTCAGTCCTGTCTTCTCCAGTCCGGGCTCAGGGATCTGGAGAGGGTGGGGCACATATGGACGTGGCACAACAAGGCGGTGGTTAGCAGGGTGGCATGCCAGCTTGATCGTGCTTTGGGGAACAGTGATTGGTTCCGCCTATTCCCCTCTACTGTGGCTGAGGGGCTTCCTGCGGGGACCAGTGACCATTCGCCGATCCTGGTGCGCTTCGTGGAGAGACCCAGATGGAGAGCCCGTCCGTTCAGGTATGACAACAGTTGGTTCCTATCGTCTGGCTATGAGGAGACTGTGGCGGGGGATCTTTGTCAGGATGTGGTCGGCACAGCTCAGTTCCGTATGGTTCACAGGCTGAAGAAGACCAAACGCGCCATCAGAGACTGGGTGAGGGCTCTCCCCCGGACCTCCTTACAGGAGAAGGAGGCGGAGCTGAGAGACCTGCAGTCTGATCTTCAGGGGGACATGATGAGCGGAGAGATGGCGGCTAGAGAGAAGAAGATGGCTGCAGAGGTCAACACCTTGCGTCTCCAGCAGGAGATTAGTGCGGCCCAACGGGCCAAATGCTCCTGGCTCAAGGATGGGGACCGATGCACCAAATTCTTCTATGATGTCATTCGGGATCGCCAGCACCGGAACTGCATCCAGAGACTTCTAGACAGGGATGGGCGTCTTGTGACCGACCAGGTTGCTATCCAGGAGGAGGCTGTCCGGTTCTACTCTGAGCTTTATCATCAGACGGACTATCCCACTGTTTTCCCGCAGCTGACTGCGAAGACGTTGATTACTGAGTATGGCAACAGTCTTCTTATGGCTCCTATCCGGATGGCGGAGGTGGAGCGATTGTGATGCAGGCTGATGCTTCCAAGTCCCCTGGGCCGGACGGTTTCTCCAGCGACTTCTACAAGCGACATTGGGGTGCCCTCAAGGCCCAGGTCCTAGAGACTGTACAGGAGTTCTTTGAGACGGGCAAGCTTCTGAAGGAGCTGAACCACACCTTCCTGACGCTGGTGCCCAAGAAGGAGGGGGCGACTTCCCTTGCTGACTTCCGACCGATTGCTTGCTGTAATTATTTGTATAAAATAATTACTCACCTTATGTGCAGGAGGATGGAGGACGCTATGCAGGGTCTGGTTTCTTGGAATCAGGCGACATTCATCAAGGGGCGGTCTATAGCTGAGCATAGCCTGCTGGCTCATGAGATGATTCGGGAGTTCCACAAGCCAGGAGGAATGAAGGCGTGTGTGAAGCTCGACCTGAGGAAAGCCTACGACACCGTCAACAGGGACTTCCTCTGTCATTTGATGGGTGCGATGGGCTTCTCCGAGACATGGGTGGACAGAGTCAGGGAGTGCATCACCTCCCCTACATTCTCGGTTCTCATTCAGGGTATACCATACGGGTTCTTCGGCAGCAGCAGGGGGCTTCGTCAGGGGGACCCGCTTTTCCCCTATCTATTCACCCTTGTGATGGAGTATTTTACCTGTTTGATGGACATCGCGGTGCATCGGGAGAGGATTGTACCGATATACAGCAGGGTCTCACCAGTGGTATCACTTCTCATATATGCGGATGATCTATTGGTATTGATGAGGCCTTCCATGCGAGGGATGAGGGAGCTTGCGGTGGTGATGGAGGAGTTCGGTCGGTTATCGGGTCTTCGGTTGAACAGGGACAAGAGCAAAGTTTACTTCAACAACTCTTGCACTTTGAAGGAGGAACGGGCCCTGGAGCTTGGGGTGGAAAAGGGTGACCTCCCGGTGAAATATCTGGGGGTGCCCCTATCTGTCAACTACGCGAAGGACCGAGAATGCCAAAGTCTGGTGGACTTTGCGCAGAGGAGGGTAGAGGGCTGGCAGGCGGCTGGCCTATCTTTTGGAGGGCGTATTGAGCTGGTTCGATCGGTTATATCTGCTATTGCTTTATTTTGGCTCCAATCTATCATGGTACCTTTGGCTACTATCAGAAAGATTGAGGGCATATGTGCCAAGTTCATATGGCATGGGGGGATTCATGCCATCTCTTAGGAGCAGCTCTGTCGACCTAGGAAAGAGGGAGGTGTGGGTCTGCGTTCCCTAGTATCTGTCAGGGAGGCGGCGGGGATCAAGCTGGCGTGGAGGTTCCTTCAGGGCGGTTCTCTTTGGTCGGCCTGGATGTCTAGTCAGTATCTCCGGGGTAGGAACTTCTGGGTATGTGAAATTGACAACAACTTCTCTGTGTCTTTCAAGCATATCCTGAGAAACCGACCAGTACTTCGAAAGGCTATTCGGAGGATGATGAGGGAGGGAGGGGAGACGGACCTATGGCTTGACCCGTGGATTGCAGGTCAGTCCCTTCTGGAGATGCTGGGTCCCCAGACGGATGGTGTGGCGTACAGAGGTCTGACTTGTAGGCACATCATCAGAGGTGGGGTCTGGAGGCCAGAGGAGTATCGTTTCACTGCTCAGTTAGGAGGGGAGATCAGGCAGGTACAGATCTCTCCTGCTGCACTGTCTGACGCCTGGGTTTGGGCTCCTCCCGGCTCCACGGAGGGTGCTGGGGAGTTCAGTTTTAGCAGCTGCTACGATCTTGTTCGTCCCCACTTCGATAAGATCGAGGAGTACGACTTTATCTGGGGGAAGGGCCTTGCCAGGAAGATGCAACTGTCTGCATATAAACTGGTGCTGGGTCGGATGCTTACTAGGGACAGACTGCTTCGGTTCGGGGTCCCAGTCCCTGACCCTAAGTGTGTTCTGTGTGAGACAGAATGAATCCATAGGGCACCTGTTCTTTCAGTGCCATGTGGCGTGGAGCATCTGGGCAGAGCAGAGCCGGAGACACTTGGGAGGGGTTGGCAGGGAGCGTGACTTCAGAGAAATCCTTAAGTGGATTGGAGATTGCAGGGGCCAGGAGCAGAGTTGGGCCAGACGTGCAAGATTGAGGCTTGCTGCATCAGTTTGGCATGTCTGGAGGGAGAGGAACCGGCGCATTTATGAGGGACTGTCCACACCATCGGCGGGCATCCTCCATAACATTGAGTCGGATGTACTAGTAATGTCCCCTTGAGTTGGGACTGTATCTCTATGCTGTAACCTTATTGCGCTGAGCGCTGATAGTGTAATAAAATTTACCCTTTTTCCAAATATATATATATATATATATATATATATATATATATATATATATATATATATATATATATATATATATATAACACGCGTGCGTATATATATATATCTAGCTCGCTCGGGCTTCATCTGGACTTGGCATAACAAAGCTATTCGGAATAGGGTTGCATGCCAGCTTGATCGAGCTCTGGGAAATGGGGAATGGTTCCGTCATTTCCCTAACACTTCAGCGGAGGGTTTGGCTGCTGGGACGAGTGACCATTCCCCCATCCGGGTTGGATTCACTTGTCGGACTCCTGGAAAGGCCCGTCCTTTTAGGTACAACAACAGTTGGTACCTCTCTGAGGGCTATCTGGAGGCTGTCACAGAGGGGCTTGATAGTGTTCAGCAGGGGACGGCCCAGTTCCGATTGGTCCGTCGTCTCAAGGCCACGAAGCAGGCTCTTCGGAGTTGGGTGAAGGGGTTGCCGAAGACATCCTTAGAAGATAAGGAGGGAAAATTGCGAGCCATCCAGGAAGATATGCAGGCTGACATGCTCAATGGGGACTTGGCGGCTAGAGAGAAGGAGCTGATTGAAGAAGTCAGCATCTTGCGGTTGCAGAAGGAGATCAGCACGGCTCAGCGTGCCAAATGCTCATGGCTCAAGGACGGCGACCGGTGCTCCAAGTTCTTCTATGATGTCATCCGGACCAGGCAGCATAGAAATCACATCTCTCGGCTTCTGGATGTGGATGACAATCTTGTGGGGGAGCCGGCTGCGATTCAGGGCGAGGCGGTCAGGTACTACTCTGAGTTGTATTTCCAGCCTGACTATTTGTCTGTGTTCCCAGAGATCATTACGAAGAGATTGGTGACTCCGTACGGGAATAGTATTCTTCTTGCTCCCGTTACATTGGAGGAGGTGGAAGCTATTGTCAAGCTGGCGGATCCAAACAAGGCTCCAGGCCCGGATAGTTTTAGCAGTGGTTTCTTCAAACGCCACTGGGATACTCTGAAGCACCAGGTCTTGGAGATGGTACAGGAATTCTTCACCAATGGAAAGCTGCTAAAAGAGCTGAATCACACCTTCCTGACCTTGGTACCTAAGAAGGAGGGAGCAACAGCGCTGGCGGACTTCAGACCTATTGCGTGCTGTAATTATCTTTATAAGATAATTACGCACCTTATGTGCCGGCGTATGGAGGGGATCATGCAGGGCTTGGTCTCCCCGAACCAGGCTGCTTTTATCAAGGGGAGATCGATTGCTGAGCACAGCCTCTTGGCTCATGAGATGGTGAGAGGTTTTAACAAACCTGGAGGAGAGAAGGCTTGCGTGAAACTGGATCTGCGGAAGGCATATGACATGGTCAACCGTGACTTCCTTTGCCATCTGATGACTGCCATGGGTTTTGGGGATCATTGGGTAGGCCTGATACGGGAGTGCATCACGTCCCCCACTTTCTCGGTCCTTATTCAGGGCATCCCCTATGGGTATTTCCAGAGTAATCGTGGGCTTCGGCAAGGCGACCCCCTGTCCCCTTACCTGTTCACGATTGTTATGGAATACTTCACTTGCCTGATGGACTTAGCTGCACACCGAGGGAGGCTGGTTCCACAGTTCCGGAGGGTGGATCCACCTGTCACCCACCTCATTTATGCTGATGATCTCTTGGTGTTTATCCGGCCTTCGATGGAGGGTATGCAGACGCTTGCAGAAATTATGGAAGAGTTGCATTCTTTATCGGGTCTTCAGCTGAACAGGGAGAAGAGCCGGGTGTACTTCAGTTCCTCATGTCCCCAAAAGGAGGAGTGGGCTTACGTGCTGGGTATCGAGAGGAGTGATCTTCCGGTGCGCTATGTAGGAGTACCCCTCACGGTCAACTATGCACGGGATCTTGTCTGCCATAGTTTGGTGGAGTTCGTCCAGAGGAGAGTGGAAGGTTGGCAAGCCTCGGGATTGTCTTTTGGCGGTCGTATTGAGTTGGTTCGGTCAGTGATTACAGCTGTTGCTCATTTCTGGCTACAATCCATTCTCCTTCCTATCGCTACTGTTAGGAAAGTGGAACGGATGTGTGCAGATTTTATTTGGAGAGGGGGTATGCATGCGATCTCTTGGGATCAGCTCTGCCGTCCCAGGAAGGAGGGAGGAGTGGGGATTCGGCCTCTGATGGAGATTCGGGAGGCCTCCGCGCTGAAGCTGGCATGGAAATTCTTAAATTGGGGGGTCTCTTTGGGCTACCTAGATGCATAGCAGATATGTGAAGCAGGGCAATTTTTGGACGTGTACTACTGACAACAATCATTCCGTCACGTTCAAGACTGTCCTAAGACACAGGGGGATACTCAAGTCTGCTATCAGGAAGGTCATGAAGGATGGGTCTGGAACGGACCTCTGGCGTGATCCCTGGATAGATCGGAGCTCGTTATTGGACATCAGGGGGGCTCAGACTTACCAGGAGGACAAGCGGGGACTGAAGTGTAGTCGGATCATTCGCGACGGAGAGTGGAGGCCGGAGCTCTATCGTTTTACCATGGAGCTGGGAGAGATCATTAGCACTGTCGCCATTGATCCGGACCTGCCTGCAGATCGGTGGATTTTGGTGCCGTCTGGTGCGCCCCCGGGTTCTGGGGAGTTCCAATTCAGGAGTTGCTACAATCTCGTCAGACGCACTTTCCCTCCGAGTCCTGGCTACGACTTTGTATGGTGCAAGGGCCTGGCAAGGAAGATGCAGCTCTGTCTTTACAAGCTCCTATTGGGTCGCCTTCTTACTCGAGATCGGCTGAGTTCTTTTGGAGTGTCGGTCCCGGATCCCAAGTGTGTGTTGTGTGGGGTGGAGCTAGAATCTGTCCGCCACATCTTCTTTGAGTGTGACCTGGCTTGGCAGATATGGAAGGAGCAAAGTAGAATTTTGGGAGGTTGCGACTCCGGGAAGAGTTCTGGGAACATCATTACGGTGATCCGAGAAAGTAGGGGTCGAGCGGAGGACTGGTTCCGGACTGCCAGGGTTCGTCTGGCTGCTTCGGTGTGGCATGTCTGGCGGGAACGAAACCGTCGGATATTCGAGGGACTGGTTACACCTCTTGTGGGCTTGCTTCATAACATCGAATTTGATGTAAATGTTATGAGGTCTTGAAGTGGGAGTCCCCACTTTGATTGTATGTTGTACGATTACTGTTTTCTTTGGAATAAAATTTACCATTTTCCAAAATATATATATATATATATATATATATATATATATATATATATATATATATGAAGAAAGATAATTTCATTAATGAATCAACAATTACATCGCATGTACTTCTTACTCCATGTTACTAACATCAAAATCAATATTGTGCAAGATCCCCTTCGGGGTCGAACTCAATCCTTCGCATATACGCTTGTTGCGCTCCCGCCAGATGTGCCAAGTCGTTACTGATAACCGTATCCGCATCTGCCGGAACCACCTGTGTCCCTTTCCTCTTAGATTGGATATAGTCTGTACTTGACTGTTCATGTCTCTATCAGGCAAATGTGTAATATTCAACAAATTACATTGTGTCTTTCCATATCTCCCAAGCAAAATTACATTGAAAAAATAAGTGATTGTATGATTCCTCTGTCTCCTGACACAGTTGGCATCCATGAAAATTAACCTGTATACCAAATCTTCTTATTCTGTCTATAGTGAGCAGCCGCCCTCGAAGAGCTTTGAGCATGTGTAGTTGCATCTTCATCGCTAAATTCTTGATCCAAATAAATTCCATGTTGGCCGGCCTTGGAGCTTGCGGCCTAACTCTGTCATACGCCATATGAAAACAAACTCACCAGTCGGCGAGTTCGCCCAACACCACTCGTCTGTCTCCAAACTTGTATCAATAGGAATATTTCGTATAAGATCTGCAAACTGCCGTCTCATAGCATGATCCCTGAGGTGCCATTGTCCTTCCTTCAAGATCGACTCTACTGACTCTTCCCTCCCCGATATTTCAAAGGCCTGCCACCCTACCCGCTCGATGACACTACTGTGTTGAAGCCACGGGTCCTTCCATAGATGCGTATTCACTCCTGTACCGAACCTTTGCGAGATCAGAGGCTGAATAAGGGCTCTAGACCTCATCATTATCTTATATGACACTGAAAAATTATTATTTATTTGTTGGCACCAGAAGTTTGACTCCTTCACGTAATTCCCATACATCTATTTAGCCCATAGTGAACGCCCCTGCAGAAAATTTCATGTTAGATGAATTTCCGCCACATCTCGAAGCGTGAACAAAGATCTAAGACCAACGCCTCTCTCCTCTTTTGGCCGACACATATCCTTCTTCCATGCAATAGTATAGATACCTCCCCGCCAGATAAAATTAGCGGATATTTTCTCCACTTTTCTAATGGTAGCCGAAGGTAACATAATGGTTTGGAGCCAGAAGAGAGAAATAGCCGTGATGACTGAGCATATCAATTCAATTCTTCCCCCGAAGGATAATGTTTGTGCCTGCCACCCCTCTACCCGTCTCTGAACATACTCCACCATACTTTGACATTCATGTACTTTCGCATAATTGATAGACAGCGGTAGTCCCTGATACTTCACTAGTAAAGTACCTCGTTCTATCTGCAGAACATTCTGGAGACTGTCTTGATCCGGACAGTGTCGGTTAAAATAAATTTTACTCTTTTTCCTATTCAAATGCAGGCTCGACAGCTCTCAAAAATAACGCATAATCCGTCCCATTGTTTGTAAACCTATGTGTGACGGAACCAAAAACACAAGCAGATCGTCAGCATAAATAAGATGAGACGCAATAGGTGATACATGTTTGTATAATGGGATTATGTTTTTCCGTTGCACAACCACTTCCATCATACACGAGAAATATTCTATTACCCATGTGAATAGATAAGGAGAGATTGGATCCCCTTGCCACAATCCTTTACTGATGGAAAAGAACCCATGCGGCTATCCTTTGATTAATACTGAAAAGGAAGGAGTCTCAATGCATTCTTTTATCCTGTCAACCCATACCGGGTCAAACCCCATTTCTCTCATAATCTGGCAAACGAAACTTCGATTTACAGTATCATATGCTTTCCATAAATCCAGCTTGATGCATGCTTTTGCTTTGCGGCTGTCCACTTTGTTGAAATTTCTGACCATTTCATAGGCCAATAAGTTATTCTCTGCTATAGATCTCCCTTTAATAAATGTCGCTTGATTTTGGAAAATGAGCCCCGGCATAATATGCTCCATGCGCCGACACATAATGGAAGTAATGATTTTATATTAAAAAATTACAGCACGATATAGGACGAAAATCTGACAGAGACGTCGTCCCCTCCTTTTTTGGTATAAGTGTGAAAAAAGTATGGTTGATCTCTCTAAGAAGACGCCCATTATCAAAAAAAATCCTGGATAATATGCAGAATATCATATTTGATCAAATCCAAGTGAAATTGATAGAACTTACTATTGAACCCATCTGGATCCAAAGCTTTATTGGGGTCTGCCTTCTTAACTATACTTTCAATCTCCTCCATGGTAACAAGAGAACGCAACCTTCAATTGCCTTCTTCGGAGACTAGTTTCTTGCAGATGAGTTCTGGGAAGTCTGTTTTATAAATTATAATTGGCCTGATTAAACAATTGTTGATAGTACCGGACAGCTTCGTCTCGAATGTCCTCTGCAGCTTCAACCGTTCAACCATTCGAATTAATCAATTTATGAATATTATTCCTATACTGACGCATACGAATAATTTCATAAAAGAATTTAGAACATCTATCTCCATCTTTAAGCCAATAGCATTTATCTCTTTGAGCAAGCTGAATTTCTTCCTGGAGCAAATATGACCGGACCTCCTCCTGAGTCTTCTTCTCATGTATAGCCAGCAACGAGTCTTGCGGCCAAATCTGCAGTCGGTCCTGGAGGTCTCTGAGCTCTTCCTCTTTGCTGGCCAACCGCATACGGGGGCCCTTCCTGTCCCAGCACCTCAGAAGCCGCTTTACTGCCTTCAGTTTTTGGGTAAACCGAAACTGCCTATTCCCGTTAACGTGAACACGTAAACCCTCCTCTGCCACTTCCTTATAACCTGGTGCTAACATCCAGGCATTATTAAATCGGAACGGCTTGACCCTCCTTAGTTTGTCTGCTGCCAGTTTGATCAGAATCGGAGAGTGGTCACTTGTGAGAGGCGCCAAAACCTCCGCGGCAGAACGGGAATTTCTCAAACCATTTGCCGCTCCCTATAGCACGGTCCAGTTGGCAAACGATGCGATTATGAGTGGCCTTATTGTTCTATGTCCACACGTGTCATGTTCTGTCCAAGCATTTAAGACCAGCTTGTAGAAGACAATTTTGGAAGTCAGCCAAAATATTATCAGGCACCTTTCTTCCCCCAATTTCTTCACTATTGAACACCATGGCATTAAAATCGCCACATAAAAGTAGCGGCAGTCTCAACTGGTTTTCGGCAAGAACACTAATATGTATGATCTCTTGCCAAAGTGTCTCTCGCCTTCTTCTATCATTATGCCCATAAACGGCCCCAAAAATGAACTGCATCCCCTTTATTAGTAAATTCGCCAGCAATTAATTGATCGGAGGTATGCAGGATACGCACCGACCACATTCTTGAGTCACATGCTTTACTCGGACTGACGGGATAGACCGCTCCTCTAGGTCCAGTTATTAATCAGACGTTATTTGAGTATCTCAATTCATTCCCTCCTGTAATATTTAAGTGCATAACACGCCTAGTGAGATTTGAACCTCTAATATGGTTTCCTAGATATTTATGTAAGTCATTGACACTTCAGCTAATGTGTTGACACACAAAATTTTCACGAACTTCTACCGAATAATTCAGATTGTTATCTGAATTCCGAATTTTTGAACCTCCTGAATAATTCCCTAATAGTGAATTTATGACTATGAACCCATAGGCCCGCCATAACATTACATGTGCATAATCCACAAGTATATCATCACTTAGCACAACTTACCAAAATAATTAAGCCAGATGTACACATAAAATGAAAGCAATCAAATATAAACCAAAAAACTCTCATAACCAATATGAAACTAGATCTTTGGGTTTCAAAATCTCCCTCATTCAAAGATGCGACGTATTCGTTGCAACTCTCATGCAAATGGTCCATCCTCGCCCTAGTGGAACAATCAAATAGGTAGCTCTGATTCCACTTGTCACGTCGAGCACACAGACCCACCATAACACGATCCATGCATGTCCCACAAGCTTGCATCATAACTTGGCCCGTATTGCCAAAAGAGTTAATTTTTACACACGAGTTCCAACCATTCAAATATAAACTAATCAAACTCTCAGTCCATAATAGCGACGGGACTAAATCTTGATATTTCACATCTGTGGACTAAGACTATCGTCAACACAAAGTCATAACATTCGTACAAGCTTTCTTCTACGTAGTATAATCAAGAGTTCATTGTTTTTTAGTATTTTGATCAACTCTTGTAGAAAACTACATTTGGATTATTAGTATACTCCATTGATGTAATTTGAGCACACATATATACAAGGAGAGCATTCTCATACAACTTTATCCAATATGGGACCAAGGTAGACTATATAAACTCATTAAGTCTAACACTTCTCCTCAAGTTGGAGCATGTGAAACATGTTTATCTTGTTACATAAATTGGAAAAAGAAATAATGAATAGATGTAAAAAGAAAATCAACGTCAAAAAAGTCACCATCATGAGTAAAAATAGTAGCATCAGCATTCACTATCACGAGTAGAAACAGTAACATCAAAGAACAACAATAGCAAAGGTCATCACACGACCCAAGCGAAACCAGTACTAGTAGGGGTCGACGCACAAGGATGCATATCAAGAGTGGTAGTAGGTGTCGGCATACGAAGAGGCATAACCAAGAGAGGTAGTAAAGGTCGTTGCAAAAGGACGCAAGCCAGAGATGGCCGAAAAGTAGTAAATACGGTCGCACGAGAACGCCAAGTCAAAATAGAAAAAACAAAAATAGAAAAGAAAGTGCATAAGGATGCACAACCAAAAATAGTTGAAAGATAACAAAGATATGCTTATAAGTGCACATAAAAAAGTCATTACTAGATGTCGACGAACGAGGATGCACGACAGAGGCAATAGTAGAGGCCAACAACAGAGGATGCACGTCAAAAAGACTAATAGAGGTTGGCTATCAAGACTGCACACTTATAGGTAGATATTGGTGCCAAATATCTAGCCAACTGTCACCCATCAAGTTGGACATACTAGACCTGGCAACTGGCATGAAAAATGTAGTTTCTTCACAAGTACATGAGAGAAACAAATTGAGTATATAAGAAATTGTAAAACACAGTAAGAGTGATTACTGTGATATAGGTCACCTCATGGAGGAGAGGTCCATAAACGTAGTAGACCAAAGTAGACACCTCATGGAGGATAAGCAGTGGTAGAGGCATGTAGACACCCAGTCGTGGATGAAGTCAATGTTTGGATAGTTAGGTTAATCCTTGAGGAGGGTGGCATCACTGGCATGTAAACAAGCCTAATTGTTATAATTATAATAATATAATATAAGTATCACTCCTAATGGTTTGCTAGAAGATTGATACCAATTGTTCCAGAACTCGAATTCAGTGCCCTCATTCCAACTTCCCGAAGATTGATTCCTCATGTTTGTTCACCTTGCTAGAGTCGGGGGCCTTTTCAATCACTATTTTGAGTCATTGTATAGGAATAGGGTAACGCTTGATTCTATATATATATGGTAATGTTGCTCTCTTGAGTCCAAGATATGTTATTAGCTTGCTCTGAGGCATAACGAAACGAAGTGAACACATGATAGAAATAGACAAATAGTGTCTGACTAGGGTTTTAACACACAATGTTTTGAATTTTTTCATATTCGAGCGGTTGAGATTTTTTGGGTATGGGGTATTGGACATTATGGGTTATGGCTAATATGAATTGGGTTATGGGTGACTATTGGGTTTAGGGCAGGGTGGATATGTAGAAGTGACAGAGATATAGGTTTTAAAAGGATGGAAAGTAAGAAAATTGGAGAATATAAGTTTAGAGAAACAGGTTTGGACAAAGCAAAGTGGTTTGGAGACGAGGGTAAAGAGGGGTTTGAAGATAATGGGTTTTGGAAGAGAGAGAGAGAGAGAGAGAGATGATGGAGAAGACTTAGAGCTAGGGTTTGAGATTAGAGTTAGGCTAAGGAAGAAGGATATTTGGTTTGTGGAAGATGAGTAGGGTTTTATTTTAGTAGAAACATTATCGTGTTTGAAGGTAGAGAGCTAGGTCCAAGATAAACTATACGCTCTTGTCATGTTTCTTTTGAAACAAAGGACGGGATCAAGGAGATCCCAGCCAGATTTCATTTATAGTAATAAATTCAACACTACAAAATAACAACTATAAATCAAATAACAACTAGATACAAAAGGTCAGAGTTGAACAGATGTAACCCAGATAGGAGTGAGTGACCAAGATAGACAATTTAGCACCATCAGAGCATCTGCAAACATATTTGCCTCCATAGTATTAGTTCATCGTAACTTTTAACTAAGATTCACAAATCTGAAACCCAGTTTCTTAGCAAAAGGAGCGGATTTTCTCAAAGGATAGTAGAAAAGAATTAGGACCGACCAACTGTGAAATGAAAATCATCTAATTTCTTTCATGCCAAGCATACCAAAGAATTTTCATTATAGCACAATCAATAACAAGTAACAAATTTCTAGTGAGTGAGTTTCTCCATGAGGTTTAATAGTTCAGGAGGTCCATAGGCCTAGTTGTGATATTGTTGGCATTATTAAACTTCTCCCACAGAATTATGACAAAACTATAATGAAGGAAGAGATAATTATAATTAAGGAACAGATGGTTATGTGATTCCTCAGCTCTCAAGTATAGAATATGAATGTTAGTTAAACTAGATCCCTTCTTTTAAATCATCTACAGTGAGAAGTTTGCTTTTGACATTTAGAGTTTTCGAGATCCCTTTCGTTGGTGACTAAGTTGTGTCATTTGAGTTAATTTATCTTTTAGAGAGATTTAACATTATACAAACCATAAGAAGACCACTTCCATCCACTTTCATCTCCTGACGTTGGCTTTTGAAGATATTATGTACTGAAAGTTTAATTCTCCACGTAACTCCTTGTGATGACTTTTCTGAATTTGGGAACCCATCACTTACCATCCCTCCTAGTTCCTTAATTTGAAACTAAGTTATTATGATCAAGCACAATAGCATAAAGGCTAGAATATAAGAAAGCAAAACTATCCAAGCCATCACCAAGTATCACTCCAGAACCACCAAGTATATCTACGGAATTTGATAGTTGTGGATTACCCACATTTGACAACAATGTAATTTTTCATAAACAGTCGTGTCCTAAAAACTTCTCTCCATAAATAAGAGAGAAAACCTTGACCTCTTGACTCCATACTCCAAGCATGTATATTCGAGTAATAATTAAACCTAACAAGACTGTACCAAGAAAATTCTAAAACTCATAAAACTTTCATCTCCAGTTGCATAAGAGGAATAGTAAATTTTCTCAAATTGAGGACCCGAAGACCTTTTTTTTCCTATGCACACAAAGCTCCAATTCACTACACAATTACAAGGAGCAATCTCAAGTTCCCCCCTTCCGAAGAAAAGCTCTTCTAATCTTATAAGTTCATGAGGACTCAATTAGAAGCATAAACGATGAAAGATAAGAAAAAGGTAAAGCATAGAAAATAGAGTTAACAAGGATCAAACTATCTCCTCTAGGAACCATTTTTTCCTTCAATCTAGCCAAGAGAGATTCTACTTTATAACTAAGAGGTCTCCATCATATTTCTTCATTACACCCAATCTCAAAGACAGTCCAATATAGGTCACTGGGAAATAGACTTTCTTACAATATATTTTCTAGCAAATCATGAAGATTATCCTCTCCGGCCATACATAGTTTTGTTTTTCTATAGTCAACCTTCAGGTCGAAAGCAAAGAAGCAAGGGAAGTCTCTCAAATTAACCTTCAACATAAAAGATGAGGCTGGTTTTTAGTACATTGCTAAATCAGAAGGCTCTGCTCCTCACAGATAGTAACTAGTCTAATAGTCTTACAAAATTTCATAAAGCATATGCATGAATCATTTCCTTTTTTTAGAATGAGCACAGTAAAAATGGAAAAACATTCAAAAACTACATTGCTCCCATACCATGTAGAAAAGTACATTTGGATTATTGCAATGCTTTATTGATGTGACTCGAGTACAATATGAACCTGGTTCACAAACCTCTCTACCATGTGGGACTAAAGTAGACTACATAGACTCACTAACTCTAACAACTCTTGGACTTTTAGGTCATAGGGAAATAGACTTCCTTAGAATATAGGTCATAGGGAACTAGACTTCTTACAATAAAAACATTTTCTAGCAAATCATGAAGATTATCCTCTCCGACCATAAATAATTTTGTTTTGCTATAGTTAACCTTCAGGTCGAAAGCAAAGAAGCAAGGGAAGTCTCTCAAATCAACCTTCAACATAAAAGACGAGGCTGGTTTTTACTGCTCCTTACAGATATTGACTAGTCTTACAAAATTTCGTAAAGCATTTGCATAAATCATTTCCTTTTTTTTAGAATGAGCACAGTAAAAACGGAAATAAACATTCAAAAACTACATTGCTCCCATACCATGTAGAAAACTACATTTGGATTATTGCATGCTTTATTGATGTGTCTTGAGTACAATTTGAACCTGGCTCACAAACCTCTCTCCCATGTGGGACTGAAGTAGACTACATAGACTCACTAACTCTAACAACTCTTGGACTTTTATGAGCTATTATCAAGGGATAACCGTGATCATCTTCCACTTGTTTACAGTTGTCTAGACAAGTAACTTATATACAATGAGCTAAGGCCTCTTCAGCTTCTAAAAACTTTAAAAATGGCAATGAAACAAGGACCTGTCAAACTTGGACCTGAAACGGTCTTCTAGTTGGTGAAGAGTGTCAATAAATGATGGGTTTTATATTCATATCGATGCCATCTTTCGTGTATTATTTAAGAATAGCATAAGACGATGACACTAATACAACTATTTACATTGTAGGAATCACGATTCACAATAAATCTTCAAAGTTCAATGGGATTTTAATAGAGTCTATATCGTGTCATAATTAAGATGTTTTGTAGATGATGGAGTTTCGCACCTTTCGGCCAGCAAACCTTTGCGTCAATTCACCTATATGCACCTTCACTGCAGGAAGCTCAAGTGCCCGTTTAAAACGTTCAGAGTCTATACCGATGGGAAACTGGTGAACAGTAAATGAACAGATTAGCAGGTTAGTGATCAGGATCATTTGAAAGAAAAAGCACATTAAATCACATCTTATTACTTTTCGTCAACTGAATGAGAAAGGATTTCCAAACATCGAAACAATTCATTTGGCATATTAATAATGAAATATGGAAAGACAAGCTTAAAATCATACCGCAGCTACTCGGGTCAGCTTCCCTTGATCTTCTACTCCCTCTGGTGTGCCCTCAATTCCAAGAATGCGAGTGCAAGCACTTACAAAGTGCCTTGCATAATCATACGTGTGGAAACTGAATTAAAGAGATTGGCAAGATAACTTTTAAATACAAGACCCAAGTTTACTTTTCTTACAAAGTAGAGAATTTTGATGTGGACAAACCCAGTGTCATGAACGCGCACAAAGAATATTAATGAAGATCGTAAATTTGTTAAATAATCGATGTATGCAGAGTTGATAAAGCTGATTAAACATTACTAATAAACTAAAGTTGCAGAAAGCAGAAACAGTTACAACATCCATTCATATCAGATATACCATAAAAAATTGTTTCATCTTTTCAACAGCAATGAGATGGTATAAGCAACTCCTACGCTACACACAAGAGTATCACAGAAGTGGAGATCAAACAAATAATGACATCAGAGGGAAATGACATTGGAAGTAATTCATAATCAATATTCACTTTCTTACAAAAAAAAGGCGCCCTCAATAACACTCCACAATTTCTGCCACTAAAGGGATGAAAAGGCCTGGCAGCAAAACAGCTACAAGCAGCAATTCTTGAACAACTTAGCACGAATGTGAAGTCTAAAAATGTCTCTTCTTGCCAGGAAACGGTTTTTCAGAACCACGTTACTAGAGGGGAGGGAGGGAGGGGGGAAAGGGGGGTGGGGAGAGAGAGGCTGGTGGCTCCTGGCACCCACCTTTGAACGGTTTGTTGTGCAAATTTAAACATCAAAAATTTGAGATGTATATTAAGCCAAAAAGACTAAATGGATGGGCATGCAATTGTAAAAATACATTCAATATGGGGGTAAAAGAAAGAAACCAAGAATATCTCCATTGGGTATCTTATCTTTATTTCTGAAATTCTAATTCAAAGATTTCATTTAGTTCACCACTTACTCATATTAGCATACCATATTGCCAAATGATACAAAATAATTCAACCGCAGAACTATATGTTTCTAACATGATGTGATTATAAATACATGTTTCCGTAACAAAACAACAAACCCCATTTCTATCACTCGTACATAGAGTTAGACATGGTACAAAAAAGGTTTAACAAACAGAGCTTCTCATCCCTCTTCCCATGTAACCAAAATATTTGACATGATCAAACCAAAGTACACTGTTCATGGAAGATTACGGCACTAGATTAAGATTGATCACTGTCATTGCATCAGTAGTATCACTAAGCTATGCAGTAACGTACCCGGTTCTCCCATTTTGTACCACACATGTTCTCATACTTTTTATAGCAAGCCTAAACAGTGAAGATGTTTTTAAATGATCTCCACGAGGCCATGAATTTGGGTTTGCACTCCTCACTTAAGCTACGTACTTTCTCGTATCTTATCATTTACTGCAAAGTACTAGTCTATGTTCATTCAATCTTAAGACTATAAGCACCATGTGGTTTATGTTGAAGAGCTTGGTGGTTATTCAATTTGTTAAACATCTGTTCTCCTTTGTGCATACCATGTGGTTGAAAAGTTCCTAATAAGTGGAGTATAAAGTATCATATTCAGAGCTCTGACATTTCCAAAGTAAAGCGCGCATACTCAATTTAAACTACCAAAAGCGAGATAAATCCTCACCCAACCAAATCAGCCGCAAGAACTGATCTCAACAGCTCCGACCGGGACGGCAGCGTCCTGTGTATCTCCGACGAGGGGAACGGCGTGTGAAGAAACCAGCCGACCTTCATGCCGCTGTTGTGCTCCTTGAGGCACTTGGGGAGGAACATGAGGTGGTAGTCGTGGCACCACACCACGTCCCCCTCCTCGTAGTGCTTGTTCACGACGTCGGCGAACATCTGGTTCGCCCTCTTGTACGCGTCGAACTGCGACTGGAAGCTGCGGGTGGTGGCGAGGCGGTCCTCCTGCGGGAGGCCGAGGTAGTGGAACAGCGGCCACAGGATGTTGTTGCAGTAGCCGTTGTAGTACTGATGAACTATTTCTTCGTCGAGGAACACCGGAATGCACCTCTGCACCCAACAAAACAAGCAATCCAGAATTTGTATGCAGAAACAAAAATGTTAGCTCACTTTCTTTTCTTTTTTTTCTGTTCGTACCTTTTCGGCGAGCGCCTCGGTGAGCGCCCTCTGCCCTTTCTCGTCCGGCACGTTCACGCCGGCCCAGCCGATCCATTTCGCATCCACCTCCTTCACTCCTACAAACCACAAGCAATTCAACTAAATGCCGTTGAATCCATGTCTAAAAAAAAAAAAAACCACTCTGATGCTAAAAGCCTAAAATTACCAAGCAGAGCGCTGACGAGGCCGCCGGCGCTGATGTCCAGAGACCAGGAATCCTCTCCTTTCCTGACGGCGGACACCGGGAGGCGGTTCGCCACCACGAGGAGCCTCTGCTTCATCGGCGTCCCGCCGGAGGCCCTGCCGGACCCTCCCTCCGCGAGCCTCGACAGGAAGGCGGACGCCGACGAGCAGACACCAGGCCCCGCGGCCGGAGAGGCGGGATCGTCATTGTCGGCGTCCAACGGCCAAACCTCCTGGTCGAGCACGTCGTCTCCGCCGCCGCCGCTGGCGCCGGCGGCGGGAGAGGCGTACGTTTCGGGGACGTGTCCTCTGTTACATCGCCTCAGCTCTCTCTCTTTCCGTTCTTTCAGTAGCCGCTCGACGCGGGTGAGGCTACGGCTGCCGAACTTGCTCGTCGGCGAGCCGGTCGGATCGGTGCTTCCGCTGCCGTTCATGTCGGGAAATCTCTCTCGCCGCCTGTGAAAACCAGCACCACCGGACAACAAGAGAAATTGTAAGGGTGTCTGTTAGTGTTCAGTGATGAAAAATAAAAAATGGGTGTGTATATATATGGGAAGAAGATGTGGTCTGTTGGATTTTTATTAAATGGAAGGAAGTGGTCATTCCCAAACCTTCACCATCGTCATCGTGACCGAACCCCAAATAATTATTTCCTATTTCTATACTCTAATTTAGATTCTATCCAGATTAAAATATTAAAAAATGAGAGCAGTAAAACAAATTTATTACCTATGCTATAGCAAGAAGAGGGAAGCACTGGTGAAGGAAAAGAATGAGAGTAACCGAGTAAGTGAAGTGTGGGGTTGATGGAGG
Source organism: Iris pallida (assembly GCA_029216955.1). Taxonomy (NCBI): domain Eukaryota; kingdom Viridiplantae; phylum Streptophyta; class Magnoliopsida; order Asparagales; family Iridaceae; genus Iris; species Iris pallida. The sequence continues at coordinate 9,747,272 of JANAVB010017598.1, forward strand.
TGGGCCAATATTTTCGGGATTTGGGTGCTACAACCAACAAATACTACCAATTATAAAGAAAATATCAAAGAGATTCCTTGGCTATTCCTTCTCCTCCTCCTCTTCTTCTTCTTCTATTACTAGCCCTCCTATAATGCCTGGGGGAGTAGAAGTCTAGAGAGAATCTTCTTTCGGATCTGAGGGGGACGGAGTTGATACATGCGGGACCAGATGTTTCAATTATGTCATTTCTCTCTGACACATGAGTTCTATCGATAAAAAAAAATTACTAAAAGACCCACATGTCATAGAGAAAGAATAAGGTTGGAACACCAGATCAAGAACAGCTAATCTGATCCCGATACATGTAGGTGGGACACGTCGTTTACAGGGACGGCTTTGGTCCAGACGAAAGGGGTACCAACATGGTTCTATTTACAATAGAACTAGTATGTAGTAAGTGTCATTCTTAAAAAAAAAAAAATGGTATAGCGTTTATAATGAAGACTTTTACTTTGAAGGTCATTGGTTCAAAATTTAGTGTCAACAATTTTTATTTTTTTTATATTTACAGTTTTTTTTCATATTATGTATGGCAGCAAGAGCTATTAGTCCGAATCTAAAGATGTCACTATCTGAACCGGACCGGATTATAAAATGTTTAGGTAAATGACACGTGGGAAAAAAAATGTGTAACTTGCTCCCCAAAACCGACAGCTTTAGAAAAAGGATTTTATTTCATATACAGATGCATGCAAGTGTTCGATCGTGACTCGGTATCATGTACATATATAATTATGTACACATATCTTTGATTGTTAGTGGGATGGGTGAGATTGGTTTCTCGTGTATTAAATATAAATTCTACAAAAACTTGACCTGTGTTTGTTGTTATTGTATGAAATATAGATTTTTAGAAAAATTAGCAAGACTTGACTAGAGAAGTACTGGGGCCGGTGTAACTGAGTAGTAGAGTGAGTTCAATTTGTGGTTCTCCAATAGCTTTTTAAGCTTAGTTCCCTGAGAATCTAGTGAGTTACGCTTTGGTTGATTAGTTTCATGTGAAAGGTGATTTTTTCACCGAAATTGTTCTACGGCTAGCTTAATACTAGTTCACTAATAACAAATATTGATATAGCGAAGAAAGATAACCAAATTTACAGGTTTAGCTGATTAATATTATCATTAATATTAAAATTAAAATTAACATTAATATTAGAATTAACAAATGTTAACTTTAACATTAACATCAAAATTAATATTAACATTAAATTAAAATTAGCATTAAAATTAGAATTAATACTAAAATTAACATTAACTTCAAATTAACATGAATATTAATATTAATATTAATATTAATTAGCATTAATATTAATTTTAACATTAACATTAACATTAAAATTAATATTAACATTAAATTAAAATTAGCATTAACATTAACAATAAATTTTTTGGGTAATTAATTTTTTGGATTAAAACATGACATGTCAGCTGTCATGTCACTTTTCATGTCAGATGTCACATAATGGGAGATGTTATCACCCAAAATTTTTGGGAGCCAATTAACAAAAAAAATTTCAAAAGTCGTTGATCAGCTAAACCTGTAAACTTGGTTACCTCTCTCTGTTACATCAACATTTGCTAGTAGTGAGCTAGTACTAAGCTAGCCATACAACAAGGTTGTTTATTCAAGGGTTGCTCGTGCGCCTTTAATTGTTTTGCTCGTGCGCCTTTAATTGTTGAAATAAATTAACGTAATTTGCCCTTGTTTTCACTGGCTAGTTCATCTTCCATACAATCTAAGTTGACATTTTGCTAACAACTCAGCCGTCCAAGTGTTTCATTTTGACTGCTTATAGCAACAGCAATACTTTCTCAACGATTCCAGAGAAGGATTCATCCTGTCATAATAGCGACAGCAATACTTTCTCAACGGTTCCAGAGGACTCAGAAAAGGATTTATTGCTTTCAACCTATAACTCAGGGTCTGCTTGGATTGAGGGGAAAAAATAAGCAGAGTTTAAGTTAAAAAAAAGTTAAGTGAGGGGGAGGGGAGTCAATATATATAATTTTGTTTAGATTGGAAGAAAAATTAAGTATGGTGTGTCTAAAATCTTTTGTTTGGATTATAGATTTTAAGTGGGGGAAGGATTAATAAAATTATCAAAATATCCTTATTATATGTGCCATAAATTTGCACAAACATATGTAGTCATCAACTCAAAAGATGCATAAAATATATGTAGTTACAAACTCTCTCCGCCAATTTTTGACGTACCTGAACGATTTTTTTTTATGAATCAAATATATATGGTCATCAACTCAACAGTTGCATTAAAAATATACTGATTTTTTAATTTTATTTTTCTTATAATTTTTATTGATGAGTAATAAGAGAACGCGAGAAGAGACGACGTAGCTGGACGACAGTAGGTTGAAAGCCAGAAAGATGGAGCACCAAGTTGAAAGCAAGAAAAATAAAAGAGAATGTCAAAATATTTTAATGGCAAATAAGAAATATTTATGATTTTTTAAACAACAATTCCTCACTTTTTTCTTGTTAACCTTCCAATTTGGTGATGAAAAAAATGGATAAAAGAAGGCTAAATAAACCCTCTTAATCATCTATGACTTCCTCTCCTAAACCTTCAGCCTCAAACCAAACAATTTTTTTTTCCTCATTTAACTATCTTCACCTCAATCCAAGCAGACCCTTAGTGTTTTCGTCTCAAAAAATTATTAGTATTTGTTGTATTAATAGAAAATACTATATCAATGCTAAAAATCCCCACGTCTACTACCAAAACTCTAAATTATACTGAGACTTTAAGGTTATATATTAATATTCTGACATGTCTTCTTCGTAGATGATCAAAGTCCATTGGATCAAATTTCTAGTATGACTTTAGGATTATATATATTTATATTAAACATTGCTTTTGCAAGCGGTAATTCATTTTGGACATGAACCTGAATTTACATAGCAGTATAATAATTTTTAATCCACTTAAAAATGCACGCCAAAGAGAACGCGAAACTCATAGCCAGTGAAAGTCATTTCATTGCATTAAAACTCTATCTATACATAGTGAGGCATGACCGGCTCTAGCATAAATGGGTCCTAAGAGATCCTAATGGAGGTAATATGTAAAATTTTTGAGGCATTTATAAAATTAATTAGAGGAAGTCTTTGTAAATTTTTGGGGCTTTTGTAAAACTTAAGTAGCCTTTGTAAAATTTAGGACCACGGCCCGTGCACAAGTCGTCTGGGTTTGGAGTGGGTTTTATATATATATATATATATATATATATATATATATATATATATATATATATATATATTCTGACAATTGATATGTTTTATGTCATACAGCTACAGTAGGATAAGGGTGTGCTGTTGCTCGGCTCGGCCAAAAATTTTGAAAAATAATTAGGCTGGTAAGCTCCACCACATATTAGAAAGGTTGAAATGATATTAAGAGCATGTTTTTAATTAATTTACCTTCACTTTGTGTCATCCCATAGGTTAGAAATATTTTTTTTCTTATGTCTTATTCTCTTGTTTGGATTTAAAATATGCAACAATTAAGTGATAAATAAATTTTCAAAAAATTAATATTTAGAAGATTTGGTACTAGTGTCCTCCTGTTGCTCAAGCTATACTTAAAAGTTCAAATATCCTTAATTTTAGATGCTAGCTCTGCCATGGGTCATTCTATAATCCGAACAAAAGAACCGATTTCGACCTTCACCATGGGTTTTGGCACATAAAAGGAAAACAACAAAATCACTCTCTTTCTCGCTTTCTATCACTAGTAGGAGAACAAGGACAAAGATGGGAGCAAAGTATACACTGTTAGTAGAAATTCTCAAATTCTGTATTTAGACTATGAAATTAAAATATAAGTAAAATAAATAAAATGATACCGAGACTTGAACTTGGTTCAATGTCCTTAAGACAATATTCGTTCTGCACTGGTGCTTACGGTTTAATGGCGATTAGTCTCCCAGGATACAACGATTCTTTCCTTCGGTAGCAGCACTTCACACCGTAGGAACTCGTCGAAGCAACGTTGGTTGTCTCTCTCTCTTAGACTAACTATGCAATATGGATGAATTGAATGAATGCTTGAATGTTCCAAACACATGTGTATTTATAGAAATAAAGAGACACGATGGAAAGGGCACACCTTTCCAATAAATAGATTCGTACACCTTTTTCAATAAAAAGATTCGTACACCTTTTCATAGATTCGTTGATAGAAAAAATTGATATTATTATTATAACAAATATACATTCACATTTTCCAATATACACGTCACATGGAATGCTTTCTTATCTCCAGGAGGAAAAAAAATGAGATGCATATCATGTTAACGTAGGCTAAAGGTTTTGGATGGGAACGTCAGGAAAAAAGAAGAAGGGAAAACGACTCGTTACATCTTAGGGAAAGAAGGCTAGAGAATGATATGGGAACGTGAGTTGCCAAATAAAAGGGATAGCTTGATCTTGATGTCCCCTCCCTACATTGATACTGTGTCTAAGTGGTGGTGGACCAAATATAGTATGGGTTCATGGTTTTGGAGAGAGGAGAGAATATCTTAAATATTATGTAGAGTGCAAAAAGATTTAATTTTTCGGAAAATCTAATTTTTCCGCGGGCGGACCCCTCCCGTATTCACGGGTCTCACGTTGGTTGACCTGTCAATGAAACGACGATACATGGAGGACGGACTGACCCGCAGACGGACAAAGTAGCAGTTCTTTTTACTTTTGTTATTCTACTACCAGAAATTAACTGGTGAAGTAGCTTGGAGAATACCGGAAATGATCATGTGTTCAGCAATGTTGTAAAAATCGGACCGGACCGGCGGTTGGACCGGGTCCAACCGGTTTAAGCCAAAAAAATCGGTCTGGTTTAACTAAAATCGGATCTTTTAAAGAACTGTCGGTTTTTTGTCAAAATCGGGTTCAACCGGTGAACCGGCCGAACCGGTTCACAATTGAACCGGCCAATTTTGATTATTTTTCATTGTAAAAAAATTTAAAATAAATTATTATGAGAAATTTGGACTATTTGATTCTTTATTTGGTTTCAATCGACCTTATAGTTGCAAAATTAAACCGAACTAACATACTTATGATCAAACCAAACTAAACAAAAAAGTAAATATGGATATTTTACCTATTTGAACCAAAATAAACCAAGTCTATTGAACTCCAATTGAATCCCGGTTGAACCCCGGTCCAACCTATAAAAAAAATTTCGGTTCGATCATCGGTCTGATTTTTAAAATATTGGTGTTCAGCAATATATTTTCCATGTCTCTGATACAAAATATGTTGGACGGTCCCGTCTAAAATGGACCCATAAACACAAGTCTTGTATTAATGTTATTAGATATTCTCGATATATAATAAAATATTGTGGGAGTGTAACTATAGGAAGATATATGACATATGTGTTATAATTAAAAGAGGGTGGTCATTTTCGACAAAACTTAGAGGACCGACCGGAGGGTTTGGATTATCCTAACCGAAAGGGTTTGGATTACCCTAACCGAAACTAATTTTGATTGCTCTTTGATTCTTATTGAAAAAAATTACAATAAAAATATATAGATAAAAAAGTTGATAAAATCAAGATACATTATGCTTTTAAAACTTCAGCCACAATAAGGACTCAAGGACCAAAATACAACCTATGAAACAAAAACGACATCTTGCCGGCTCTCAATGCCCAAGTTAACCATATTAATTTCATATGACTCAATATTGGAATGCCATTCAACTTTTGTAAACAGAAAAAAAAATCATAATGATAAATCTAATATTTAATAGCCTGTAGTATTAAGTATGTTACTTTGGAGGACTGAGGTAGTAGAAATTTTGTCATAGTAAGTACCTACACAATTACAAATACAATATTACAGTTCTATTTCAAACCATAATTACTAAACTAAGTATTAACCGTAATAATAAGTCAATAACTAATCTTAGATCTAACACGAAGAGAAATTCCAAACAATAATGAAACAACCATAACAATAACTAATCTAAGCATTTAGATGGACTCCCCGTAACTCAAGTAAAAAAGTAATTATCTACCAAAAACTAACCACATAATGGACAAAAATAAATTACCTAGGCTCCTAGCCCACTGCCGGTTCCGGCCTTCAAGGGGGATCGGGTGTTACAATTGTGTTTCTTCCTCCAGGGAAGAAGAAAGAGGGAGTCCAGGTGTTTTTCTTTTCAGCCAGGGAGAGGAGAAGAAGAAGAGGGATTTGATATATATATATATATATATATATATATATATATATATATATATATATATATATATATATATATATATATATAATTTACTCCCTTTGATCATACACAGGGCTCTGTCCTCTCTCTCATGTGGAGACTTGGAGTGGTGCTTGTTGGCTCAATTGGTCACGGTCAACTTGATTTTGATGATTAACTTGTTGGAGTGGGTGGGGTTCCCAACCTATGTGGAGAAGATCCCGGAGTGCGACGAGCGCCGTCCGATGTCGGAGAAGCTCGGGAGTAGTTGTTGCTGCTGCTGCTGCCCCAAAGGGGGTTCTGGACCAAGTCTGCCGAGTTCGGACCGAACTCGGTCCCAGGCCGAGTTCTGGCCGAACTCGGTCTGGCCGTTCCAGGGTTTGGCCACCCAGTGCTGGTTGCCCCACACAGAGTTCTGGCCGAACTCTGTGTGTCGGGGGGCTGAAGCGGATTTCTGGATGAGTTTTCATCATTGGATCTAATCCAACGGTCCAGGTTGGTTGCGGGATTAGGGAGATATATTGAGTTTTCTCAACCCTAATTCATAATCGTATAATCGCATTGGACAACACAAGTTTGAGAGAGAAGGAGGCAAGAGTGCCATTACAACTTCGGAGAAGAAGACGGAGGATTGAAGGTCGCTGTTCGAAGGAGATCGTGTTCGGGTAATCTCTACTCGTCGTTCTCGCTCTTCGTAGCCTTGTAATCATTGTTCTTATCTCTGAGTGTTGTGGGGATCCGATTTGGATCGGGAGGAGTTTGTAGAGGGTGTAATTCTTCTATTCCATTAGTGGAGGCTTCTCAGGGTTGGACTCCGATCGTCCCGTGGTTTTTTCCCGCAAGGGTTTTCACGTCAAAAATTCTCTGTGTCTGCGTGATTGTTTTTTGTGTGGCTATTTTTGGGTTCGTGCGTTGTATTGCTCGGTCCTCTCGCAGGTACTCTCCGGTTTGGGAAAAGGTTTCCGCGCTTCTTTTCCAACAGAGTGGTATCAGAGCTTTGGGTTCAAAGGGTGTCAGGAGTTGACAGAGGAACCAGAGAGGAGAGATGGACGCGAAGCCGGTGCACATGGTGAACCTTAATGGCACAAACTATCATTATTGGCGGAGCAAGATGAAAGATTTGCTATTTGTCAAGAAGCTGCATCTACCCGTGTTTGCATCCGAGAGGCCCAGTGATAAATCTGAGGAGGACTGGACGTTCGAGCACATACATGTGTGTGGGTACATACGGCAGTTTGTTGATGAGAACGTGTACAACCACGTTGCCAATATTGAGCACGCGAAGACGTTGTGGGATAAGCTGGAATCCTTGTATGCGAAGAAGACCGGGGTAAACAAGTTGTTCCTGATCCGAACGATGATGGGTCTGCGGTACAAGGATGGGACGTCTATTTCGGATCACTTGAGTGAGTTCCAGGGCGTGGTTGACCAGCTATCTTCTATGGGAGTCAAGTTCGACGACGAAGTTCAGGGACTATGGCTGCTGTGTACCTTGCCAGACTCGTGGGAGACCGTACGAGTATCTATGATCGCTTCTGCTCCAGAGGGCGTGGTCAGTCTGGAGTTTGCCAAGAGCGGGGTGTTGAATGAAGAGATACGGAGACGTTCTCAGGGCACTTCATCCACATCCCACCACTCAGAGGCACTTGTTTCAGAGAGCCGCGGAAGGGGCAAAAGCAGGGGTCCAGGTGGTGGCAGAGACAAGAGCAGGGGGAAGTCCAAGGGTCGTTACGAGGACTCAGAGTGTTATCATTGCGGTAAGAAGGGCCATATCAAGCGGAATTGTTTCGCTTGGAAGAGAGAGAAGAAGGGCGACAAGGGGAAGCAAGAAGAGAACACTACAGCGGCGGCCTCTGTGCATGGAGGCGATGTGATCGTCGTAGGTGATGAGGTCATTACTAACCTAGCCTGCGATGACAATTCTTGGCTGGTGGACTCAGGGGCTTCAGCACATGTATCTCACAATAGGGCACTGTTTGCCACTTACACGACAGGCGACTGTGGCGTGTTGAAGATGGACAACGGAGATGTGTCGAAGGCGGTTGCCGTTGGAGATGTGCATTTGAGAACGAAGACGGGTGCGGTTCTTGTTCTCAAGGATGTTCGTCATGTCCCTGATATCCGTTTCAACCTGGTGTCGGTTGGAAGGTTGGATGACGAGGGATTCTTCAGTCTCTTCGGGAATAGTAGTGGAAGCTTTCCAGAGGTTCGATGGTGATTGCCAGAGGAAGCAAGAAGTTCGGTCTCTACTATATGGAGGAGAGCGCAGAGGGGGCACAGGAGGTGAACACAGTCAGTGACGCGTCTACCGAGTTGTGGCACAGGCGGCTCGGCCATATCAGCGAGAAGGGGATGAGCTACTTGGTGAACAGGAAAGTGATTCCGGGGCTCAAGTCTACAAAGTTGGAGAAATGCACGCACTGTTTGGCTGGGAAGCAAAGTAGGGTGTCTTTCCAGAGTCACCCAAGTTCGAGGAAGCCGGCGTTGCTCGAGTTGATTCACTCGGATGTCTGCGGTCCTATGAAGGTAAAATCTCTTGGTGGTGCTTCTTACTTTGTGACTTTTATTGATGACTGTTCCAGGAAGGTTTGGGTCTATGCCTTAAAGACCAAGGATCAGGTGCTGCCTACTTTCAAGGAGTTTCAGGCCTCCGTTGAAAAGGAGACGGGCAAGAAGTTGTTGTGTGTTCGGTCCGACAATGGCGGCGAATACATCGGTCCCTTTGATGCGTATTGCAGAGAGCAAGGGATACGACACCAGAAGACTCCGCCAAAGACACCTCAGCTCAATGGTGTAGCAGAGCGCATGAACAGGACACTGATGGAGAGGGTGCGGTGTTTGCTGTCAGAAGCAAACTTGCCGGGCAGTTATTGGGGTGAGGCTCTTCTCACAGCTGCTTATATTATTAATTTGTCTCCTAGTGCTCCTTTGCAGGGTGATGTGCCTGACAAAGTATGGTACGGCAAGGAGCCGTCATACAGTCACCTGCGGGCGTTTGGTTGTAAGGCCTTCGTGCATGTACCGAAGGACGAGAGGACCAAACTTGAGCCGAAGATGAGGCGATGCGTCTTTGTCGGCTACGGTCGGGATGAGTTTGGCTATAGACTCTACGACCCAGTGGAAGGAAAGCTCTACAGAAGCAGGGACGTGGTGTTCGTCGAGGATCAGACCATGACCAACACTCAGGATTCCGAGACGCCTTCTGAGGCTGAGGAATTGCCTGAGTTAGAGTCATTTCGCTTCGAGCAGTTTCCAGAGGACATCGCAGAAGATCCAGTTATGGGAGAGCCGGTACATGGAGTTGCTCCCAACCTTGATCATCAGCCTGCTGATGGTGGTCAGGGTGTCCCTCAGGAGGATGAGCATGCCGGGGAGGCAGTTCCTGAAGGGGAGGAGGCTGTCGGTATACAGCCAGCACCAGTGGCTCCACTGAGAAGGAGCAACAGGGATCGTCGACCATCTACGAGATACTCGCCGGATGAGTATGTGCTATTGACTGACGGGGGAGAGCCCGAAAGTTTCGCAGAGGCTATGGAAGACGAACACAGGCAGGAGTGGATGGTAGCTATGCAGGAGGAGATGAGTTTCTTGCACACCAATTCTACTTATGATCTGGTGCGGTTGCCAAAGGATAAGAAGGCTTTGAAAAATTGATGGGTGTTCAGAGTGAAGCAGACGGATGATGCTACTCGCCCTCGATACAAAGCGAGGCTGGTAGTCAAGGGCTACGGTCAGCGGAAAGGCGTGGATTATGATGAAATCTTTTCGCCTGTCGTCAAGCATTCGTCTATTCGGGTGGTGCTAGCATTAGCAGCCAGTTTCGACTTGGAGGTCGAGCAGATGGACGTGAAGACGGCGTTCCTCCACGGTGATCTTGAGGAGGAGTTGTACATGGAGCAGCCGGAGGGATTCTGTGAGAAGGGCAAGTCACATTTAGTCTGCCGGTTGAAGAAGAGCTTGTATGGTCTGAAGCAGGCTCCGAGGCAGTGGTACAGAAAGTTCGAGTCGTTTATGGGGGAGCATGGTTATGCACGGACGACGTCGGACCATTGTGCATTTGTGAGGTACTTTGCCGATGATGATTTTATCATCTTATTGCTCTATGTTGATGATATACTATTAGTGGGTCGGAATGCCACTAGGATAGCGGAGTTGAAGCGCCAACTGGGCGCGGCCTTCTCTATGAAGGATTTGGGCGCAGCGAAGACTATTCTTGGGATGGAGATCAGCCGAGAGAGAGAGTCCAAGCTGCTACACTTGTCCCAAAAGAAGTACATTCACCGGGTACTTCAGCGTTTCGGGATGGACGGGTCGAAGAAAGTGAGTTCCCCCATCGCGGCTCACTTTAAGCTCACTGAGGAACAGTGTCCATCTACCGAGGACGAAAAGAAAGATATGGAGCGGATTCCATATGCTTCAGCTGTGGGAAGCCTGATGTATGCTATGGTGTGTACGAGGCCAGATATTGCTCATGCAGTTGGTACGGTTAGCAGGTATCTTTCGAATCCTGGAAGGGTACACTGGAGTGCGGTCAAGTGGATTCTACGATATCTTCAGGGCACTGCTGGTTGGAGACTTTTCTTTGGTGGTGACGAGCCGAAGCTGGTTGGGTATACCGACGCTGATATGGCTGGAGATGTAGACACGAGGCGATCGACTTCAGGCTACGTGATGATGTTTGCGGGAGGAGCAGTGTCGTGGCAGTCGCGGTTGCAGAAGTGTGTTGCCTTGTCGACGACGGAGGCGGAATACATTGCGGCGACGGAGGCTTGCAAGGAGCTGTTGTGGATGAAGAAGCTGTTGCAGGAAATGGGACTGAAGCAAGAGCAGTATACTTTGCTTTGCGACAGTCAGAGTGCTATCCATCTTGTAAAGAATCAGATGTTTCATAGCCGGTCCAAGCACATCGAGACTCGGTATCATTGGATACGGGATGTGGTTGAAAAGAAGGACGCGAAGCTTGAGAAGGTGCATACAGATGACAACGGAGCTGATATGTTCACGAAGATTCTACCAAGGAGGAAGTTTGAGTACTGCAGGCAGATCGTCGGGATGACGACGTCCTCCCCATAGTTGTGAAGGGGGAGATTTGTTGGAGTGGGTGGGGTTCCCAACCTATGTGGAGAAGATCCCGGAGTGCGACGAGCGCCGTCCGATGTCGGAGAAGCTCGGGAGTAGTTGTTGCTGCTGCTGCTGCCCCAAAGGGGGTTCTGGACCAAGTCTGCCGAGTTCGGGCCGAACTCGGTCCCAGGCCGAGTTCTGGCCGAACTCGGTCTGGCCGTTCCAGGGTTTGGCCACCCAGTGCTGGTTGCCCCACACAGAGTTCTGGCCGAACTCTGTGTGTCGGGGGGCTGAAGCGGATTTCTGGATGAGTTTTCATCATTGGATCTAATCCAACGGTCCAGGTTGGTTGCGGGATTAGGGAGATATATTGAGTTTTCTCAACCCTAATTCATAATCGTATAATTGCATTGGACAACACAAGTTTGAGAGAGAAGGAGGCAAGAGTGCCATTACAACTTCGGAGAAGAAGACGGAGGATTGAAGGTCGCTGTTCGAAGGAGATCGTGTTCGGGTAATCTCTACTCGTCGTTCTCGCTTTTCGTAGCCTTGTAATCATTGTTCTTATCTCTGAGTGTTGTGGGGATCCGATTTGGATCGGAAGGAGTTTGTAGAGGGTGTAATTCTTCTATTCCATTAGTGGAGGCTTCTCAGGGTTGGACTCCGATCGTCCCGTGGTTTTTTCCCGCAAGGGTTTCCACGTCAAAAATTCTCTGTGTCTGCGTGATTGTTTTTTGTGTGGCTATTTTTGGGTTCGTGCGTTGTATTGCTCGGTCCTCTCGCAGGTACTCTCCGGTTTGGGGAAAGGTTTCCGCGCTTCTTTCCCATCATAACTAAACCTTGATACGATATAACGCAATATGGTGCAAACTGTATTACAAGAACGAAATCAATGTTATTGCCCACAAGACAAAGAAGCTACAAACTAGATATTAATTTTGTGGTCGTCTGGTTCTTTCCTTTTTATGTATATTTATACTTTTATTTGAGTGTAGGATTATTGTAAGTCGAAGTCCAATTGCCAACTAGATGAGCTCAAGTTCACTCAAATCAAACCAACCCAAATACATATCAACCCAACACCAAGTCCATTCAAACTAGCCTGACCAAGTCTACTCAAAACAACCTGAAACCAACAAACCAACATTCTGGAATCAAGGCGACCGAACTCGGTCCCCTATGATCCAGCTTTAGGGTTTCCTGATTTGACTCAATTCTCTTCGAAAACAGTGACTCAACATTCGATTTTTTCTGAACGTTAGGAGACCGAACTCTGTCCGAACTCCATCCTCCTATAACCAATTTTTGAGGCCTTTGTAAAATTTAGGAGACCGTTATAAAATTTAGGACCATGATGTCTAGGTTGCCTAAGCTTGGAGTCTGTATTTATATATAGCGAGGCTATCTATGACTTACATATATTCTGACAATTGATATGATTTATGCCATACCTAGAGGCAGAGCTATAACAGGACATGGACGTGGGTGTGCAATAGTCCGACTGAAAATTTTGAAGGAAAAAAAGGCCTTCTAAGCACCACATACTAGAGAGGTTGAAAAGAAATTAAGGGCATGTTTTTAATTAATTTACCTTCTCCTTCACATAAGTTAAGAATTATTTTTTTACTTATGTCTTGTTCTCTTGTTTGAATTTAAAGTACGCAACAATTCATAAGTGATAAATAAATATTAAAAAAATTAGTTTTCAGACGACACGAAACTAGTGTACTCATGTCGTTCAAGCTATACTTAAAAGTTTAAATCTCCTAATTTTAGATGCTAGTTCTGCCACCTCGGTCATCCCAATCCAAACAAAAGAACGGATTTCAACCTTCGACATGGGTGTAAGTGCATAAAAGGAAAACAACAAAATCACTCTCTTTCTAGCTTTCTATTTTCTATCACTTGTAGGTAGGAGAGTAACAAGGACAGATACTGGAGCAAGTCGTGTACACGTCACATGGAATCGAATGCTTTCTTATCTCCAAGGAAAAAAATTGAGATGCATATCATGTTAACGTAGCCTAAAGGTTTTGGATGGGAACGTCAAGGAAAAAAGAAAAGGAAAAACGACTCGTTACATCTTAGGGAAAGAAGGCTACAGAATGATATAGGAACGTGAGATGCCGAATAAAAGGGATGGATTGATCATGATGTCCCCTCCCTACATTGATACTGTGTCTAAGTGGTGGTGGACCAAATATAGTATGGGTTCATGGTTTTGGAGAGAGGAGAGAATATCTTAATTATCATGTAAAGTGCAAAAGGATTTACTTTTGTTGTTCTATCGCCAGAAATTAACTGGTGTAGTAGCTTGGAGAATGCATGAAATGAGCATGGCTTCTGCAATATATTTTCCACGTCTCTACCGACTAACACAAGTATTGTATTAATGTTATTAAATATTTTATCTATATAACAAAATATAGTCGGAGTTGTCTTTTTTTTTTTTTTTTTTCCACAGGAGATATAGGATTATTTAGTAATAGGTGTTATTCCCGAGACGTAATTTTCGATGGAAAACAGATAATCGAAACAGTTGTCAAAATAGCAACAACGTTTCGTAGCAACACTTCAAAAAAGGTGCACTACAGAGATCCTTGGAGGATTTTGGGTAACGAAAATCTAAAGAGATTTCGTTACAACAACAAACGAATGTAGAGCTTCTTTTAGGAAGGTACAAATCGAGTTGCTAGCAGCAGCAGCGACGAAAGTCCACAAGAACTTTCTGATTAGATCAGAGAAGGAAAGAAGAAAGAGAAATGCAGCTTTGCTAGGGTGATCAGATCACCGTTGCTCAAAGCAAGATTCGCCTATATACGATCCGCTTCCAGGAACCAGCAAGTTATAGAGAACTTCTGGAACGCTCGTCAGTCAATATTTGAGATTTGAACGGACTTCCTGGACTTTACGGACTCCTTTAACTCTCTTCTTGGTGCATCTTTCAAAGGAGGCTAAGGGGCTCTATTGATAGAGTGGAGTGAGACTTCACCTCTTCTCCTATCCGATGTGGGACTAAAATACCAATACTCAAAAATAGAGTTTGATATTTTAGATCATCCCACAATCAGCATAGAAGTGTGCCAGTCCACGCCTACCCCCGAACACTCCCGTGCATGCACGAGACATCCTGGAGTCCGTGTCCGAGTTCGAGTCCGCACAACAAAAATCAATTTACATCTTTGTTGGAATTAATCCTTTTTCCTTCTAGAAAAATAATCCAACATGACACACACTTGTGCCCCACCACACCTCATGTGCACACCTCAACACAAACAATGCATTATATTGAGATACTCACCATTTGGTGTAGCCAATGTGAGACTATCTTTCCTAGTCTAAAGGCAAAAACACCAAAAATAGGGTCTCACGTAATAGTTGATATTAGGATTTGGATTTCCAAATTATCCAACGTTAGTGTTTGGATTTCCAAATCACTGTTAACTAGCCAACATGCATGAACAGTGATTTGGAAACCCAAACACTAACGTTGAAAAATTTGGAAATCCAACCATAATATCAACTATCATATGAGACTTTATTACTAAATATCCCAAAAATATATTAGTAAATCAGATAAGTATAGGAGATACATGACAGATATACAGGGCCGGCCCAAGGAAATGGGTTATCCTAGTAGGAACAAAATTTGGTTGTCCTTTGTCCTTGACATCAAAAGAAGATATCAAAAAATTAATGACAAGTGGGATTGGCAGCGACGTCGAAGTCTCCGATTTGAGTTCGGATTCCTAGCTACTCTCCTTGAGCTACTCAAGACCTTCACAGTGGTAACTCAAAATATGGGCCTAATAGATTGCTAGTTGAATTGACATAGAGAATTTGGGGTGGACCTCGAAAAATCTATTGGTGGAGAGGTGGTGACTTAGGAACCTGGTGTTTACCCTAACCAAGGGGGGTTGTCCAAGTCCCATGACTTATCTACCTTATCCCAGGGCCAGCCCAGCTCATATATAAGTGTTACAATTAAAAGTAAGTGATCGATTCCGACAAAATATAAGTGTCACGATTGAAAAAAAATGGTTGGGAATATGACTATTCCATCTTTTGATCCGGCGATATGAGTGTATCAGTATAACCTCGTCACTCTCCATCGTCATAAGATCCATTGATTTCAAGCAGAATTTGCCTCCCATGCATTACCAATCAAATGTCCTATGCTTTATAGAAAGCTTCTGTAAGTTCTGTAGCCCTAGTAAGCAGCAATTAGTTGGTCCTCTCCTTCATCACTCATATACATATATGAAACTTTGGACATGCAAATCTTCAATATTTTTTCAATTTTTCAGATTAACAATCATGAGCATCCATCTATTGTGAAATCATAACTCCCAAGAATGCTTAATTTTAGGCGGCGTACGTTTTCAATTTTTTGTGCAATGTATTAATCTTAAAAAACTATATTGGTGCGATATATGCAATGAAAGGATTATTTTGCTGTATATATTTTTTTTTTGTGAACTAGCTCTTTATTCGTTGACTTTCGGAGTTCTTTCCTGTGTTTTAAATTAATCTCAGCATGATAGGTTACTTTTGTTTTCTAATGGTCATTTAGAATATCCGAAGACAAATTACATGCTGACAACGTCACTTAGACGAATCATACAGTAGGCAGATTCTCAACTAAATCAATAATAATTGGACTGCAGATTATACTTCTTGTCCTCCAGAAACCTTATTCAAAATGGGTGCTTTTCACATAATGGGAGCCTTCGTATGCTTTGTGTTGAAAATTCTTCACAATTTTTCGTTTTAAAACTGCAAAAAAAATAAAATGATTAAATATTATCGGTCTTCGGGGAAGTCGTGCACGTAGCAATGCCCTAAGAGATAGTCCGGATCTATGTGCAGACGGTATCCGAACGCTCCTAGTGGTAAAATCTTCGCTCTACCGGAATCTCGTTGTCGCACACGACGCTGAGAGAATGACCCCGACTTAGCTCTGCCCAGAGCAACGATGAATAGCAGCAACAGTACGAAGGAGACGAGAAATTTAGAGATGTTCGAGAAGAATATTTTCTGTGTTCGGAAGAGAAAGAAACACTGCCTTATATGGGCTGATGGAGGCTCTTTGTAACGTTCAGAAATAATGAACAATAATTTTTTAACGTTACTAAGAAAAACGTGGTGCAATGTATCTGGACGCAATTTTGAATAGTAAACGTTTAAGAAATTTAATGATTGTAACGGTCAGAAAAATTAATAGGAACAAAAAGAATTTTTGGATATCAGCCCGAACCCGAAGAAGGAATCGGATCGGCATTCGGTGCCCACAGATGTGGGCACGTGCCCGCACCCGTTACGCGCGCCGAACCGAACCGAGCAGGGCCGGGCGGCGGTGGCGGCGCGCGTGTGTGGCCCTTGGAACTTCCCCACAAGACTTTTAATGAAGCAAAGAGTAGCAAAATATTATATGCTCACCTCATCCTTCCCTCCCAACCGATGTAGGACTAAAGGAGTAGGGAATTGAACTTTTGTTCTTTGTGTGTGCTTAAAGCATACACAGCTAACAATCCCCCCCCCCCCCCCCCCCCCACCCCAAAGGTCAATTTTCGAAGTGGAAGAAAGAAAGAAAGAGTAAGAGAATTTCTGGCCAGTTGTATACTATGCATAAATGAGATGGATTACATCCTTGAATCTCACGTAGTGACTATTCTCTTTGTCTGAAGAAGAGCTTGATGGACTACGCCTTGAATCAGTCTTCTTGAACCAGACTCGGAATATAGCACACATAGTACGCTAGAGGTACTTGGGTCTATCGGGTGGCACGTTTGGTTGGCCATGCGCACTTTTACACATTCATGAGAGTTGTCTAGGATCGCCCTGTCCTATAGTCGCGGCCCTCACGACCTCTCATATAGGTAAGTCCTTAAGGATTGGTGATAGGAATCAATCCTGCATATCATGCTTGGACTTATTAAGAGTTTAAACTCAACCTATCCATATCACAAAAGGAACACTGTCACCATAGGGATGGGGTATGAATGTACACATGTACAGCCTCTTGGGCTTTTATTTTAAAGAAAATTTAATCTCAGGTTAGTGTTCCATAATAGTCACCTAGTCCAGCTTGTTTCTACCCATTGAACCGGCTTCTTGGGATCTCTAGTTAGACTCGGTTGGGTTACCACTGCTGGTGACTATACTATGGGCTTAACCCCACCCCCCTCGATGATTCTAGGATCAATGTCCCAGACAGACCTTTCGTCAAGTGGTCTGCAAGGTTCTTTTCTGACTTTATATAGTCAAGAACCACATATTTGCCCAATAGACTCTTTATTGACTTGAAGCGCAGCTGCAGGTGCCTGTTCATCTTAGCATTCACATAATCATGCTTTAGTATTTCTATAATAGATATATTATCACAGTTTATAGAAATTACAGGAATAGGATGAACAGAAACAAGTATATGCATAATAAGGTTTCTCAGCCATTCGGCTTCTGTACATGTAGTATCCAAAGCTATCATTTCAGAGTCTATTGTACTTCTGGCTATGATAGTTTGTTTACATGACCCCCAGGAGATTGCAGCTCCTGCTAGGGTAAAAATATATCCAGTAGTGGATTTCACATCATGTGAATCAGTTACCCAATTTGCATCGGAGTAACCTTCTATGATATCAGGGTGTCTAGAATAATGAAGTTTATAATCTAGAGTACCCTTAAGATATCTAAATACTCTGTCTAATGCAGTCCAGTGTGTCTGATTTGGGTTACTAGTATATCTACTTAGTCTCCCAATAGCAAATACAATATCAGGTCTAGTCCTATTTGTTATGTACATAAGGGACTCAATCATTTGTGAATATCTATGTTGTTCTATAGGTAATCCTTCATTCTTCTTGAGAACAACATTGCTGTCATAAGGGGTAAGGGCAGGTTTTTTGTCAAAATACTCAAACTTCCTTAGCATTTTCTCAATTGAATGTGCTAAGGATAGAGTATAGCCCTCTTTCCTTTTTGACACTTGCATTCCTAGAATCACGTTTGCCTCACCTAGGTCTTTCATATCAAATTGGTTAGATAAATAATTCTTAGTATTATTTATCAATTCCAATGAAGATCCTAAAATAAGGATATCATCAACATACAAGCATAAGATAACACAACTTTTATTTGTATTTTTGGAATACAAACATTTGTCATATTCATTTGGCACAAAACCAAATTCTATAATGACTTTGTCAAATTTGTTGTGCCATTGCTTGGGAGCTTGCTTTAGGCCATAAAGAGATTTTACTAATCTGCAAATCTTGTTTTCTTGGCCTTTCGCAATAAAACCTTCAGGTTGTTCCATATATATTTCTTCATCTAAATCTCCATTTAGAAATGCTGTCTTTACATCCATTTGATGGATCAGCAAGTCATGAATGGAAGCTAATGCTAGGAGGGTTCTAACAGAAGTAATTCTAGCAACAGAAGAATAGGTATCAAAGTAATCTAATCCATTTTTCTGGGTAAAACCTTTGGCCACTAATCTAGCCTTATATTTTTCTATGGTACCATCGGCTCTAAGTTACTTCTTAAAGATCCACTTACAACCTATTAGTTTGCTGCCTAAAGGAAGGTCTGCCAAAACCTGTTCTCCATGATGGAGTTTTACTCATTGTTAATAGCTTCTTTCCAGAAAGGGACATCAGGAGAGGATATAGCTTCTTCATAAGTTGAGGGCTCACCCTTTATCAAAAATGTGAAGAATCCTTCTCCTAAATTCTTTTCAATCCTTTCTCTTTTACTTCTTATAGGTTCTATGACTTGTTCAGGTTGAGAACTGGGTACTGGATCATGAGAACTAGTAGACAGAGTAAGAGAAGGATTAGAGGAAGATGAAGGGGTTCCATCCTTGAAGGGAAAAATGTTCTCAAAGTAAACTGCATCTCTAGCTTCAATTATTGTGTTATTAGAGATTTCATTTACTTCAGAATGGGTTACAAGAAATCTATTGGCATTACTATCTAGGACATATCCTATAAATACAACATCTACAGTCTTAGGTCCTAGCTTCCTCTTTTTGGGTTCAGGAATTCCTACTTTAGCTAGATATTCCCAAACTTTGAGATAATTAATCCTAGGGGTTCGACCTTTCTATAACTCATATTGAGTCTTATCATTATTCTTACTGGGTATCCTATTAAGAATATAACATGCTGACAATAAGACTTCTCTCCAAAGATTATCAGGGGCACCTGAGCTAAGAAGCATGGCATTGACCATATTTAAAAGAGTGCGATTCTTCCTTTCAGCAACTCCATTGGATTGTGGTGAATAAGGAGCAGTTATCTCATGAATAATTCCGTGCTCTTCACAGAAGTTAGTCATTTCATTTGAGGTATACTCTCCCCTACGACCTGATCTAAGGATCTTAATCTTCCTATCTAACTGATTCTCAGCTTCAGATTTATAGACCTTGAATCTGTCTAGAACTTTATCTTTGGTCTTAAGGAGGTAGGTGTAACAATACTTTGAATGGTCATCTATAAAAGTTACAAAGTATTTTCTAACGCCTCGGGTCAAAATCCTATTGGAATCACAAACATCACTATGGATAAGTTCTAGGAGTTCAGAATCCCTAAGGACAGATTTGAAAGGTAATCTAATATGTTTGGCTTGAACACATATCTCACATTTGTGTTCATCGTCTATATAAGTCTTAGGGATAAGATCTAAGTTCATCATCCTTTTAATAGATCCTAAGTTCACATGACCCAGTCTACCATGCCAAACATTTGATGATTCAACATTTGCAACAAAAGAAGGATTTGAACTTTTATTCATGGTACTTAAAATAAAAATTCCATCTTTCACAAATCCTTTTCCAATAAACAGATCATTCTTAGAGAAAACTACTTTATTAGCCTCCATTACAATTTTGTATCCTGAGGCTACAAGGAGGGATCCACTAACAAGATTCCTCCTGACAGACGACACATGAAGCAAATCATGGAGAGGTAGAATTTTTTCTGATGTCATCTTTAGATCTATTCTTCCTCTTCCCACAACTTGTGCCATTGAGGCATCTCCTAGAGTCACGCCTCCTCCACCTGATTCCTGATAGGTTGAAAAATAGGAACGATCAAATGAAACGTGAACATTAGCTCCAGAATTCAACCACCAATCATCAGAATGGAAAGACAGGTTTACTACAGGTTGGAAACTTACAGACCTGAAGGAGATGGAAGACCCATTCAGAATCATGTTAGCCTCTGGCTTGCCTTTTCCTTTGAAGGAGTTCTGGATAGGTTCTTTCTTCCTTTGGAAGCAGTTGATGGCTTTTGGTTGGTTCTACCACACACAAAACAAAATCTTCTTTGATCCTGAGTCTGACCAAAGTTTCTAGGTTTTTGGGGTTGAGGGTTTTGGTGGTGTTGGTTTTGGTGATGATGGCTTTGGTGAGGATGTTGAAAACTCTGCTTCTTTTTGAAGGAGTTTTTCTTGGATTTGAGAAGGTTGGTAGACCTATGTTTTGCATGGCTTTCTACAAGGTTTACCTTAGCTGTGGCATTTGACCTAGCTTTGGTCTTGGATCTATATTGCTCTTCTGTTCTAATTCTCTGTAGAGCTTGAGAGTATGTAATAGATCCTTGTAGATGTAGAAGGTCCTTTGCCACTTTAGACCAGGAAGGAGGGAGTTTATCTATCAAGCATCCTATTTTGTGCTCAGTAGAAAAGAAAGTTCCCATGGCTTGAACCTGCCTAAGGTGTTCTTGGAACTCATGGATTTGGTGATTGATAGGTTTGTTATCTACCATGACATATTGGTTGAATGTGGTGGAATTGAATCTATCAATTCCAGCATCATCACAACCATACTCATCTTCCAAAGCATCCCATAGTTCTTTAGCGCTTTTAAATTCAAAAAATATGTCGTAGAGAGACTCAGACATTGCGCTTAAGATTCTGTGGAAGCAATGGTAGTCTATTTCCTTAGGGGTCTTGGGTGTGGTAGAAGATGAGGACTTGGAAATCCCTACGTCAGACTCAGTTTCATCAGAATTATTTGAGATGGGTGTGGACCCATCAATGGCTGAAATCAGGCCTAAGGTGGTAAGCCAAAATTTTATCTGGCTCTGCCACCTCTTGAAATATGTGCCATTGAATTTTGCAGGCTTTGCAGAAAAATTCTCTTTCTTGGAAGTCATGCTTTCTAAAGTCTGTAAAAAATATATTTACTCAATAAGATGGTTTTAAGCTAAAATTAACAATTAAAATAATTTTAGTAATAGACCTATAAAATTTTAGTTTTTCAAGTTTTGATAAGGTTGCGTTAGCTGTAGGGGCCGGATCCCAGCAATCGGAGGTTCACTAGGAACTCTTAGGTACCGGTCGCTTAGACGAATTTTTGCCTTGTTGACAGAAGGGCCCTTTGGTCTTGTTCCCAAACAAATCTTAACTTTAGAACTTTTAAAAATAAAGGAATTTTACTAAATCAATTAATTGTTTGATTTTGCCTAAATTGATATATTGAGTAAAAAAGGAACTAGTATTGACAAAATGTAGTAACACACTAATGTTTGTCTAAGGTGTCAATCTAGGAAATGATAATTGATCTATGAAATGATAATTGATAATAGCAATCTTAGTTATATGTAACAACAAATGTTATTAAATAATATGGTACCAACATGAAATAAATCACAATAGCTTTTTATAGCTAAAAACAAATAATTTTCTTGAAAAATGTAGAGAAACTTTAAATGTTTTCAACAACAAATGTATAGACAAGTATTGACAGAAGTAAGTATTGACAGAAACTTGTATGAAAGAAATAAATAGTTCCGTAGAAATAAATAGTTCCGTATGAACAGTAACAATTTAAATTAAATTTTTTTTTTTCGTATACTAACAAATATGATAGTAAGGAAAAAAAATTTGACGTAAGAAAAATTTGATAGTAAGAAAATTTTGATAGTAACAGAAGGTTGTATACTAACAAATTTGATACTAACAATTTTTCCCGTAACAGAAGCTTGTATAGATTGTATACTTTAAATTTTGCTATTAAAACAAAATTAAGTAACAAGCAGAAGTAACAAACAAAAGTAAGACCAACTTCTGTTAGCAAAATTTATAGGCCGTTAGTCTTCAGATTGTTTTTTTTTATTTTGTTTTTTTAAGTAACAAACAGGAAGACAAAGAAATAATTTGTAATATTGATCTATCTCTTAGATTGTTGGAAATTCTTCACAATTCTTCGTTTTAAAACTGCAAGAAAAATAAAATGATTAAATGTTACTAGCCTCCGGGGAAGTCGCGCACGTAGCACTGCCCTAAGAGATAGTGCGGGTCTATGTGCAGACGGTATCCGAACGCTCCTAGTGGTAAAATTCTCGCTCTACCGAAATCTCGTTGTTGCACACGACGCTGATAGAATGACCCCGAATTAGCTCTGCCAACAGCAATGATGAATAGCAGCAACAGTACGAAGGAGACGAGAAATTTAGAGATGTTCGAGAAGAATATTTTCTGTGTTTGGAAGAGAAAGAAACACAGCCTTATATAGGCTGATGGAGGCTCTTTGTAACGTTCAAAAATAATGAACAATAATTTTTTAACATTACTAAGAAAAATGTGGTGCAATGTATCTGGACGTAATTTTGAATAGTAAACGTTTAAGAAATTTAATGATTGTAACGGTCAGAAAAATTAATAGGAGCAAAAATTTTTTTTGGGTCTCAGCCCGAACCTGAAGAAGGAATCAGATCGGCATTCGGCGCCCGCAGATGTGGGCACGTGCCCGCACCCGTTACGCGTGCTGAACCGAACCGAACCGAGCCGGGCCGGGCGGCGGCGGCGGCGCGCGCGTGTGGCCCTTGGAACTCCCCCACAAGACTTTTAATGAAGCAAAGAGTAGCAAAGTATTATATGCTCACCTCATCCTTTCCTCCCAACCGATGTGGGACTAAAGGAGTAGAGAATTGAACTTTTGTTCTTTGTGTGTGCTTAAAGCATACACAGCTAACAATCCCCCCCCCCAAAGGTCAATTTCCGAAGTGGACGAAAGAAAGAAAGAAAGAAAGAAAGAAAGAGTAAGAGAATTTCTGGGTAGTTGTATACTATGCATAAATGAGATGGATTACATCCTTGAATCTCACGTAGTGACTATTCTCTTTGTCTGAAGAAGAGCTTGATGGACTACGCCTTGAATCAGTCTTCTTGAACCAGACTCGGAATATAGCACACATAGTACGCTAGAGGTACTTGGGTCTATCGGGTGGCACGTTTGGTTGGCCATGCGCACTTTTACACATTCATGAGAGTTGTCTAGGATCACCTTGTCCTATAGTCGCGGCCCTTATGACCTCTCATATAGGTAAGTCCTTAAGGGTTGGTGATAGAAATCAACCATGCATATCATGCTTGAAATTATTAAGAGTTTAAACTCAACCTATCCATATCACAAAAGGATAGGGATGGGGTATGAATGTACACATATACAGCCTCTTGGGCTTTTATTTTAAAGAGAATTTAATCTCAGGTCAGTATTCTATAATAGTCACCTAGTCCAGCTTGTTTCTACCCATTGAACCGGCTTCTTGGGATCTCCAGTCAGACTCGGTTGGGTTGCCATTGCTGGTGACTATACTATGGACTTAGCCCCATCCCTCTCGATGATTCTAGGATCAATGTCCTAGACAGACCCTTCGTCAAGTGGTCTGCAAGGTTCTTTTCTGACTTTATATAGTCAAGAACCACATATTTACCAAATATGCTCTTTATTGACTTGAAGCGCAGCTGCAGGTGCCTGTTCATCTTAGCATTCACAGAATCATACTTTAGTAGTTCTATAACAGATTTATTATCACAGTTTATAGAAATTACAGGAATAGGATGAACAGAAACAGGTATATGCATAATAAGATTTCTCAGCCATTCGGCTTCTGTACATGTAGTATCAAAAGCTATCATTTCAGAGTCCATTGTGCTTCTGGCTATGATAGTTTGTTTACATGATCCCCAGGAGATTGTAGCTCCTGCTAGGGTAAAAATATATCCAGTAGTGGATTTCACATCATGTAAATTAGTTACCCAATTTGCATCGGAGTAACCTTCTATGATATCAGGGTGTCTAGAATAATGAAGTTTATAATATAGAGTACCCTTAAGATATCTAAATACTCTGTCTAATGCAGTCCAGTGTGTCTGATTTGGGTTACTAGTATATCTACTTAGTCTCCCAATAGCAAATGCAATGTCAGGTCTAGTCTTATTTGTTATATACATAAGGGACCCAATCATTTGTGAATATCTATGTTGTTCTATAGGTAATCCTTCATTCTTCTTGAGAACAACATTGCTGTCATAAGGGGTAAGGGCAGGTTTTTTGTCAAAATACTCAAACTTTTTTAGCATTTTCTCAATTGAATGTGCTAAGGATAGAGTATAGCCCTCTTTCCTTTTTGACACTTGCATTCCTAGAATCAGGTTTGCCTCACCTAGGTCTTTCATGTCAAATTGGTTAGATAAATAATTCTTAGTATTATTTATCAATTCCAATAAAGATCCTAAAATAAGGATATCATCAACATACAAGCATAAGATAACACAACTTTTATTTGTATTTTTGGAATACAAACATTTGTCATATTCATTTGACACAAAACCAAATTCTATAATGACTTTGTCAAATTTGTTGTGCCATTGCTTGGGAGCTTGCTTTAGGCCATAAAGAGATTTTACTAATCTGCAAACCTTATTTTCTTGGCCTTTCGCAATAAAACCTTCAGGTTGTTCCATATATATTTCTTCCTCTAAATCTCCATTTAGAAATACTGTCTTTACATCCATTTGATGGATCAGCAAGTCATGAATGGAAGCTAATGCTAGGAGGGTTCTAATAGAAGTAATTCTAGCAACAGGAGAATAGGTATCAAAGTAATCTAATCCCTTTTTCTGGGTAAAACCTTTGGCCACTAATCTAGCCTTATATTTTTCTATGGTACCATCGGCTCTAAGTTTCTTCTTAAAGATCTACTTACAACCTATTGGTTTGCTGCCTAAATGAAGGTCTACTAAAAACCTGTTCTCTATGATGGAGTTGTACTCATTGTTAATAGCTTCTTTCCAGAAAGGGACATCAGGAGAGGATATAGCTTCTTCATAAGTTGAGGGCTCACCCTTTATCAAAAATGTAAAGAATCCTTCTCCTAAATGCTTTTCAATCCTTTCTCTTTTACTCCTTCTAGGTTTCATGACTTGTTCAGGTTGAGAACTGGGTACTGGATCATGAGAACTAGTAGACAGAGTAAGAGAAGGGTTAGAGGAAGATGAAGGGATTCTATCCTTGAAGAAAAAAATATTCTCAAAGTAAACTGCATCTCTAGCTTCAATTATTGTGTTATTAGAGATTTTATTTACTTCAGAATGGGTTACAAGAAATCTATTGGCATTACTATCTAGGGCATATCCTATGAATACAACATCTACAGTCTTAGGTCCTATCTTCCTCTTTTTGGGTTCATGAATCCATACTTCAGCTAGACATCCCCAAACTTTGAGGTAATTAATCCTACGGGTTCGACCTTTCCATAACTCATATGGAGTCTTATCATTATTCTTACTGGGTATCCTATTAAGAATATAACATGCTGACAATAAGGCTTCTCTCCAAAGATTATCAGGGGCACCTGAGCTGAGAAGCATGGCATTGACCATATTTAAAAGAGTACGATTCTTCCTTTCAGTAACTCCATTGGATTGTGGTGAATAAGGAGCAGTTACCTCATGAATAATTTCGTGCTCTTCACAGAAGTTAGTCATTTCATTTGAGGTATACTCTCCCCCACGATCTGATCTAAGGATCTTAATCTTCCTATCTAACTGATTCTCAGCTTCAAATTTATAGACCTTAAATCTGTCTAGAACTTCATCTTTGGTCTTAAGGAGGTAGGTGTAACAATACTTTGAATGGTCATCTATAAAAGTTATAAAGTATTTCCTACCGCCTCGGGTCAAAATTCTATTGGAATCACAAACATCACTATGGATAAGTTCTAGGAGTTCAGAATCCCTAGGGACATATTTGAAAGGTAATCTAATATGTTTGGCTTGAACACATATCTCACATTTGTGTTCATCGTCTATATAAGTCTTAGGGATAAGATCTAAGTTCATCATCCTTTTGATAGATCCTAAGTTCACATGACCTAGTCTACCATGCCAAACATTTGATGATTCAACATTTGCAACAAAAAAAGGATTTGAACTTTTATTTATGGTACTTAAAACAAAAAGTCCATCTTTCACAAATCCTTTTCCAATAAACAGACCATTCTTAGAGAAAACTACTTTATTAGCCTCCATTACAATTTTGTATCCTGAGGCTACAAGGAGGGATCCACTAACAAGATTCCTCCTGACAGACGGCACATGAAGCACATCATGGAGAGGTAGAATTTTTTCTGATGTCATCTTCAGATCTATTCTTCCTCTTCCCACAACTTGTGCCGTTGAGCCATCTCCTAGAGTCATGCCTCCTCCACCTGATTACTGATAGGTTGAAAAACAGGAGCGATCAAATAAAACGTGAACATTAGCTCCAGAATCCAACCACCAATCATCAGAATGGAAAGACAGGTTTACTACAAGTTGGAAGCTTACAGACCTGAAGGAGCTGGTAGACCCATTCAGAATCATGTTAGCCTCTGGCTTGCCTTTTCCTTTGAAGGAGTTCTGTCACGACCCGCACCCGATTTTCGGACGCGAGCTCGTGAGCAAGCCAGCTACGTATCGAGCGGACTCCAGCCCGACTCGAGTACGTATAAGCTGTCAAGGTCATGGGTATCATATCTAATCTAAACTATATCTCAATCCACAGAAATCATATAAAACAAGAATGAACAAGTATGGGTCATAGTCTGCAGCCCATTAGTTTATTATCCGATTAGACTCTATCAATGATATGAGTCTATAAAACTATGCTGATAAGCAGAATATATCATAAAAACACGAGAAAGATAGTAAATCAATATCACTAACAAAATACCTGAATCATGCATATGAAGTCAACTACCACATGCTCAGCTAACTAACTCCGTACAATCAGCTACCTGAAGAGATCATCAGGTCCTCAGAGGACTAGCAAGATACATAAAACATACCTACTAATATGACAGTAAATAACAGGTGTGGAGGATAAGAACACTGCAAGAAGAACATCTAAGGACGACGAGTCGTGAGGAAATATAATACTAGACTTGGCTACCAATCAATCGATTAACCTCTATAGCTTGTAGTACAATGCAAGATACTCCCAATCTATAGTAGATTTTGACTGTAATACAATGCAAGATAATTCCAGTCAAGATTAGTCAATTCTAGTATCGATCTCCTCTCCTAAAGGATACAAAGTCAAGTAGACTCCTATAAATCATAGTACAATGCATGATACTCCCAATTTACAGTGTCGCAAGTCAAGTCAATCAATCAATCAATATATGCTATAAGTCGTAGTACAATATAAGATACTCCCAATCTATGGCATGTCTTAAGTCAAGTCAATCAAGTGATATCAAGGTAGAAGAATCAGCTATAGGTCGTAGTACAATGTAAGATACTCCCAAGCTATAGTATGTCTCAACTGTAGTACAATGCAAGATACTCCCAATCGAGAATGGTCAAGGACAGATATAAAAACTGACAACTCAATCACGAGAAAAGAGTAACACAAAAAGACCAATATTCTAGCAATGTCAAACATCCTATACGTGCACGTAATCTAGAACAAGTCAAGCAATCAAGGACGAATCAATCACAATATGGAATTATATGACAATATAAAAGGGCTACAATAAGAAAAGAGAAACCATATAAATACTGTATATGTTCGGCAAGGTATACTTGCCTGGGGGTTGCACGGAGAACCAACAATGTATCGCCAATCAACAAGTCAGAAAGTCCAAGTCATCACAACTGTCTCCGAAAGCTGAAATAAATGTTACCAACATTCTCAGAATAGTCAAATTAGCTAGGATTGCCTGTCCTTAAGTCCAATTCTGGACACAGAGGCAAAACGGTAATTTTGGACAAAAATAATGTCCGCCGTTGGACCCGCTTTGCACCGAAAAGTGTGCCAAATTCAATGGTCTATAAAGTCGTCAAACTATATGTCTACAGATTCGGTTTTCTGATACGAACCCAACCGTATGTCCAAAGTTGGATTCCGGCAGGCCGTGCACAAAATCACCCGTTGAGTCGGACTGTGGGGCCCACAAAACGGTAATTTTATCAATTGTCCCAGAATCGGACCAAACTTGGCATACAGGACCAAAAAAATGATATGGTCCTATTGGCGTAAGTTTCGTCTCGATCTGACGAACGTGCACAAAGTAATTAGAGTTTGTGCAAAGTGGTCGATACGGTGAATTTTGACGGATACGCATCAAATTCGTCGCGCACACGCGACCAATTTGAATTCCGTCAAAGCCCACACGACCACGAAGCCGTTATGCAGCTTTCGATGCGCGATCACATCACCTGGATTGGCGAGACGCATGTCGTATCGAACAATTTTCTAGTTTTTAAAACAGGTTTTTGGGAAACTTTGGGATACGATTTCTCGACGCGTAGTCGATGATTTCCGAATCCACAAAAAGGACTGTGAAGCCCTATATGTTGTCTAAAAGTGTCTTCAAATAGTTTTTCTAATATGGCCTTAGATCGATCGGGGTCGTTCATCAAACATGGACATTTGGACTGTGTATACCCTGTTTTCGAACAGGTTTTTGGGCCATGTTTGGCGTCGACTTGCCGATAGGCTAGGGCATCTAGATACGATATAATTGAAGGGAACTAAAGCCATAAGGGTTGTCGACATACCGGAGCAACTGGTTCGTGAAGTGAACGTGCGTACGCGATGAAAAGTCGTCGCAAAGTCCGCCCGCACGCTGCGTTCTGCTGTTGCTTCTGTGTTCCTTGTGCGCGGCTACCCTCGGCCAGCCGCCGGCCGACGGCCGACGACCGACGACGCACGGCGGTGGCGCACGCGGTCAGGCCTCTAGGGAGCGCAGGATGGGGTGGCGGTGTGAAGTAGTTAGGGTTAGAGGAGAAGTCCTCCTCTCGGTTTCCCGAATACATTTATACAATGTATAGTAAGTTCGGGGCTGGGTCGGCTGATTGCTGGGAATCCCCCCCTCGGGTTCACATGGGGAGATGCTCAGGTGGGTTTGGCCGATGGGCCTTTGGGCCAGTTAAGGTCGGGCTGCATGCTAGGTTAGGCTTTGTGGTTTTGTTGTTTTATTTATTTCTTGTTTCATTTTCCTATATGTAAATAACTTACATATATATATATATATATATATATATATATATATTTTATATATATATATATATATATATATATATATATATATATATATATTATATATACATATATGTATGTACATACTAATGTATATTAGTACATATACACATATACACGTGTACCCTTATATTTATATATATATACATATACATACTCACGTATATTTATATACACATATATACATATGTAATTATATAACTATATTTATATATATACTATCACATTTATCTGACAAAATATATATCCAATAAAATAATAATATTAAATAACAATCTCAATAAAATAATAATAATAATAATAATAATAATAGTAATAATAATAATAATAATAATAATAATAATAATAATAATAATAATAATAATAATAATAATAATAATAATAATAATAATAACGAAATATAATAAACCAATAATGGTGTGTATATCATTGGACATCCAATTATATAGTCTAATACCACATTAGCTAAGAGAATTATATGTATATATATATATATATATATATATATATATATATATATATATATATATATATATATATATATATATATATATATATAAATATATATATATATATATATATTTAATATCCAAATAACCGAAAATACTTTCTGTATTATAAAATAAGCTACCATTGTATATATACATCTATATATCTACATAGACATCGTTGGTCGCACTGCATGACTACATGGGCTTGGCATCAGTTCGGGTCCAGTCTAGACTGGTTTGGTACAACCGGATCTCCTAAAAGTCAAGATATTAATAGATAACTAATTAAATTATTTATAGGAATTAACTCGCAACTTGGCCTGGTTTTCCTAGTTATGACGTCACTATGGCTCGGCATTCCTCTACCATGGCTAAACACTAGTCAAAGCACGCTACTGCACTATCCGTGCCATAATTCCTAACCGTCTTGTACTTCAAAACTCTATCATGGCTAAAGTCATCTACCGTAATAATTATCTAACAATTATTTAAGAAATCTAAAAATCACCATTTAAAATAAATAAATAAAAATAATATTTCAAAAAAAAATTTCCGGAAAGGGAGGCTACAAATCTACCCACCTTAAAAATAATTTCGTCCTCGAAATTTTAATTCATAACTAGTCGTTGTAAATCAAAGTATACTATTACCTCAATCTCCTCAAATTTAATTTCTCAAAATATTTATGGTCTTCTCTAGTCAGTTGGTAATTACGAAATCTCGGGGACTTCTACCCACCTTTGGTCACACTGCTCCTCAAAACACGGTCACTTAAGTCTTATGATCTTCTAACTAGTGGCTAATAATTCTACCAAAATATCTAGGACATATGGTATCTATAATCTCTCATCTCTACAAACAACCAGTTATTCAATAATCAAGCAATATTATACTATAACTTAAGAGTTTCTGATAAATTCTAGACAGCACGATTATTCGTCACCCCAAAATAGGAAGGGACGAGAATCAATGGTACAGAAAAGCAAGGAAGAATAATCGAGAAGAAATATGGAGTTTCAAGAACGGTATAGAAATTTCTAAAAAAAATTTCAAGGCAGAGTGGATTGAGATTCCTAAGGGTTTAGTCGAGGTCGCAGGCGCGTACCAGTACAGTTACGTAACCGGTACGATATGCTCTGACCTGCATGGGCCACCACAAAAACTTGTCACGACCCGTACCCGGTTTTCGGACGCGAGCTCGTGAGCAAGCCAGCTACGTATCGAGCGGACTCCAGCCCGACTCGAGTACGTATAAGCTGTCAAGGTCATGGGCATCATGTCTAATCTAAACTATATCTCAATCCACAGGAATCATATAAAACAAGAATGAACAAGTATGGGTCATGGTCTGCAGCCCATTAGCATATTGTCCGATTAGACTCTATGAATGATATGAGTCTATGAAACTATGCTGATAAGCGGAATATATCATAAAAGCACAAGAAAGATAGTAAATCAATATCACTAACAAAATACCTGAATCATGCATATGAAGTCAACTACCACATGCTCAGCTAACTAACTCCGTGCAATCAGCTACCTGAAGAGATCATCAGGTCCTCAGAGGACTAGCAAGATACATAAAACATGCCTACTAATATGACAGTAAATAACAGGTGTGGAGGATAAGAACACTGCAAGAAGAACATCTAAGGACGACGAGTCGTGAGAAAATATAATACCAGACTTGGCTACCATTCAATCGATTAACCTCTATAGCTTGTAGTACAATGCAAGATACTCCCAATCTATAGTAGATTTTGACTGTAATACAATACAAGATAATTCCAGTCAAGATTAGCCAATTCTAGTATCGATCTCCTCTCCTAAAGGATACAAAGTCAAGTAGACTCCTATAAATCGTAGTACAATGCAAGATACTCCCAATTTATAGTGTCGCAAGTCAAGTCAATCAATCAATCAATATATGCTATAGGTCGTAGTACAATGTAAGATACTCCCAATCTATGGCATGTCTCAAGTCAAGTCAATCAAGTGATATCAAGGTAGAAGAATCGGCTATAGGTCGTAGTACAATGTAAGATACTCCCGAGCTATAGTATGTCTCAACTGTAGTACAATACAAGAT
Source organism: Iris pallida (assembly GCA_029216955.1). Classification (NCBI taxonomy): domain Eukaryota; kingdom Viridiplantae; phylum Streptophyta; class Magnoliopsida; order Asparagales; family Iridaceae; genus Iris; species Iris pallida. Next base: position 9,779,497 of record JANAVB010017598.1, read on the forward strand.
ACTCCCAATCGAGAATGGTCAAGGACAGATATAAAAACTGACAACTCAATCACGAAAAAGAGTAACACAAAGAGTCCAATATTCTAGCAATGTCAAACATCCTATACGTGCACGTAATCTAGAACAAGTCAAGCAATCAAGGACGAATCAATCACAATATGGAATCATATGACAATATGAAAAGGGCTACAATAAGGAAAGAGAAACCATGTAAATACTGTATATGTTCGGCAAGGTATACTTGCCTGGGGGTTGCACGGAGAACCAACAATGTATCGCCAATCAACAAGTCAGAAAGTCCAAGTCATCGCAACTGTCTCCGAAAGCTGAAATAAACGTTACCAACATTCTCAGAATAGTCAAATTAGCTATGATTGCCTGTCCTTAAGTCCAATTCTGGACATAGGGGCAAAACGATAATTTCGGGCAAAAACGATGTCCGTCGTTGGACCCGCTTTGCACCGAAAAGCGTGCCAGGGTCAATGGTCTCTAAAGTCGTCAAACTACATGTCTACGGATTCAGTTTTCCGATACGAACCTAACCGTATGTCCAAAGTTGGATTCCGGAAGACCGTGCACAAAATCACCCGTTGAGTCGGACTGTGGGGCCCGTAAAACGGCGATTTTATCAACTGTCTCAGAATCGGACCAAACTTGGCATACAGGACCAGAAAAACGATAAGGTCCTGTTGGCGCATGTTTCGTCTTGATCTGACGAATATGTACAAAGTAATTAGAGTTTGTGCAAAGTGGTCGATACGGTGAATTTCGACGGATACGCATCAAATTCGTCGTGCACACGCGACCAATTTGAATTCCGTCAAAGTCCACACGACCACGAAGCCGTTACGCAGCTTTCGATGCTTACGATACGCGACCACGTCACCCGGATTGGCGGGACGCACGTCGTATCGAACAATTTTCTAGTTTTTAAAACAGGTTTTTGGGAAAATTTGGGATTCAATTTCTCGACGCGTAGTAGATGATTTCCGAATCCACAAAAAGTACTGTGAAGCCCTATATGTTGTCTAAAAGTGTCTTCAAATAGTTTTTCTAATATGGCCTTAGATCGATCGGGGTCGATCCTCCAACATGGATATTTGGACTGTGTATATCCTGTTTTCGAACAGTTTTTTGGGCCGTGTTTGGCATCGTCTTGCCGACAGCCTAGGGCATCTAGATACGATATAATTGAAGGGAATTAAAGCCCTAAGGGTTGTCGACATACCGGAGCAACTGGTTCGTGAAGTGAACGTGCGTACGCGACGAAAAGTCGGCACAAAGTCCGCCCGCACGCTGCGTTCTGCTGTTGCTTCTGTGTTCCTTGCGCGCGGCTACTCTCGGCCAGCCGCCGGCCGACCGCCGACGATCGACGGCGCACGGAAGTAGCGCGCGCGGTCAGGCCTCTAGGGAGCGCATGATGGGGTGGCGGTGTGAAGTAGTTAGGGTTAGAGGAGAAGTCCTCCTCTCGGTTTCTCGAATACATTTATACAATGTATAGTAAGTTCGGGGCTGGGTCGGCTGATTGCTGGGAATCCCCCCCTCGGGTTCACGTGGGGAGATGCTCAGGTGGGTTTGGCCGATGGGCCTTTGGGCCAGTTAAGGTCGGGCTGTATGCTAGGTTAGGCTTTGTGGTTTTGTTGTTTTATTTATTTCTTGTTTCTTTTTCCTATATGTAAATAACTTACATATATTTATATATATATATATATATATATATATATATATATATATATATATATATATATATATATATATATACGTAGATGCATGTACATACTAATGTATACTAATACATATACACATACACACGTGTACCCTTATATTTATATATATATACATACATATACTCACGTATATTTATATACACATAAATACGTATGTAATTATATAACTATATTTATATATATACTATCACATTTATCTGACAAAATATATAACCAATAAAATAATAATATTAAATAATAATCTCAATAAAATAATAATAATAATAATAATAATAATAATAATAATAATAATAATAACGAAATATAATAAACCAATAATGGTGTGTATATCATACGACATCCAATTATATAGTCTAATACCACATTAGCTAAGAGAATTATATGTATATATATATATATATATATATATATATATATATATATATATATATATATATATATATATATATATATATATAATATCCAAATAACCGAAAATACTTTCTGTATTATAAAATAAGCTACCATTGTATATATACATCTATATATCTACATCGACATCGTTGGTCGCACTGCATGACTACATGGGCTTGGCATCAGTTCGGGTCCAGTGTAGACTGGTTTGGTACAACCGGATCTCCTAAAAGTCAAGATATTAATAAATAACTAATTAAATTTTTTATAGAGATTAACTCGCAACTTGGCCTGGTTTTCCTAGTTATGACGTCACTATGGCTCGGCATTCCTCTACCATGGCTAAACACTAGTCAAAGCACGCTACTGCACTATCCGTGCCATAATTCCTTACCGTCTTGTACTTCAAAACTCCATCATGGCTAAAGTCATCTACCGTAATAATTATCTAATAATTATTTAAAGAAATCTAAAAATCACCATCTAAAATTAATAAATAAAAATAATATTTCAAAAAAAAATTCGGAAAGGGAGGCTACAAGTTCTGGATAGGTTCTTTCTTCCTTTGGAAGCAGTTGATGGCTGTGTGGTTGGTTCTACCACACACAAAACAAAATCTTCTTTGATCCTGAGTCTGACCAAAGTTTATAGGTTTTTGGGGTTGAGGGTTTTGGTGGTGATGGTTTTGGTGATGATGGTTTTGGTGAGGAGGTTGAAAACTCTGCTTCTTTTTGAAGGAGTTTTTCTTGGATTTAAGAAGGTTGATAGACCTATGTTTTGCATGACTTTCTACAAGGTTTACCTTAGCTGTGGCATTTGACCTAGCTTTGGTCTTGGATCTATATTGCTCTTCTGTTCTAATTCTCTGTAGAGCTTGAGAGTATGTAATAGATCCTTGTAGATGTTGAAGGTCCTTTGCCACTTTAGACCAAGAAGGAGGGAGTTTATCTATCAAGCATCCTATTTTGTGCTCAGTAGAAAAGAAAGTTCCCTTGGCTTGAACCTGCCTAAGTTGTTTTTTGGAACTCATGGATTTGGTCATTGATAGGTTTGTTATCTACCATGACATATTGGTTGAATGTGGTGGAATTGAATCTGTCAATTCCAGCATCATCACAACTATACTCGTCTTCCAAAGCATCCCATAGTTCTTTAGCGCTTTTATATTCAAAAAATATGTCGTAGAGAGACTCAGACATTGTGCTTAAGATTCTGTGGAAGCAATGGTAGTCTATTTCCTTAGGGGTCTTGGGTTTGGTAGAAGAGGAGGACTTGGAAACCCCTACGTCAGACTCAGTCTCATCAGAATCATTTGAGATGGGTGTGGACCCATCAATGGTTGAAATCAGGCCTAAGGTGGTAAGCCAAAATTTCATCTGGCTCTGCCACCTCTTGAAATATGTGCCATTGAATTTTGCAGGCTTTGCAGAAAAAGTCTCTTCCTTGGAATTCATGTTTTCTAAAGTCTGTAAAAAATATATTTACCCAATAAGATGATTTTAAGCTAAAATTAATAATTAAAATAATTTTAGTAATAGTCCTTTTAAATTTTAGTTTTTTCAAGTTTTGATAAGGTTGGATTAGCTGTAGGGGCCGGATCCCAGCAAGCGGAGGTTCACTAGGAACTCTTAAGTACCGGTCGCTTAGATGAATTTTCGCCTTGTTGACAGAAGGGCCCTTTCGGCTTGTTTCCAAACAAATCTTAACTTTAGAACTTTTAAAAATAAAGAAATTTTACTAAATCAATTAATTGTTTGATTTAGCCTAAATTGATATATTGAGTAAAAAAGGAACTAGTATTGACACACTACCAGAATAAGTCGTTTTAGCGACGCATAAAGACGTCGCTAAAATGACAAATTTCGTCGCTAAAGATATTTAGCGACGGAATTACCGACGTTTCGTGATAGTCGCTGAAATGTAAGTCGCTAATCTTCTAAACGTCGCCAAACGTCGCAATTATCGACGTTTGCCGACGTATAAATACGTCGGTATATTACCGACGTCTACCGTCGTGACGTCGGTGGATTAGCGACGTATTACTGCGTATCGCTATGCGTCGGTAAATTACCGACGTATTACCGACGAATCGTCGGTGGTTTAGTGACATGTTCAAAGTCGCTAAACGTCGGTAAATCCTGGGAATTCCTGGGAATATTACCGACGTGCACCGACGTTTACCGACGTTTTCCGACATATTATGACGTCGCTAAAACATCGGTAAACTGATAATATCGCATATTTATCGATGTTTACCGACGTAAATGTATGTCGGTAAACGTCGGTAAACGTCGCTAATTCTAAAAAAAATTAAAAAAATAAAATACAGAATGTCCATTTCTCCCTGCAGTTTAGAAAGATAACCATTTCTCACTGTAGAATAGGATCCAAACAATCACAGAATGTCCATTTCTCGCTGTACACAACTAACCAAGTTTGTATACTTGACGTCGATAATTGCGAATAACAAAATATCCAAATAACCAAGTTTACAACAATCACACAACAACTAACCAAATAACCAAATATCCAAATAACCAAATAACCAAATATCCAAATAACCAAGTATCCAAATAACCAAATATCCAAATAACCAAGTATCCAAACAACCAAGTATCCAAATCTACACAACCAACAAATAAAAAAAGTCATAAACAAAGAATGAAACAAACACAGAAACAGTCCTAACTAGGACTACTAAGAATCTGGTGCAGAAGGGGCACCACCGCGACGAAGGGATATGAACAACTCCTACTCCTCACGTGAAATCAATACCGATGGAGGCAGTGACGTCGGTGGAGTCGGTGTCGAAGAAGATGGCGGTGGAGGCGGCGGAGTCGATGACGATGAAGGCGCACCCGGAAGACCAGTACGCTCCAACGCTGTAAGTCGCTGGTGGTATGAATCCATGATAGATAACATTCTATCACTGCTCTCGACCATCGACTCCTGCGCCAATCTCATCCTCTCGGCCATGGTCACCTGTCCTGTCTGCAGCTCCGTGACCGTGCGCTCTAACCCTCCAACGGTGCGCTCTGTCCTCTCAGTCGTCTCCCTGAGGTCCATAATGTCGCGGTCGAGCGCATCCAATCGTGCTAGCAGCGCAGGATCGTCGTGCTGAGACTGCTCCTCGATCTGTCGTAGCAGGTCGTCACGGAGAGACTCCATCATCTGGTGGACTCGGGCAGACTCCTGGGACGGCTGTGGACCATGCACACTAGCAGGAGATGTCCTAGAGGACTGGGTCGCAACTAGGGCGCCATAGGATCCCGTACCGTAGTACGTACCCCTACGGAGTCCACCAGCGGCGGCCATCTACAGCTCGTCCGCCGACGGAGCCTGAGTGGGCTGCGAGGAAGTACCAGCCTCGTCTGCATCAGGTGCACTAGCAGCCGCCCGTTCTCGCAGCCTCTGATACTCGGCCTAGAAAGTACTTATTATTACTAACTTCTAATTTCTAATTAATATACTTATTATTACTAATTTCTAATTAATGTACTTATTATTTCTAATTTCTAATTAATGTACTTATTATTACTAACTACATGAATATTTATTTGCATCATATTTACTAAGTTATATTAAAATTGACACGAAGTATTAAATTAAGATAACGTATTGTAATACTTACATAAGTCTGCTCGGCCCTCTCGTCAATAAGGTCAGCGCCGCGACGATGGGTGGCCAGGAAGACGGTCACCATGTCGGCGTTACCGACCTTCCTTACCTGTAATTAAATATATTATCTTAGTAATAATTTATCGGTTTTGCATTAAAATAATATTTTTAAAAGAGGAAGACATACCAGACGACGGAAATATTCTGTCATCGGAATCGACCCACCGCACCACTTCGAGGCATGTTGCCTAGCCGCCTTGGCCTTCTCCGACTTCTCCTTGTACTTTGGCTCCTCGAATCGAGCCTTCATCGCATTCCATTGATCAGGGGTGATCCAACCTTGGATCGGCTTTCCGGCACGATCACGATCCTTCTGATCATTGATAGAGTCGCGGATCAGCTTGGCAGCGACGGCAGGAAACATCCCCTCGATAAGCTCGGCCCGGTGCGGTGGATAGAAAAACATATCCTAGAAGAGCGCAAACCAAATATTTATCAGTTATATATAATATACAAAAATTATATGATTCATGTTAAAAGCAAATATATTTTAACCTTGAAGCGCGCAAACCAGAAGGCCTTCCTCTCGTCCGGAGCCTCAAAGTAGTTAATCCAAGCACCACCATAATTATGCCTCAGCATGTGGCCTAGACGTCTCTGTACCTCTGGGGGACGATATCTGTACAAACATAAAGAATTCATGAAAAAAGTTAAATTATGATAAAAACAGAAAGAAAAAAATTATAAACCAAAATACCTACTTTGTACCGTCGGCCCAGATCTCCGTCCTCCTCTCCTCCGGAGGTGCGCACGCATCATCTGCATGATGCTGGTCGGCCGTCGGCACCGCCGCCTCGGCCGTCGCCGCAGCCTCCGCCATCTGCTCATCCGTCTCCATCATCATATCAGCAGTAGGAACGCTAGACGGGCGATCACTCTCAACAGGCCTGGAACTACTCATCCCAGGAGATATGCCACGTGACATCGTCCCACCAGGCCCACCTACTGTCCGATATGGAGGAGTAATCGACGACGAAGATCCAGAGCCGGTACCAGAATGAGGTACCGAAGGAAAACTCCGTCCTCTAGCAGTACCTGTAGGAAGTACCGGAGGAGAGTGACCTCGTTGTCCCCTTCGGTACGCTCCGCGACGACCTGCCATACCTGATAACAGCATATGATAATACAACAAATAATAGAGACTAGAAATATGAAAGTACAACAAATAATAGAGACTAGAAATATGAAAGTACAACAAATAATAAAGACTAGAAATATGAAAGTACAACAAAGACAAGATAATAACCAAGACAACATATGATGATACATTCTACAATAAACATCTAAGTCCAGATAATGTATTCTAGAAGAAACATCTAAGTTCAGATAAGTATATCTCTCTCAATCATCTTCAGAATAATCATCTTGTTCGTCTTCTTTGACCTCATCTTCCTCTTCCTCCTCATCTTCACTTTCATCTTCGCCTTCGTTGGCTTCGTCTTCCTCTTCGGATAATTCTATATCTTCTACATTATGTGTCATGTAATGCGTAACTTCCGTGGAGTCCACATCGACAATATTTGTTACAAGAGGTAGCTCGTCCTCCTGGTAAGCTTTTTTGTCAACATCAAAAGTATCTCTGGCTTTAGTCTTGCATACTGTCTACCAGTCAGACTTCGTTTCTCCCCGTCTCGGATAAGCTGTGAAGTACACGAGCTGAGCCTGAGTTGCTAGGACAAACGATTCGTAGCCTTGATATCTACGCTTGTAGTTTATATCCAGAAGACCATGCTTGTCAATTTTCCAACCTTGATTTTCAATCGGATCGAACCATTCACACTTGAACAACACGATCTTTGCAGGTTCTCTGCCATTATTATATGACAACTCCACAATCTCTCGCAAGATGCCAAAGAAATCATTTCCTGGATCGATGTCTTTGTAGTTCGAAGACTTGATACACAAACAACAGTTTTTCGTGGAATCAAGATCCAGAAAGCTGTCTCTGATCGGAGCATTTGTCGACTTGAACCGAAAGCCATTGACACAGTGACTTGGCCATATTTTAACAAAAGTAATTGGTCCCTTGGCAAGAGTTCTAATTAATTCAATCTCGGGTGAAATTAGACGATCGACCTGAATATCAAAGAAGCGATAATAAGTTATTTATTGCGCAGTTGCATTAGAAGAGGCCAGTAATTATCGAGCTACTTACATATTCGCTCAACCAAGAAGGAAAATGACGTCTCATTTCTTGTTCTAATGCTTCGTCTGTTAGGTAGGGTCTAACCAGCCTCAACTCATCATTATATGTGCTGGAAAACAACGAAGCAACCGCCGATTAGTATAATAATATTAGCTTATACTATTACATTGAGATGACGTAAACTCATCATCCTGAGTTACTTACCCCTCTAGCTTCTCCACTTCATCCTCGTCGCAATTGAGTAATACATACAACTGAGCAGCCCTTAGCTCTTCGTCATTTAAATATCTCTTCTTCATTTTCCCCGAAGGCTTTCCGGACGCATTGAACACTTTCAGTATTCCATCATTAAATTCTTGATATCCGTCGTCGTTTTTCGGAGCCCTCGTTCTATTCGTAGCAACATGAGGTTTGAAATAGGAGGAGCAGAAATTTGTAATCTCCTCGAGAATATAGGATTCACAAATAGAACCCTCGACCCGAGCCTTATTTTTCACCTTTCTTTTTAGGTGATTCAAATGTCGCTCGAACGGGTACATCCATCGATATTCGACGGGTCCACCAACACGTGCCTCGTAGGAAAGATGAATCGGCAAATGCTCTATAGAGTCAAAGAATCCAGGAGGGAACACCCTCTCTAGCTTGCACAGTATAACCGCAATGTCCTTCTCTTGCTTTTCTAGACGTTCAACAAGCAATTTTTTAGAATAAAGGTCCCTGAAGAATATGCTAAGCTCCGTCAATGGATCCCAAACTGCCTGCGATAAGAATTCTCGAAATGCAATCGGAATTAACCGCTCCATGAATACGTGACAATCATGGCTCTTCATACCTGTCAGTTTGTTCTCCTTGAGGTCGACGTATCTTCTCAAGTTCGAAACATATCCATCTGGAAATTTCAGACCTTGAATCCACCTACAAAGCCTCACTTTATCCTCCTTCTCCAGTGAGAAAATTGCCTTAGGCTGCTTCAACTTTCCATTCCCGTCCTCTATCAAATGCAATGCAGGACGTCTACATATTTCTTCCAAGTCCAATCTAGCCTTTGGATTATCTTTCGTCTTCCCCTTTACGTCCATTATAGTATTAATAATGTTGTCAAACACATTCTTCTCGATATGCATGATATCAAGGTTATGTCTAATCAGATTGGTGCTCCAATATGGAAGATCCCAGAATATACTCCTCTTCGTCCAGTTATGAGTGCGACCAAATCCGTCACACTTGTAGCCCGTAGCAGGCTGCTCAATAGCTCTTGGTAAATCTTTTACCTCTTCCCATATCGTGTATCCGGTCCACCTTGGCGGGGGATTAGCCTTCTCCACAACGCCAGCACGAAAAGCATTCCTGTTCCTCCGGTACGGATGATCCTTCGGCAGAAATTGTCGATGACAATCGAAGAAGCACGGTTTGCCTCCGTGTTTCAAACGGAAAGCCTTAGTGCTGTCCATGCAATACGGACATGAAAGACGACCATACGTGCTCCATCCAGATAACATTCCATAGGCCGAAAAGTCATTGATGGTCCACATAAGTGCTGCCCGCATCCGAAAATTTTGTTTTCTAGATACATCGTACGTGTTGGAACCTACTTCCCACAGCTGATTCAACTCATCAATCAACGGCTGTAAATACACATCGATGTTCCTTTTCGGATTATTCGGACCTGGGATAATAACGGTGAGAAACATATACAGAGTCTTCATGCACATCCAAGGCGGTAGATTGTACGGGATGACGATCACAGGCCAACACGAATACTGGGATCCCGAAAGTCCGAATAGGGTAAAACCGTCGGAGCAGAGACCCAATCTGACATTACGCGGATCAGAAGCAAAATCTGGATACTCTCGATCAAAGTGCTTCCATGCTTCTCCATCAGATGGGTGATCCAACACTCCTTCGGTATGTTCTCGCTTATGCCAACTCATATTTTCTGCAGTTTCCTTCACCATAAACAACCGCTGCAACCGCGGCGTCAACGGCAAGTAGTGCATCGAAGAGGTAGGCTTCCTGGCACTGACATACTTTCCTCTACCACATGCCTTGTAGCGATCGACACCACAAAATCTGCAGGCGTCTTCATCCTTGTCGTCTTTGTAGTACAACATGCACCCGTTGCGACAGGCATCTATTTTTTCGTATCCCATCCAGAGCGATCTAACCATCCTCTTAGACCGGTAGAAGTCTTTAGGCAACTTCGCACCCTCAGGCAATATTTCTATAAGCAACTCCATAAGACGGTTGTAGCAATTTTGCGACATGTTAAAATCGGATTTGATGCTCAACAATCTTGTAACCACCTCCAACGGTGAATGATCCTCACAACCAGGATATAATGGAGTCCTTGCATTCTCCAGCAACTCCATGAACTGTACAGCATCGGGGTTCGGTGCCTCCTCAGGTGCATCATGATCATCCGAATCGAAACTAGGCCCGGCCGCGTCGAAAACCATGTTCACCAACCCATCGTCATAAGGTGCGTTGTTGTGGACATCCACATAAGGCTCGTACTCCGATGCTAAAGATACAAGTTCTCCGTGCTCGCTCCACTGATAGTAATTCGACGTAAAACCCTTCGAGTATAAATGATACGTGACATCCACTTCTGGATGATATTTCAAGTTACGACATCTTACACACGGACACTTAATTTTGGTACCGTCCATGTACTGAGGGAACGCCTTGGCAAACTGCAGGAACTGGTGTACACTCTCTATGAATTCATCCCGTACACCGCATATGTCATCAGGATGACGGTTGTACATCCAAGTACGATTCCGCAGATAGTAATTCAGCTCCATAATTCTGTAAGATAGATACATCAAGGTAGTGAATGATATGCAATTGTCAGTTCATGCGGTCTACACTTTCCGCAGTATATGTACACATGACATTTTACGTTAAATGGTCAGAGATTATCTGTCATCTTCTTTTCGCATTGCTAACTTTTCTTTCACGTGTTTGTGCGTACGGTGGTCAGAGATTATCGCGGCGGTATATCACCCGTGTCTACAATATTTTATATAGGCTGAGTTGTAGAAGTAAAGTTTTAGGATATTAGTCTATATATTATGTATAGTCCAACCGAGCCAACTCTAAGCTAAACTAGTCCAACTTGGTCAAACTAGCCATTTCTAAGTTGTATAAGTCAAGTTTTAGGATATTAGTCTATATATACTAGTATAAACTCTCCCTCCTCTCCAAATACCTGGTACTAGTTAACCCTCTCCCTTTCTCCCACTAGACACACACATACGTATACATGATGTATACAACCACACCATAGTTCCCAGGTTCTTTTAACCTAACTTGCCAGTTGGTACTAACCTCAATAGAACAAACACTCTCACAGCTCAAAATACTAACACATGCTCACGCCTTACTCTTGTGACACTCCCTTTCAAACACAAACACACACCTATATGTTCCCTTACACATGTTGCCATGTTACCTATAAAAATAGGAAACCCTTGTTGTCTAAAATAAGACACAATTGTACAAAGAGAACCATACTGTAGAACTCACACTTTAAGACAATAGATGAAGGAAGACTTGTATGGAGGATCGATAGGGTTGAGCAATGTCATTTTATTCTACAAAGAGAACCATACTGTAGAACTCATACTGTAGAACTCACACTTTAACACAATTCTACAAAGAGTTGTCATAGGGTGTTGAGCGATGTCATTTTATTCTTTTCTTCTTCTTCTTCTTGGGATTTTCGAGTATTGGATCTTGAGACATATATAGCTAGAACTTACGAAGAATGGAGTACCATACTTCAACAAATAGATGTTGACTAATTGGTTCATATACTTGTTGTCTAAAATAAGTGTAGGAATGTTGCAAGGTGAAACAATGTATCAAACACTATATCGAAACCCAAACCCAATATGCAAATCCAAATTAATACAAAAATACACAAGTGTATGTAGGGGATTAAGTGTACAGAGGTGAAATACATATATATGCATGCTTGGGGGTGTCCACGTGTCCAACAAATGGACACAAAGTGTCCAAAACCTCACGAACACACTGTATCAGTGAACACATGGTTGTAACGTGTCTCCGTGTCCATTTTGGACACGAAAAACACCTCAATTAGGGTTAGGGTTTACCTTCAGTCTCCTCACGATGGTGGAAGAGGAGGAGGAGGACAAGTTCGATGGTGGAGGAGGAGGGGATTAAGTGTACAGAGGTAAAATACATATATATGCATGCTTGCGGGTGTCCATGTGTCCAACAAATGGACACAAAGTGTCCAAAATCTCACGAACACACTGTATCAGTGAATACATGGTCGTAATGTGTCTCCGTGTCCATTTTGGACACGAAAAACACCTCAATTAGGGTTAGGGTTTACCTTCAGTCTCCTCGCGGTGGTGGAGGAGGAGGATCTCGCGGTGGAAGAAGAGAAGGGGCTCGCGGTGGAGGAGGAGGATGAGAAGGGGCTCGCTGGAGGGAGGAGAAGGAGTTCGCGGTGGAGGAGAAGGATGAGCGGCGCCGGAGGGAAGGGGGTCGGGCTGTCGTCGAGGTCGGGGGAAGAGGGGCGGGAACAAAAAATTTGGGGAGAGGAAAAAATGAAAAGTGGAACCGATGAAACCCTATTTAGCAGAAATTAGCGATGTCCGAAATACGTCGCAAAGCGTCGGTATTGGTTTAATATGCGGCAACGTTATAACCTTTGCGACGCTAAACGTCGCTGAAATGATAAAACTAGCGACGTTTTCTGACAAATCAACGACGTTGGTTTTTATTAGACTATAGGTAGTCGTAATATGTTGTTGTATGTCGCTACCAGCGACGTATTGTGACGCTTAAATTTGGCGTCGCTAAAACCAAAAATATTGGCGACGTTTTAAGTTGGCGTCGCTAAGTTTGGGCCGTGTTTGGCATCGTCTTGCCGACAGCCTAGGGCATCTAGATACGATATAATTGAAGGGAATTAAAGCCGTAATGGTTGTCGACATACCGGAGCAACTGGTTCGTGAAGTGAACGTGCGTACGCGACGAAAAGTCGGCACAAAGTCCGCCCGCACGCTGCGTTCTGCTGTTGCTTCTGTGTTCCTTGCGCGCGGCTACTCTCGGCCAGCCGCCGACCGACCGCCGACGACCGACGGCGCACGGCGGTGGCGCGCGCGGTCAGGCCTCTAGGGAGCGCATGATGGGGTGGCGGTGTGAAGTTGTTAGGGTTAGAGGAGATGTCCTCCTCTCGGTTTCTCGAATACATTTATACAATGTATAGTAATTTCGGGGCTGGGTCGGCTGATTGCTGGGAAACCCCCCCTCGGGTTCACATGGGGAAATGCTCAGGTGGGTTTGGCCGATGGGCCTTTGGGCCAGTTAAGGTCGGGCTGTATGCTAGGTTAGGCTTTGTGGTTTTGTTGTTTTATTTATTTCTTGTTTCTTTTTCCTATATGTAAATAACTTACATATATATATATATATATATATATATATATATATTTTTTTTTTTTTTTTTTACATATATATATATATATATATATATATATATATATATATATATATATATATATATATATATTATATATATATATATATATATATATATATATATATATATATATATATATATATATATATATATACATACATGTATGTATGTACATACTAATGTATATTAATACATATACACATATACACGTGTACCCTTATATTTATATATATATACATACACATACTCACGTATATTTATATACACATATATACGTATGTAATTATATAACTATATTTATATATATACTATCACATTTATCTGACAAAATATATAACCAATAAAATAATAATATTAAATAACAATCTCAATAAAATAATAATAATAATAATAATAATAATAATAATAATAATAATAATAATAATAATAATAATAATAATAATAATAATAACGAAATATAATAAACCAATAATGGTGTGTATATCATTAGACATCCAATTATATAGTCTAATACCACATTAGCTAAGAGAATTATATGTATATATATATATATATATATATATATATATATATATATATATATATATATATATATATATATATATATATATATATATATATATATATATATATATATATAATATCCAAAATATATATATATATATATATATATATATATATATATATATATATATATATATAATATCCAAATAACCGAAAATACTTTCTGTATTATAAAATAAGCTACCATTGTATATATACATCTATATATCTACATCGACATCGTTGGTCGCACTGCATGACTACATGGGCTTGGCATCAGTTCGGGTCCAGTCTAGACTGGTTTGGTACAACCGGATCTCCTAAAGTCAAGATATTAATAAATAACTAATTAAATCTTTTATAGGGATTAACTCACAACTTGGCATGGTTTTCCTAGTTATGACGTCACTATGGCTCGGCATTCCTTTACCATGGCTAAACACTAGTCAAAGCACGCTACTGCACTATCCGTGCCATAATTCCTAACCGTCTTGTACTTCAAAACTCCATCATGGCTAAAGTCATCTACCGTAATAATTATCTAATAATTATTTAAAGAAATCTAAAAATCACCATTTAAAATAAATAAATAAAAATAATATTTCAAAAAAAAATTTCGGAAAGGGAGGCTACAAGTTCTGGATAGGTTCTTTCTTCCTTTGGAAGCAGTTGATGGCTGTGTGGTTGGTTCTACCACACACAAAACAAAATTTTCTTTGATCCTGAGTCTGACCAAAGTTTATAGGTTTTTGGGGTTGAGGGTTTTGGTGGTGATGGTTTTGGTGATGATGGTTTTGGTGAGGAGGTTGAAAACTCTGCTTCGTTTTGAAGGAGTTTTTCTTGGATTTGAGAAGGTTGGTAGACCTATGTTTTGTATGGCTTTCTACAAGGTTTACCTTAGCTGTGGCATTTGACCTAGCTTTGGTCTTGGATCTATATTGCTCTTCTGTTCTAATTCTCTGTAGAGTTTGAGAGTATGTAATAGATCCTTGTAGATGTTGAAGGTCCTTTGCCACTTTAGATCAGGAAGGAGGGAGTTTATCTATCAAGCATCCTAGCTATTTTGTGCTCAGTAGAAATGAAAGTTCCCTTGGCTTGAACCTGCCTAAGTTGTTCTTGGAACTCATGGATTTGGTCATTGATAGGTTTGTTATCTACCATGACATATTGGTTGAATGTGGTGGAATTGAATCTGTCAATTCCAGCATCATCACAACTATACTCGTCTTCCAAAGCATCCCATAGCTCTTTAGCGCTTTTATATTCAAAAAATATGTCGTAGAGAGACTCAGACATTGTGCTTAAGATTCGGTGGAAGCAATGGTAGTCTATTTCCTTAGGGGTCTTGGGTTTGGTAGAAGAGGAGGACTTGGAAACCCCTACGTCAGACTCAGTCTCATCAGAATCATTTGAGATGGGTGTGGACCCATCAATGGCTGAAATCAGGCCTAAGGTGGTAAGCCAAAATTTTATCTGGCTCTGCCACCTCTTGAAATATGTGCCATTGAATTTTGCAGGCTTTGCAGAAAAAGTCTCTTCCTTGGAAGTCATGTTTTCTAAAGTCTGTAAAAAATATATTTACTCAATAAGATGGTTTTAAGCTAAAATTAATAATTAAAATAATTTTAGTAATAGACCTTTAAAATTTTAGTTTTTTCAAGTTTTGATAAGGTTGGATTAGCTGTAGGGGCCGGATCCCAGCAAGCGGAGGTTCACTAGGAACTCTGAAGTACCGGTCGCTTAGACGAATTTTCGTCTTGTTGACAGAAGGGCCCCTTCAGCTTGTTCCCAAACAAATCTTAACTTTAGAACTTTTAAAAATAAACAAATTTTACTAAATCAATTAATTGTTTGATTTAGCCTAAATTGATATATTGAGTAAAAAAGGAACTAGTATTGACAAAATGTAGTAACACACTAATGTTTGTCTAAGGTGTCAATCTAGGAAATGATAATTGATCTATGAATGATAATTGATAATAGCAATCTTAGTTATATGTAACAACAAATGTTATTAAACAATATGGTACCAACATGAAATAAATCACAATAGCTTTTTATAGCTAAAAACAAATAATTTGCTTGAAAAAGGTAGAGAAACTTTAAATGTTTTCAACAGCAAATGTATAGACAAATATTGACAGAAGTAAGTATTGACAGAAACTTGTATGAAAGAAATAAATAGTTCCGTAGAAATAAATAGTTTCGTATGAACAGTAATAATTTAATTTTTTTTTTTCCGTATACTAACAAATATGATAGTAAGGAAAAAAAAATTTGACGTAAGAAAAATTTGATAGTAAGAAAAATTTGATAGTAACAGAAGGTTGTAAACTAACAAATTTGATACTAACAATTTTTCCCGTAACAGAAGCTTGTATAGATTGTATACTTTAAATTTTGCTATTAAAACAAAAGTAAGTAACAAGCAGAAGTAACAAACAAAAGTAAGACCAACTTCTGTTAGCAAAATTTATAGGCCGTTGGTCTTCATATTGTTTTTTTTTTTTTAAGTGACAAACAGGAAGACAAAGAAATAATTTGTAATATTGATCTATCTCTTAGATTGTTGGAAATTTTTCACAATTCTTCGTTCTAAAACTGCAAGAAAAATAAAATGATTAAATGTTACCGGCCTCCGGGGAAGTCGCGCACGTAGCACTGCCCTAAGAGATAGTCCGGGTCTATGTGCAGACGGTATCCGAACGCTCCTAGTGGTAAAATCTTCGCTCTACCGGAATCTCGTTGTCGCACACGACGCTGAGAGAATGACCCCGACTTAGCTCTGCCCAGAGCAACGATGAATAGCAGCAACAGTACGAAGGAGACGAGAAATTTAGAGATGTTCGAGAAGAATATTTTCTGTGTTCGGAAGAGAAAGAAACACAGCCTTATATAGGCTGATGGAGGCTCTTTGTAACGTTCAGAAATAATGAACAATAATTTTTTAACGTTACTAAGAAAAACGCGGTGCAATGTATCTAGACGCAATTTTGAATAGTAAACGTTTAAGAAATTTAATGATTGTAACGGTCAGATTTTTGGGTCTCAGCCCGAACCCGAAGAAGGAATCGGATCGGCATTCGGCGCCCGCAGATGTGGGCACGTGCCCGCACCCGTTACGCGCGCTGAATATTTTCTGTGTTCGGAAGAGAAAGAAACACAGCCTTATATAGGCTGATGGAGGCTCTTTGTAACGTTCAGAAATAATGAACAATAATTTTTTAACGTTACTAAGAAAAACGCGGTGCAATGTATCTAGACGCAATTTTGAATAGTAAACGTTTAAGAAATTTAATGATTGTAACGGTCAGATTTTTGGGTCTCAGCCCGAACCCGAAGAAGGAATCGGATCGGCATTCGGCGCCCGCAGATGTGGGCACGTGCCCGCACCCGTTACGCGCGCTGAACCGAACCGAACCGAACCGAAACGGGTCGGACGGCAGCGGCGGCGCGCGCGTGTGGCCCTTGGAACTCTCCCACAAGACTTTTAATGAAGCACAGAGTAGCAAAGTATTATATGCTCACCTCATCCTTCCCTCCCAACCGATGTGGGACTAAAGGAGTAGGGAATTGAACTTTTGTTCTTTGTGTGTGCTTAAAGCATACACAGCTAACACTTTGTGGATAGGCCGCCGCGCCTTTTTCATGCTTTTGTGGATTGGCTAAATACTTTTAGCACCGAGAAATTATTCTACGTGTCGGACTTATCGTGCATCTTTCGTCTTCAATCGCTAGATTGTACGGAGACGGAGATGTGTGTGTTCATATATTTTCATGCAATCTAACGGTTGACATAGAATTGATGCACGGTAAGTTCGGCACAAACAATCTCCACCAAGCGTAGGTAAGAATTTGTTATTGTTGTTCATCATGATGACGCACACTTTGGCTCTAACATATAGAGCCAACATGTTGAATCAATGATGGTGTGCTTGTACCGAGCATTTTAGGGGTCCAAAATCTTAGTGGGGGTGTGATGACAAAGGAAGGAATAAAGGGGAGCCCCATGAATTGAAACTAGCACTGACCATTCTTTCTGGCTAAGAAAATAAAACCTTTTCTTTTTCGATCGGCTTTTCCCATCAACGATTAGGGGACGGACGTTTCCAGCCTAATGGAGGATCTGTACTATATTGGTGCATAATGCTTCATGTTAAGGTAATTTCAATTGTGTATTTCAATATTTGAACTATTTTACATAAGATATGTTAGCTAAAGTGATTAGTATGGTAGAGTTTTTCTAATGAAAAATGTTAAATATCCGAAAAGTCTAATTTGCCCGCCCGTGGGCGTGACTGCGGGTGGCCCGCGTCCACGTGGCGGACTCCCATTGCCCCCCCATGCTCCGGGCCCACCCACCCCCCTGCATGCTCCGGACCATTGGGAGCCCGCCACGTGGGTGCGGGCCACCCGTGATCACGACCAAGGGCGGACTAAATAACAGTGTTCTAAAATCTCTCAACAAGTATTTGTTGTCACAAATTTTTTGAAATAAAATCTTTGGAGCTAGGTCGCTCGGACTTGGATGTGGATGAAGGATGCAAAATGGTATAATTTGCACGACGGAAGCTCCGCAGTAGTTCCGCGGTTGTTCTGCATGGCAACTCCGCGATAGCTTTATCAAGTATGTTCAGTTTTGTAACTGTTATATTCAATAGGGGTTATTTAACTTGGTCTCACGCTATTAGTGGACGGTTATCGTCGACCAGAGAAATATTTTCATATGTAATTTGTGGTCCAATACTTATTGCTCACACAAGAGATCAGAAGATTAAAACAGGAGTTTCCTGTCCGTGCTCTCTAGCCTAGTGGTATTAGAGTGGACATCCGGAGGGGCCGGCAAGGTTCGAGCCTCCCAAGTGTGTGTGTGCGTGTGATTTCAAAAAAAAAAAAAAAAAAAACAGGAGTTTCCTCATCAACGCTAGTTCGAGTGTCTAGTACCAATTAAGCTAATAGTAAGAAAATATATTAGCTTGGTAACAATTAGCTTGGTAACAATTAACACATTAATTCTAGAGTTTGAACTCTAGTAGGAAGCCACTAATCAACAAGAAACAAGGATGATAAGTAGTCACTCAACACCAAGGAATTCCTAAGTAATCCTTCTTCATAAGAGAGAAATCTAATTGAATGTTATTTGATTGTCAGCCTGCCTCTACACATCATGAACTCCAAAGTTACAGTAATGGCTAAGTGTTAAATAATTATATTATTTCTATAGACGTCCAGTGTTTATTTTAGGTTGAGAACTATCTGTATGTTTTTATAATATCCGTTTAACATGTGTTTTCTAAATTTTAACCTAATTTGTTCTTACACGGTGTTAAACACCTTGCCATAATTACTAGTTTTAATATTTGCAGTGATGATTAAAAGTTAAATATTTATATTATATCTACTGACCAAAATATAATTTTTCAATCGTGTCATGCAACGGGATTAGTTATTAGTATAGGTGGGTGGCAATTTTCTAAAAAGTAATGCTATATGTACCTCCAAAAACTACATTCCTCCATGTCCCTCCGCCACATGTTACTATCTTAGGGACATGGAAGGACGTGATTTTGGAGGTACATAAAGTATTTTACCTTTCCAAAACAGTCGGTATTGTTTTTAGATTTCACTGACGCTGCTGTATTTGCATATAAATTCCTATGAAATTAAAAATAGCCTTGAAGTGGATCAATCTTCCTGGAATATTAAGGCAAAGAATAAAAAAAGAAATGACATTCTTTATAGAAAAACTATTTTTTACCCGTGGGACGTGACCGCAGGCGAACGTGTCCAAAACCCATTCGTATCCTCCTCCCAATTTGCGTGGGGGCCGTCGTCGGTGATCTGCCAATGAGAAGCCGCCACGTAGACTGCGGGCCAGAACTGTTGGCTAAAAGTGAGGTCCACGTAACATGGTCGTTCTTCATATATCAATTCTTATCATCATGTCTCAACAGAATCTACTCTCATCCCGACCATGCTACTTTGAAATACAAAATATGCTCAAATCAGGAAAGAAGAAGAGATGTTAATAATTAGTTGTCAATTAGTTGTCATTTTCCTTTCTTAGTTTTTGGTAAGTTATTTAAGTCCTTAATGATCTTTCCATTAGTTGTCATTTTCCTTTCTTAGTTTTTGGTAAGTCATTAAAGTCCTTAATGATCTTTCCTTTCTTTAGAATTTTGTATCTGGTCTTTATTCTAGCACTTTGTATTCCTATTAATATGGGATCTCTGCCTTGAGAAAAGAAATGAATAATAAATTAGAGTCTTCTTCCAATATACACTTGTGCGGTGTCTTTAGAGAGTTCTAACATTTGGTATCAGAGCCAAAATTTCTTGGTTCTTCTTCATGTCGACGTCTTCAAGCGTGAACGACTCAGCAGAGTCACCTTTGAAATTCGGTGGCCACAACCATGGGAGTTTCAAATACCCAGTGCTTGCGAGAAGTAACTACGGTATTTGGGCCATCAGAATGAAGGATATCCTCGATGTCCTAGATGCATTGGAGGCTGTAGAACCACGCGATCCGACAACGACTATTGATGAGAAGAAGAACAAAGCGGCCTACTTGGCCATCCAACAAGCACTTCCTGATGACGCACTCCAGATGGTTGCGAAGAAGAAAACCGCAAAGGAGATGTGGGACATGCTTAAGATCATGTACCAAGGCTCGGACCGAGTCAAGGATGCAAAGATCCAAACTCTGCAGTCAGAGTTTGATACGCTTCGCATGAAGGAGAGGGATTCAATAGACGATTTCTTCATGCGGCTCACCACAAACGTCAACACACAAAGGGCGTTGGGAGGAACGGTAGCGGAGGCTACTGTTGTGAAAAAGTTTTTGAGATCCGTCCCCTCGAAGTTCGTCCAAATTGCTTTGACGATAGAGCAATTTGGAAACTTTACGACGATGACCGTGGAGGAGGTCGTCGGTCGACTAAAGACCTACGAAGAGCGCGTTGGTGGGACTGCTAACAAAGAAGAGGATAGACTCCTCTTGATGATGAAGGAGTTGATGGCTCGTGATAAGAAGCTCTCGTATGGTGGAGGACGCCAAACCGGCGGCCGAAGAGGCCGTGGTCGCGGACGAGGGCATGGCCAACAACAACGCAACAACGACCGTCGAGAAGGTCAAGATCGTGACGATGGTGGTAAATATAAAACACAAGTCGAGTGTTTTTATTGCCACAAAATGGGCCATTATGCTGCGGAATGTCGTTTGAAGAAGAAAAACGAAGAAAGAGCGCACATGGCCGAGGCATTTGAAGACAATGAACTGGCTCTTCTAATGGTGGAAAGCGAAGAAGTACAATCATCTCTGGTATGCTCGAACCTTCTTTTAAATGAAGAAAATATACAACCAAGTATTTTTTCCAGTGACTTGGAGAAATCATGTTGGTACCTTGATACGGGAGCTATCAACCACATGACGGGGTACAAAGATTTTTTCTCCGATCTAGACGAAACAGTGAAAGGGAAGGTGAAGTTCGGCGATGGCTCTTCAGTGGAGATCTGTGGTCGGGGTGCAGTCTTCTTCAAAGACCAAAAACAGAAGCACAAAGTCTTCACCAACGTCTACTATATCCCGAAACTCCGTACCAATATTGCGAGTTTGGGACAGTTGGAGGAGAACGGATGCAAGATCGTCATGGAGGACGGATACTTATGTTTGTTCGATCGAGAGAGGCGACTCTTGGCGAAGGTGGAGAGGTCCAAGAATCGACTTTATATTCTCAACATGAAGACGGACGCTCCGGTGGCTCTGCTAGCAGAAAAGTACAAAGACGAGGCGTGGCTGTGGCACGCTAGATGGGGACATCTCAACTTTCGAGCACTTCATGATATGGGGCGACTCAAGATGGTGGAGGGGATGCCCTCTATTGAGCACTCACAAGAGCTTTGTGATGGGTGCTTGGTGGCAAATCAAAGACGATTATCATTCCCGAAGGCTGCAACGGGCCGTGCATCGACCTCTCTTCAATTGGTGCATGGGGATCTTTGTGGACCCATCAATCCTGCCACCCCGGGAGGTAAACAATATTTCTTCTTGCTAGTAGACGATTACAGCAGGTTTATGTGGGTGGAGTTATTAAAGTCCAAGGACGAGGCCTTGGATGCTTTCAAAAGACTAAAAGCAAAAGCGGAGATGGAGACGGAACTCAAAGTGAAGGGATTCCGTAGCGATCGAGGTGGGGAGTTCACATCCAAGGCGTTCAACGCCTACTGTGAGGAAGTCGGGATCAAACGATTCCTCACAGCCCCTTATTCTCCACAGCAGAACGGCGTGGTGGAGCGACGCAATCAAACTGTCATGGGGACTGTTCGGAGCCTTCTAAAATGCAAGAGCATGCCCGCGCATTTTTGGGGAGAAGCAGTGGCAACCGCGGTGCATCTTCTCAACCGGGCGACTACTCAAAGTGTGGTGGAAAAGACGCCTTACGAGGCGATTTACGGAAGGAAACCGAAAGTACACCATTTTCGCACTTTCGGTTGCCTTGCGTATGCAAAAACAACGAAGCCAAATCTCGCGAAGCTTGCGGATAGAAGCACGCGGATGGTGTTTGTCGGCTATGAGACGGGCTCTAAATCCTATCGATTGTTCAATCCATCAACCGGGAAGCTAGTAATCAGCCGGGACGTTGTCTTTCACGAAGAAGCGAAGTGGGATTGGGAAGAAAAAATTGGAGATGAGCTCTCTGTCTCAAATCAAATTCTGCCAACGGCAGAAGGAGCAGCAACTCCTCCCGCTACATACGGACGCACCCCCCGCCCTCCCTCCTGGCGACGGGTTGGCCACCCCCACCACGGCCCAGCAACCCCTCACCGCGGCCGCAGCTCCCTCCTCTGTAGACGTGGCTCCCGAGACGAGTTCGAAGTCCAGTTTTGAAGAATCTCCTCCAGTGCATGACAACTCCCCAACTACACCACCGACTTCCTCTATGGGCTCTTTGTCTTCATAAAAGAGCGGGTCCTCTTCAACTGTGAGCAGACCAATTCGGTTCCGGTCACTTGAGGAGGTCTACGGCGAGACCGAAGAAATGGACTTGCAGCAGGAAGAGGCTGGGCTTTGTCTCTTTGTAGCAGGGGAGCCAGCAACGTTCGAGGAGGCCAAAGACGATCCAAGCTGGAGAAGAGCTATGGAGGAGGAGTTAGCCTCGATCCTGGATAATGATACTTGGGAAATCACCAATCTCCCAAGTGGTCAAAAATCCATCGGATTGAAGTGGGTATTCAAGACGAAGCAAGATCCGGATGGCAATATTTTGAAGCATAAAGCTCGGCTCGTAGCGAAGGGCTATGTACAGAGACAAGGGGTGGACTTCAACGAGGTGTTTGCACCGGTGGCGAGATGAGAAACCGTCCGACTACTCATTGCTTTAGCAGCGGAGGAGGGATGGGACATCCATCACATGGATGTCAAATCGACGTTCTTGAATGGCGATCTGGAAGAGCAGGTATATGTCTCTCAACCCCCAGGTTTTGGCATTGCTGGACAAGAGCACAAGGTGTTGAAGCTCAAGAAGGCATTGTATGGTCTTCGACAAGCCCCGCGGGCTTGGAATTTCAAGCTCGATCAGAGCCTATCCTCATTAGGCTTTGAAAGAAGTCCGACTGAACACGCCGTCTACAAGAAAGTTGTGGGGAACTCCAACCTGCTGGTTGGAGTCTATGTTGATGATCTCATTATCACCGGGTCAAGTAGCATGGAAGTTGAAAAGTTCAAAACTCAGATGAAGGAGCTCTTCAGCATGAGCGATCTTGGATTGCTCACCTACTACTTGGGGATAGAGGTATCCCAAACACCTCAGGTAATTATCCTTTGTCAGTCTTCGTATACATTAAAAATTCTTCAGAAGTATGGGATGGAAGACTGCAACCCTAGTCAAGTTCCGATGGAACCAAGGCTCAAGTTGAGCAAGACGGACGATTATCCTTTGGTGGACCCTACGGAGTATAGGAGCGCAATAGGATGCTTGAGATACTTGGTGAATACGCGTCCGGATATTGCATATGCCGTAGGGATAGCAAGCAGGTTCATGGAGAAGCCCAACACCCAGCATCCTGCGGTGGTAAAGCATATCTTGCGGTATTTAAAGGGCACAAGCCGGTTTGGACTTTGCTATGAGAGGAATGCTCGTGGAGGACAAAAGCTAATTGGCTACTGCGACAGTGATCATGGAGGGAGTGTTGATGACAGGAAGAGTACTACGGGAGTTGCGTACTTCCTAGGTCGGAACATCATCACTTGGATGTCGCAGAAGCAGCGGGTTGTAGCCTTATCTTCTTGCGAGGCCGAATACATATCAGCTTCGATTGCGGCACAGCAAGGAGTATGGTTACTCAACCTACTTGATGATATTCGGAAGCGGATTAGGTGCAAGGCAACTCTTATGATTGACAACAAGTCAGCCATTGCACTAACAAAGAATCCCGTGTATCATGATCGTTCAAAGATATTGATACTCGCTACCATTACATTAGGGACTGCGTGGAGCGTGGGATGATCGAGGTCGAATATGTACACACTAACGACCAACTTGCTGACATACTCACCAAAGCACTTGCAAGGAACAAGTTCGTTGAAATGCGGGAGCGACTTCCAGTGCGGGATGTGAAAGACAAACTAATTAGGGGTTGATTGTTAATAATTAGTTGTCAATTAGTTGTCATTTTCCTTTCTTAGTTTTTGGTAAGTTATTTAAGTCCTTAATGATCTTTCCATTAGTTGTCATTTTCCTTTCTTAGTTTTTGGTAAGTCATTAAAGTCCTTAATGATCTTTCCTTTCTTTAGAATTTTGTATCTGGTCTTTATTCTTGCACTTTGTATTCCTATTAATATGGGATCTCTGCCTTGAGAAAAGAAATGAATAAGAAATTAGAGTCTTCTTCCAATATACACTTGTGCGGTGTCTTTAGAGTGTTCTAACAAGAGATTCAGAATTAGCTACAGATAGACACGTCTTAACTTAATAATACCCTTTTTTTTCATGCATCCAAACGAAAAAGGGAAAAAAGTACTTGATTCTTGATATATATAGTATTTGTTGTTGTTGTTGTTGTTGTCAATAATTTGATGCCAGAACAATAGTTCTTTTGACTCTAGACTTTGGTCACACTGCTACATACAAGTCAATGATCTTCTGTTGTGTCTTTTGGTCTTATAAAAATCTAAGGATTTGTTTGATGGCCAGGAAATGGAGGGAGAACAAAAAGAAAGGAGCATATATAATTTCCTGATGTTTTTCATGTAGCGACTGAATTTGGGTTCTCGATTCTTCTACCGGATAGGGAAGATAATTCTATTGCTCACCAACCTTTGGATATTGGATTTATAGAGAAGTATTTGGGATTTGATCTTTATACAAAAAGAGAACATTTTAGGGACAGTTTTTGTTTTCTAGACAGAAAAATTCTAACCAGCCCTCTAAATATAAGGTTTCTGCACAATTCTTTCGTCTGTGATTAACATAGAAGAGAGAATCCAGATGGTTAGGTGGTTTATATGCAGTGGCAGAGCTAGAAATTCAATATAGGGTGGTGGGGTGGGCTGAAGCGTCGTCGGACTGATATGAAACAAAAAAATATAAAATAATAAATTCAAATTTTTGTGGGGAGGGCTGAGCCCACCAAAGCCCTAAGGGACTCCGCCTCTGTTTATATGATTAACTATAGTAAAAGAATTGTGGTCCAAAATCTCCACATTACAGAAGTCACCTCCTTACCAGTCTAGGAGTTGGTGCCACATACATAGTGATAGTTTTTTTTTTTTTTTTTTTTTTTTTTGCGATAGATAGGCATGGCATAGTAAAATGTACTTAAAGTAAAAAAAAAATAAAAAATCCAAGTCACTTAGATGAGAGGCATCCATTCCATCTGTTCGAATTCAAGCATGATGGAAGCGTATTATTTTTTCTATTTAATAAATAATGAGAGTGAAAATAGTGGGCCCAAAAAGACTACAATACAGTACGAAAGTTTCGAACATTTAGGCAATAAAAAGAAATTAAGAAAAAACTCGAAAGGCCATGTATGAAATATAAATGAACTTTTGGGCATTATTGACGACTGAGATAACCTAATCCACTGATAATACGTGAGTGCATTACCCATATACAACGAGTGTATGAATTTGATAATAGTACCTCACATAGATATGATGTTGCAACAAGTGGTAGTCCACTGGTTGTATGCCCCATCCATCTCTTACTAACAACATGATCACGATAGAACCCGATAAATAGAAACATGAAGCATGAATAAGCAGAATAATACGTGAACATGAACTAGTATGACATGAAATAGACCCTCTCAGTCACAAATTCAAAACAACGTGAATCAAGAATCAACTAACATGAATAGTAATATACGATGAAGGTAAACAAAACGTAATACTGAACTTGCATGAATCTCTAAACGAAATGGCAATGAGAAATTTTTATCCAACGGGAGAAATTTTTTTTCAAATGGAACAAAACAGGAGATGTTTAAAAAATTATGAAAAAAGGAATCCGGGATGCGCCAAATATAATTTTTTTTAAAAAAACTGTTTGGCACCAGTTACACTGGAGCCAAAAAAAGATTTTTAAAAAAAAGCAAAAAAAAAAAATCCCGGTTTTGTTTCTTTGTTTGGTTTATCTTTTACTTTGCATTAATCTATTAATAAATTTGATATTATATATACTATACTATGGATAATAACAAAAATATAAATATATTTTTGCTATTATCTATATTTATATATTAATTTGATATTAACAAAAATATAGATATACTATACTATACTATACTATGGATAATAACAAAAAATTACAAATTATAGATAATATCAAATTTATTAATAGATTAATGCAAACTAAAAGATAAACTAAAAAAATCAAACAAACAAACCAACAAACCGAACAAACAGAAAAAAAAAACTACGTGAACAAAAAACAAGAAACAAAACCGGGGGCCAGTCACACTGGCGTCCAATTTTTTTTTTTCTTTTTTTGTGTGGGCGCCAGTGTCATTGGCGCCGAGATTTTATTGTCATTATTTAAAAAAATTTGGCGCCAGTACAACTGGTGCCAAATAATTTTTTTATGTTTGGCGCCAATGACGCTGGCACCGGATACTTTTTTTCATAATTTTTTCAAACATCTCTTATTTTGTGCCATTTGAAAATGTTTTCCGTTGGCTGAAAATTTCTGAATGGTATTTGTCAGCCTCAAATATGCTATCTCAAACCAATCCTCAAGCTATGCAAATACATACCAAGTGCATCCACGAATCCAATAGGTTTTCTATTAAATAGGGATCAACTAGTTCAAAGCTTATGTACCAAAAATAAACAAACAGAAAAGGACCATCTAAGGGAGGAACATGGAAGAATAAAATTATGGAGGTACGTGAAATATTTTCCAACTTAATATATCTAGACATCTAGTTTGAAGTTCAGTATTTCGTAATCCACAAACGACCACACGGAAATGAAGGTGAATAGTTGACAAAAAGTCACCTGTTCAAAAATAAAGTTTCGTCTGGGCAAACACATAGATTTCAGCAATATAGATCGCTGGAATCGAGAATCCACGAATTCCAAGACATGTAATTTTGAAGTCGCATGGTATTTAGAAAGTGCTATTAAACAAAATTTTAGAAATTATTAAATAAACAAATTAAAACATAAAATAAAATAAAAAAAATCATGGTGGGTCAAAAGTCTTACCAGGCTTCCAGTGGAACAGAGGTTAAAATTGTTGGAGTGGGTGGAATTTTCAACCTATGTGGAGAAGATTCCGGAGTGCGACGAGCACCGTCTGTGTGTCAGAGAAGCTCGGGGAGGTGACGAGGCCAGTTGGAGATGACGGAGACACTCGGGAGCTGCCAGAGGAGCTGCTGGAGAGAGGGGGGCAGAGTTCGGGCCGAACTCTGTCCCAGGCGAGAGTTCTGGCCGAACTCTGCCTCCCTGTTCCAGAACTATTCTGTTGCCAGGACACAGAGTTCTGGCCGAACTCTGTCCCAGGACAGAGTTCTTGCCGAACTCTGTGTCGTCGGGACTGAAGCATTTTTCAGGGTGTTTAATCACCATTGGATCGTATCCTACGGTCCAAGTTTTGTTGCGGATTAGGGGGTTTATACATTGTTATTCATAACCCTAATCATAACACAACATTGAAGAACAAGAGAGAAAAGAGCCAAGAGTGCCATTGCAACTTTGGGAGAGAAGAAGGAGGATTGAAGGCCATTTTCGAAGGAGGATCGTGTTCAGGTAATATCTACTCGTCGTCTTTGTTCTTCGTAGCCTTGTAATCATTATATTCTTGCTTCTAAGTGTTGTGGGGATCCGATTTGGATCGGGAGAAGTTTGTAGAGGGTGTACTCCTTTATTTCATTAGTGAAGGCTTCTCAGGGTTGGACTCCGATCGTCCCGTGGTTTTTTCTGCAAGGGTTTTCCATGTCAAAAATTCTCTGTGTCTGCGTGGTTTGTTTTGGTGTTTTGGTTCGTGCGTTGTTTTGCTCGGTTCTCTTGCAGGTACTCTCTAGTTTGGCAAAAGGTTTTCGCGTTTCTTTTCCAACAAAGTGGTATCAGAGCCAGGTTCTGAAATTCAGAAGGGTATCAGGAGTTGACAGGAAAACTAGAGAGGAGACATGGACACGAAGTCGGTGCGCATGGTGAACCTGAACGGCACCAACTATCACTATTGGCGGAGCAAGATGAAAGATTTGCTGTATGTCAAGAAGCTGCATCTGTCCGTATTTGCATCCGAGAAGCCCAGTGATAAATTCGAGAAGGACTGGAAATTCGAGCATATATACGTGTGCGGATATATCAGACAGTTCGTTGACGAGAACGTGTACAACCACGTTGCCAATATTGAGCACGCGAAGACGTTATGGGATAAGCTGGAATCTTTGTACGCGAAAAAACGTAAACAAGTTGTTCCGAATCCGGACGATGATGGGTCTACGGTACAAAGATGGGGCGTCTATTACGGATCACTTGAGTGATTTCCAGGACGTGGTTGACCAGCTATCTTCAATGGGAGTCAAGTTCGACGACGAGGTTCAAGGATTATGGCTGCTGTGTACATTGCCAGACTCATGGGAGACCGTACGAGTATCTATGATCGCTTCTGCTCCAGAGGGCGTGGTCAGTCTGGAGTTTGCCAAGAGCGGGATGCTGAATGAAGAGATGCGGAGACGTTCTCAGGGCACTTCATCCACATCCTACCACTCAGAGGCATTGGTTTCAGAGAGCCGCGGAAGGGAAAAAAGCAGGAGTCCAGGTGGTGGCAGAGACAAGAGTAGGGGGAAGTCCAAGGGTCGGTACGAGGACTCGGAGTGTTACCATTGTGGCAAGAAGAGGCACATCAAGCGGAACTGTTTCGCTTAGAAGAGAGAGAAGAAAGGCGACAAAGGGAAGCAAGACGAGAACACTACAGCGGTGACCTCGATACATGGAGGCAATGTGATCGTCGTAGGTGATGAGGTTATCACAAACCTCGCCTGCGATGACAATTCTTGGCTGGTGGACTCAGGAGCTTCGGCGCATGTATCTCACAACAGGGCACTATTTGCCACTTACATGACAGACGACTGTGGAGTATTGAAGATTGGCAATAGAGATGTGTCGAAGGCGGTTGCCATTGGAGATGTGCATTTGAGAACGAAGACGGGTGCAATTTTTGTTCTCAAAGATGTTCGTCATGTCCCTGATAACCGTTTCAATCTGGTATCGGTTGGAAGGTTGGATGACGAGGGATATTCTTCAGTCTCTTCGGGAATAGTCAGTGGAAGCTTTCCAGAGGTTCGATAGTGATTGCCAGAGGAAGCAAGAAGTCTGGTCTCTACTATATGGAGGGGAGCGCAGAGGGGGCACAGGAGGTGAACGCAGTCAGTGATGCGTCTACCGAGTTGTGGCACAGGCGGCTTGGCCATATCAGCGAGAAGGGGATGAGCTACTTGGTGAACAAGAAGGTGATTCTAGGGCTCAAGTCGACAAAGTTGGAGAAGTGCACGCACTGCTTAGCTGGAAAGCAAAATAGGGTGTCTTTCCAAAGTCATCCAAGTTCAAGAAAGCCTGCGTTGCTCGAGTTGATTCACTCGGATGTCTGCGGTCCTATGAAGGTAAAATCTATTGGTGGTGCTTCTTACTTTGTAACTTTTATTGATGACTGTTCCAGAAAGGTTTGGGTCTATGCCTTAAAGACCAAGGATCAGGTGCTGCCTACTTTCAAAGAGTTTCAGGCCTCTGTTGAAAGAGAGACGGGCAAGAAGTTATTGTGTGTTCGGTCCGACAACGACGGTAAATACATCGGTCCATTTGATGCTTATTGCAAAGAGCAAGGGATACGACACCAGAAGACTCCGTCCAAGACACCTCAGCTCAATGGTGTAGCGGAGCGCATGAACAGGACACTGACGGAGAGGGTACGGTATTTGCTGTCAGAAGAAAACTTGTCGGGCAATTATTGGGGTGAGGCTCTTCTCACAGCTGCTTATGTTATTAATTTATCTCCTAGTGCTCCTTTACAGGGTGATGTGCCTGACAAAGTATGGTACGACAAAGAGCCGTCATACAATCACCTGCGAGTGTTTGGCTGTAAGGCCTTCGTGCATGTACCGAAGGACGAGAGGTCCAAACTTGAGCCGAAGACGAGGTGATGCATCTTTGTCGGCTACGGTCGGGATGAGTTTGGCTATAGACTCTACGACCCGGTGGAAAGAAAGTTCTACAGAAGCAGGGACGTAGTTTTCGTCGAGGATCAGACCATGACCAAAACTCAGGATTCCGAGACGCCTTCTGAGACTGAGAAATTGCCTGAGTTAGAGTCATTTCGCTTCGAGTAGTTCCCAGAGGACATCACAGAGTATCCAATTATGGGGGAGCCAGTACATGGAGTTGCTCCCAACCTTGATCATCAGCCTGCTGATGGTGGTCAGGGTGTCCCTCAGGAGGATGAGCATGCCGGGAAGGCAGTTCCTGAAGAGGAAGAGGTTGTTGGTATACAGCCAGCACTAGTGGCTCTATTGAGAAGGAGCAACAGAGAGCGTCGACCATCTACGAGATACTCACCGGGTGAGTATGTGCTATTGACTGAGGGAGGAGAGCTCGAAAGTTTTGTAGAGGCTTGGAAGACGAATAAAGGCAGGAGTGGATGCAGGCTATGCAGGAGGAGATGAGTTTCTTACATGCCAATTCCACTTATGAGCTGGTGCGGTTGCCAAATGACAAGAAGGTTTTGAAGAATCGATGGGTGTTTAGAGTAAAGCAGACGGATGATGCTACTCGCCCTCGATACAAAGCGAGGCTGGTAGTTAAAGGCTACGGTCAGCGGAAAGACATGGATTATGATGAGATCTTTTTGCCTGTCGTCAAGCATTCGTCTATTCGGGTGGTGCTAGCATTGTCAGCCAGTCTCGACTTGGAGGTCGAGCAGATGGACGTGAAGACGGCATTCCTCTACGATGATCTTGAGGAGAAGTTATACATGGAGCATCCAGAGGGATTCTGTGAGAAGGACAAGTCACATTTGGTCTACCGGTTGAGGAAGAGCTTGTATGGTCTGAAGCAGGCTCCGAGGCAGTGGTACAGGAAGTTCGAGTCGTTTATGGGGGAGCATGGTTGTGCACGGACGACGTCGAATCACTGTGTATTTGTGAGGTATTTTACCGATAATGATTTCATTATTTTATTGCTCTATGTAGATGATATGCTATTAGTGGGTCGGAATGCCACTAGGATAGCGGAGTTGAAGCGCCAACTGGGCGCGGCCTTCTCTATGAAGGATTTGGGCGCAGCGAAGACAATTCTTGGGATGGAGATCAGCCGAGAGAGAGAGAGTCCAAGCTGCTATATTTGTCCCAAAAGAAGTACATTCACCGGGTACTTCAGTGTTTCGGTATGGACGGGTCGAAGAAAGTGAGTTGCCCCCTTGCGGCCCACTTTAAGTTCACTGAGGAGCAGTGTCCATCTACCGAGGACGAAAAAGAAGATATGGAGTGGGTTCCATATGCTTCAACTGTGGGGAGCCTTATGTATGCTATGGTGTGTACGAGGCCAGACATCGCTCATACAGTCGGCACTGTTAGCAGGTATCTTTCAAATCCTGGAAGGGTACATTGGAGTATGGTCAAGTGGATTCTACGATACCTTCAGGATACTGCCGATTGGAGACATTTTTTTGGTGGTGACGAGCCGAAGTTGGTTGGATATACCGACGCTGATATGGCTGGAGATGTAGACACAAGACGATCGACTTCGGGTTATGTGATGATGTTTGCCGGAGGAGCGGTATCATGGCAGTCGCGGTTACAGAAGTGTGTTGCCTTGTCGACGACGGAAGCGAAATATATTGCGGCGATGAAGGCTTGCAAGGAGCTGCTATAGATGAAGAAGCTGTTACAAGAAATAGGGCTGAAGCAAGAGCAGTATACTTTGCTTTGCGACAGTTAGAGTGCTATTCACCTTGTGAAGAACCAAACATTTCATAGTCGGTCCAAGCACATCGTGTAATGCCCCGCTCCGTACGGCGCATTACGCTGAAGCGTTGACTCAACGAGTCGCGTTGACGCAAAGAAAATGTATCGATGCAAAACGATACGAGAGTTAAGTTGTCCCGAGCAATGCATCAAACTCAGTTGATGCGAAGAGTTGCCTTGCCCCGAAAGAATGCATCGAGTTGAATCGATGCTAAGCGCCGCGTTGCCCCGAAGGATGAGTGCGTTGAATCGGCCCGAAGATTCTAAGAAATCGAATCGACCAAGGCGCAAGTCCTAATCGTTGCAAGTATTGATTTTAGTTGGTTTCGTGTGCAGGTTATACTTTGACGCGAAAATATTAGAGGTCGATCTTTTGCAATATTTAGTAAGGGGTCCGCGAAATGAAATCGTCGCTTTGCGACGGGCCAAGACTTGGGCACGCTAAGGCAAATCGGACGTATAACTCAATGAAGCACGAAGTGCTCGAATGGCTAAGTCAGGAGAGTGGCCGTGCAACAAAGTTATAAAATCGAGCCGCATCGGCTCGGCGAAACGACAAAGGCGTATCGACACAAGGTGGAAGGATTGACTTCTTTTACTCCTTCATTCGATAAGTTAAATATATCATTGTATGCTAAGTTAACCTATCGGCGCCACGGGCGTGGTCCGATCGGGGATAAATTATAGTGTGAGTCAAATACTAAGTTAGAACAATTGAAATAAAACGTGCATCAAAATACACGAGTCGCTATGGAACATTGGATATCGCTAAGGCGAGCGCCACGGTGCGCAAGCCGTAAGAACATGGGATAACTGTACTCGGTGAGTGCCTTAGTGCTTGAACCATACCGTGCCTTTGTTGCACGAGTTAGACGGCTAGAACATTAGAAGACAATAGGCGAGCGCCCTAGCGCGCAAGCCCCGAACATTGAATGCTAATTTATAGAACATGGATATACGGTCGAAACGTGCCTACGTGCACGGGATAATAAAAGATGGCTTCGTTGCGAGAGAATACAGTTGTGGCATGAATGTGGCGGAACTGTCGGATATGACATGGTGCCTCGAAAGGTGTTCAAGACCTTCGGGTCGTTCGGTTGACGAGCATTGAGTTGAGGCACGATGCCATTGAATCATTGAAACGAAGTATGAAATGTAAGAACACAGAAAGCTAAGGAAAGAGATGCGAGATGATAAGTCTGAGTCTCAGACTCAAGACTATGTTTGGTTGTTTGAATTTGATTACTTGAATGATAGGGCGTTGCATGGTCGATTGGAATGGGCTCGAGATTAATGTGATAATAACCCGTGCACGGGTGTTTCCCCCAAAACGGTTAAATGCCGGAGGAGCGCCCCGGAACCAATTGGCCGCGGAGGGATTCGAATAATCTTTGTAGGCGCACATCCTTAAACAAGATGGGAAAAGCCGCAAATGATGGTATGCAGCGGGAACGTTTCGGTTGTTGGGAGGTGACCCAACCCGTGAAGCGTCGGGCAGCCCCACCAAATAGAGAGAAAAGAAGGAGAGAAAAGAAAGGAACTCCTTTAGTCCATTCCGGCGCGGATACGCCAACGGCCCTCATATAGTTGAGGAACGATGGGTTGAAAGTGTAGGCGCGTATGCGTCCCGAATAGAGATCCTACTTAGAGATGCACATATAACATGACAGGGAAGGAATGTGGCGTATTCACCTTGCGTCGGTGCAAGGGCGAGTGCGTCGACTTGGTAAGTCGCGCCACGAATCAAACACGAGATTGCTTGCTTGCTTGTACATTCAATTCGATAACATGATGCTATGATAACATGCTTTACGCTTTCGAAGATGCCATGAAATTGACCCTAAGGAGAACATAGCAAGATCATAAGCTAAGTTGCATGATTCAACATAAATATTAAAATGTCGGTTTGGAAAGATGATCTTTGCTTCAGTACATGCGAGGACGAACGTACTGATCCCCCACCAGCTTCATGCAGGGTGCAGGGAATGGATTGCTCGCGGCGATGCGTTGCTTGAACGTGTTAAGGCTTGGAATGCCGAAGCGCATTGAAGCGTGCTATCGCATTGACGCTCGGACTATGCAGCTGGATTGATGCGGCCGAGATATAGAAGGCATGATGTATGGAACGGTGAAATCCTTTGTGGACAAGAGAGAACCTGAGTGTTGTAGCCAATCTGGCATATATATTGTTAGGCTATCGAAAGCCTTTGTAATCTCAGTTTCGGATATCAATAAAGAGAATTGTTTGTATACTCTGTTTTCCTTTCGTTGTTAATATCGAATCAAAAGATAACCATTTGAGAACTTGTCATCTTGCCTTGCACGAGCGCAACTCCAGGCTCGTGCGGCATCACGCCACCTGCGAGGACGATGATTCGGGTGATTCCGGGTCGGGGCGTGACAAATTGGTATCACAGCTCTAGGCTCAATTTTCTTTGGACGCTCGCTTCATTACAATTTGAAAAGTTGCCCACCACCACTTGATATCACTCTTGACTCTACTCGATGCCCCACTGGATGATCCATACAATAAGTCTAATACAAATCGTGTAATTTTGCCGCATGTGTTTTGGAAATTACACGATGTTTGCTAAGAAAGTCGCGAGGGGTATATTGCATTGAATGCAAACGAGCCGTAAAATGTTAGTTGCTGCAAGCGCAACAAATTGTGAAATACGATTTGAGATGTTGTCGCAATGTAACATGTTGAATGAGAAATAAAATGATGCACGAAGTGCAACGAGTAATGGTGAATATGCGTTAAAATGAAAGTGAGAAGTGATAAGCCAATACCGAATGTGTTAAACGGATTGGGCATTGACTTGGAAAGTCGAGAATAACTCGCTGCACGATGTGCAACGCGTGTTGGAAGTAAAAATTATTGCACGTGGTGCAACACATATCAAATTAATCGTTGCACGATGTGTAAGGGAAATTGGAAATAAATCGTTGTACAAAGTGAAATGAAATGTCGGAAATAAATCGTAGCACGATGTGCAACGCGTATCGAAAGTGAAAATTATTGCACGTGGTGCAACGCACATCCAGATAAATTGTTGCACGAGATGCAACGTAAGGAAAGGATTGAAATCGTAAATCGATAGAACGAATCGTTCAGTTGCACACCAAACTTATGTTTGCAAGCGAGAACATTGACCGAGTTGTGTCGAATTTTGATAGAATCAAAGTTACGGTTGTGATCAAGCACGATCACTGCGAAAATCGTGAGTCAAAAGAGATTGTCGGTTTATACTAAGTATAGTACGAGGGAAATGGCTTGAATTTCGAGTGGTATATGCCATACCACGTAGGCGATGAATGACTTGATTCCGAGTGGTATATGGTGTATCACTTGTACGATGATTTGCATCGATGCGTTGTGAGAATTATGGAAGGTTTGTCCGCAACGGACGGGAGAGTACCGAGACTCGATTGAAAATTTGTATGGCGATATGTTGATGCAAGTGTTCTTCGAAAATCGGTTGGGACGATAAGGCGAGACTTGTATCAATGAACGATACGTTGGACGAAAGTTATAAGTTGGTCGGACGACCGAGACTAGCGAAACGATTATGCCTTGACGCAATAATCGGATCGACGGGAAAGGAATACTCGAGCTTACAAATGAGTCGCACGACTTGCGATCTCGATAGAAATGTTGGGCGAGACGAATCGAATCGTACGACTTGCGATCTTGATAGAAATGTTAGGCGATGCGAATTAAAATTGAATCGCACGATGTGCGACTTCGGTAAGAAAGTTGGTTGACGTGAGAAATCGTGCCTAAGAAATAGTTGGTTACGTTACGGCGAAACTCATTTGAGTACGACTGAAAAACATGTGAAACTTAGAGGACGTGATCGTATAACTCGAGGGTTCGATGTTGGATAATTAATCGGTAACTCAGTTACGCGATCAAGGTATAGCGGGATGCGGCAAATTAGAAAATGAGTTGATGCGTATGGAAAAGTTTGTTGCGAACTTGGATGTATGCGATACGAGTTAAGTTGACGTCGAAACGGATTCAAAGTTGACCCTTACGTTATCGAAATGGATACGGTATATCGAGATCGATACGTAAGGAAACATAAGCACGATGTGAGAATACAAAATGGAGTGCGCCTTGCGCCATCAAAAATTTTGTAAGAAACGATACGAGAATGAACGAACTTGGTTGATCGTAAATTTTGTGATTAATCAAGACGAGACTATAAGTCATCGACGATTGTCCGATGCGTATAGTATCTCGTGTGTCGACCCGCGAATAAGATAGACTCGAACTCGATGCGAGTAGATGTTTCGTAAATTACGGAATCATCGACGGTAGTGCATGACTTGACTCGAAGGATAGTTGCGCATCAGTTGCGCCGATAGAAACAGTTTTGTCCGAAATTTGGGTAGTCGCATAGAATCGTCGGAAC
This sequence comes from Iris pallida, assembly GCA_029216955.1. Taxonomy (NCBI): domain Eukaryota; kingdom Viridiplantae; phylum Streptophyta; class Magnoliopsida; order Asparagales; family Iridaceae; genus Iris; species Iris pallida. The sequence continues at coordinate 9,816,327 of JANAVB010017598.1, forward strand.
GTGATTTGGCTCCGAAATAAGATATAGCATGGTTCGTAGTAAACTATCCTTCGTTAATGATCCACAATTATCGAGCGTAGCTTCAGGATAGCTGACCCTAGACGACTTGACCGCCAAATCAAATTGAATGCTGCAGACCGTAAGATGACCCATGCGATATCGCATATGAGATTGCACCGATAACAAATATAACACGGTGCATGTTGACGATAAGTTTAGGCGATCGAGAATTGTTGGAACAGCTTTCGATTGAGAATGATATAGTTAGATTTTGAGTATTCGTCGGATGAATACTTGAATGGTTATGTTGGTCGACGATCGAACTTAAAATTCATCAACGAACTTGGTGATTCGGATAGGCGATTGTGAGAAACGTGCTATGCACGAGAGGGAACGATAAGGGAATGACCTATGAGTCATGTCATTAGATTCGGATTCACCTTGCAATTGAGCTTGCGTGAATCGAGATTATGTTCGATGTTGCGAGACGGATAAGTTGGGAATTTGGCTAGTAAATTCCTACTCGTTAGAAAATCGAATGTAAGACGCGTCGTAAGACCTTCGTGTCAAGGCGATCGTTGTCTTGGGCACCGTCGCCTTGATGTAAACTTTCGTGTCGGATAGATTATGGCCTTTATGCAATGTCAGTTTAAACTTGCGTCGGGAGAATCTAAGCACGGGGACCATGTAAGTAACCTAGCGGGCGTAGCCCTGAATGTTGATGCATTTTCAAGTCAACGAAGGAAATCGTAATCGAAACTGCATAAGCCAGACTTCGAAAATAGTTGGGTGGCGACTTCGAACACAAGGCGTTGCGGAGACTCGTTGTGATTGGATGCACGACGGCTTGACGCGACGCATAGAGTTGGTAGTCCATATGAAACATACGAAATGAGAAAGGCGATTTTGAATCGCATAGCGTACAGTGACTTTATTGAATGAATCACGTATGTATCGAATATACGTATGCGATGAAATTTTGAGAACAGTTGCTAAGGATAAGTCCGAATGAGTGTACGAGATGGCAAGCATAGGATTGAAATTTACCTGTCAGCTTTGTTCCAATCTGCTACCACTAGAATTGGTCAAAATACATATATCTTTGGGACGCCTTGAATATAGGTATGGATCCAAATCGAGTTGTATACAAAATTCAAATCGAGCTGCAGGATGACTTTGAAAAGTTAAATGAAAAGCTTGCGAGATAATGTGAAACTGAACAACATTGGTGGGACGAGATCGTGAAACGATCTATAAAACACTTAGTCGGAGTGTTGGTTTTGGTTCGAGGACGAACCTTATTTTGAGTGGTATATTCTGTAATGCCCCGCTCCGTACGGCACATTACGCTGAAGCGTTGACTCAACGAGTCGCGTTGACGCAAAGAAAATGTATCGATGCAAAACGATACGAGAGTTAAGTTGTCCCGAGCAATGCATCAAACTCAGTTGATGCGAAGAGTTGCCTTTTCCCGAAAGAATGCATCGAGTTGAATCGATGCGAAGCGCCGCGTTGTCCCGAAGGATGAGTACGTTGAATCGGCCCAAAGATTCTAAGAAATCGAATCGACCAAGGCGCAAGTCCTAATCGTTGCAAGTATTGATTTTAGTTGGTTTCGTGTGCAAGTTATACTTTGACGCAAAAATATTAGAGGTCGATCTTTTGCAATATTTAGTAAGGGGTCCGCGAAATGAAATCGTCGCCTTGCGACGGGCCGAGACTTGGGCACGCTAAGGCAAATCGAACGTATAACTCAATGAAGCACGAAGTGCTCGAATGGCTAAGTCAGGAGAGTGGCCGTGCAACAAAGTTATGAAATCGAGCCGCATCAGCTCGGCGAAACGACAAAGGCGTATCGACTCAAGGTGGAAGGATTGACTTCTTTTACTCTTTCATTCGATAAGTCAAATATATTATTGTATGCTAAGTTAACCTATCGGCGCCACGGACGTGGTCCGATCGGGGATAAATCATAGTGTGAGTCAAACACTAAGTTAGAACAATTGAAATGAAACGTGCATCAAAATGCACGAGTCGCTATGGAACATTGGATATCGCTAAGGCGAGCGCCTCGGTGCGCAAGCCGTAAGAACATGGGATAACTGTACTCGGCGAGTGCCTTAGTGCACGAACCATACCGTGCCTTTGCTGCACGAGTTAGACGGCTAGAACATTGGAAGACAATAGGCGAGCGCCCTAGCGCGCAAGTCCCGAACATTGGATGCTAAGTTATAGAACATGGATATACGGTCGAAACGTGCCTATGTGCACGGGATAATAAAAGATGGCTTCGTCGCGAGAGAATACAGTTGTGGCATGAATGTGGCGGAACTGTCGGATATGACATGGTGCCTCGAAAGGGGTTCAAGACCTTCGGGTCGTTCGGTTGACGAGCATTGAGTTGAGGCACGATGCCATTGAATAATTGAAACGAAGTATGAAATGTAAGAACACAGAAAGCTAACGAAAGAGATGCGAGATGATAAGTCTGAGTCTCAGACTCAAGACTATGTTTGGTTGTTTGAATTTGATTACTTGAATGATAGGGCGTTGCATGGTCGATTGGAATGGGCTCGAGATTAATGTGATAATAACCCGTGCACGGGTGTTTCCTCCAAAATGGTTAAATGCCGGAGGAGCGCCCCGGAACCGATTGGCCGCGGAGGGATTCGAATAATCTTTGTAGGCGACATCCTTAAACAAGATGGGAAAAGCCGCAAATGATGGTATGCAGCGGAAACGTTTCGGTTGTTGGGAGGTGACCCAATCCGTGAAATGCCGGGCAGCCCGACCAAATAGAGAGAAAAGAAGGAGAGAAAAGAAAGGAACTCCTTTAGTCCATTCTGGCGCGGATACGCCAACGGCCCTCATATAGTTAAGGAACGATGGGTTGAAAGTGTAGGCGCGTATGCGTCCCGCATAGAGATCCTGCTTAGAGATGCACATATAACATGACAGGGAAGGAATACGGCATATTCACCTTGCGTCGGTACAAGGGCGAGTGCGTCGACTTGGTAAGTCGTGCCACGAATCAAACACGAGATTGCTTGCTTGCTTGTACATTTAATTCGATAACATGATGCTATGATAACATGCTTTACGCTTTCAAAGATGCCATAAAATTGACCCTAAGGAGAACATAGCAAGATCATAAGCTAAGTTGCATGATTCAACATAAATATTAAAATGTCGGTTTGGAAAGATGATCTTTGCTTCAGTACATGCGAGGACGAACGTACTGATCCCCCACCAGCTTCATGCAGGGTGCAGGGAATGGATTGCTCGCGGCGAAGCGTTGCTTGAACGTGTTAAGGCTTGGAATGCCGAAGCGCATTGAAGCGTGCTATCGCATTGACGCTCGGACTACGCAGCTGGATTGATGCGGCCGAGATATAGAAGGCATGATGTATGGAACGGTGAAATCCTTTGTGGGCAAGAGAGAACCTGAGTGTTGTAGCCAATCTGGCATATATATTGTTAGGCTATCGAAAGCCTTTGTAATCTCAGTTTCGGATATCAATAAAGAGAATTGTTTGTATACTCTGTTTTTCTTTCGTTGTTAATATCGAATCAAAAGATAACCATTTGAGAACTTGTCATCTTGCCTTGCACGAGCGCAACTCCAGGCTCGTGCGGCATCACGCCCCCTGCGAGGACGATGATTTGGGTGATTCCGGGTCGGGGCGTGACACATCGAGACTTGGTACCATTGGATACGGGATATGGTTGAGAAGAAGGACGCGGCGCTTGAGAAGGTTCATACTGATGACAATGGAGCGGACATGCTCACGAAGGTTCTACCGAGGGAAAGTTTGAGTACTGCAGGCAGATCGTCAGGATGACGACCTCCTCCACCTAGTTGTGAAGGGGGAGATTTGTTGGAGTGGGTGGAGTTCCCAACCTATGTGGAGATGATCCCGGAGTGCGACGAGCGTCGTCTGTGTGTCAGAGAAGCTCGGGGAGGTGACGAGGCTAGTCGGAGATGACGGAGACTCGGGAGCTGCCAGAGGAGCTGCTGGAGAGCTGGGGCAGAGTTCGGGGGGAGAGTTCTGGCCGAACTCTGCCTCCCTGTTCCAGTACTGTTCTGTTGCCAGGACACAGAGTTCTGGCCGAACTCTGCCCCAGGAGAGAGTTCTGGCCGAACTCTGTGTCGTCGGGGCTGAAGCGTTTTTCAGGGTGTTTAATCACCATTGGATCGTATCCTACGGTCCAGGTTTTGCTGCGAATTAGGGAGTTTATACATGGTTATTCCTAACCCTAATCATAACACAATATTGAAGAACAAGAGAGAGAAAAGAGGCAAGAGTGCCATTGCAACTTTTGGAGAGAAGAAGGAGGATTGAAGGCCATTTTCGAAGGAGGATCATGTTCGGGTAATATCTACTCGTCGTCTTTGTTCTTCGTAGCCTTGTAATCATTATTCTTGCTTCTAAGTGTTGTGGGGATCCGATTTGGATTGGGAGAAGTTTGTAGAGGGTGACTCCTTTATTTCATTAGTGAAGGCTTCTCAGGGTTGGACTCCGATCGTTCCGTGATTTTTTTCGCAAGGATTTTCCACGTCAAAAATTTTCTGTGTTTGCGTGGTTTGTTTTGGTGTTTTGATTCGGGTGTTGTTTTGCTCGGTTCTCTCGCAGGTACTCTCTAGTTTGGGAAAAGGTTTCCGCGTTTCTTTCCCAACAAAAATTTCATTATAGAGAACTCCCGCAATCAAATAAAAAAAAAACTCTATTCTGGGGTCGATGTTACTCTCGGGGGTCACAGCATGCATGATTAGAATCAACATGCAACATTCAGATTCCGAAAGCTAACTCGAAGCCTGAGGTTGAAGTCTTGGCAGGGCCGGCCCAGAACATTTTAGTGCCCATGACGAAATCTAAAATGGTGTCCCTTGTTCAAAAGATATATTTAAAATTAAAGTATCATTTTTTTTGGGAAAAATTCCACTATCTCATTATCATGAACATTTTAATTTCCAGGGAAATCCTATGAAACATTATAAACTAAGCAAACAAAACACTTCAAAAACCAAGTAAATGATAATATTAATCAAGTAACAACAAAACCTGATTTCTCAGATCTGATACTTCAATTCAAAGAGCAACATTCCAATTTGAAACTTCTATTAACCCAATGAACTTCTAATAAACTGTAGAATTTACATAGGAAACTTGCATGAGAAATTACATCTAAACATGAGAAAGTTAATGGATCGATAACAGTCAAAGACAAATTAGTACCTAAATTAGAAGGATCAATTACAAGCCATAAGAAATAATTTCTATTTTAGACAAAAATACTTGTTTATATGTTTCTCCTTCAAAGCCTTAGTTTATGAATCCAGTGCCTTTTCTTGCTGGATCATCTTGTGCTTATTGAGTTATTTCTGTAATTCTACTTCTACTTGTTTATATTTTGTAATTTCATCAATTTTATAGTTACACTAACTCAAAATGAAATTGTTGTTTGATCAATTTTAGTTTACTTTTATATCCATTATTCATAAACCATACCTTCCTAAAAGTCTGTATTAAATTGTAACTACTAAACATTCTTTGACTATACAAATACAACAATTAATCTATGGAAGCACTCAATTAAATGAGTTTTGCTTTGAGTAGGGAACTCAGAGAGTCACTATATTAACTGAGTTATGCATTATTAGGAAGATGATTTCTTGGATGAAACTACCTGGACTTCACAATGATTTTCAACCTCGGCTTGAAGCAGCAAGAGAATATACAAAAGTTAGGTAAGTTTGATAAGTTCAAATATATGTATGGAGATAGACATAGGAGACTTAGCTACTCAAGCAATTTTGGAATAAAGAAAAGAATACAATTAAAAGCCAACATCGGGGCTCCTAGAGGAACAAAATATTTGAATTCTTCACTTCTCAAAATGAAAGTATTGCTGAAATAATGAAATAGCAGGTCACCTTTTCGTCCTCTTCTGGTCAAGGCTCAAGTAGAGATCAGAGAAATTTCTGCCATAGCCTTCTCTGCATAGTATGACATTGCAGAGTTCCTGTGAAGGAGTTAGAAGAAGATATTGAAAAACAATTAGGCCAAAGAAAGAAGGAAAGAGAGAATTAAAATTTACAATTTCAAAAAAAAAAAAACTTACGGGAAGACATTAAATTGGAAGCTACTGAAAGAAAAGGAAAAGAAAGCGACGGCATACGGGAAGACATTTCATTTCTTCTCTATGAAGCAGAAGAGGATTCGGTGGATTGTGGTTTGTAGAATTTTTATTTATTTATTTAGGACATATTCATTATACTAACTTTTAAAAAAATTTGGGGCCCCTTGGACTTTGGGGCCCCGGGCCCAAGCCCTGTTTGCCCCTCCCCGGGCCGCCCTGTCTTGGGTCATTCTATGGTCAGGGGTGTCTAGAGTAATTCTTGTAGTCTATTGACAAATTATTTTCTTAGATTAAAAACCTATTTTTATGTTTTCTAAACTATTTGGGATATTTGGGGTCACTTCTAGGAAAAATTATTGGGTGGTCCGGCCTCACCACATGACAATGATGAATGGTGAGTCCGGCCACTAATTTTTTGACACTTGGCATGTTACGTATTCCTAATCCTACGTAGATTGGGACTAGGACGTGACACATAATGTCCAAGCTTTATGACAATTATAACATTAAACTTGAGATTTATCATACATTTGACTTCCATATCTTCTTGTGAAGCTTTCTCTTTCACGTTCTCTTGTAGGATAACTTTGATCTCTTTCTCCATTGGTGAATATCTTGTAAATAGTTCTTCCCTAGATCTCTTCCTCGACCACGACCACGACCTCTTTGACTTTTTGATTGGTAAAGCCTTTTTTCTTTCTCCTTGAAGGTGAGCTTCGTTTGAAGGACTTGCTCCAATATCTCTTGGTTTTCTTCCTCATTTCTTCATAAGCTTGTAATGAGCCCTTAAGTTGCTCAATGATCATGGTCTCCAAGTATATAGTTTTTTCAATATTTACTACGATATGGTCAAATTGTGGAAGCAAAAGAGCAAAAAAATTTCTCCATCATTAGAGTGTTGGTCATTTTTTCACCATTTTTTTTTTCAATTGATTAACAATAGCTAAAACTCTAGCAAAGTCATCCGGAATAGTTTTATACTCTTTCAGATGTAAAGCTTCAAATTCACCTCTTAAAGTTTGTAGGCGTACCGCCATCACCTTCTCATCTCCTTTGCAAAATTTTTGAAGTTTCTTCCATGATTCTTTGGAGGTTGTTCTACTTGAAATCAGCTCGAATCCATCATCTACGGCTTGGTAGATGAGGAAGAGAGCTTTTTTGTCCCTCTTTCTTGAAGCTTTCAACAACTCTTTTTGAGCTTAAGATAATGAATTCCCATCTTGTGGCTGAACATAACCTTTTTAGACGACCTCTCTTGCATCTTGTGCTTCTATATAGCAAAGCCTTCATTTTTGATGCTCCAATTGGCATAGTTTCTCCTGTTGAGGACGAGAACTTGGACGAGAGTCATCTCACTTGTCATCTTCGACCTCGAACCGTCTTGCTCTGATACCACTTTGTTGGATATTCCAACTACTCTGATACAACTTTGTTCGAATTGTGGTAGACCAATTAGCTAGAAGGACCAAATTTGGAGAGAGAAAAGAATTTAGTGAAAGAGAAGAATGGAGGAAAAGAAACTTTATAAGATCACTAAGCTTGTAAATTTTTGTTGTTTACAAAATAGGGGGAGAGCAACCCTATTTATTGGACTCTTAGAAGGGTCTACACACTTATTAAAATAAAATTTGATCCATCATTGTAGACTCTTCTATAATTATAATATTATGATCTCTCTAGAACATAGTTATTTTAAATGATCAAAAATATTCTACGCATAGAATATCCTAGAATATGGACTAAGCTCAAAACTAAAATGGCCTAATGAATAAAGCATTTCAATTAGATTTGTCGGGCTCAAAAAACATAGTTACAAAATCAAGTTTATTTTCAACACAAAATTTGTATGAAGGTTTCTACATGGAGAACCATGAGAGAGTATTTTTGTTTGTGTGCAATTTCTACGTAGAAACTATCAACTATCATAGAAATTTTCTTGAAGTACATTGATAATTGATAAGTAGGATAGAAGCTCAAATTAAAAAATCACCATCGGAGAATATGGCCTAAGTAGAGACTGCCCACCATGACGTCGGCGAGGCGGAGGATATAACAATGCTCATATTATATCCCGTTGTTTCTTGAAATTCAAGTATTGCATATTCGACTCTGAATTCTCCGAGGTCGAGAAGGAGAAGACCTGCTCCATTGCCTATAAGTATTGGCCGAGCTGTCGACATGCAAAACCCATGGTGGAGGTTGCGGTAGCCCTTGAGGGTGTTTGGGTGGAGGCACCTCAGTCCTAGCTGGGCCCTTGATGGTCGGTCGAGGTCCAAGGGCGGAACCAGGAATTCGAGTTGTCCTGAACTAAACTAAAAATATGTTATACTTAGTAAAAAAAAAATTGGCAATATAAGACATCATCAATTGAAACACTCATTTATGTTAATGAAAATTTAATTTCCACAAAACTAACCAAAAAAAAAAAAAACTCCAATATGTTTATAAAAGATGGTTTAACAAAAAAAAGATTAATTGAAACACTCATGTATATATGTTCTTACACAAGAAAAAACTCCAGTAGCTCATTTCAGGATCCTGTTCTTACAAGAGAAAAAAGCCAAAGAATGAAGCATGGACATGGTCATGGATAAAGCCTAACTACCTACATAAATTTTACTTCTCAAAATAAACATAATTAGGTATAGTGATGACTCGTTTTATGCAGACCACTGGAGTCTGGACATAGACTTGTAACTATATTTTGTTTTGCCTTTAACACTCCAGTAGCTCATTCCAGAATAAAAGTTGCTTTCTCATTTAATATAGATTTTGCCATTTTGGTTCGGGCTACAAACAGACAGCATAAAATTTCAAACACTCCAGTAGCTCACTTTTACACTGGTAAACAGGCCGATTGATGTATTACAAACAGAGAGCATAAAATTTCAATGTTCTGCATATTTGATCAATCATAAACATAAACATAAATGTCGATAAACATAAACATATGACAAGGTAAATCAAGCTTCCTATTAATTTTAGGAATTATGACAAAGGTCTTTAACTTCATGAACTGTCGATATTAAGTCTGATCGAAACTTTAAATTTGATCATGTTATCGACGAGGTCAGTATTGAAGTCCATATTGTGTGAGCTCGAGGGCCCATTTCTCCTTTCTGCCATTCATGTCGACCATATCTTAATGTCTGGAAATTGAAGTTGACAGAACGAGGACTTGGTGGGCTTGGAAATGGTATCTAAGAGTTCTTGATGTGATGACGAGGTAGAGGATGATCTTTTCTGCCATCATGTGTTTGAGTTCGGAGCCCCGCAGGATCTTACTGACAAAGTAGACTGGTTTTTTGCTGTCTGCTGACCATCATCTCTTATAAGCACCGAGCTTACTGTTTCTTGCCGGGTAAGCCAGACAAGACTTCGGACTTAGACAACTTTTCTCTGCTTGGGACAACCCCACGCTCAGCATGATCCCACAGGAGAAAGGAGTTGTGGATGACCCTCCAGGATCGGCTCACAATAAGGATCAAGATCCCCCACACCCCACAGAAAAAAGTTATTCCAATGGTTTGTCTATTGGAAGAGATATTTCCAATTTCGTTATGTCTATTGGAAAAAGGTGTATTCCTTCAAACATCGTGTATATGTTCACATTTTTGTGTCTTTTCGTTAGTTATAAAAACATAGTTCTGTGAGTTTTTGAAAAATTAATCCAAACTAATTCGTACATTCAAGTAATCAGTTTGAGAGAGGCTACTTTGGTTACTTCTTCCGGTTCCTGCGGTTTGGAGTGCTGCTACCGGAGGAGGAGTTACATTGTATCATGGGACTTGGGACTTGGGAGACTAAATCGCCATTAAACCGTAAGTACCTGTACAAGACGATCTTAAGGACATTTAACCAAGTTTAAAACTCGATTTCGATCAGATTTTATAATTTTTAATTTTATAATACAGATTGGATAACAGTGCATGCTGCTAGAACATGGTGTAACACTGCATTAATCTTCAACACATGCAATAGGAGGGGGAACAAGGTCACGAGCCATCTCAGATTGAGTGCAACTTTAGACATCTATTTTAACTAAAGAACTTAATTATTAATGCAATGGCTGTGACTGATTTCTTCTCTTCTTTGATAATCCCAGGGTTTTATGCAAATTAGCTATCAATCTTTTAGACGGTGCCATTTTGACCATCCCATAAGATTTCCAAGCTGCGGTGGTGTGGTTTTGCAGTGATGAGCAATTACTTCTTGTAGGTTAGATGAGGGTGTGAATATTGTAATGTCATGTGGAGAGTTACATTAATGGCTTGCTTTGACATGGAGACTGGAGACCTTATCTCTTTATTCAATTCTTCACTTCGTCAATCAATTTTTAATTCCCTTTTACGTTCCCCACGCGTTCCAGAAAAGTTCACAGTAATGCAAAACAATTGTGAATTATTGAATATGGTTCTTTATTTGTTGCTTTTCAAATTTCAGATAGTCAGTAGCTGCTCTTTCCATATTAGAGGCATAGCTCCTAAGCCTCCAGGGCCGCTCCAGCATTTTGGAGGCATAGAGAAGTCCCAAAAAATGAGACCCTTATCCTCCTATCTAATTTTTATTGTTTAATTTACATGCAACAAAGATGTATTTATTTGCGATCTCGTCCACTTATGCGCATTTTTTCAATCTTTAAACAATAATATTACACATTTCACAAGACAAAAGAAGACATTAGAAACTAGAAAGGAGGGAAAAAAAAAAAAGCATTGACATATCTGTTGAGGGATGGAGAGACAGTTTTATTTTTTCGTAAAATAGAGATTTTTCATAGAAAAGTGAGAGAGAAAAGATGAAGAGGCGACTTAGAAATATGTGTAACATTTCTTTTTTGTTCTTTTGAATGTTTTAACTAAATTAAAAAAAATGGAGGCCCACTAGGGGGAGGAGGCCCTAGGCGGCTGCCTAGCTTGCCTCCCCCTGGAGCCGCTATGTAAGCCAAGGTTGTCAAACTCGAGATACTACTAAGGATCGTTCGAAGGGTGAACGATCGTAACTCGTGGGATCGTAACACGGATCGTAAGATCCCACCAGAAAGACAAAATTATATTTAATATATATTATATATTATTTATATAACATAAATAAGAAAAAGTAACCTTAAAAATCAAAATAACCTTAATATAAAAATGTCATACATGAATCATAAGTCACAAACTCGTGGGATCGTAACACGGATCGTAAGATCCCACCCGTTTCCTCGTCGCGCCGGCCGATGACCGCGCCGGCCACCAATCTGCCTCGAAGCTCCGTATAAAACGCGTAGGATCGTACGATCCCACGATCTATCGCGCGAGTTTAACAACATTGATGTAAGCCTCGTTTGGTTCGTGAAAAGGAAAGGAAATTAATTCTTAGTTGTTTCCTTTTCTTTGAAAAATTTTAATTTCTTTCGGGTTTTTTTTTTTTTCCGCTGTTTGAAAATGCCAAGAAAATTTGGAGGCAAAATGAATACTTAAAGGTGGGATTGGTTGGATAGAGCCATAGAGGAAACCGTTTACCTCCCTATTTTTTTTTTTTATTGAAAATTACTTTTTTTTTTCTTTCCTTTTCAATTTCTTTGGCATCTAAATATAGAAAACTAATGACTATTCTCTCCCAACTCCATGATTCCGACGAACCAAACAAGACCAGTGTTAGTTTTGTCCGTGTCGGGTTGATCGATCTCTCCATTATCTCTCTGTTTGAAACTTTGATGTGGGAATCATGCTCGTGTGTTTGAGCTCTACTTAAATTATTGCTCGTTCCTTTAACGCAAATGTAGGTTCTCTTTCTCATGTTTTGTTCTCGTTCTTCTTTCAAAAGGATGCTAACTCTTATGAAAAAGAAGAAGAAGATCTTCTCTCCACAATTGACCTAATCATCGAAAAACTTCAAATCTTTCCACAATGATGGTGATGATGATGATAATGAGCGATGATCGGAGTTCGACTGAAGAAAAGCACAGTGAACTACGAACGATCTTTGCGATCTCTGCTGAAGATGAGAGTAATGAAATTCAGATATCTCGTGAAGAAGAAGACGAAAATCGCAATCCAAATATGAGTTTGTGCGAAGGGTAGTTATGGTATTATAAAGATAGCAATTTTGTAAATACAGAGTATCTAAAGGGAATCTTAGAATATTTAACGTGAAAATATATAATTCTGGACATTCATAAAATTCATCATGTGGGTGAATTTTTTATACAAACCAACCTCGAAATTGGATTTCTCAGCAATTTCCAGATAAGTAAATTATGAATAAGATAAAAACATTACGGAAATGTAAAAGAACAAATGGGCAATTTTTTTTGGTTGAGAAATAAACAGCATTGGCAATATGTTGCATTATATCAAATTTGGACTCAGCTAAATTTTTTTAAACATGAGCCCATTAATTTTTTTCAATTATACTATTTGGCTCTAAAATATTTGGGTGATGTCATCTTCCATTATATGGCGTCTGACATAGCAGCTGACATAACAGCTGACATGGCAAATTTTAACCCAAAAAATTAATTATCCAATTTTTTTAATGTTAATGTTAATATTAATATTAATATTAATATTAATGTTAATTTTAATGTTAAGGTTAATCTTAATATTAATTATCTTGTTAATTTAATATTAAATTTTGCCATGTCAACTGCTATGTCAGTAATTATGTCATATTTCACATAATATAAGATGGTATCATCCAAAAAATTTGAGAGCCAAATAGCATTTTTGAATTTTTTTAAACATGAGCCCATTACTTTCTTACAGAAAAACGGACCAAGTCATTATTAGAATTGGCAACATGAGTATAAACGACATCAGTATATAAGCTCATGTATATTGGCCACATGATGCACGACTAGTTTGCTTGTTTGCATACTTTCGCCATTAGCATGCTGGTTTGCATTTGCATGCATTGTGAGTTGGCCATTAGCTTGCATTTGCGGCACTGTGTGTTTGCATTTGCATTCTCATGTGTTTGCATGCATTTGCATGCATGGATTGCATGGCTAGTTAGATTGTTAAGCAAACACTTTGCTAAGTGTTTGTGCATGCGTGGCTAAGCTTGTTGTACTCAAGTCACCAAAGCTATTGACGAGTCGTCAATAACATTGGCTACATAGTCATCAAGTTGTCGCCATTACTAGCTTTTGGCGTTTTAATTGTATTTATTTAGAAATTGCATAAACTTCAAAAAGAAAATTTATAACCGAAAATAAATGAAAACGACATGACTAGCAATTACGATATAGCCTCAGGTCGCCATTGGTACTGGCACGTCGACATTGCTAATGGCGATCCATTATTTATTTATTTATTTATTTTTGTATTTGAAAAAACTAGTTATATCTTATTTACAATTTAGTTATAATATATTATCTTATATTAAATTTTCTATCCATTGAACATAACCACCACGTCCGAAGTTTCATAATAAATGACCAACTGACTGAAGCAAGTAGTCCACTAAGCTCTGATTGCATACATAGTGACGATAAGAACTGGTATCAATAGTTTTAGCGACTTTCTGAGATGACCAGAAACAGCACTGAACAGAATTAACTGAGCCATACCCACTGGTTTCTCACCAAAACTACAGCCCAAAACAAAATAAGAGGGCAAACGAAGAAGAACTCTTGAATTTTTGTTCCTGACAAATTTTTTCCATAAAAAAAAATTAGGTTTTAGGTTTCTGTCGACTGTTCTTCATCATTTTCCGTGTTAAAATCACGGAGAATGACCATTTTCCGTACTAAAACCACGGAGAATGGCCTTATCCATGTCAAAATGATGGAGAATAGCCATTCTCCGTGTCAAAATGATGGAGTATGGTTATTCTTCGTGTTAAAATCACGGAGAATGGCAATTCTCCGTGTTAAAATGACGGAGAATGGCTCCGTGATAAAATGACTGAGAATAGCCATTCTCCGTCATTTTAACACGGAGAATGTCCATTTTTCGTGTTAAAATGACGGAGAATGACCATTCTCTTTGTTAAATTGACAGAGAATGACCATTCTTCGTCAATTTTGACACGGAGAATGGTTATTCTTTGTCAATTTAACAAGGAGAATGACCATTCTCCTTGTTAAATTGACGGAGAATGACCATTCTCTTTGTTAAATTGACGGAGAATGACCATTCTTTGTCAATTTTGATACGGAGAATGGCTATTCTTTGTCAATTTAACAAGGAGAATTGCCATTCTTCTTGTTAAATTGATGGAGAATGGCCATTTTTTGTCAATTTTGACACGGAAAATGACTATTCTTTGTCAATTTAACAAGGAGAATGACCATTCTTCTTGTTAAATTGACGGAGAATTACCATTCTCCGTCATTCTAACACGGAGAATGGCCATTCTTCGTGTTAAAATGACGACACGGAGAATGGCCATTCTCCGTGTGAAAATGACGACACGGAGAATGGCCATTCTCCGTGTGAAAATGACGACACGGAGAATGGCCATTCTCCGTGTTAAAATGACGGAGAATGGTCATTCTCTTTGTTAAATTGACAGAGAATGGCCATTCTCCGTCATTTTAACACGAAAAATGGCTATTTTTTTGTCAATTTAACAAGGAGAATGGTCATTCTCCGTAGTTTTAGCACGAAAAATGGTCATTTTACGTGCTAAAACCACGGATAATGGCCATTCTCCTTGTTAAATTGACGGAGAATGGTCATTCTCCGTCGTTCTAACACGGAGAATGTCTATTATTTGTCAATTTAACAAGGAGAATGACCATTCTCCGTCGTTCTAACACGGAGAACGTCTATTATTTGTCAATTTAACAAGGAGAATGGCCATTCTCCGTGGTTTTAGCACGGAGAATGGCCATTCTTCGTGGTTTTAGCACGGAGACCACGGAGAATGATCATTCTCCTACATTTTATGTCTAGTTGAAACTTTGAAGGGCCATAACTTTTGACTGGGAGGTCGAAACGAGGCCCGGTTTGTCGCAAAAGGATCGTATTTCCGAGGAGCCGGAGATTAACTATTTTTTCGTTTGTCGATCTTCCAAAATTTTAGAATCGCAAAAAATGATGTTTGGACCTCCGTTTTAACAGTTTTACCGTTTGTCCGTCTTTCCGAAAATTTTCGACGAGTTTTTAAAGTAAGGTTTGAAAATTTTGGAGGAGAAACCCTAAATTCAAAACTGAGCGGCATTTGGAAGAAGTGGAAGTATCGAAATATTTTTTTGAAGAGTGGGGTTCGGGGGTGTTTTCAATAAATTAGAAGGACAAAAAGGTCATTCAGAACTCCCTTTATATATTTTTTGCTAATTCTGGGCACGCGATAAAATGTTATTTTGCGGTAAATTTTTCATAAAACTTTTACAATTTTTGGACATTTCATAAAATTTTCCTTTACTTATAATATATTATGGGTAAGGAGATAGACTAGCCCTCTGTTCATATTTAGCATCTTTATAGGATAGAGACTATTTTATTGAAAGAGGTGATCTTCACCAGCAGTCTATGTTCGAAAGATGTAACTGCTAACAATTCTTTATTCATAGGATACACATAGAATCCATATCACAATATATCATATGTGGTATACTTCATCTGTGTCTTGTTGAATTTTCCAGATGTACAAGCCACTATTTCCTTTTGTTTGGCAATCAAAACTTCTACCCAAAAACTATATGAAGCATCCGCTTGTGATACCAATTTTTCATCATCTATCAAATTTAGTATAGTTGTTAAACCTTCTATACTTAATAACCATTCTAGCCTGGAGGTTCCCCCGAGACACAGATGGAGTATGCCACATTTGATATAAGGTGATAGGAATTCTATGTGTATCCTAATAAATGTTTGGCAATCAAAACTAGATCCAACCATTGTGAATATCACTTTTTCTTTGTAAGCATTCTTTTCTTTCAGTTTTGATAGCTTAAATATTTGTTCTTGGATATGTAGCAAGAGTAGTGATAAGATTTATGATCAAGATCTAGCATAGATCTTTGTTATTGCCTTTACGCACGGTGTAGGAAACAAATCAATGTTGTGCTCTGGTTCTGTGAAACGGTAGTTTAAGTTTGTAGTCGTATGTCGAGGCCTAACCTTGCTATAAAGCCATGGTATGTCTATGGCGAAGTTTTCGAGGACAGTGGGGGAACTACGGCCAGCCGCAGAACCATGGGTCAAAATGGGTAAGTGACAAAGATCTAGTTGGAACCTTGCAAGGAAATCTCTCAGCTACAGGATCATTCATATCCAAGAACAACCTCTCTTGAATTATGGGAGATAAGTGAGCATCCCTAACGGGATTCATCTATGATGACACACACCAATGTCAATTTAAACTAAATAATGAATATGAACATATAATTCACCTTTCCACACATGGAAACCTGGAATACAGGATATATAACCATATTCTTGATCTTCTACATAAGAAAGAAATTGTTGGGTTTTGGTCTTTTTTGTTTTGGAAATTTAGTCCCACATCGGCTAGGCCAAAGGAATTGTATCTATATATATTAGCTATGCTATTTTAGAGATACACATGTGGTGTGGAGGTGCACATGGGTGTGCCATGTGGGGTTATTTTTCTAATAGAAAAAAGGCTAAATAAACAATTAAAAGCATTTATGCTTTTTGCTCTTGGAAAATTTATTTCCATTAGAGCTAAGCCCCGTAGGGACTTAGCGACTCGGACTCGGACACGGACACGGACTCATTGGCTCATGAAGCGTAATGTGGCATTTGTGCGCGGTGTGCAACGCGCGGAGGGTGCACGAGGTGCACAACTTGCATCAGATCGTGCCTGTGCATGATCTGAGTGGTTACTGCACGTTCGGAGTGGTTTTTACCACGTTCCGAACGTTCTGCTAACCGGACAATTGCAACTCGAGCCTATAAAAGGTCTTTTCTCTCTCACAGGGTATGTGCAGAGGCTAACACATAAAGTTGCGAGAGTTTACAAGTGTTCCTTAACACAAGTAAACAGAAGCGTTGAGAGAGAAGAGAAGCGTTGCACTAGTGTTGCTTTTGCACGGGAGTCCGTGTACCATCCGAGGAGTCAGAAGAGCGGAGTGTTCCAAAGTTCTCCGACGAACTTGCTAGTTCCTGGAAGCTATTCGTTTAGGGCAAATATAGCTTTGAGCAATGGTGATCATTCACCCCAGCAGGAGTTGTTCCATCTATCGCCTGTCATCTTCGCTACTGCTAGCAATTCGGATTAGTACCTTCTTCTTAGAAGTACTTCATTCAATTGTTGTTGTTTACAAAATTTTTTTGGATTTTCGTAAATCGATTGCTGCTGTAACGAAATCTTTTCTAAGATCTTCGTTTACCAGAATCCACCAAAGATCTCTGTTACGCGCCTTCTTTGAAGTGTTGCATTGAAACGTTATTTTTGTAATTGTTTCATTTTCTCAATTTTCCATCAAAAATTGTGCCCCGACAATATCAATCTCAAAGCTATATTGCTACGATGGAAAACTTTCGTGCTACACTGATCAATCCTAACTTTTCTAAGTTAGAGCAATTTAATGGCGAACACTATCAAATCCGGAAAAGGAAGGTTTTCTTCAACATTCAGTTCTCTGATGTTGATCACGTGCTGATTGAGGAGGAACCTATTGTTCCAGAGACTGGATCTGCAGCCGCAATCGCTACGGCTACTAAGAACTAGAACAAGTGGAGAAGGGACAATAGCATTTGCAGGCTTATGATCCTAAATGCTATGGAAGATTTTTTTTGTCGAATCTTATTCAAAGAAGACTGTTGCCAGATAGATTTGGGAGACTCTGGAGAAACTTTATGACGAATATAAGAACCAGAGCAAGGTATTTCTTGTTGAGAAATATCACAAGTGGTTCTTTGAAGACGAAAAGCCAACGCTGCCACATGTGAAGGAGTTCATGAAGCTGCGACAGAAGTTGGAGGATAAGGCGATGCCCCTTACCGACAAGTTTGTGGTTGGTGGGATCGTCTCTAAGCTTCCTGCTGGATGGAGCAAGTTCTATGCAAACATGCATAGGAAGAAGTTGGAGATTTCTGTCGAAGATCTCCTACAGGAAGTGTATGTTGAGGACCAGATGCGGGCTCAACTGAAAGTGGACGCACTGTCCAAACAATTGGCTAGCACCAATATGGTTCATACGAGGAAACCAAGCGAAAAGCAGACAGCTTCCCACAGCAAGAAGGACCTTGACAATCTGAAAGTCAAGGGGACTTCCTTCAAGCAAAAGAAGCCAAAGTTCCATTTGGCTTGCTTCAAGTGTGGCAAGAAGGGCCACTTTAAAAGTGAATGCAAATCTAAGGCCAAGCAATCAGAGCAAGGTGAGCCTAGTAAGGTCTCAATGATCACTGATGTTGTTGCTATGATTGCACAGGTTACTGCGGTTGGGGCTGATTTTGACTGGTGGGTAGACACTAGCGCCACTTACCATGTTTGTTCCAGCAAGGAGTGGTTCACCACCTACACACCTACTTCTGAAGTGGTTGTTGTGGCGAACCAGGCACAAGCTGAAGTTCTCGGGGTCGGGACGGTGGTGTTGAAGCTGACCTCTGGCAAGACTCTGACGCTTTAAGGCGTGAAGCATGTACCTGCTATTGCCAAGAACCTGATCTTGAGAGGCCTACTCTGCAATGCAGGCCTCAGGATGGACATCAATGCTGGCCAGATGGTGATGTCTATTAAGGGAACATATTTCGGGAAAACTTTTTATACCGAAGGAATGTTCAAAGTTCAGCTTATAAATCAGTCTAATGTAATTAGTGCAATCACTCCTTCTGCTTATAAGCTTGAGTTGTGGCATAATAGGCTAGGACATGTTCATTTTACACAAATAAACAAAATGTCTAGTCTAGGACTTATCTCCAAGTGTGGGGGTAAGGTAGAGAAATGTAAAGTTTGTGCTCAAACGAAGATTACAAGGAGATCCTTTCCTCTGATTTATCGAAGTACAAATCTTCTAGAATTGGTACACTCCGATATCTGTGACTTCAAACAATTCTCTACAAAGACCGGGATGAAGTATTTCATAACCTTCATCGATGATTTCTCAAAGTATGCATTCGTCTACTTGCTGAAGGCTAAAGATGAAGCATTCGAGAAGTTCAGAGCCGAAGCTGAGCGGCAGACTGGATAACAACTTAAAAGAATAAGAAGTGATCGAGGTGGGGAGTACAGGTCTCATGAATTTGCATCGTTCTACAAAGAACATGGAATTGTCAATGCGACTACGGCTCCGTACTCTCCTCAATCAAACGGAGTAGCAGAGAGGAAGAACAGAACGTTAACAGAAATGATTAACAAAATGCTGTTGACTGCGGGTCTTTCAAAGTGCTACTGGAAAGAAGCTGCATTGACGGCCACTTTTATTCTAAATAGAGTGCCTCATGCAACTTCAGACATTACTCCTTATGAACTCTGGTTCAAGGTCAGACCTAACTTGAATGTCATTCGAGTGTGGGGGTGTCTGGCATATGTCAAGCTTTCAGATCTGGAGATTCAGAAGCTTGGGACAAGGACTACAAAGACGATCTTCTTGGGGCCGAGAAGAGTGATGCTCGGAGATTTCTTGATATTGAGTCAAATCATATCATTGAATCCCGTGATGCAGAATATTTTGAAGACAAATTTGTAAGGTACAAGAATATTGTTCTTACGGATATACCGTAGAACAATGAGGGTGCGCAAGAAACTGAAATTTTCAATAAAGAAGTAGTCCAAGAAGATGTTGTTATTGAAACAATGGTTGAACCAGAACTCGCTGAGCTGTCAGCGAAGCGTGTGAGGAGGCCGAAGGACTTCAGAAATGACTTTGTCACCTATTATATGGAAGCAGATCCACTTACCTATGGCGATAAAGACCAGAGATGCAGTTTTCTGGAAGGAGTCGATTGACAATGAAATTGATTCCATTACCTCAAATAACACTTGGGTGTTGGTTGATCTTCCTGATGGAGCAAAATCCATCGGATGTAAATGAATCTTCAAGAAGAAGATGAAAGCAGACGAAACTATTGACAAGTTCAAGGTTAGGTTGGTAGCCAAGGGATTTTTGAAGAAGCAGTGAATTGACTACTTTGACACGTATGTTCCAGTAGCCCAGATGACCGTCATCAGAATATTGATTGCTCTCGCAGCAATACATATGATGGTAATACATCATATTGATGTGAGAACGGCATTACTAAATGGCGAGCAAACCGTAGAGATTTACATGCAACAACCAGAGGGATTTGTCGTCAAGGGTCTTGAAGACAAATTCTGCAAGTTGGTGAAATCCTTGTACGGTCTTAAATAGGCTCCCAAGATGTGGCATGAGAAATTTGACAAGGTTATAAGGTCAAATGTCTACATGGTCAGCGAGATGGACAAGTGTGTTTACAGAAGTTCGTTGATGGAAGAAGTGTGATCGTTTGTCTGTACGTTTACGACATGCTAATCCTAGGTACGGATATGGGCTGAGTCTCGGAGACAAAGAAGTTCATCTCGAACAAGTTCAGTATGAAGGACTTGGGGGAAGCTGATGTGATCTTAGGGATCAAGATCATCCGGAAAGATACTGGACTAGCGCTGTCACAGTCTCATTATGTTGAGAAGATGATCACTCGTTACGGGTATCAGGATCTTCCAGGGATCGATACGCCGTACAGGTCTGATATGAAGGTGAAGCCTAATTCAGGAAAAAGCGTCAGGCAACTAGAGTATGCAAGTATAATCTAAAGTTTGATGTATGCTACTACTGGCACAAGGCCTGACATAACTTTTGTCGTGGAAATGCTGAGTCATTTCATGAGCAACCCAGACATTGAATACTAGAAAGCTGTGAAACGGGTTATGAGATATCTAAAGAAGACTCAGACATATGCACTGCACTACAGCGGAGATCCACCGGTAGTGGAAGACTTTAGTGATGCCACTACTAGAATAACTCAATTTAACGATGTAATTAGCGACGCTAGACAAAAATGTCGCTTAATTTTAATAAATTAGCGACGTAATATCAGGACGTCGCAAGACGTCACTATCAGCGACGTTCTGCGACGTATGGCGACTACATTTTTTTATTAAAAAATGTACGTCACGGATATGTCGGTGAACGTCGCTAATATAGCGACGCTTACCGACGTATTGACTAAGACGTCGTTAATATCACTAACGTTAGCGACTCTTAGCGACGTCTTTAATCGACGTCGCTAAGTTTTTACTATAACGATTCAGAATTTTCCTTTCCCCCCATTCCCGACCCATCTCTCTCTCTCTCTCAAATTTCATTTCGAAATTAAGTTCTCCTCCGCCGCCTCTTCCGTGGTCGAGAGTGCCTCTGCCCCTCCGTCGCCTGCGCTCTCCTCCGTCCCTCTTCCGTCGTCGAGAGTCGTCCCCTCCTCTGCCATCCCCCTCCTCTGAAGGTAAACCATAACCCTAGCTTTTCTCTTTTCGGTACAGCTTAGCTACGATAATATGTTGCTTGTGCTATCTGGCTGTGGAGAGTTCAGATTCTGTGATGAAAATTGATTATGAAGGATTTGTTTCATATAGGATGCTTAATTATGATTTTGAAACTCTTAGGTTTTGTTACTTTAGTAGATTAAAACAATATTAAGCAGTTCTCTAGATGCCGGATCAGATTTTGCAAAGTTTACTAGAGGCTAACTAAGCTGCGAGAGTTGCAATGAAGAATGAAGGATTTTAGAATAATTTTTTTTGGAGTAATCTAAACTACATATTGGCTTCCCTTTAATCGAAGGAGCAAACACACCCACACTCCGACCCACTCAACCCTAGTACTTTGTTCTTTATGTTGGGGACTAGTACCAACAAGCTTTACTTGCCTAAGAATCAAGATGCCTTCACGGAAAGGAAAGGAAAGGAAATCAATTCCTTGGTGGTTCTTTTCCTTTGAAAAATTACAATTTTCATCATTTTTTCTTCTTATGGTGTTTGAACGGAAGGTGAATACTTAAAGGTGGGAAAGTGAATCCTTGCTTGACTGTCATATACATACCACACGCATGTTAGTTTATTCACTGATTTCCTACACACACACAGTATTGTATCACTCACTCACTCACCCTAGCTACAACACTATGTATATGCCACATTGACACACACACTAAGAACTGAAAACTGTTTCCTGTTTTCACCCACACACACACATTTCAATCCAATGTAAATACACAACACATGTATCCCTCCCTCTATCCCTCTATATGTAATATATATGTTAATGGCCTATATGTAAATATATATATTATTTATATTCTTGAATATAATAAGTGTTATATATGTGTATGATATTTATATTAAATTAAGTGTATATATATAATGTGTGATATAGACTATATGTATGGCATATAGCCTATGGCTCATAGCCTATGTAGATTCATAGGAGATAGCATATGTATATGGCATGTATACACCAGTGAATGTGTGTTGATGACTTGTGTGGCCTTGTATTGTGTGTGGATGCTAGGATGGACATGGTTAGGCTTAGTGAGACTTGTTTGGGTTAGGCTTGACCTAGTTGACCTAGTTTGACTAGTATAGTTGACTAGAGTTGACCAAGTGTTGACTTTAGCCTAGATTGACCCCAAATATCATGTAGATGCATTGTAGCAGTCTATTTTACTATTTTAGACATATAGTGACTTGTACTGTTCTATAGGAGCCAGACATAAAATCTATCTAAACTAATTTATTTATGTTGGCAAGAGTTGCTCAAGCTACATGATTGGCCATGATTAACTTCAAATAGAAATTAATAATCTTTTTTTTGTAAAGTGTTTTGTTGTCTTTGCATGAAGCTTGTTCCTTCATGTGCCAAATGATAAACTTACGTAATCCAAGCTCAACTTGTTGAATGATTGTCAAAACAATATTAAATTTTCAAGCTGAGACGACCAATTCATTTGTGAGTAATAATGAAGAAGTGTGAACGAGTGAAATGTCACCAATAATCTTAGTTTTTTCTAAACTGTCACTTCTACTGACCTCTATCTAAATTGCGCACCATATCTAAACTGCCCTAACATTCATTCAATGACTGAAATGTGCATGTATCTATCTTACAGAATTATCCTCAATTGGATATGGATATGACTTACTACTTACAAAATCGTACTTGGATGTACAACCGTCTTCCTGATGACATGTGCGGTGTGCGGGATGAATTCATAGAGGGTGTACACCAGTTCCTGCAGTTTGCCAAGACGTTCCCTCAGTACATGGACGGTACCAAAATTAAGTGTCCGTGTGTGAGATGTCGCAACTTGAAATATCATCCAGAAGTGGATGTCACGTATCATTTATACTCGAAGGGTTTCACGCCGAATTACTATCAGTGGAGCGAGCATGGAGAACTTGTGTCTTTAGCATCGGAGTACGAGCCTTATATGGATGTCCACAATAATGCTCCTTACGACGATGGGTTGGTGAACATGGTTTTTGATGCGGCCGGGCCTAGTTTCGATCCGGATGATCATGATGCACCTGAGGAGGCACCGAACCCCAATGCTGCACAGTTCATAGAGTTGCTGGAGAATGCAAGGACTCCATTATATCCTGGTTGTGAGGATCATTCACCGTTGGAGGTGGTTACAAGATTGTTGAGCATCAAGTCCGATTTTAACATGTCGCAAGATTGCTACAACCGTCTTATGGAGTTGCTTATAGAAATATTGTCTGAGGGTGCGAAGTTGCCTAAAGACTTCTACCGGTCTAAGAGGATGGTTAGATCGCTCTGGATGGGATACGAAAAAATCGATGCCTGTCGGAACGGGTGCATGTTGTACTACAAAGACGACAAGGATGAAGACGCCTGCAGATATTGTTTATGGTGAAGGAAACTGCAGAAAATATGAGTTGGCATAAGCGGGATCATACCGAAGGAGTGTTGGATCACCCATCTGATGGAGAAGCATAAAAACACTTTGATCGAGAGTATCCAGATTTTGCTTCTGATCCGCGTAATGTCAGATTGGGTCTATGCTCCGACGGTTTTACCCCATTCGGACTTTCGGGATCCCAGTATTCGTGTTGGCCTGTGATCCTCACCCCGTACAATCTACCGCCTTGGATGTGCATGAAGACTCTGTATATGTTCCTTACCGTTATTATCCCAGGTCCGAACAATCCGAAAAGGAACATCGATGTGTATTTACAGCCGTTGATTGATGAGTTGAATCAGCTGTGGAAAGTAGGTTCCAACACGTACGATGTATCTAGAAAACAAAATTTCTAGATGCGGGCAGCACTTATGTGGACCATCAACGACTTTCCGGCCTATGGAATATTATCTGGATGGAGCACGCATGGTCGTCTTTCATGTCCGTATTGCATGGACAGCACTAAGGCTTTCCGTTTGAAACACGGAGGCAAACCATGCTTCTTCGATTGTCATCGACAATTCCTGCTGAAGGATCATCCGTACCGGAGGAACATGAATGCTTTTCGTGCTGGCGTTGTGGAGAAGGCTAATCCCCCGACAAGGTGGCCCGGATACACGATATGGGAAGAGGTAAAAGATTTACCAAGAGCTATTGAGCAGCCTGCTACAGGTTACAAGTGTGACGGATTTGGTCGCACTCATAACTGGACGAAGAGGAGTATATTCTGGGATCTTCTATATTGGAGCACCAATCTGATTAGACATAACCTTGATGTCATGCATATCGAGAAGAATGTGTTTGATAACATAATTAATACTGTAATGGACGTAAAAGGGAAGACGAAAGACAATCCAAAGGCTAGATTGGACTTGGAAGAAATATGTAGACGTCCTGCATTGCATTTGATAGAGGACGGAAATGGGAAGTTGAAGCAGCCTAAGGCAATTTTCTCACTGGAGAAGGAGGATAAAGTGAGGCTTTGTAGGTGAATTCAAGGTCTGAAATTTCTAGATGGGTATGTTTCGAACTTGAGAAGATGCGTCGACCTCAAGGAGAACAAACTGACAGGTATGAAGAGCCATGATTGTCACGTATTCATGGAGCGGTTAATTCCGATTGCATTTCGGGAATTCTTACCACAGGCAGTTTGGGATCCATTGACGGAGCTTAGCATATTCTTCAGGGACCTTTGTTCTAAGAAATTGCTCGTTGATCGTCTAGAAAAGCAAGAGAAGGACATTGCGGTAACACTGTGCAAGCTAGAGAGGGTGTTCCCTCCTGGATTCTTCGACTCTATGGAACATTTACCGATTCATCTTTCCTACGAGGCACGTGTTGGTGGACCCGTCGAATATCGATGGATGTACCCGTTCGAGCGACATTTGAATCACCTAAAAAGAAAGGTAAAAAATAAGGCTCGGGTCGAGGGTTCTATTTGTGAAGCCTATATTCTCGAGAAGATTACAAATTTTTGCTCCTCCTATTTCAAACCTCATGTTGCTACGAATAGAACGAGGGCTCCGAGAAACGACGACAGATATCAAGAATTTAATGATGGAATACTGAAAGTATTCAATGCGTCCGGAAAGCCTTCGGGGAAAATAAAGAAGAGATATTTGAATGACGAAGTGCTAAGGGCGGCTCAGTTGTATGTATTACTCAATTGCGACGAGGATGAAGTGGAGAAGCTAGAGGGGTAAGTAACTCAGGATGATGAGTTTACATCATCTCAATGTAATAGTATAAGCTAATATTATTGTACTAATCGGCGGTTGCTTCGTTATTTTCCAGCACATATAATGATGAGTTGAGGCTGGTTAGACCCTACCTAACAGACGAAGCATTAGAACAAGAAATGAGACGTCATTTTCCTTCTTGGTTGAGCGAATATGTAAGTAGCTCGGTAATTACTGGCCTCTTCTAATGCAACTGCGCAATAAATAACTTATTATCGCTTCTTTGATATTCAGGTCGATCGTCTAATTTTACCCGAGATTGAATTAATTAGAACTCTTGCCAAGGGACCAATTACTTTTGTTAAAATATGGCCAAGTTACCATGTCAATGGCTTTCGGTTCAAGTCGACAAATGCTCCGATCAGAGACAGCTTCGGGATCTTGATTCCACGAAAAACAGTTGTTTGTGTATCAAGTCTTCGAACTACAAAGACGTCGATCCAGGAAATAATTTCTTTGGCATCTTGCGAGAGATTGTGGAGTTGTCATATAATAATGGCAGAGAACCTGCAAAGATCGTGTTGTTCAAGTGTGAATGGTTCGATCCGATTGAAAATTAAGGTTGGAAAATTGACAAGCATGGTCTTCTGGATATAAACTACAAGCGTAGATATCAAGGCTACGAACCGTTTGTCCTAGCAACCCAGGCTCAGCTCGTGTACTTCACAGCTTATCCGAGACGGGAAGCAACGAAGTCTGACTGGTGGGCAGTATGCAAGACTAAAGCTAGAGATACTTTTGATGTTGACGAAAAAGCTTACCAGGAGGACGAGCTACCTCTTGTAACCAATATTATCGATGTTGACTCCACGGAAGTTACGCATTACATGACACATAATACAGAAGATGTAGAATTATCCGAAGAGGAAGACGAAGCCGACGACGGCGAAGATGAAAGTGAAGATGAGGAGGAAGAGGAAGATGAGGTCGAGGAAGACGAACAAGATGATTATTCTGAAGATGATTGAGAGAGATATACTTATCTGAACTTAGATATTTCTTCTACAATATATTATCTGGACTTAGATGTTTATTGTAGAATGTATCATCATATGTTGTCTTGGTTATTATCTTGTCTTTGTTGTACTTTCATATTTTTAGTCTCTATTATTTGTTGTACTTTCATATTTTTTAGTCTCTATTATTTGTTGTACTTTCATATTTCTAGTCTCTATTATTTGTTATACTTTCATATTTCTAGTCTCTATTATTTGTTGTATTATCATATGCTGTTATCAGGTATGGCAGGTCGTCGCGGAGCATTCCGAGGGGGACGACGAGGTCATCATCCTCTGGTACTTCCTACAGGTACTGCTAGAGGACGAAGTTTTCCTTCGGTACCTTCTACTGGTACCGGCTCTGGATCCTCGTCGTCGATTACTCCTCCATATCGGACAGTAGATAGGCCTGCTGGGACGACGTCACGTGGCATATCTCCTGGGACAAATAGTTCCAGGCCTGTTGAGAGTGCTCGCCCGTCTAGCGTTCCTGCTGTTGATACGACGATGTAGATGGATGAGCAGATGGCGGATGCTGCACCGACGGCCGAGGCGGCGGCGTCGACGGCCGACCAGCATCATGCAAATGATGCGTGCGCACCTCCGGAGGAGAGGAGGACGAAGATCTGGGCCGATGGTACAAAGTAGGTGTTTTGGTTTATAATTTTTTTCTTTCTATTTTTATCATAAATTAACTTTTTTCATGAATATAATATATTTGTATAGATATCGTCCCCCAGAGGTACAGAGACGTCTAGGCCACATGCTGAGGCATAATTATGGTGGTGCTTGGATTAACTACTCTGATGCTCCGGACGAGAGGAAGGCCTTCTGGTTTGCGCGCTTCAAGGTTAAAATATATTTGCTTTTAACATGAATCATATAATTTTTGCATATTATATATAACTGATAAATATTTGGTTTGCGCTCTTCTAGGATATGTTTTTCTATCCACCGCACCGGGCCGAGCTTATCGAGGGGATGTTTCCGGCCGTCGCTGCCAAGCTGATCCGCGACGCTATCAATGATCAGAAGGATCGTGATCATGCCGGAAAGCCGATCCAAGGTTGGATCACCTCTGATCAGTGGAATGCGTTGAAGGCTCGATTCGATGAGCTAAGGTACAAGGAGAAGTCGGAGAAGGCCAAGGCGGCTAGACAACATGCCTCGAAGTGGTACGGTGGGTCGATTCCGATGACGGAACATTTCCGTCGTCTGGTATGTCTTCCTCTTTTAGAAATATTATTTTAATACAAAAATGATAAATTATTACTAAGATAATAAATTTAATTACAGGTAAGGAAGGTCGGTAACGTCGACATGGTGACCGTCTTCCTGGCCACCCATCGTCGCGGCGGTGACCTTATTGACGAGAGGGCCGAGCAGACTTATGTAAGTATTATAATACGTTATCTTAATTTAATACTTCGTGTCAATTTTAATATAACTTAGTAAATATGATGCAAATAAATATTCATGTAGTTAGTAATAATAAGTACATTAATTAGAAATTAGAAATTATAGAGTACTATCCATACTTTCTAGGCCGAGTATCAGAGGCTGCGGGAACGGGCGGCTGCTAGTGCACCTGATGCAGGAGAGGCCGGTACTTCTTCGCAGCCCACTCAAGCTCCGTCGGCGGACGAGCTGTGGATGGCCGTCGCTGGTGGACTCCGTAGGGGTACGTACTACGGTACGGGATCCTATGGCGCCCTAGTTGCGATCCTGTCCTCTACGACATCTCCTGCTAGTGTGCATAGTCCACAGCCGTCCCAAGAGTCTGCACGAGTCCACTAGATGATGGAGTCTCTCCGTGACGACCTGCTACGACGGATCGAGGAGCAGTCTCAGTATCCTACGGACGATCCTGCACTGCTAGCATGATTGGATGCGCTCGACCGCGATATTATGGACCTCAGGGAGACGACTAAGAGGACAGAGCGCACCGTTGGAGGGTTAGAGCGCACGGTGACGGAGCTGCAGACAGGACAGGTGACCAAGGCCGAGAGGATGAGATTGGCGCATGAATCGATGGTACAGAGCAGTGATAGAATGTTATCTATTATGGATTCATACCACCAGCGACTTACAGCGTTGGAGCGTGCTGGTCCTCCGGGTGCGCCTTCATCGTCGTCGACTCTGCCGCCTCCACCGCCTTCTTCTTCGACACTGACTCCACCGACGTCACTGCCTGCTCCATCGATATCGATTTCACTTGAGGAGTATGAGTTGTTCTTATCCCTTCGTCGCGGCAGTACCCCTCCTGCACCAGATTCCTAGTAGTCCTAGTTAGGACTGTTTCTTTGTGTTTGTTTTATTCTTTGTTTGTGACTTGGATATTTGTTGGTTGTGTAGATTTGGATGTTTGGATCCTATTCTATTTGTTGGTTGTGTGTAGACTTTGGTTATTTGGTTGTAGACTTTGTTATTTGGTGTAGAATTGGTTATTTGGATACTTGTTATTGTGTGATTGTTGTAGACTTGGTTATAGGGATTGAAACCTGTGTACAGTGAGAAATGGACATTCTGTGATTGTTTGGATCCTATTCTACAGTGAGAAATGGTTATCTTTTTAAACTGCAGGGAGAAATGGACATTCTGTATTTTATTTTTTTATTTTTTTACAGATTTAGCGACGTTTACCGACGTCCACCGACGTACGTTTGCGTTGGTAAACGTCGGTAAATCTGCAATATTTTCCAGGGTGCCAACGTTTACCGACGTCCTTATACGTCGGAGAACGTCGTTAAACGTCGATGCACGTCGGTAATCATCCCAGGAATTCTCAGGATTTTACCGACGTGTAGCGACTTTGAACACGTCACTAAACCACCGACGACACGACGGTAATCGTCGGTAAAGTTACCGACGCGTAGCGACGTCAATCACGTCGCTAATACACCGACGACACGACGATAGACGTCGGTAATATACCGACGTAGTTATACGTCGGTAGACGTCGGTACTTGCGACGTTTGGCGACGTTTTGAAGATCAGCGACTTACATTTCCGCGACCAGCTCTAAACGTCGGTAATTTCGTCGCTAAATATTTTTAGCGACGAAATTTGCCGTTTTAGCGACGTCTTTAGGCGTCCCTAAAACGACTTATTCTGGTAGTGTGCCAGCTGGTGCTCAGAAGTGGAGAGCGAGAGGTCCACAGGTGGATACATTTTTATAATAGATGGAGCTTCTATATCGTGAAAATTAAAGAAGCAGACTATGCTCTCGCAGTCATCCATGGAATCTGAGTTCTTTGCACTTGATACCGCAGCGGAGGAAGCAGAATAGCTTTGGGAGATCATGTATGATCTTTTAGTGGTTGGGACGCAAATACCGACAATATCGATATACTGCGACAACCAGGCGACTGCGGTGGCGGCATCAAATGACCTCTTCAACGGGAAGAAGAGGACTGTGCGGTTGAAGCACAGGGCAATACACGATCTCATCAAGAGGGGTGTAATTGCAGTGATTGTTGTTCGGAGTCAGTAGAACCTGGCAGATCCATTCACCAAGAGCCTCAAGCGCCAGCTGGTCGATGACACAGCTTGTAAAATGGGCTTGAAGGCATTCTGTCATACTCTTATTATTATTATTATTATTATTATTATTATTATTATTATTATTATTATTATTATTATTGTTTTTGTTAAAAAAAAGGAAAAAGGGGGAGCAGCCATCTGTCCCTTAGAAGAATGGAGAAAGGGATAGGTGTCCCTTGTATTTATGAGGGGGGCACCTCATCCACTCTTTCTCCCCATTAATAATCCCCCACTCACCCACACACAAGCAAAAAAAAAAACAAACAAACACACACAAACCACCCCACCACCCCGTCGGCCCACTGCCGCCCGTCGCCACCTGCCGCCGCCGCCTACTGCCGCCGGCCGCCCTACTCCGGCCACCCCCACCCTTCATCTTCATCTTCTTCCTCCTTCACTCCCATTTCCAAGAACCCTAGGTAAATTTTTTTTTATTTTCTTCCCCAATCTCTTTTCCTTCTCACTTTAACCTAGGATTAGAGTTGCTAACAAGTTTTCTTTTATTGTGGTTGGGTTTAAAAATTAGAAATTTGTGGAGAAAGCTAGGTCAATTCCCAACCCAAGGCAAGTCCTCACCCATTTTCCTCTCAACTTCGAATTCCATTCTACAAATGTTTCCTTTATGTCCAATTTGACAATTGCATTCTGATTTTTGGAATTTACATGGAACCTAGGACATATGATATGGAATTGGTGTTTTGGAATAATTATAGGAACATAAGGTGTATGCTAAATTGCTTAAATCGAATATTTAGAGATTTTGAGGAATGGTTTCGACACTAGCATGATTGGTTCAGGTGTAAACCTCATCTTATTAATGAAAGTGCTACTTTAAATATGAAATCTTTTCTTAAATACATATATGTGAGTATATGTATATGTATGTATACGTGTACATAGTCATCGAATTAATTCTATGTTGACGTACGTGTATAATTCGTATAAAAATACTCTTCATTATGAAGAGGAAAGTTTTGGTAAGATTGGCAACATAGTATGGTATATGAGTATATAATTAATAATTGCAATTAATTGCTTTGAGTTAAAACGTGTAAAGTATTAAGAAATAATTCTTGCGTATCTCAAAAGTTTTTTTTTTTGACTTGAACCTATAAATCTTATATCTTAATATTGTTTGCATCGCCTATGGATACATCTTAAGAATAATAGTCTAGTTTATATAGTTTTTCTTTTATGAATTATTAAATCCTTTAATATTCTGGTAAGCAAAGAACATCACTCCAAATAGATTAAATAAATATATAAATTATTTAAGTTAATTCCTTGCTTGTGGTAAATTTGAGTAATTATGGATACATGGATACTAGTACCAAATTCCAAAGCTTAGCTATAGACTATATGTTCCTAAGGATGGACTGTGATATCTTCAATCTTGAATTTGTGTACATTCTTAGTGGATCCTTTTGAATCTAATTCTTGGAATTATCACAAAGTTACATATATATATCCTATTTCTTTAGCAAATGAGATTGTACTTGGCAATATCAATTTGATTAGCGGATAAGTATTGTTGAGTAAGCATCCCATATTGGGAATCAAAGCATTAGTTATCCTTAATAACCAATACCTTGAGTAAAATTGCTAATTTGGTAATTGTGTAGATTTTTATAACCTTGGGTATGATTATTGTTATTTTACTAACAAATTTTGATTCTTAGACTTGAATAGCATTTATAGAGTGCCCTTGCAAATTGTGATTCTCTGATTCGAATAGTATAAAAAAAAAGAGGCAATGGCACAAATATATAAATAAATTGCTTGCCAAGGTAAGAAACTTCAAACTACACTATATATAATGTTTTGTGGATTTTCGGTGTTGAGAGTTGCTCCACCGAAGGGGTCGGCGAACCCGAGATATAATTGCGTGGTTCCGGTGTTGAGAGTTGCTCCACCGAAGGGGTCGACGAACCCGATTTTTAGTTAGATCATATATTTATCTCTTGTGAATTTCCGGAGCCATCCGATACAAAGGAGACTCTGCCGAAATTTTTGGAAATTTCAAGAGATAGTCAATTTCCGACTTTCTGAGAAATCGGGATATTCTCTAAGATCTAAAGTCATTTAGGAAAAATTCTTAGAAAACAACTAGGAAGCATTGGGCGGGGGAGAACAACCTGGATATTCCTAAATAGTCCCATAGCATAATAAAATTAAAAAGCTGATCAATAAATTTCTACTCATTCGTAAGGCCATGCGAATGGAGTTTGTGAGGCTTAGCTCACGTATTTTCGTTTGCTCAAGGAAGGCAAACTAAGCCCAAGGGAGGCTCTTGTTTTCGTTTGCTCAAGGAAGGCAAACTAAGCCCAAGGGAGGCTCCAGATTATTACATCTATTACGACAGTAACATCGAATAGATGATTGTTAAGCCCAAGGGAGGCTCCAGGCCGGATACTAAGCACCGTACCGTCGAATGCACAACCTGATCCCAAGTTAACGGGATTGTTGATGGAAAATCATTTAGATGAATATTCAGGGGTTGTTCTCCAACATTACATTTCATGTTAGGTTCATTTTCCTTTTGAATTGCATTACCTGTCATCATGCCTATCTGGATAAGAGGAATATAATACTCACACACAAACATAGTACTTCATTTAATATGACTACTTTACAAAACTATTTATCTCATTCCATTTCATATTTCTTTTACTTGTCACCGTCCTTGGCCGAGGGCTTGCTTGTCGTTTCTGAATGACCTAGTATTTGCTCACTAGGAGAAGAAGAAGACAATCCTGCCGAGGCATTGCCCCTGTACGTCGAGGAGTAGTGATCTGAAGACTTTCAGTTTATGACTAGTGCTGTCGTAGCTACTTTTGTAAATTACTTTTGTAATAAACCTATAAGACAATGTACTGTTAGATAAGTTGCCTGTATTATAATTACCATGTGTAATATAAATCTCCTTGTATTTTCCATTCTGCTGATTTACGGGCGACAATCGCGATTTCGGCGCGTAGCCTGGGGATGTGTTTTGACGTCACCGTTCAAATCTAGGAAGCGGGACGTGACACGTCTTTTAGTGGTGGCCCATGCACGTCAACGAGAATGGGAAATCTAGGATAAAACATATGTTCAGATAGGACGTAGGTTCTAGAACTATAAGGAGCACCTCGAGTCCAAATCACACCGTAGGAATCCTTGAGAAGGAAGTGTCAATAGTTAGTAGCATTGTGCAATGATTACCTCTCTCTTATCTAACCAATTATTTTAATCTTAGTAAAGGGATACTGACCCAAGGAATTCTTGGTGTAGATCATGTCCCGATTCGCACCTTTTACAAGACTAGGTAATGACAGCCACAGCCTGGACGAATATTATGCGTTTGTAAAGAAGATGTGGCGAGTAGCACCAAAAGGGATGATAGAGGCCTATGGGATTCATTACGAGCTGAAATATCCGGTGGTAACGGATATAGTAGATGAAAGAAGAATATATTATAATACGGTGCATTACTATGTCCTGGTCAAGGCAGAACCCTCTGAAGGTCCAGAAATCGATCGCAATAGTACTCTGGAGGAATGGAAGCAGACGTATCCAGAGGCAAAAATCCATAACATAAGGTGAATGTGGATTTAGATCCCCAGAATGTGGATGATGTGTAAATATAGAAGTGTAAATAAGTATTAGATCCCCAATATGTAGGTAAAGTATGAATGTAGATAGTAGGAATGTAATGTACGAATGTATGTAGTAGGAATGTGATGTATGAATGTATGTAGTAGGAGCATATTGTGCTGCCAATAAATAAAATATGCTTTTCCTATATTCTTGTAATCCTTGTAAGTGCTTCTTACTTAAGGATATTATGAATGTAGGTATGGACCTGTTTATACCGAGTTTGGAATGGGATGGAAGTGACTATACCTTGTACCTATACCAGCGGTATGCCAGAATAGTATGGAATGCACCGGACTGGTATGACATTCATGTCTACCAAGTGTTCTATGGAGTCAGACGTCCCATCATCAGGGACATCGAGGATGGTGCTGAAGTATATTTTGAAAATGCAACCTACTGCCTGTATGTCCGGGATCCAAACCGTATCTACATCGGACTACATGGCTATGAGGGCACGCTAGACCACTTTGAAAGACTTCACCCAGAGGTCGAGATCCTCACTGAGGAAAGGATCCTCATCGAGGCCGTGGGATAAGAAAAACCTAACCATGTGTATAGTATAGAAAGGGGGTCCTTCTCTTTTGTCTGCTGTATTGTATTTTGAGAATCAGCAGATGTATAAAAATATGGATTAGTGGAAGTAGAATAGAATACCATATCACATTTTGGGGAGATGGGTGACATGTGTAGGCTAAGTTAGAAGAATGTCAACAAATGTAAAGTTGGGAGTAGAAACAACATTTTGTATTACTCTCATTATAATGAAATATATATAAATATATATGGTTCTTGCTGTACACCTTGTTATAAATAAATATTGTGAGTCAATTTTTCCTGAGGATTGTGTCTCTCAATTTTTCAGGATATGGACAACCCGGATCAACCTAATAATCCACCACCTCAAGTATCAGCTGAACCAACCGTGGCTGATATGTTTCGATTGTTCCAACAAATACTGGAAACCAGTAGTCAGCATGCCAATACTGTCCATGCAACCAACACCTCAATATTGGAACAAATGCAGAATTCTAACAATACCAAGGATAGAACCCTAAAGGAATTCAGGGATCTTAGGCTACCCAAGTTTAAGGGAACTGAAAATGCAATGGAAGCGGGTCAATGGCTAAGAACCATTGAAGGTTTGATGAAGGCTGCAAAAGTTCGACCCGAGGATATGGTACCAGCAATCCGTATCCAGTTGGAAGACATTGCTGGACACTGGTGGAGTGCCGAGTATGCAGAAGATTCTGACAAGGACATATCGTGGGCTGAATTTAAGAAGAAATTTGAAGAAAGATTCTATCCTAAATCAGCACGGATAGAATTAGAATGGCAATTCAACTATCTAAAACAAGGGAGACGCACAGTTGATGAGTACACTGCGGAATTTTCCAGGCTTAGTCGATTTGCCCCTAACATGATAGCGGATGAAGAAACGAAAATATCCAGGTTCGTTGAAGGGCTTGGGACCCAACTGAAAAGTAGGGTCGCATCTTATCGGTGCCAAACCTTTTCTGAGGCAACAGAAGCTGCTCGAGACCAAGAGAGGATACTAAAGGAAGAGCAACATTTCCGGTCATCACAACCTAAGAGAACCTTTGAAGAAGGAGCACCCTCCAACAAGAATCACTGGCAGGGACCATCTAAGCGTCCTCAGAATGGCAACCCAGACAAATTCATTGTCTACAACTACTGCCAGAAACCAGGACACAAGAAAGATGTATGTAGAAAATTGTTGGGACTCTGCTTGAGATGTGGAGCAAAAAATCATCCAATTAGTCAGTGCCCTCAGCTGCCTGCAATTGGAGCAACGGAACGAGGATTCAATCAAGGGTATCGACCCCCGATTCAGGGGAATAAACCTCAGCCAAGGATTCAGGCACCAACCTCACAGGCGGTCATGACTTATAGGAATCAGCAAAGGCCACCATATGCCCCTCAGGCATATCAGTTCCAACAAGCACAAAGGGCGGGTCAAGCCCAAAATCATAATAAGAAGAGAAAGGGACAAGGGCAAGCATTTATGATGGGAGCTGAAGATGCAAATATCCCGGGAGAAGTAGTCTCAGGTACGATCCTAGTTTCTGCATATCTAGCATCCGTATTGTTTGATTCCGGGGCTACCCATTCATTTATAGCATTTTCTTTTATATCGCAACGTGAAATAGAATCCCAATCTCTGCCTAAATCTCTAAAGGTTCTCATCGGTAACGGAGTGGTAGAAGTCAATCGCGTATGTAGTAAATGTCCCATAAAGTTGGGTGGAGGAGCTTTTCGAACTCGATTACTTGTTTTCCCGACAAGCAACTACGATGTGATACTAGGCATGGAATGGCTAACCGCAACATTAGCCAATATAGATTGCGGTCAAGGGAAAGTTACATTTCAACTTCCCGACGGAAAGTCTTATGAATTTGTGCGAGACCAAAATGAATTCAATATGGAAGAACTAGAGAAGTTTGAATTACCAGTTCAAGCAATGTTGCAAGAATCGGTAGAGCAATTATTTCCAAGGATAGTGGAGGAATTTAAAGACGTATTCCCAGAAGAATTGCCAGGGCTACCCCCAGATAGAGCTGTAGAATTCTCTATAGATCTAATCCCAGGAGCAGCTCCCATAGCCAAGAAAATATACCCAATGAACAAAGTGGAATTAGCTGAGTTGAATAAACAAATAAAGGAATTGTTAGCAAAAGAATTTATTCAACCCAGCGCTTCGCCATGGGGTGCACCAGTATTGTTTGTGAAAAAGAAGGATGGTATCCTACGACTAGTAATTGATTATAGCGCTTTGAACGAGGTCACCATCAAAAATAAGTATCCTCTACCTAGAATTGATCAACTATTCGACCAGTTAGGAGAGGCAAGAGTATTCTCAAAAATTGATCTAAGGTCCGGATACTATCAAGTGAAGGTAAAGAAGGAAGACGTCCCTAAGACTGCATTTAGAACTCGATATGGGCATTACGAATTCTTAGTTATGCCATTCGGGTTAACGAATGCACCTGCCATATTTATGGACCTGATGAATCGAATATTCTATCAATATCTGGATAAATTCGTAATTGTATTCATTGACGACATTCTTATATACTCCAAAAGTGAAGTGGAACATGAAAAACACTTGAGGATTGTATTACAAACGTTGCGGAAAGAACAATTATATGCCAAGCTTAGTAAATGTGAATTTTGGCTGGACCAAATACCCTTTCTAGGGCATATTATCAGCGGAGAAGGCATCTCGGTAGACCCGAGGAAGGTGGAAGCAGTTAAGTCTTGGCCAACAGCTAAATCTGTAGCAGAAATCAGAAGTTTCTTAGGACTAGCTGGTTACTACCGAAGATTTGTAGAAATTTTTTCAAGAATTGCAGAACCTTTAACCTGTCTTACCCGGAAAGAAGAAAAGTTTAATTGGACAGAGAAATATCAAAGGGCATTTGACGAATTGAAGGAAAGATTAATTTCGGCCCCAGTACTGGCATTGCCATCTGGTTCGGGTGGATATGAGATATATAGTGATGCATCAGGTAAGGGTCTGGGATGTGTACTGATGCAACACGGGAAAGTCATAGCCTATACATCTCGACAATTAAAGATACATGAAAGGAATTATCCAACTCACGATCTCGAACTTGCAGCTGTGGTATTCGCACTCAAGTTATGGAGGCATTATTTATATGGAGAGAGAATCAAAATATACACAGACCACAAAAGTTTAAAATATGTCTTCACACAAAAGGAGATCAATATGAGACAAAGAAGATGGTTGGAGTTACTGAAGGACTTCGATATGGAGCTGGAATATCACCCAGGCAAGGCTAATAAAGTGGCTGATGCTCTAAGTAGAAGGCCCGAAGCTTTCCTTATGAATATACCTAAGGAAATCCTTGAAGATTTAAGGAAAATGGGAATTGAAATAGTATGCCCGGTAACCCAAGGAATATGGCAAAACTTACAAGTGCAATCCTCCTTAATAGATAGGATTAAGGAAGGGCAGCAAAATGACTCAAAACTTCAGAAAATTTGGAAACAAATAGAAGCAGGGCTCCAGACCGAGATAAGGAAGCATCCGGACGGATCATTAAGATTCGGGGAGCTATTATGCGTGTCCAGTGGAGATTTAAAAACGGAGGTTATGTCAGAAGCCCATAACTCACAGTATTCTATTCATCCGGACAGCACTAAAATGTATAAAGATTTGAAACAAATGTTTTGGTGGCACGGAATGAAAAGAAAAATCGCCAGATTTGTATCTAAATATCTCGTCTGTCAGCAAGTGAAAGCTGAACATCAAAGGACAGCAGGACTTCTTCAACCTTTGCCCATACCCGAATGGAAATAGGAGCATCTCACAATAGATTTTGTGACAGGACTGCCTAAGACCCAAAGGGGTAATAATGCTATCTGGGTCATTGTAGATAGACTTACGAAGTTCGCTCGTTTTCTTCCCTTTCGAGTTGGACATGAGTCGACAGAGGCACTGGCAGAAATGTACATGAAACAGATTGTCAGTCAACATGGAGTGCCAGTGAGTACATTATCGGATAGAGATACCAAATTCACTTCTTATTTCTGGAGAAGTCTACAAGAAAATCTTGGCACTCAACTGAAATATAGCTCCGCCTACCACCCCCAAACAGACGGCCAGTCGAAAAGAACCATTCAGACCCTAGAAGACATGCTGAGAGCGTGTACCTTAGATTTTGGAGGATCTTGGGATGATCATCTATATTTAGTAGAATTTTCATATAACAGCAATTACCATGATAGTATCAAAATGGCTCCTTTTGAAGCACTATATGGTAGAAAGTACAGATCGCCGGTATGTTGGACCGACGTAGGAGAGAGACAATTGCTAGGACCAGAACTAGTAACACAAACTGTGGATATAGTCAAAGCAATAAGAAGCCACCTGCAAGCAGCCCAGGATAGACAGAAGATGTTCGCTGATAAGCATCGAAGAATATTAAAGTTCCAACCTGGAGATCACGTGTTTCTGAAGATTTCACCAACCAAGGGAACTATCAGATTTGGGACCAGAGGAAAACTGAGTCCGAGATACATTGAATTTGTGTATCTCCAATCTTGAATTTGTGTACTGAGTCCAAGATACATGGACTGTGATATCTTCAATCTTGAATTTGTGTACATTCTTAGTGGATCCTTTTGAATCTAATTCTTGGAATTATCACAAAGTTACATATATCTTATTTCTTTAGCAAATGAGATTGTACTTGGCAATATCAATTTGATTAGCGGATAAGTATTGTTGAGTAAGCATCCCATATTGGGAATCAAAGCATTAATTATCCTTAATAACCAATACCTTGAGTAAAATTGCTAATTTGGTAATTGTGTAGATTTTTATAACCTTGGGTATGATTATTGTTATTTTACTAACAAATTTTGATTCTTAGACTTGAATAGCATTTATAGAGTGCACTTGCAAATTGTGATTCTCGAATTCGAATAGTATGAAAAAAAAGAGGCAATGGCACAAATATATAAATAAATTGCTTGCCAAGGTAAGAAACTTCAAACTACACTATATATAATATTTTATGGATTTTCGGTGTTGAGAGTTGCTCCACCGAAGGGGTCGGCGAACCCGAGATATAATTGCGTAGTTCCGGTGTTGAGAGTTGCTCCACCGAAGGGGTCGGCGAACCCGATTTTTAGTTATATCATATATTTATCTCTTGTGAATTTCCGGAGCCACCCGATACAAAGGAGACTCTGCCGAAATTTTTGGAAATTTCAAGAGATAGTCAATTTTCGACTTTCTGAGAAATCGGGATATTCCCTAAGATCTAAAGTCATTTAGGAAAAATTCTTAGAAAACAACTAGGAAGCATTGGGCGGGGGAGAACAACCTGGATAATCCTAAATAGTCCAATAGCATAATAAAATTAAAAAGCTGATCAATAAATTTTTACTCATTCGTAAGGCCATGCGAATGGAGTTTGTGAGACTTAGCTCACGTATTTTCGTTTGCTCAAGGGAGGCAAACTAAGCCCAAGGGAGGCTCCAGATTATTACATCTATTACGACAGTAACATCGAATAGATGATTATTAAGTCCAAGGGAGGCTCCAGGCCGGATACTAAGCACCGTGCCGCCGAATGCACAGCCTGATCCCAGGTTAACGGGATTGTTGATGGGAAATCATTTAGATGAATATTCAGGGGTTGTTCTCCAATATTGCATTTCATGTTAGGTTCATTTTCCTTTTGAATTGCATTACCTGTCATCATGCCTATCTGGATAAGAGGAATATAATACTCACACACAAACATAGTACTTCATTTAATATGACTACTTTACAAAACTATTTGTCTCATTCCATTTCATATTTCTTTTACTTGTCACCGTCCTTGGCCGAGGGCTTGCTTGTCGTTTCTGAATGACCTAGTATTTGTTCACTAGGGGAAGAAGAAGACAATCCTGCCGAGGCATTGCCACTGTACGTCGAGGAGTAGTGATATGAAGACTTTCAGTTTATGACTAGTGCTGTCGTAGCTACTTTTGTAAATTATTTTTGTAATAAACCTGTAAGACAATGTACTGTTAGATAAGTTGCATGTATTATAATTACCATGTGTAATGTAAATCTCCTTGTATTTTCCATTCTGTTGATTTACGGGCGACAATCGCGATTTCGGCACGTAGCCTAGGGATGTGTTTTGACGTCACCGTTCAAATCTGGGAAGCGGAACGTGACACATTTTGATATTGTATTATTGTAATCCTACCATAAAGTTTTATGCTATCAGTTCAAAGAAAAATCTACTAGGCATCTAGCTTTTGGTTCAAGGGAGGACCATTAATCGAAAGAATATCAGGAACGATGGGTACATGTCCTATTGGGCATGGAGAGGTTACGAACCTACAACCACTATTTTCTACTGTTGTTTTCTGCGAAAAACGGATCCTGTGGAAAGGTTATCTTAAACGCCTTAATGAGTTCTCAGACAGAGTGAATGCCTGGTGTGCTTTACAGGAAGCACGGTAGCGCAGCACTACAAGGAGTAAAAATCCATGCTACTGTGGGGTAACTCCACCATGAGGTTCCCGAAAGGGATAATTTCACGGCTGTATGAGCCAAGTCACCGCGATGTAGCACCGCAAATAGGCAGTTAGCCTAATGTTGTATGTTAAAATAAAGAGGAGAGTAGTCAGCACTACAAAGAGAAGGAGTTCCTTATGTTACAATGGCATGACACCACGATGAGGTACCCGGTTAGGAATAAAGTCTCGGCTTGCAAGCTATGTTGTTGCGGCATAACACCGCAAGGGAGCCTAAGGCTTCATGCTGGGTAGTTTGGCACTACAAAAAGACAGTGGCCTCATGCTACAGTAGTATGAGACTACGATGAGGTTTCTGTTACGGAGTAAGGCCTCGACTTTAAGCCGTCATAGCGTTAAGCACCGCAAGGAAAATGCAAAGCGCTTCATGCCATGTCTATTTAATAATGAACTCACCTATAGTGTATGGACAGAGATCTCAGGCCGTCTCTTGAGGGTAAACTTGTAGACGCCCAAAATTATATACTGAAATCAGGTTGACACAGGGCCTATAATGTGTAAGCCAGAAGCACATGTGACTACATTATGTGAGTGAGAACAACTTCAGCTATGATGCAGAATTCAAGGCTTAGTCCATTTTTGTATTATAGTATGTTGTTTGACCCATGTGGAAAGATTCAAGTTGTCAGCGATATCTCTCCTAATGCATGATGGACATTTACTGTGGGGAACACTTATACCCATATATAGAGATATGCAGGGGATTATTGGGTTTTAGCCTTT
This sequence comes from Iris pallida, assembly GCA_029216955.1. Lineage (NCBI taxonomy): Eukaryota > Viridiplantae > Streptophyta > Magnoliopsida > Asparagales > Iridaceae > Iris > Iris pallida. The sequence goes on from JANAVB010017598.1 coordinate 9,858,036, forward strand.
TTTTGTTTTGGAACTTTAGTCCCACATCGGCTAGGCCAAAGGTGTTATATCTATATATATTAGCTATGCTATAATAGAGATGCACATGAGGTGTGGAGGTGCACATGGGTGTGCCATGTGGAATTATTTTTCTAATGGGAAAAAGGCTAAATCAACAATTGAAAGCATTCATGCTTTTTTGCTCTTGAAAAATTTATTTCCATTAGAGCTAAGCCCCGTAGGGGCTTAGCTACTCGGACTCGGACACGGACTCAGACTCATGGGCTCATGAAGCGTAATGTGGCTCAGTGCGCATTCTGCGCGCGGAGTGCAAGGCGTGCGAGGTGCGCGAGGTGCGCAACTTGCATCAGATCGTGCCTGTTCATGATCTGAGCGGTAACTGCATGTTCGGTGTAGTTTTTACCACGTTCCGAACGTTATGCTAACCGGGCAATTGCAACTCGGACCTATAAAAGGTCTCTTCTATGTCACAGGGTATGTACAGAGGCTAATACATAAAGTTGCAAGAGTTTACAAGTGTTTCTTAACACAAGTAAACAGAAGCGTTGAGAAAGAAGAGAAGCGTTGCACCAGCGTTGCTTTTGCACGGGAGTCCGTGTACCATCCGAGGAGTCAGAAGAGCAGGAGTGTTCCAAAGTTCTCCGACGAACTTGCTGGTTCCTGGAAGCTATTCGTGTGGGGCGAATATAGCTTTAAGCAACGGTGATCATTCACCCCAGCAGGAGTTGTTCCATCTATCGCCTGTCATCTTTGCTACTGCTAGCAATTCGGATTAGTACCTTCTTCTTAGAAGTACTTCATTCGGTTGCTGTTGTTTACAAAATCTTTTTGGATTTTCGTAAATCGATTGCTGCTGTAATAAAATCTTTTCTAAGATCTTCGTTTACCAGAATCCATCAAGGATCTCTGTTACGCACTGTAGTGCCCCGACCCGCAAACGGAGGAATTGAAACGCCGACGGCGTTGGAACTTAGCTTTGCAACGGCTGCTCGAAGGCTCGCTCGGTCGAGGCGACTCCTCGCACAGGTGGGGTAGTTTCGGTGAACTTGCTTCATCTTAGCCTTCACTTAATAACGCGCATGTTTTCAACTTGCATAAGTAGGCTAATATAAAAGCTACGAACGTACATAGCTAAGGAAATAATCCCGACCCGTCGGAATGTCTTAGAACATAGAAAATGGTCCCACGGTCTTCATAGAAGTCGGCTCAGCGTGCTTTCAAATGACACTCGATCCTTCGTTCCCGTGGCTTAGGAGAAGGAAGTTGGCTTGAGTTGCTAAGTTGCCCCGACACTCGAATAATCCTAAGTCATAGGCGTCGCCCGCTTGAATGCTTGAAAAGCATGCACGGTCCCGTCGTTTTGCCCCAACACCCGAATCAGCCTAAGTCATAGGCGTCGCCCGCACGAATGCTTAATAAAGCATGCACAGATCTGTCCCGCAAGGCTCGGCATAATCTTCGCAAGTCCCGCAAGTTAAGTCGTCTTGCACGGCTTGTTGGCTTAAGTCTAGGCGCCCGAGAACTTGGTTATTCAAGTCGAACGCGTGCACGGCACGTTCCCTCGATGCGAAGCTCGGCGTAGCCTTTGCTCGTCGAGTCGTTGCTCGAATAAGTTAGACAAGAGTTGTACTGGGCTATCGAGGCCATTTCTAGCACTGTTCCGCTCTATCTGCGGTTGTCAAGTCGCGTAGTCCCTTGAGAACAAGGCTCGTCGTATAAAAGTATATGACTTGAGCGTTAGCATCACCTAGAGAACCAGGTCTGTCTGAGGCACGAGCTGTGGTCAGTTTAGTAAAAAGCTTGCCACGATCAAAGGAAGTCCATGCGACTGGTTGTCGCCGAGATCGGTCCCGCTACTTGGAAGTCTCGCTAAGTCCTGATAAGTCCCGCACACGAGATCGGTCCCGCAGCTTGGGAGTCTCGTTAAGTCTCGAGAGAGTTAAAGGAAAGCATGGTCATGTTAAGGAAGGATTTGATAGATCGAGTTGAGTATGCATGGTCATTGGACAACTTGTCGACAAGGTGTAGTCTTCTCGAATGTTTGCCGGGGCGCCGGGATCATTCGGCCCGGGGGAAGCGAGTTGTGGCTCAAAGTAGGACGCTGGATAACCACATGGGAGACTTCGGCGCCTCCGGGCTAGCTACCCGTGTAGGGACGAGCCGATATCCTACGAGCCGTGTTCGAGATAGCTTGACATTGCTAGTGACCACTCACGTAGATGTGTCGACAATAGCGGCATACCGCGTGTATGCCTTTGGATTGGGTTTAGAACTGGAATCATGTCTAGTCGGTAACACAATATCTGGGCCTAAGATTGGGCTGCAGCATGGGCACCGTGCTTAGCACGATACTTGGCGTCGGGATGTCCATGAGATCGATACTAGGTTTGGCAAGTCTTGTCTAAGTTGGTTCATGAGTCGAATAGAAAGACCGCTAGGCGGTAGCATGGATAAAGTCTTGATAAGTTGCGAGGCGCGACCTCAATCTTGAAGTATATACAAGTCTAAGCAAGGTCTTAAGGCACAAATCAAGTCTAGCGGCATGACCTGCACGAGTCATCCCCTTGACGTCATTAGGCACGACCTCATCTTGAAGCACGGACAAGTCTAGGCAAAGTCTAGAGGCACTTGGGTTTGAGTAAAGGTCTTGGCACGGCCGAGTTCGCGTAAGTTGCTCCTCGGCGAGGTACTATCTTGAATATGTCTAAGTCGCGAATAGAGTATAGCACGACCCTGCCGTCCCGAGTTGAAGTTTGGTCAAGTACATATGCGATGAGGTACTGCCTCGATCGTAATACACGTTGACATGATAGCACGACTATGTCGTCGCATAACGAGTTGGTTAGGCATCGTGGTCTTAAAACTGATCCTAAGGCAAGACTAGAAAGACAATCGAAAGGGACTTAAGCTGTACAAAGTAAATGAACGTGTCGGTTATGTATAGGTGGGCGAGAAGCTCACTCCACCAGTACAGTTGAGTACTGACACCCACACAGTGTTCATGTGCAGGCACAGGTAGAAGCTCGTGGCGCGGAGCTCGCTTGGATGCGTCGAGGCATGGAGTTCCTTGGCGATTCGAAGCATGCGGCCGCGTAGATTGAAGACTTATACAGAACATAATGTATGGACAACGCCTTCCGAAGCTTCTGCTGGCTCAAGCATTGTAATCGAGAGATGAGAGAGAGCATAGTGACTTGTAAATGAGAGAAAAGTGAGCACGAGAGACTTTTAATTTGGCCTTGAGCCCACAAATATAATCTTGTATTCAATATCAATAAAGAGCTTCTTTTGAATGACTTGTGTTCATGGGTGTTTGTTCTAAATTTCTGCTGCATGATTCAATATTTCTGCTTGGGACTTCTGTGCGACGACCCCGTCGCCGCCGATGTAATCGGCTGTTATGAAACTGCCTTGTACGAGCGCAATCTAGGCTCGTGCGGCATCACGTCTTAGCGAGGATGATCGCTCCTACGGGAGCGGGGCGTGACATAATGGTATCAAAGCACGGCTTTACGTCCTTGGACTTCACGTCGAATTTTTCAGTTTTGAAAGCTCGTCGTTGCGAAAGAAGTGTGCGCTCTCCCTCAAATGTCCCTCGGCATGTCCATACAATAAGTCTAAATATTTTCAAAAGCTTGTACATGCGTTCAACCAAATGCATCGGTAGGCTATCGCCGAATGCATCTGTAGGCCTTTGTGCCGAACGATGTTAAACTTGACTCGATAGAGAACACATGCTAAGTTAGCAAAGTCGTGTGCGTGCCCAAATAGTCCTACGTCGACATTAGCAAGTGAGCGTGCAAACTTGAATATAGTCCGCACGGGATGGTTATGCGGCACAACTTAGTCCGCACGTCGCGCACCTCGACCTTTTGGTGCAAACGAGTCGCAAGCAATATCAAGTACCGCTCGGTTGGGAACGAGCTACACTTAGAGCGTCTATAGGAACACTATCGAGTTAACGCTTAGGCGTACACGAAGGATTGACTTGGATTTCGAGGAAATAGTGTGAACAACTTAGTACGTCGATGCGACGTGAGCGATTACGCTAGGGATTCGTCGAACGAATTCGAAGGATGTCTTAGCGAATGATGCGAACGTGATTGCGGGCTAGATCGAATGGCTCGAATCCGAGTGGTGTATGGATTTTTTTGGAAATCATTCGAGCAAAGATTGAGGATTAGAAATAATAACGAGTACGTCGGCGAGGCGATGCGATCGCGCAAAGCCTTAGAACGCGTCACGCTTAGTTGGTCGTGACTTTGAATGTCCCGAACGAGCATCTCGTTCGGACAACTTGAGAATAGGAAAGCGTGTTAGAAAAATGATTCGGAACGATGAATAAAAATGAATGGTCGTGATCGAGAAAACTTAGAGGATCGCGTGTACGATTTCGGATTATTTTAAATGAAATGTGACTTGAGTTTTGAACAACGATCTTGAAATGAGCTCAAAAAATAGCGATCGAACTTGATCTTGAATATCGAGAAAATTATGGAATATCCAGTTCGGACAATAGCATCAGTCGCACGACTCGAAATGGTTGCAAAGGAAGATCGTCAGGTTATGCATATCGTCGATGGTATTGAGGCATATCAAAGATCGATATGCGATAACTCGGGGGTACTCTGACTCGACGAATGACGATCGTGCAAATGTCATTGTTTCGATGGATGCTATACTCGGGATATTAAAACGTGTCGAGGAAAAGATAAACTTGGCTCGAGGATTTTCTAGTTGAATGAATGACGGTCGGACTATCGAACTTGGATTGGATGAAAATGATATGTTTGGATTTGCTTCATCGATAACCACAACGTTGACGTTCTTGTCTTATACGAGCGCAACTCCAGCCTTGTACATGTGTCACGTCGATTAGGGCGATCATTCCGCGTGAGCGCTGGTATGGTGATTCATACAGCAGGGGTGATTGAACTAACATGACGTGGCAACTTGTGTGCTTCGACTAGTGGTTTAACGCGAAGGTGAACTCGAGAACGACTTGGCGTGCTTGACGATCGAATTTGAGGATTGCGTAGGTCCAATCCGCGTATCAAGAATGAATTAGTCTGGACTCAAACAAGAGTTACGCCCCGATGAGAATGATTATTCCGCGGGTGCGTTGCATGGTGATTCATGAACCACCGTGGATAATCGGACTCGCGTGAGATTGGGGCGTAACGTATTGTCAAAGCTAGACGACCTCGTGATCGAATACATGAATTGGTTAGAATTGGGATTTGAATAGATTCAAATATGTGCAACGAATGCATTGATGCGAATAGGTGATCGTGCTCGATGTTTAGAAATCTGAGTGATGCGAGCTTGGGTAGAAAATTCCGTATTACCGAATTGGTTTGACCCTAGGATTGGGGTCAGCATTGGCATTATTGTTGGAGAACTATGATTCCAATCCTGACATTGACTTAGCCTCGAAAAGATGGCCTAGCGGTTAGACGAGACGCCCTATTTCATGAGTTATCAATCGAAGGATTGATCTTGAGAATTGGCATGGAAGGATAGTGTGAATCACGAATATAGGAAAACCCCTCACGAGATTCGACTGACATACATATATTTCAGGGACGCCGGAGTATGTGCACGATGCGACTCGAGTGAGAATGACGAATTCTCTATCATACGGCTGGCTGAATGCATGTATTTTGGGGACATCTGGAATACATGCACGATCCAGCCAAGTGATACGCACTACAAGAAAAAACTCCTTTTACAATGTTCCATCTACAACAGTTCATAAAAACGTTGTAAATATGGAGGGTCTTCTACAACCTTTATTGTAAAAACGTTGTGAAATACAGGTGCAAATAACGTTTTATATTCAAACGTTAAGGCTTCTACAATGGTCATTCACAAAAGTTGTGTATTACTGTCTTCAACAACATTTTTCTAACATTGTAACATTTTTTAATTTTGACAATGTTTATTTAATGTTGTCCAAGTTTTAATTTTGACAATGTATTTAAAGTATTGTAAAAATGTCATGTTCAACAACGTTTGTCAACTGTTATAATTTTTTTTATGTTTCACGATATTTGTTCGATGTTGTAAAAATATTTTTATTTTACCACTTTATATAAACGTTGTGTATGTAATATCATTTTACAATGTTTAAGAAACATTGCAAAAAGGTATTGAACAACTTTTATAAAATGTTGTAAAAGATGTGTATTTTACAATGTTTAGACAATGTTGTAAATTTATCTTTAAAATATTGTTAGGATGATAATATTTGAAATATTGGTCTTATTAGGTCGACATCTCACTTCGTAGCAGCCTTTGATTAAATGAATATGTCACACAATGAAACCCATCCCTTCTACGATTTCGAAAGACAAGTTTATTGTATCCATTTCTTGTACAAATCCCTTCCACGGCTTCCTGCTCATCCTAATTTTCGTTCTTGTAAAATCATGACCACTCCACCTCTATTTTACTCTAAAATGCTGCTTTACCTTAGGCTATGCCATATATTCAATTGATGAATTAAAGGATTGGAGATTTTAGTCCTATCAGTTTGTTCAATTTCCTTTTTGAGTTCTTTTTAATATCTTCTAAGTAAATCAACTGAATTATATCATGAATTTGTTAAAAAATAACTCAGAAATTTGTTCTATAACAACTTTGGAATTTTAGTAGATATGATATATCTTTTATTTTTGTAATAGATTGATTGTTCTATTCCTAGCCGATCCAACATGATACAATATATTGTTCATAACACAAGATGGTAGTTACTAGGGGTGAGCTTTTGGTTTATTCGGTTTCAACTGACCGAAAATACTCAAAACAGAATAAGCTATTTCTAAAGTTCTAAAATGAAAACCGTACCGGAAGTAGCTAAAACCGAAACCAAACCAGACCGAACCGAATAACCGAATCAGTTTATTCGTTTTGTTCTGTTGAAATATTTCTCGAAAAAAGTCGCATTTGTGACAAAAATAATTGTTCCGTCGGAAGTATCTCGTAAAAGTTCATATTATTTTCGACGCATAATGCGCACTCAGAAATGAGCTATTTTTGTCTGAATTACTCAATATTTGGAGGGAGTTGTTGGCGCCAAAACTAATTCCGACCATAATATTTTTTTTCTCTTGGAAAAGAGCATTATTATTTCTGAAAACAAATAAGTTTTGTCGTAAATAGTGGCCTAATTGCGAAGACAATTACAGTTGTTCAAAAACAATGCTTTATTTATGAGAAACCCCAGATATTTTCAGAAATAAATTTGTATTGGAGGGAGTTGAATTTTTCCAAGGATTTTTTGTGTCGGTGAAGGTATAGATTTTTCCAAGAATTTTTTGATGTCATCGGAAGTGGTTGACTATTTCCTATATTAAGTAGACAATGTCATAAAATTACTCAGTAATTGGAGGGAGTTGTTGGCGCCAAAACTATTTTCGACCAGAATATTTTTTCTCAAAAAAGAGAATTATAATTTCTGAGGTCAAACATGCCACGTCTTTAAAACTGGCCTAACTGCGAGGGCAATTACAGTTGTTTGTAAATTATGTTTTATTCATGAAAAAAATTCTTTATTTATGAGAAACACTAGATATTGTCGGAAGTGAATTTGTATTTAGGAGGGAACATAAATATTGTCGGTGAAAGTATAGGTTTCTTCCTGGATTTTTTTATGTCATCGGAAGTATTTGACTATTTTCGATACAAAGTAGACATTGTCGAAAATAATAATCAAATAATAAAAAACATTCTAAATTTTTGAATGTCTAAGAACACCCTATTAACACAAACAAATGACAAACTACTAGAAAAACTTTTAAGCAATTCATAAAATGGCAAATATTCTATTTTATATCTGGTTTAAGGGACTCATAACTCTATTTACTATAAGAATTTTTAAACAATTCATAATTTTGGTAACTTATTTAAAAAATATGAGATTTTATGTACTTATATGCAAAAACCATAATTAATTAATTATTACTGTGTAAATGTGTCTGTATTGTGTTTATATTTCCTTCTATAAAATCGTTTTCTTCAAATGGAATAGTCAAGAGTATTACATTTTAAAAGTGTTTTTTCTAAATTAAGCTACTCATTAAAATGTTTTCTCCAAATAAATCAAAAATATTTATCCAAATAATCAAATTCACCAAATAAATTAAAAATACTAGTAAATGCACATACCTTGTACGTAAAATAAATTTAAATATAGTGATTTACGATATTATTGAAATAAAAAAAATAGAAATTAAAATTATGTTAGAATATTTTAAATGATAGTCAGATAATATCATTTACTTAGTTTAAATTTAATTTAAATTTTAAAAATATTTTAGGATTTACATATGTCAAGTAGTTAGGAGAATTTTATGTTTTTTATTTTTTTTCAACTACGTGTACAGTTACAATACTTAAAAATATTTAAGTTTTAAATTAATTGGTTGATGATGTACATTTTAGGTCTTGTTCCAAATTGAATTGGGAGTGGTGAAGAGTTAGCAATTCTTGTCATTTTAACGGCATATTCGAAGAATATTCACACAATTTGGAGAAGAACGAATTAGGGTTTATTGAATGGAGAAGAAGTCGGTTACAAATTGAAGAAAAAGAAAGACAAGAAAATAAAAACACAAGCTAAGTACATTTTCTAATATGATTACATTCACTTCGTAGCTCCTATCTATAGATTCTGATACATGGCTCCCTGATACTCTTGGCAGTTAATTCAATTGGAGATGAGCTAGCATATTTGTCTGAGCTAGCAAGTCGATGAGTTAGTAGACATTGATAGGTTGCAATGAAGATGGGCTAGATTGGGGATCCGAGCTGCTTAGCTTCTCTTTTGACTTCCTGATATTTTGTTATGCATTATGCATTGCTCCTCTAAAGTTAAATGATGAGGTAATGAATTAGCACATATCAACATACGGCATAGACGACTTAATTTGGAGCTGGTTCTAATGCATTATAATAGTAGAGATTTTCCCAATAAATATTTTTTCAAACAATCAAATATTTCACACATAAATGAAAACGAATTCTCCAAATAATCAAAAGTATAATATTTTTTGTTTTGTACTTTGAGAAAAAAAAATCAGAAACTAACTTTCCATTTGGACCAGAGGTCCTCATGATTCTAAATATTTTGAATGTCTAAGAACATCCTATTCGACACAGACAAAGTAGTATTTAGATAAGATTCAAATTAATAATAGAAAAATTATAATAACTCCTCAAATTGTAACGTTGAATATATGTAGTCAAAAAAATCTATGTTAAAAAGATTTATCCAAATAAATTAAAAAGATTTCTCCAGATAATCAAATAATTCACCAAATAATTAAAGAAGATTTCTCACATTCACCAAATAAATAAGAATGATTTCTCCAAATAATCAAATAAATCAATAAGATTCCTTCAGTTCACCAAATAAATTAAAAAGATTTCTCCAAATAATCAAATAATGCACCAATAAATTAATAAGATTTCTCTAGTTCACCAAATAAATTAAAAAATTCTCCAAATAATCGAATAACTTAAAATATTTCTCCAAATAATCTAGTAATTAACAATAAATCTATGTTAACAAATTATTACCTATCTTGTTTTTGAAATTACAGGAAGAATGAATATGGATATATTATAATTGGAAAATACCATAAATATAATCTTCCTTTTTTTCAAAAAGATATCAAAAATATTTTATGGACTCAAAATTTTGGAAGACCATATCCCGCCCCTCCCCTCCTCTCCCCCATGTTAGGTAATTTGAAAGATAGATTATTTTTTAGATGTATTTTTTCAAACAAATCTATCTATTTAAAATAAAAAATAAATCTATCACTCTATATTTAAAAAATATCATCTCTATTTTAAAAATTATACTGATGAATAGAATTTGTGTATTTAAAATAAAGATAGAGTTCATTTAAAAAGGGAGAGATTTAAATTTTTTAAAGAATAAAAATTTGGAAGAGAAACGTGTATGTGTAGTTCTCCAGTAACTTTTTCCGTAAAGTTAATCCCTATATATAAATATATATATTTTAATCCCTATAATATATATATATATATATATATATATATATATATATATATATATATATATATATATATATATATATATATATATATATATATATATATATATATATATATATGGAGAATGATCAAATAATAAAAATTTAATAATAATCTATATATGTTGAAAAAAATATTGAAATAATAAAACATTATAATCAAATAATATATATATATATATATATATATATATATATATATATATATATATATATATATATATATATATATATATATATATATATATATATATGTTAACAACATGTATTATACTATAAAAGGAAAGAAAAATAATAAAAAAAAATCTCCAAAGATATATTAGGTAACAATAGAAAAATAATGTATACAAGTAACCCCCCCTCCCACATTCACGCACACACGACACCAAATTTTTTTACATCCCGCTTAAACCGTGCCACCCGCCAACACCCCAACAAAGATCAAATACAAAAAAAATCTCCCCAGACCTTTTTTTTTCTTTTCCAGCACCCCCCCTCCCAGACCTGGAGCCGCCTCCATCCTTCAAACTGCCTCCATCCTTCAAACCCTAGAGAAGACAAAAAGACGCACGCAAGCCAGGTATTTTTCCTTTTTTTTCTTCTAGTTTAATTGTTTCTATTTTATTCTTCTATTTTTTACATTGCTTTTTTCGTTGTTGCTATTTTTCTTCTATATACTGATGCATCAGAATTTATCATAGATTGTTGGGTACAATTATTTTGAAGTTATGAATAGAAATAATTTTTTATGATTTTGAAAACCCTTTGGTTGTGATATTGACTAGTAATTGTGAACAGAAATAGATTGATATTGTTTTTTTTTTTTTTTTTTGAGAAAAAAAAAACCTTTGGTTGTGATATTAACTAGTAGTTATGTTTATAGGCATAGCAATGAATTTGAAGTTATATATATTAACTAGTAATTGATGCATTTCATTTGAAGTTGTATATAGGCATAGTAATGATTTTTGTAAGTGTTACAATTTTTGCTTTGTTTTAAGAAGCACATAATATGTTCGACAAAATGCCTCAAAAACTATGCATTAGTTTTTATGTACCATGTCTAGCCTCATGGGAATCAAAACAAGCTACATTTTTTTGGTTAATTAGACACTTGCAGATTATAAACTTTTGTGAACTTTTATGGTGTAGAATGACAATATTGTCATTTTATCTGTTGCAGGCTGTCTTTTCATTTGATCTTTTGTGAACTTTTATGAACTTTTGCAGGCTGTATTGCCATTTTAATATTTGATCTGTTGCTGGATCGCAAAAAGCGGACTAACTTTCTCAATAATCATAGGAAATGCTCACACGCTCCATACACAATGCCTAAGGATGTAAACGATGCTGGTGTTGCATTAGCATCTTTAGCAGTTTGTGAGGAAGCACTTGAGAGGGAGGGAGTTATATCAAACTCGTAAGTGCACTAGCCATATTATGTAGATTTACTTTTTAAATCCACGAAATTTTCATTGCATGATGTAAACTATACAAATTGTTCCAACATGTTTTCTTTTAAGAATATTGTGTTTGCTTGAGTCTGTATAGATATATTGCTTGTGGAAAAAATACTACCGAGTGGAAAGTTTGCTCTCGACGTGATATAATAGGCCTATGATGCTATACAGGAAATTTTGATTAAAACATCAATCCAAGTAGAAATGTCAGAAAATTCCATTTATTTAAATATAACTATATATGTAATAAATCTTAATTCAAATATATCAACTCCGGTTGAGAGCGATTATTCATATCGTTGCATCAACTCCGGTTGATAGCGACCATTCTTCTCATTGCATCAACTTCGGTTGAGAACGAGTGTTCATCTCTCTCTTAGGAGAACCAATTTTTCATCTCTCTCGAAATAAGAGTTCGAGATCCATTTTCCATCAAAAGATCTGTTTCGGGAATAAAATATTTAAATATTCATATTATAAATATATTTAAATATTTATAAATATTTAAATATTCAACTATATTTAAATTATTAGTTCAGCTTATCATTAAAAATATAAATATATATGTAATAAATTTTAATTCAAATATATTTAAATATTTAAATATATTTTTAATAATATAAAAAAGAATAGTTTACATGGAAAGGAATTCATAGTTATATCTATAAGGCCCTTGCAAATCTTTTTTGGTACATAAAAGAAAATTGCAAAAAGCTATATAATATCATCCAAATCTCAGCAAACCCAGCAAAAATCCTTCTCCTATTTCCTCCCGTCTCTTCCCCCTAAAATTTTTCGGCCCTCCAAATCCCGTGTGGGCTCCTCTCAGATCACCTCCCAAAAAATTTCCCCCACATTTTCCCCCACCCTCCACCTCAAAATTTTTCATCCCCCGCCATTTTTATCCTGCTCCAATAAATAGAAGATGGCACGTCTCTCTTTCTCTCTCACGGGCCTTCCACTTTTCTTCTCTCTCATTCAATTACAAGTATCTTTCTCGATGGTAACTCATGTCTTCTTAATTATGTCTTTTTTATTTAGGATTTTATAGTGATTCCCAATTTTTGATAAATTATTTAGGGTTTTATAGTGAGTTATTTTTATTTTTGATTTAACAGGGCCTCCAGAGAAACCCACTACTGCACCTCCAAGGTATTTTTATTTCTGGATTTCTTTATCTTCTAGAATTTCTTCTTAAACTGAGATTGTTATTTTTATTTTTGGTTTTCCTCATTGTTGTCTGTATCATGAGTTAAGGAGCAATAGCCATGGCTCTATTTGGTCGTTCATTAGAAAATAAATATTCTTGGTTATGATGAGAAGAATTACAGGTTTCCAAGCGATAAAATGTTTCACCTTCCAGAATTTCATCCATAAAAAACATTCAAAAAGGTGAAGAAGCCAAAACCAAATGCCCCAAGTGCAACTGCGCCGTAGGTAAAGGGCTCATCAAAATCATCTGGTATTGCCAACAATAATTGATGCATTAATTTAGACATCAAGAAAAATAATGGTCGGCTTATACCAAAGCTCCTTAAATTTGGGTTTATTCCACAACCATACCATGTAGACTAGAATTTGAATCTGCTCTTCTGCAAGAAAACTTAAAATCATGTTTGAATTGTAGTAGCCAGTGTTTGAACTATTTTTGCCTATTTTGGCACATGTTTGAACTGACAACATGTTCGTAGCTCCAACAACACATATATAGATGTTTATTTCATAATCTGTTGTGGCATGCATGGCACCAACAAACCAAACACATTTTCTCTTTTTCTTCGGAAGATTAATATATAGGGTGCTAAGTATTCGTATATATGTTGACAGGGATACATAATGTCAAGGATGGGTATGAAAGCTTGATCTAGGAAGCGATCGTTGTAGCCATGAACTTTGATGCAAAAGAGGATGCAAAAGATCAGTAGCTGTCATTTATTAAGGCTCTAAAGAAAGTCCTGCCACAAGTAACTCAGCAGTTTATCCTTTTTTTTTCTTCCAACTGTAAAATAATATTTTGTGTTGGTAACTCATCTATGTCAGCACAAGTAATATTGATTTTCTCATTATCCCCTCTTTTGGCTAGGCATGACTCATATGAAACTTGAGCAGTGTTTTACAGGTTATTCTTTTATCTTTTGTTGTCTGTTCAAGCAAACTAACATATGCACAAGATAATTAAATAACAATAGCCTCCTGAAGTGGAACCAAAGACTATAATCATTAAAACGACAATATTAGTTCTCTTTAGGTGGTATCATTACATTAAACCTCTAAAAGCACTTGACTTCAAAATAGTTGACTTCAGAGATTTTCTTTATAATTGATTTTCATTAGTATGTCCTGTAGGTATATACATATTGAGGTCAAAATCCTGGTAATACAGACCTTGAAATCACAATTCTGACAGAACAATCCCACCTTGGATCTCAGGGGTTCCATTTTATTTCTCATTGGAGTGTAGGAAGTACCTTGCCATATAGTATGTATATATGGGATATACTTGGCATATGTAGTTTAGTGATATACATATTGATATATAGTATATCGTAATACATGATACCATTCTTATATTTTTCAAAGATTTATGCTATCATTCTTCTTTCTCAGGTTTCGCCTGTAACTATAGTCAGTCACCAAGCTTCAATTGAGGAAAAGCGTAACACTGGGTCACGAAACGAGGCAAGTGTATGCAAGATCCCATTTCACCAACGGTAGCAACAACAACAGCGGTACAACAACAACAATAACAACAAGAGTGGGAGCAAAAATTAGAAGAATGTATTTGTATTTGTATTTGTATTTGTATTTGTATTTATATTTGTATTTGTATTTGTATTACGATTAATATATTTTTATTTATAAATTTTATATTTTTTTTTAAAATGGACACATAATCAACAACGTTTCAAAAATGTTGTACGATAACAATTTAACAACTTTTCTAAACATTGTAAACTTCACTTACAATACTTATAAATCATTGTTGATATTATAATTATAACATACAAATATTATTTACAACGTCCAGAAAACATGATTGAATAAAATACAGAACATTTTTCAAAAGTAGTATAATTTTTTTTACAATGTTTGTACACTGTTGTACAAAATCTATGTACAATGTTTATTGAACGTGGTAGATAATATTTTTTTACTACAGTTGTAGAACGTTGTTGAAATTATATTTACAACACTTCTAGTACGTTTTAAAAAGTATTTTTTACAATACTCGAAAAATATTGTAGAAAAGTTTTTGTCAGATTTTATAAATTTCAACAATGTTTTTGTAAACTGTTGGGTGAAGAACTTCAACAACGTTTTTACAACGTTTAAACAAATATTGTTGAAGATACCTCCCCTTTTACAACCCTGGATATAACAACCTTATACTAAACGTTGTAAAAGACATTTTACAACAATTTTTCAACGTTGTAAAAGGGATTTTTTCTTGTAGTGACGTTGAATGGAAATGAGACTTGGAGAATGGAAGAGTGTCGAGAATTTGAAATCGTGTTGAAGGAAAGAATGATAATAGTGCGAGCGTGGCTCGGACTCAAGGAAACGCGTAGGCGTATCTCGTTCAACTGTTATAGTCCCATATCTAGGCTCGATTAAGTCTTGGCCATAGAAATGGTAGGATGGCTTGCCTTCAGAAAAGTCTCGAGGACGAGACTTGTTCTGAGTGGTGTATGATGTAGTGCCCCGACCCGCAAAGTCAATCGGAGGAATCGAAACGTCGACGGCGTTGGAACTTAGCCTTGCAACGGCTGCTCGAAGGCTCGCTCGGTCGAGGCGACTCCTTGCACAGGTGGGGTAGTTTCGGTGAACTTACCTCATCTTAGCCTTCACTTAAAAACGCGCATGTTTTCAACTTGCACAAGTAGGCTAATATAAAAGCTACGAACGCACATAGCTAAGGGAATAATCCCGACCCGTCGGAATATCTTAGAACATGGAAAATAGTCCCACGGTCTTCATAGAAGTCGGCTCAGCGTGCTTTCAAATGACACTCGATCCTTCGTTCCCGTGGCTTGGGAGAAGGAAGTTGGCTTGAGTTGCTAAGTTGCCCCGACACTCGAATAATCCTAAGTCATAGGCATCGCCCGCTTGAATGCTTGAAAAGCATGCACGGTCCCGTCGTTTGCGCCAACACCCGAATCAGCCTAAGTCATAGGCATCGCCCGCACGAATGCTTAATAAAGCATCCATGGACCTGTCCCGCAAGGCTCGACATAGTCTTCGCACGTCCCGCAAGTTAAGTCATCTTGCACGGCTTGTTGGCTTAAGTCTAGGCGTCCGAGAACTTGGTTATTCAAGTCGAACGCATGCACGGCACGTTCCCTCGATGCGAAGCTCAGCGTAGCCTTTGCTCGTCGAGTCGTTGCCCGAATAAGTTAGACAAGAGTTGTGCTGGGCTATCGAAGCCATTTCTAGCACTGTCCCGCTCTATATACGGTTGTCAAGTCGCGTAGTCCCTTGAAAACAAGGTTTGTCGTATAAAAGTATATGACTTGAGCGTTAGTATCGCCTAGAGAACCAGGTCTGTCTAACGTGCGAGCTGCAGTCAGTTTAGTAAAAAGCTTGCCACGATCAAAGGAAGTCCACGCGACTGGTTGTCGCCGAGATCGGTCCTGCTACTTGGGAGTCTCGCTAAGTCCTGATAATTCTCGCATACGAGATCGGTCCCGCGGCTTGGGAGCCTCGTTAAGTCTCGAGAGAGTTAAAGGAAAGCACGGTCATGTTAAGGAAGGATTTGATAGATCGAGTTGAGTATGCATGGTCATTGGACAACTTGTCGATAAGGTGTAGTCTTCTCGAATGATTGCCGGGGCACCGGGATCATTCGGCCCGGGGGAAGCGAGTTGCGGCTCAAAGTAGGATGCTGGATAACCGCATGGGAGACTTCGGCGCCTCCGAACTAGCTACCCGTGTAGGGACGAGCCGATATCCCATGAGCCGTGTCCGAGATAGCTTGACATTGCTAGTGACCACTCATGTAGATGTGTCGACAATAGCGACACACCGCGTGTATGCCTTTGGATTGGGTTTAGAACTGGAATCATGTCTAGTCGGTAACACAATATCTGGGCCTAAGATTGGGCTGCAGCATAGGCACCGTGCTTAGCACGATACTTGGCGTCGGGATGTCCATGAGATCGATACTAGGTTTGGCAAGTCTTGTCTAAGTTGGTTCATGAGTCGAATAGAAAGACCGCTAGGCGGTAGCATGGATAAAATCTTGATAAGTTGCAAGGCGCGGCCTCAATCTTGAAGTATATACAAGTCTAAGCAAGGTCTTAAGGCACAAATCAAGTCTAGCGGCACGACCTGCACGAGTCGTCCCCTTGACGTCGTTAGGCACGACCTCATCTTGAAGCACGGATAAGTCTAGGCAAAGTCTAGAGGCACTTGGGTTTGAGTAAAGGTCTTGGCACGGCCGAGTTCACGTAATTTGCTCCTCGGCGAGGCACTATCTTGAATATGTCTAAGTCGCGAATAGAGTATGGCACGACCCTGCCGTCCTGAGTTGAAGTTTGGTCAAGTACATACGCGATGAGGCACTGCCTCGATCGTAATGCACGTTGACATGATAGCACGACTATATCGTCGCATAACGAGTTGGTTAGGCATCGTGGTCTTAAAACTGATCGTAAGGCAAGACTAGAAAGATAATCGAAAGGGACTTAAGCTGCACAAAGTAAATGAACACGTCGGTTATGTATGGGTGGGCGAGAAGCTCACTCCACCAGTACAGTTGAGTACTGACACCCACACAGTGTTCATGTGCAGGCACAGGTAGAAGCTCATGGCGCGGAGCTCGCTTGGATGCGTCGAGGCACGGAGTTCCTTGGCGATTCGAAGCGTGCGGCTGCGTGGATTGAAGACTTATACAGGACATAATGTATGGACATCGCCTTTCGAAGCTTTCGCTGGCTCAAGCATTGTAATCGAGAGATGAGAGAGAGCAGAGTGACTTGTAAATGAGAGAAAAGTGAGCACGAGAGACTTGTAATTTGGCCTTGCGCCCACAAATGTAATCTTGTATTCAATATCAATAAAGAGCTTCTTTTGAATGACTTGTGTTCATGGGTGTTTGTTCTAAATTTCCGCTGCATGATTCAATATTTCTGCTTGGGACTTCTGTGCGACGACCCCGTCGCCGCCGATGTAATCGGCCGTTATGAAACTGTCTTGCACGAGCGCATTCTAGGCTCGTGCGGCATCACGCCTTAGCGAGGACGATCGCTCCTACGGGAGCGGGGCGTGACACGCACCTTCTTTGAAGTGTTGCATTGAAACGTTATTTTTATAATTATTTTATTTTTTCAGTTTTCCATCGAAAATTGTGCCCCAGCAATAACAGAAATTGATGTGAATAACACCAACAACGACGTGAATAACATCAAAGAAAACAAAGAGAGAGAAAAGCTAAGTCTATAGCGTTAGAATGTTCGTAGAACTAATAAACATCATGACTCTCAATTTTTCCTAAAAGTTCTTGCTTTTGCAGTTTTACAAAATGTTTGTAAAATCCTTCATTTACTTTATCAGTATCAATTTTATTTGATTCTTCTGATGAGTATTTCATCATATTGACGTTATTGTTCCACTGGATATTAGACCACTGGTCGCCAGGGTTTCTCCTAGCACAAGTATTTGCACTTCACTCTTTGTAAGAATATTATGTTTTCCGAGGTAGATCAAAGATGGTGTAACATGGAACATGAGCAGAGATTCATGCAAGACCTCCCAGGAGATCCGCTCTTTGCTTGATCCTGAAGTTATAGTCGAAATCAGAAGTTCACGGAAACAAGTTTTTCATCTGAATTACTCGATTCCAATGGAATACTATCATATCACAACTGGTTGAATATCAAAAACGTTCTTCCTTACAAACGCAGTTGCAATTGAGATAGAACATATAACAAAATAGAACTCGTTCTTTCTTGCAAACGTTGTTGCAATTGAGATAGAAAGTTTACAAGTAAAAGAATGAAGGAGAAAAAAATAAAAAAAAATTATTATTCTTGCTTGAATGATAAAGACCGTTGTTGCTCAAAGCAAGATTCTTTCTCACATCATCTGCTTCCAGGAACCAGCAAGTTCATAAAAGAACTTCTAGAACACTCGTAGTCATCATTTTGTGTGACTCGAATGGACTCACTGGACTTCTTTTATTTCATTTTTAGTATATCTCCAAAAAGAGGTATGAGGGCTCTATTTATAGAGAAGGGTGAAAATCTCATCTCCACTCCTAGCCGACGTGGGATTAAAATACCTACTTTTAAATAAAATAAGATTGATATTTTAAATCTCGCAATCAGCGGAGTCATGCGCCGGTGCTATCTGTGCATATGTGCGCAGCAGCACAACAACAGCTGCTCATCGCGCATAAGCCCAGCAGTGCAACAACTCATGCGTACTTACGCACAGCAGTGCATGCACGCATGCGCATATGCGCACATACGCATATAGCCCACGCATAGTCCGTGCATGTAACTCGCACACGAGCGTCATGCGATGATGCTGACGTGTCAAGTGCAAAGTGCGTCATTAAAGTGCCACTTTGTGTCCTTGAGCCTAAATCTGAGTCACATAGCTCCAAAGAAAATCATTCCAAAAGAGTGACAAAAAGCATATATATAAACGCTATTTGAGGAGTTAAACTTATCTCTCAACACCAAAAATGATATTATATTGAGATACTCATTACAGTATTTTTCAATGTGGAAGTATCTTTTTAGTTCTATTGGAGAAAAACTTCAACATATTTAGTACTGAAAGCATGATATAATATGCATGCATACAAAATTAGATGATTGAAATATACAAGTGGTTCGAGAGAGAGAGAGAGAAAACGGATCCCAAGGTGGCTTTGCATGGGTGAAATTAAGCTCTCACTCTTTTACTGTGACTGATGGGATATATTTGATTTGTTTAGTACTGCTGCACTGGAAGGCTCGGCAACACATTTATTTGGCTCTCACCTTCCCATCCACATGACTGCACGTTACAAACGGTTGGCTTTAAAGTCCCTCCCTCGACCACCATCACTTCACACCGAACCCATACTTCCCCAACATGCATGCTTCCTATATAAATCCGTGGTGCACTCATAAACCTCTTCACTGCCAACATTCCTCTTTAGCCGCTTCCAACTAACTGTTAGTACTTCCAATGGCTAAGTGTCAGTCGTGTGCTGTACTCGGCGTGGGGTGGTGGCTGCTGCTGCTCCTGCAGGTCTGCTCGGTACTTTCGGACCCGCGAGTCCCGTGCTACTTCATCTTCGGCGACTCTCTTGTCGACAACGGCAACAACAACGCGATCGCGTCTCTGGCCCGTGCCGACTATGCGCCCTACGGTATCGACTTCCCTGGCGGCCCCACGGGGAGGTTCAGCAACGGCCTGACCTTCGTAGATGTCGTCTGTAAGCCTCTTAGATCTCCATGCATGAATCTCTCTCTCTCTCTCTCTCTCTCTCTCTCTCTCTCTCTCTCCATTCTATAGGGTTTCATCCGAATCACCTAACTTCGTTACAAAGGATCCAAACCTGCACTACTACATAACGTTTGAGTTATAAGTTATATGAGCAATGCTATATGTACCTCCAAAAAAACTTATTCCTCCATATCTCTCTGCCACATGGCACTTCCTTATTGACCTAAGCAAATAGGAAAGAGATTGGAGGAAAACATGAACGAATAGGAGAGAGCCACGTGACAGAGGGACAAGAAGAGATAAAATTTTGGAGGTACATATAGTATTTTCCAAGTTATATTTGCATGGTAACTCATTGTGCATATTCAAATTACCATCAAATCATATATATAACACCACTAAAATAACATAAAATAGCAAAAAAATATTCCGTTGTTTCTGGGTGTGATCTTTCTTTTTTTCCACTTATAAGTAAAGTTCACTTATTTTGTGTAAAATCACACTTATAAGTGAATTTTGTCCCAATAAGCGTGTTCGTTTTTCGCACTTATAAGTGATTTTCACTTATAAGTGGTTTCAAATTCATAAGTGAAAGTATTTTATTAGATTGGTTAAGTAATTATTGCATCCGAAAAGTTGATTATATATCTTTGTACAAACTTAAATTTTTTTCACTTGTCCATTTAATTGAAACTAATTTTTTTAATATATAAACCTAATCACTCCTTCCTATACCCTTTTCCTTCCTAACAACCAAAAATTTTTCCTTTTTCTTCCAAAACAATTCCAAAATTTGTCTCATAAACAACCTCATGTTTCAGCATCTATCGTGACTTCGTAGTGAATGAAATATTTACAAATTGACATTATTTTAGTACTGTTAAACTATAGTCTTGTGTAAGACGAAGTTTAAAATATGGAAAACATTATATATGTATTTGTGTTGAACTAAACATTTGTAGTATAATATTTTGAAATGCATATTTTTGAATTGTTATCTATTACTCATATTTTTTACTAGCGGCATAATAATAAAATAACACTTATAAGTGCCCCAAAAAAATACTTATAAGAGAAAAAAAAAATTACTTTCAGGTGAAAAAAAATAGATTTTATAAATGCACTTATAAGTGATCCTTATTTGTAAGTGAATTTAGTCGCTAATTTCATGTATATTTTTTTTGCTTGACGAAAATCTTCAAATTTATTTATATGTAGCTGACCTCTTGGGTTTTGAGAATTACATCCCACCATACTCGTCTGCGAGTAGGAACGATCTTCTCGCTGGTGTTAATTTCGCATCTGCTGCTGCTGGAATAAGAGATGAAACTGGGGCCCAGTTGGTATCTACTCCTACACTACTCTTGGCTACACCGAGCTACATCTCATACTCATGCGCATGAGCGCATGCTATTTCAAAAATGCTAGTCTTGGACCGCAAACCGTGAACTCGAGCCACGTATCACCATCTCATTGGCCTCTTCTATTTGCTTGGATTCACCACCGGTTGACTTGCCAGTAAGACTGATACGTGTTCTGCAGTTACGAATTGCGGTCCAAGACTGCAGATCAAATAGGGCCGTCCATTTTAAAATATATTTTGTTCTTCGAAAGTTGTACTACATTGAAGTAACGAATGAATGCCTGTCGCAAATCTCTTACGTACAGGGAGGGAGAATCAGCTTCGGCGGGCAGGTCCGGAACTACCAATCAGCCGTGCAACAGATGATCAACATTCTCGGGGACGAAGACGCCGCCGCGGACCACCTGAGCAAATGCATCTTCTCCGTCGGCATGGGCAGCAACGACTACCTGAACAACTACTTCATGCCCAGCTACTACGACACCGGCAGCCGGTACACGCCGGAGCAGTGGTCCGACGCCCTCGTCCAGCAGTACTCGCAGCAGCTGCGCGTCCTGTACGACTACGGGGCGAGGAAGGTGGCGGTGGTGGGCGTCGGCCAGATCGGCTGCAGCCCGAACGAGCTGGCGCAGCTCAGCGCCAACGGCGTCACTTGCGTCGACGGGATCAACAGTGCGGTCCAGATATTTAACGGGAGGCTGATTTCCTTGGTCGACCAGTTCAATCAGTTGGAGGGGGCTCATTTCACATACATCAACATTTATGGGATCAATGAGGATCTCCTCAGAGACCCTGCAGCTTATGGTAATACATACTCTCTCTTTGACGATTGTGCTCCATAAAATATTGTGTTATATACAGACAAATAGAAACGTCTAATATTAGACTGAGAGGAGAAGAGCACCGACTCGGAGAGATTCAAAATCAAAATTCTAAAAATTCAAAACCGTAATTAGTCATAACCGAAATTGAATATGTAATCAAATCGATTTATTCGGTTAAACTATTTTTATTATTTATTTAGTCGGATCCAAAGTTAAAATTTGTTGGTAAATTATTAAAAATTATAATTTTTATACTAGGTTTGTTGTATTTCAAAATAGAACCCAAAATTGAACTAGCCATTAAATTACCAAAGTTGTACTTTAAAACATATTACATAGAATTATTGTTTTAAAATTATGCATATTTTAGTAATAAAATATGCATAAAATTGAGGGTATTTAATACTTGTATAAGTTTTATTCAGTTTACAATTTTGAAACCAAATCAAAAGTCAAAACCAAAACCAAATAAAGAAACTTGATCCAAAACTGAATAATACTCATCTGTGTCCTAATGTTAATATCTCGTAATGTTTAGTAATGTCAATGCAAAAAAATAGAAGAACTACATAAGATATTGAGATATGGATAAAATATTGACAATAAAAAATTGTCAATATTTGATTCTCTCATCTTATTTAAATTTGGTGTTGCAGGACATTATAAGATACTAGTTACTTTCACATGTGTTGCACGATTAAAAAAACAGAAAAAAAAAATATACATTATGATTGAAATATAAAAATTTAAATTATGTTAGAATATTTTAAATATGATTTGAATATACTTTAGTTATGATTTATTATAAATATATTTTTAAACTTTTGATACGTGTTTAGTTAGATAATATTATTTAGTTAGTTTAAATATAATTTAAATTTTAAAATATTTTAGTATTTATACATATTCATGAAAAGAAAAACATATTCATGCAGTTTAGAGGATTTTATGTTTTAATTTTAATTTAAACTGCGTGAGAAAATAACTATGGTTACATGACTTAATTTTAAAAAAATTAAATAGTTGATGAAATACACATGGCTTAGATGGCTCAATTTTGTTCTATTTTAAAGTACCCTTATATTAGTAGAGATTGATTGACACTAGCTATGATTCAAATTGGAAGATTCATCACACTTGTAGTCATCTTTAGCACTGAACTCAAACTAGGATCACATATAACACGTAGCCCAAGAACAAAAAAAATCTAGAAAGTTTGCAAGCCAATTGGCTCATTTATTTGCAACCCAAAATCGTAAAATTCAAGACGGCCTAAGTTTTGGATTTATAACACGTGGTACTCTTACTTTTAAACTAATT
This sequence comes from Iris pallida, assembly GCA_029216955.1. Taxonomy (NCBI): domain Eukaryota; kingdom Viridiplantae; phylum Streptophyta; class Magnoliopsida; order Asparagales; family Iridaceae; genus Iris; species Iris pallida. The sequence goes on from JANAVB010017598.1 coordinate 9,881,506, forward strand.
ACACTGTTCATCTTTATATTTTATATTTATTATACGTGGTACCCCTACTTTAAAATAAAAATAAAAATAAAAACTTATAACACTAACTATTCCTATTTTTAATTTTTTTCTAAAAGGAAAGGCGGTCAGTGTAACTAGACTAAAAGTATAGGTATTCATTGTTATAAACTCAAAACTTAGAAATAATTAGTGTAAATAACCCAAATCCAAACAATCTTTCATGACTGACTAGCGACATAATTTTTTGTATAATTTATAAAAAACATCAGTCGCTGACTAGCGACTAAACAACTTCTGTCGCTGACTTTCGCCACTATTTTACTGTATTTTTATAGTGATATTTGGCTGTCGAAGTTTCAAGTTTTCATAAGAGACGCTGAGGCTTCCAACTTTTCTTCCACTACTTCAAGAAGATATACTTCTTCCTCTGCCTATTAAATGAATCATGATATCCTCAGGAACCTTGCATTGCAGCTCTTTATTAAACGTCACCACATACGTAGTAATTAATAAAATGTGACGGTTTTCGTATTTATTATAATTGATTTCTTCTTGTGCAGGTTTAAGAGTTACCAACGCTGGATGTTGCGGCGTAGGAAGGAACAATGGCCAGATCACGTGCCTTCCGTATCAAATTCCATGCGCGGACAGGGCTGATCATCTCTTCTGGGACGCGTTCCATCCAACCGAAGCTGCAAACATAGTCATCGGCAAGAGATCCTTCCGCGCGCAGTCCCCCTCGGACGCTCATCCGATGGACATTAGTCAGCTTGCGCAGATATGACCGTCTATATATGCCATTTTTGGTTGAAAAAGAGAGACTCTTCCAACATTCCGATACAGCCATCATCATATCTATTGTCATATCTATTGTTAGTATTGTCGGTCAATCATTGCCTTCTTTTTATTTATTGTTGTGTGAGATAAATATTTATGAATGTTAATCTATACTACTATCTATTCTAAGCAATGTTGTTAGAACCAACCTGACCACCAACCAACCGGACCTGATCGAATTTTGCCAAAAGATCGGTCATATCTGATTTGAACCGTTGTTTTTTTAAGAACCGGAAGATTTTGCAATTAAAAAAAAATTCTTCTTTAACTTTTGCTTATTATAACCTTTTTCATGACCTCTTTGGTGTCTAGTACTTGGTGCTAAGATTTATTCTTTTGCAACTTGAACTAATTTAATCTCTTTGTAAGTGTTGGTTGTCCATGAACTAGAACTTGAGATCTTCCATAAACTCGCTAAAATGTCTTTGGCTTCCTTCTTTGAAAGATTACTGCTATTTTGACCGCCGTGGGGGCTGGTCCGTGCCGACCCGCGACCATGTGGTGCGTCGGCATTGGCCCCCCGGCCCGGGGTGGGCCTGCGTTAGCGGCGGGGTGGGAGGGGGGGGGGGGGGGGGGGGGGGGGGGGGGGGGGGGGGGGTTAAAGTTGGAGGGGCGGGGGGCATACAGGCACGGACCAGCCCTGCGGGCGTTCAAAATAGACTTTTTCTCTTTGAAACCATTAGGACTTCCTACCAAATTAACTTTTGGGTGCAGCTATTGGCACCCCATGCCTAAGCACACTCCACAAAAAAAAAAATCTTTCCTACCCTCCCCCTTTGCTGCTCCCCTCCTCCCTGCTCCCCTCCCGACCCCGACCCCGACCTCCGATCCAAGAGGAGGAGGGGTCGGGAGGAGGAGGAGGAGGGTTCGCAGCAGCAGGAGGAGGAGTCGGGAGGGGAGCGGGGGGAGGGGGAGGGAAGAGGAGGGGTCAGAGTAGGGGGGGTGGGGGGTCGGGGGAGCAGGGAGGAGCAGGAGGAGGGTATGATAGGAATTTCAATTTTTTATTTTTTTGGTGGAGTGTGCTTAGTAGGTTGTGGGGTACGGATAGTCGTGTCCTTAACTATTCTTTCAATGACTTTCTCTACCTGAATTCGTTCTTTGTTAAGCTTTTTCTCATGAACTTGCAAATGTCCCATAATTTAGGATACTTCAGGGCTCTCTTGTGTGCCCTATGAGTTTGAATCTTGGTCAGGTTGTTGATCATCAGATCCTTGTGATAGGGTTGTAATTGTTTCTAATTTGATAATATAGCTTCTTCTTGATCTTTCTGGATGTCTCTATCTCCTTAGCCTAACTACGAGTAAATGGCTATATCTTCATAAGTTTATCACAATTCGATGACTCCATTTCTCTACGATCTCTCACGTCTTGTGAGATAGTAACTCTATCATCTGAAAGCTACAACTTCTATTTTTTTTTTCATAAGTCGAGGTTCTGGCAACTGAAACCATGTCTTCCATCTTTTTAAAAACTGATGGAACTCAAACAATGTGAGTATTTTGGCAACAATCACATAGCACAATAACATTTTCTGGCTATAACGAGGATAACGATGATCAAATGAGGACAACCATGATTTTATGTTCTGATGCCATGTTAAATTGTATAAAAGTTCTGATCCTTTTTTCTTTTATTTATTATACTTTTTTTCTTTTATTTATTTTCTTATTTTTATGTGGAGAAGAGGAGAAGACAATAGGACACAATAAATAGCTTCTCTTAATATATTTCTCTAATACATTATTTCTCGAATAGTTTATATCTTTATATAGGCTTAGATGATAGACTCCTTACAAGATTAGAATAGTCACTTCCATTCAAAATCTAACTAACATTGATATCTAAAATACCATATATCTAATACATAAACTCCTTGTAGTACACCAATCATAATGACACCAACCATAATGATAAATGTATCTAGGCCCCTACCTAGTACAAGATAATTATATAGAATTCTATAATATATCATTTTTGTTATGAGAGAGAGAGAGAGAGAGAGAGAGAGAGAGAGAGAGAGAGAGAGAATATGGTAGCCGAATTGAATCATTATGCATCTCTTATTAAGAATATATAAAGGGAATAGGATAAGGGAGGTTGTAGATAAGGATAAGGGTATCCATATTTGGATTTATCCACAAATCATAACACTTCTCCTTGGATGTCCATTTTTATCATTGTCTCGTAAAAAAATGTCTAAGAAAAAATTCATCTTTGTAAAAATTCCATAGTAAAAGATAATAATACCCACTACAAAAATACTGTATTTTACCGGCGGAACTTACCGACGGAAAATAAAACATCGCTATTTACCGACGGATGAGTGACTAACTAGCGACTGATTTTTTATGTAAAATATACGAAAAATAATCGCCGCTAGATTCGTCGGTAGTTAGTCACTAATAACTAGCGACTACTTAGCGACGAAAATTTTTGTCGCTGAGCTGCCATAAAAGTTAAATGACAGCACTTTTTTTCCATTCTCAAATTTTTTACCAAACCCAAATTCCCCCCATACTTCTTCCCTCCTCCTTCTCCGACCTCCTCCTCCACAGACCCCCTCCTCGGCGGTGACCTCCCCCTCCTCCTCCTCGGCGACCTCCTCCTCCTCTGACTTCCTCCCCCTCCTCCTCGGCGGCAACCTCCCCCTCCGACCTCCTCCTCCTTCTCCTCCTCCCCCTCCTCCTCGGCGGTGACCCCCCCCCCCCCCCCCCCCCCCCCCCCCTCCTTGGTGACCTCCTCCAACCACCTCTGATCCCCTCCTCCCTCGACCCCCACACCCCCTCCTCCTCGGATAATTTTTTTAAATTTTGTTACTTCTTTTCATATTTATATTATGTGTTTAATTAACCTATACTTGGACACGAAAATTATGACACAATGTAGTAGCTAGGATTTTGGACACGGACACTGACACAATGTACTAACTTGGGTTTTGGGTATTCGTAAATTTTTCGAAATTCGTAAAATTGGACGTTGGGCTTGGATATTGGACTTGGATATGATACATTGGTCAACTTGGACACGAGCATATGTTGTTTACATGAATTTGGTTCGCTATTTTTGTAGTGAATAGGCATATGTTGTTTAGATGAATTAGGTTCATGTACGAATTCCTTTTCGATAGGATATGCCGATACCGATAGGATATTCGATTCCAATACCGACACGAGCATATGACGATACCGATAAGATATTCGATTCCAATACCAATCCGATACGGCCGATACCGAATTGATAGGCCGATACTAAGTTAACCGTTCGTGGGTATGTTTTTGTACGTATACTTGAGTACCGATACCGAACCGATAGGCCGATACTAAGTCACAATTAGGTACTAAATTAATTTGGGGGCTGTATTTACAACATATATGGTACTTGGTGCAGAATTGGTTTGAGCAATGAGTCGATACTTAGTTGACCGTTCGTGGATGAACAATCGGCGACATGAGAGCAAGATTGGTTTGACAGATGATTTCAAGACGGACGTTGGGGAATTTCTGAGATACGCCAGTAGCCAACCTTATTTCATGGACGGAAGACTCATAAAGTGCCCTTGTGTCAATTGTCGTAATATACCATTCAGAGAGGTAGATCTCATGAGAGAGCACCTCTACAAGAATGGTTTCGTACCGAACTACAACGAGTGGACGACTTAATGAGAACCTTTGGTTCAGCAATATCAGTCCTCGTTCAATACGGAGGTGGGAGACCCCACTCTTAGAGACCACTTCTAATATCACCATCGAAACTTGGCACGTGAGTTGGTATTTGATGCGGCTTGTGCCGGTACAAGTTTTGATCCGGAGGATCCGAATCCTGTTGCAAAGGAGTTCTATGATATGTTCAACCATGCAGATACTCCGTTATATCCGGGTTGTGATTCTCATTCTGTCATGTCGGTGGTGATGCGATTGTTGAACCTCAAGTCTGATTTTAACTTACCGCAAGAATGCTACGACCGGATAATTCAGTTTGTTAGAGAGTTGCTGCCAAAAGGAGCGAAGGACTTGCCAGAAAACTTTTACAAGTCGAAGATGATGATACGAAAACTCGGATTAGGCTACAAAAAGATAGATTGTTGCCGAAACGGCTGCATGTGGTACTACAAGGAAAATAATGATAAAGACAAATGTATTTTCTGTCACGAGTACCGGTACAAGCCCATTCGGGGCAAAGAAAAATCAACTGCACGAGCAAGGTTGCGTCCCTACAAATACATACAGTTTTTGCCAATCACAAAGAGGCTACAGAGGATGTATATGTCCTCAAATACTGCAGAACACATGACATGGCATAGTAATGAGCGGAAGATGGATGAAGGTGAATTATCTCATCCATCCGATGGAGAGGCATGGAAGCATTTTGACCGATGTCATCCTGGAGTTGCTGTGGAGCCTAGGAATGTTCGGTTGATTTTATGTTCTGATGGATTCACTCCTTTCGGATAGTCGGGGACTCAGTACTCTTGTTGGCCGGTAATTTTGACCCCTTACAATCTACTACCGTGGATGTGCATAAAGACTCCTTATATGTTCTTGACACTTATCATACCAGGTCCAAAAAATCCAAAGAAGAATATCGATATCTACTTGCAGCAGTTTGTGGACGAGTTGAAACAATTGTGGCAGTTCGGCGTTCAGACGTATGATATATTGATAGAGCAGAACTTTCAGATGAGAGCGATGTTGATGTAGACCATCAACGATTTTCCAGCATACGGAATGTTATCTAGGTGGAGTACTCATGGTATTATATCTTATCCGATATGTATGGAAAATAGTAAGGCATTTCGCCTTCAGAATGGAGGGAAAGCTTTTTTTTATTGCCATCGTCAGTTCCTTCCAATGTCGCATCCATGGAGAAGGAAGAGGGACGCCTTTAGAGCTGGTAAACAGAAACTGATTCCTCCCCCGTTGAGATTGACTGGAGATATCGTTTGGACAGAGGTAGAAGATTTGCCGACTGTAAAGGAAGATTCAAGTTCGGGCCATCACTTAGAAGGATTCGGACATAGCCATAGTTGGATGAAGCGGAGTATCTTTTGGGACTTACCTTATTGGAAGGACAATCTCATAAGACACAATCTTGATGTCATACATATTGAGAAAAATGTATTCGACAACATCTTTAATACGGTAATGGATATTAAGGAAAAAACGAAAGACAATCCCAAAGCAAGAAAGGACATGAAATTTTTTTGAAGGCGTCCAGAGTTGCATCTAACACAAAGATTTAATGGTAACTGGGTCAATCCCTCAGCACCATTTACACTGAGTAGGGATGATAAATTGATAATATGCAATTGGATTACAAAGTTGAGATTTCCTGATGGTTACGTGTCGAATTTGGCAAGATGTGTCGATCTCAACGAACGCAAGCTGATAGAGATGAAGAGTCATGATTGCCACGTGTTCATGGAGCGTTTACTTCCTATCGCTCTGAGAGAGGTGCTGCCTTCTCAAGTATGGGGTCCGCTGGCCGAGTTACTATATTCTTTAGAGATTTGTGTTCAAGTAAGTTGACGGTACAACATATGTTTGAACTTGAGGAGAAGATTGTACTGACATTGTGAAAGTTAGAAAAGGTGTTTCCCCTCGACTTTTTTGATAGTATAAAATATGTGTCGATTCATCTTGCATGCGAAGCACGTATCGGTGCTCCCATCCATTATCGATGGATGTATCCATTTGAGAGGTATAAAATATTTAATTATCTATTACTAATAATTATTTTATTCAAACAGATGTAATATTGAATATATTATTTTACATCACCTGAAGAAGAAGGTGGGCAATAAGGCCCACGTAGAAACTTCGATATGCGAAGCATATATTATTGAGGAGGTCTCAAACTTTTGCTCAATCCACTTCGATACATATATCAGAACAAACTGGAATAGAGCACCAAAAAATGATAAAGGTGAGGTCGATGAATTGAATCGTGAAATCTGCACTATCTTCAGTGTTGGTGGCAAGCCTACAAGTGCTTCTAAGTTACGGTGGTTGGAGGACGACGAGTTTGAAGCCGATCATCGGTATATCTGCCTAAATAGTGGTATAGAGGAGATGGAAGATATAGAGAAGGAAGAGACAAATTTTGCTATGTTATACTCCAATTTTGTGATATACTTGTAAAAATTTCTCTAACTTTTCTCGTTGTTATCATAGTATTTTTAGAGCTGAGATAAAAATGGAGAGACCTAGCATTGATGATGATGATCTTGCTAGAGAGGTTGACAGAAAATTTTCGTCGTGGTTCCATAACTATGTAAGGATTAGTAAGTTTTAACTATTCTAAATTCAAATGATCGACGAAAGGACTTTTGTCCTAATGACGTTATGATGCGTGATGTTTTAGGTTTTTCATCCTGGCACACAATTGACCGACGAAAGACTTCGGGCACTAGCTATCGGACAAAGCAAGAGGGTGAAATGTTGGGATGGATATACCATTAATGGCTTCAAATTTAGAACCACTGATAAGCCTATCAATCACTTATTTGTCGATGAGGAGGCTAATTACACAAAGAATTTCGGAGTTTGTGTAAGAGGTTCAGTCTATGACGTCGATCCAGAATTTGACTATTACGGTGTTCTAAGAGATATTGTAGAGCTGGATTACTCTTTTGATACCCAAATTGTGTTATTCAAATGTGATTGGTTCGACACAACACCCAAGCAAGGATGGAGAATTGACAAACAGTTTGGATTTATTGATATAAAATACGGAAAAATATATGTAGGTTTCGAACCGTTTGTGTTGGCTAGTCAAACGGTCCAAGTGTACTACACGAGTTGTCCTAGTCGACGACGCACTACTCGTGATTGGTGGGCTGTATGCAAAACTAAAGCAAGAAATACATATAATATTGGAGATCAAGCAAACCAGGAGGATGAGGTAGTCATGCCTCAACCAATATATATGAGTTTAGCCGGCGTTGACGACATGGAGGTTGACGTTACTGTAGAGGATGATATAGTTGACGAAGAGCTTGACATAAAGAACTTACGTCATGTAGAGGAGAAGTCTAAAATGGGCGTATCGGATGAGGAGAAAAAAATTGAAGATGAAGGTGAAAGTGGAAGTAATAGTGAAAATAAAGAAGATGAAGATGAAGAAGAAGATGAAGAAGATTAGTACGTATTACCTATTAGATTTGTATTGATTATTTGTATCAACACACCTTTATTTAATTTTTATTAGATTTGCATTGATTATTTGTATTATCACATCATTTTTTATTTCTTTTAGATTTACATATGGCGGGACGAGGCCGTACACGTCGACTTCAAGGATCTGGGTCGACCCGCCCTCTTGCTCCTACTCCTCCTAGTACTCCGGCTGCAGATCGCAGAGGAGTTAGCGAGAACGATTTGGTTGATGAGGAGGATGGCTTATCTCCGTCGTTTACTCGTTTTTCGGTCGACGGAGCTAGCCCTGATATTCCTTCATCATCTACTCCTACCGGTGTTGGTGCCCCGTCTTCTACGCCGGAGACTACACCTGTCGCTCCTGTAGGAACCCTAGAGGGGGGTGAATAGGGTCAAGCTAACTAATCAAGCACTTAGCACAAGCTAATTGGCAATTTAAAAATATAAGTGCAAGAGAAGAAGCAAACACAATACCGACATCCGATGTATCCTGGTATCCTCCTAAGAGGCAGTCCAGTCCCGGAACTCTCTCCGGCTTTAATCCACTATTTGAGCAAATAGTTACACACGAGTTTGGATCCGAAGAACTCGCCAACTTCTTACACAAGAGCTTTAATCCGAAGGGCTCTCCGACTTCAACCGAGAGTTTGGATACGAAGACTCCCCAACTTCAACCGAGAGTTTGGATACGAAGACTCTCCAACTTCAACCTTTCATAATAGGTTTTGATCTCCTTATAAAATATGATAAAGATCTCACTTTTCAACTCAATAACTCTAACACAATTTGTAGATGGCAAATGAAGGCTTTGTAGAGTTGTATGTGGATAAGCTTTGGTGGTTTGGAAATTTTTAGGCTCAAAGCATCAACCTTGAATGAAGGGGTTCAAGGCTATTTATAACCAAAGCATTGAAAAGAGCTCAAGGCAACTTTTCAGTCCACGAACCGTCATACCGTCGGTATGATCCGGCATACCGGCGGTATACCGGTCTGGGATTGCAACGGCTAGAAATATAGCCGTTGGGATCATTAATGGCTGAAAATCCGACCGTTGGAATTTCAACGTTTCGGAAGCGGTATACCGTCGGTATGGACCGGTATGCCGGTTTTGTAAACAGAAACTTTCTGTGAACAAAAACTGGTATACCGTCGGTATACACCGGTATACCGTCGGTATGCCGTTTTCCACCAAAAATGATCCTGGGCTTATTTCTGCCCTAGCTTTCGATTTTGCCATCCATTTCTTGTGTTTACAATAATTCCTAAGACTCATTACAGACTCCAGATAAACTTAGACAGGTACAGGCTTCTTTAGAGTCTTGAAATGATGATGGCATGGCTTGGCTTCTTCCTTTGATAGGTGCTGGCTTTTTCCCTTGGCGGAAGCTGTCCAAAGATATCCAGTTTGTAAAAACTGAATACCTTTCGGAGGCTTCGCCCCCGAACCCCCGACGAGGGGCGCTGCCCCCTCGACTCCCGTCCGTTGACCGGGCAGCGGAACCCCCGGTGCGTGGCTCCAGAGATGTCGTCGGGTGGTTCAGAGAAATCTTGTGGAATCCGTCGTCTTTGGCCCACCATGATTTCTTCATAGCATATGTCCACATTTGATCTTGCAAATTGCTTTTCTGCAAATATATGTTAGACGAACAAAGCAATATACATGTAGCAAGTATGATAAGATAAAGCACATTAGGACTATGCAAAGTTTAAGTATAGGTGCTACGGTGATAGCATAAAAGTTAGTGATATCATAATGATTAAACTTAATTGAATGACCACAATCAAAAACATAGTTTTGATTTTGGCAACTCGATTAAATTTAAGATAGATAAGCTCATATCACTAAAATGTAAACCAATAGGCATATATCACCAAAGGTATAAGAATAAGTAGAAATGGTATAGTGATAGTATAAAGATTAATGATAATGAAATGCTAAACTTAACATATTAACCATATTCAAAAACATGATACAATCATTGGGCTAACAGCTCCTACTGCGGCGAACCCATATCCTGGCCTTTTGGTCAACCGTGGAGTGTACATACGTCGACCAGGATTTGCAGACCCCCTACTCTGCCAGAGCGGCCAGCCAACATCACTTGTCCCGAGCTGTGGGCCGATGGAACGACGTAAGTATATAAGTGTTAGTAGACACATTTATTCATACTCTATTTATTATCTAATTGTACATTGTTTTGTTTATTTCAGGTTCTTTTCGGTCCAGGCTAGTAGAGATTTGGGGGAGTTGATGCGTCGTCAATTCCATGGTTCCTATCTTAACTTCGGGGACATCCCACTTAATAGACGATTCATTTGGCTCAAGATGCTTGAGGTATGTCTAAATAATATCGTCTTTGTTTACAACATATACTCCAATATTTGCTCATTTGTTTTTATTTATCCTTATTTGCAGAAGTTGTACTGGTGGCCGGCGCACAGAGATCAGGCGATACAAAAGTGCTACAAGTTCGTCGCCAGCAAGAGGTTGAGGGATATGGTCAATGACCAGAAGGCGTTGGCTCTACTAAATAGTGCTCTTCATAAAGAGTGGTTGAAGGAGGAATTCTGGGAGGAGATGAAGAAGAAGATGGACACTCTGGCATATAAGGCCAAGTGTGAGAAGGCAAAGGCTTCCCGTGCTAAGGGTGGTCACCACACGAGTGGATCCATCCCAATTTCAGAGCATTATCGACGGCGGGTGAGTATTCTTATTTGTTATTTCTTCGATTGTTTAATTTTAATGTTTAGATATAAATTCATGTTTAATTGTTACAGTGCGAGGAGGTCGTCAGGGGAGGCGGAGACCCGAACGCCGTAGACTTTTCTAAAGTTTTCGAGCGTACCCATAAGCGAAATAAGGATGGGAAGATCGTAGATGATCAGGCGACCAAAGCCTATGTAAGTTTTCCAAGTCCTATATCTAATTACATTTCTTCTTTGTCTTTACGTACTTAACTATATTTATGAATCATAACCCTAACTAGCATTATAAATCAAAGAATAGTTTAGGAGACGTATGAGAACGTAACCATAACAATACTTAATAGTAACTAAAATACCAATATTAACTCTAAATCTATTCACCTATATAAATATAGGAGACGTATGAGACTTTAGAGAGTCGAGTCGGTGAGGGAGGGACTGCCGAGGGGGGAGCTGGGACTAGTCAGCCACCGACGCCGGCTGTGAGGAACGACTTGTGGATACAAGCCGTCGGTAGAGGGAAAGGGGGAAGCGTGTACGGTATCGGATCGTTGGCATCCCAGCCATCCGTTTATTCCAGAGCTCCTCTATCTCCACCACCTCCACCTCCACAGACCGACGATGCTGCCGACGCCTACACTTTGCGGCAGATTACACAGATTTTGGTAGACCTACAAGATCAGGTAAGCCAGATGAGCGGAGTTCTAATCACATCAGGTCTGATTCCTGCTGCCACTGCACCGGCTCCAGCTTCGACCTCAGCACCTCCGGCAACGACTGCTACTCCGACCACAACGCCTACTACACTGGCTCCTTCTCCGACCACAGTGCCTCTTGTCGTGCCATCGACTCTTCCGGAAGTTCCTGCCCAGGACGTACAGCGGATTGTCACTTTGGTCATGGGGCAGTTATATGCATGCGGACGGCCTGCTATACCTCCGCCACCTCCTCCACTATCAGTTTGATTTTTATTTTTTTTGTTGTATTTGACGATGAGTTTGTATGAACTTTAGGGGTTTGATCGATAAGTTTATGTACTGTTGAACATATTTGTGTATATGTACTATATTGCGACTGTTGGACGAGTTTGTATCAGTTTGAGTTGTTTGGATAGGCAATTGGAGTTCAATGTAATGTATATATTGGTGCTTGGGTTAATTTTTGTATATATTGGGGTTATATTTAATGTATATCATTTGAGTAATGTATATCTATATTCACAGGTTTGAGCAAAGCTAGAACAATTTAGCCTGGCAATAATAAAAAATTTAACGACTAACCAGCGAGGATTAGCGACGGAAGTCTGGTAAATTTGCATGTTAGCGACTGACTACCAACTAATTAGCGACGAAAATCTGAAAATATTTTCGGTTTAGCGACGGATATTTCCGTCGCTACCTTTCTGTCTGACACCAAAAGCATATCAGAAGAGTCAGCGACGAAAATTTTCGTTGCTGAGCTTCTGGAAAATTTGGTATTTTGGCTCACTAAAAAATGTCGACAATCCGTCGGTAATATGTCGCTGTGTTTGCCGACGTTTATAGTTCGTTGCTAATCCGTCGCTATATTTAGTCGGTGATTCCGTCGGTAATCCGTCGCTATAGCGACGGTACCGTCGGATTTGTTATAGCGACGTCATGTTTATCGACGTCCAGTTTCCGTCGGTAAAAATATTTAGCGACGGAAAATACGTATTTAGCGACGAAAACGTCCGTCGCTAAATACCAATATTTTTGTAGTGACCATAATATTCTTCAGGAATATGGTAAGTCCTTCAGGAATATGGTAAGTACGACTTACAATGCCTCGTTAAAGACCTTTCGAAGAAAAAAAATCAGCGGAATAAAATCTCATCGAAGAAAAAAGATTACAATGCGCAAAGACATGCTTGAAGATATCTCCATCAACATCTTCAGGATGCTTGCATCTACATGATGCTCCCCCTCAAAAAAAATTATATTTTTATATCAATTCAAATAAAAAAATCAACCTCCTAATACATTTGAATTTACATCTCACCCCAATACTTTCTTCTGCCTATACATTTATACAGATTATATATCCTCATCTTTTGCCTATATATTTATATGCGTTATCCTCAAATTCTCATGAAGTGTTGTAGGTCTATGTGTGATTTTTGAAAGCTCGTAACTCTTCCGATACGTTGAAGCGATAAATTATATCCATACGCAATCTTTGTTTACTTTATTAAGTGTCACGATGATTTGTCAAGATTTCCTCTGTGGCTGATCTTTGTAATACTTCAGTATGGTAACTATGGTTAAGAAAATATATCGTGTTTGTGATATTCTCTTATGGAGATCAAATAAATATCTCGTATCTGCATATCTCATAAGATCAAAACATTCATATAAATTAGATAAATTTTTTTGTGCTTTATGTCATTTCAGTGTCTGTGTAGGTGCATATCAGTAGTTTTACATAAAAATATTACGCTGAGTGAATGACAATAAAAAATTTTGTACTTATCTTCTTTAAATATGGTACTTCAAGACACATAACATGTTCTTTTCTTGTTTAAGTCGAAATAAGTCCCATTGACCTAACCACTCTAGTTGTACTGAGTGGATGACTGCTACTTATATATATTAAATCTTTTCAAGAGATCTTATATTTGGGAGATCTTTTCAGAAGATTTCTCTTCGAAAGATTATTTCTTCTGGAGGAGATTTCTCCTTTCGAGAGATTTATCTCTTTTGGATATTATTTCCAAACTCTTTGTGAGGTATTTTCAATGGCTATTTATAAGGGCACATAAAAAGTTTATCAGGGCTAGCCAAAAGCAAACTTTAATTTATTTACAAGTTTGCCATTGAAAAAATTACTCAGGGCTAGCCAACATGTGAGTATATAAGTCAACTTTTTTTTTTTGCTCTCCTCTCTTTCCTCACAAGAAGAAGAAGAAGAAGAAAAAGAACAAGAACAAGAACATCAATTTTTCCAAACCTAGTTTTTTGATTTTTTGCTCTCTTCTAATTTCTCAGATCTCTTTCTCCAAACCTCCAAACCCTAGTTTATTTTTCTTCTTCTTGTTTGGGCATTATGGATGAAACCCTAGTTGTAGAAGAAATTGGGTTATCAAATCTATTAGTCTATTAACCAATTTTTCTTTATTAATAGAAGAATTTTGCATGAAGTTGTAGAAGAAAACTATGGAAGAAACCCTAGTTGTAGAAGAATTGGGTTCATGTCAGGACTGCCACAATTTCTGACAGTCCTAGAAGTGTTGAGCACTGCCAAAAATTGTGGCAGTCTTGAAATAGACTCGATGTACAACAGGACTGCCACAATTGCTGGCAGTCCTAGAAGTACTAAGGACTGCCAAGAATTGTGGCAGTCCCGAAAGGGACATGCTCTACAGCAGGACTGCCACAATTTCTGGCAGTCCTAGACATATTGAGGACTGTCAGAAATTGAGGCAGCCCTGAAAGGAACTTGCTGTACAACAAGTCCCTTTTGAGGACTGCCACAATTTCTTGCAGTCCTAAAGTCAAAATTCCTGAATGAAAAAAACATGTTAGGGTTTATTTCAATCTTGATAATAGAGTAAAATATCATTTTAGGGTTTATTTTCATGCATTCTTTGTGAGGAAAGAAGTATTTAAGCTTTGTTTCATGCATTTTAGGGTTTATTTAATTTTTTGAGTGCCATCGAAATTGAAAATGATAAGGAAACTAAAATTTTGATGGAGATGGTGATGATGGAAATGGTGGAGAAGAAGAAGAAGAAGAAGAAGAAGAAGAAGAGAAGAAAACTAGAATTTTGATGGAGATGTGAGAATGAAAATGGTGGAGAAGAAGAAGAAGATGGATAGAAGAAGAAGAAGAAAGCTAGGATTTGTGAAGAGAGAGAGTGAAATTTAGAAACAAGATTGATTTTTGAGGTTTGGGGGGTGTGGGGTTTGGACAGCCCCCCTAAGTGGAATATTTGGATAGCCCAAGTAAAATCTTCTCAAACATTGACTAGCACTAATCCTGGCTAGCCCTGATAAACTTTTGGTGTGCCCTTATAAATAGCCATTTTCAATCTCTTCGGGAGATATTTCTAATATCTTCGGGAGATCTTCTCCTCGGGAGGTATTTTTCAATCTCTTCACGAGATAGTGTCATGTATATAGATGGTCGCTTTGAGAAGTCCATTCAAGAATTTTCTTTATATTAGAATATACTTGAACATTTAGGATAATCATTATATCCTTTTATGGACAGATACTCAATGAGCCTATAATATCACATTCTTTCGGAGATTTTAGTCACATTCTCTCGAATGGTTTTAGTCCATATATGGCTTGTTTTGCAAATCCTTCGAAAATATCCTGGTAATTTTAATCCTATAGAGATTTCATGTATATCTTTTTGTCTAGGTTATCATGAACGAAGAATATGTTTATTTATATTCTATTCATGGTCATTTCGATAATCCTTGAACGACTTCTATACATTTGGATTTCATTCTTAAAAACACCCACTTAAAACATACCAGATTTATTCCTTTTGGATTTTGTCTTATAGGACAGAACACTCCATATTTTACAAGAAAATGTAGTTCTACTTGTATCGCATCTTTCTAGTTTTGGCCAATGTTATCAATTACAACATTTAAGGATTATTCGTTGTTCAGTGTTATCCTTTATTTTTATCACCATTTTTATTCTCATTTTCTAATGTCATCTATGACAAATTCTTCTCGATTCCAAATTTTTCTTCAATATATGTAAAATATAGGTTGTTAGGTATCGATACCTCTTTCTCAGTTTCTTCTGGGTTCTGAAGCACATCCTCAACCACAACAATATACTCTGTTTTTGAGAAATTCGATCTTTAGTTCACGACATCTTCCGGATCGTCATGAACTTTCTCTTCAAGAGAAGGATCTTTCTCTTTAGGATATGCTACTTCAGAAGCTGCTTCTTCAAGAACAGAAGGATGTGTTATAATATTATTCAGTCTTTTCTTCTGTAGAGCTGATTCTTTAGAACCTGTAGTATGTACACGTTCTTTACATAGAACTGATTCATTTTATTGCCTTTATTTAGTTCTTTTGATATTTACTTCTATTCTAGAAGGTACATTCATAGTTGGTATATGTGACCTAGCTACTTATTACAGACATCGATTAATTCATTTGCAATGACTTACAAGAGATAATTTTTTAATTTAGTCGAGATGAGATAAAGTGGAAGTATGCCACGACAATTCATGTTCTTCTGGAACGATGTTCACGACGTTCTTCTGGAGCAAGATATTTATTAATTTTCTATCTTCCTTTTATCTCCCCTTAACGGTAGGAATCTGATGTGGGCCCACCCATCATCACATACGCCCGTCGTCGGAGACGTGGAGTTTAGGCCCAGGCCCACTGTTTAGGCCTTTTTCTGTATTTAGTCATAAAGGGGCCTTTTCTGTTATTTAGTTATAAAGGGTATTGTGGTCTTTCACCACAATAATCCCTTTAGGATTTTGTTTCCCTTTTCTATTTATAGCTAGGGCTAGCCGTCTTTAGTTTTCATGCTTGTATTGAGAAAACTCTCGCAAGTGTCAATGAAGAAGGATTTATTACTTTGATCCGTTCATCAAAGTTGGGAGTTTTGTTCTTTTTCTATATAAAAGATCATTCTATTTCTATTCCTCTTGGTTATTTGTTGGGTTTGGTGAACCGATTAAGTCGATTCACATCATTTGGTATCAGAGCTTTCTACGAGCCATGGCCGATGGAACAAGAAACACGATCGATGAGAAGATCCGAGGTCTTCGAGAGGACTTCACCGCCGAGATCGAGGGTTTGAAGAAATCGATGGAGGTCGCCGCGAAGGATCAAGCGTCCACGAATCTAGAGATCCGCACGGAGATGCGGGATATGCGGAAGGAGTCGACGACAATCATGATGCTTTTACAAAATATTTCAAAAAAGATCAATGGCGGCGAAGCGGAGGCGGCGCCGACCCAAACCCTAGGCGACCAACTAGGGTTTGTGCAAACGGAGGGGGAGACGACCGAGGATCGCGGCGGGCCGGCCGACGGGCGGTGGCCCGCACCCGCCGCCACCACAGCGCCGCCGGACGGGGCGCGGGCGGCCGAGGAGCAGCGCCGGACGGCGGCAGACGGGCGCGGGAGCCACGCCGCCGACCGCACCAGCCCGGGCGGGGCCGCGGGCGTGGGAGGCGGGCGCTGGCCGGCCGCCGACCGCCACCCCTGGCCGGTCGGGGCCGCGGGAGCCCCCGGCGAGCGACCGTGGCCGGGCGCCGGCGACCCGTACGGTCCCGGCGGATCGGCTCCGCGCGCGGGAGAAACCCTAGGGTTTGGGGCCTCCTTCGGGGGTCGGACGATGATGACGAACCACGGAGATAGGTTCGCGGGCCCGGGGAGGGGCTTGGCGGGAGTCCCGGCGTGGACGGGAGGAGCGGAGCCCCCAGGAGGAGCGAGGTACGCCGGAGGCAGCAATTTTTTTGGGGGAATGGCGGATTCCGCCAACTTCCAGAGAGGGGACTTTCCCCCACGACGACCACCACGGGCGAGGGCAGTCGGTGACTACAGGGGCCCGGTGGAGGAGTGGGGTGAGCAGATCTGTGGGCTGACGAGCGGTATGAGGAGGGTGACAGGGGCCCATACGAGACCCAGCGGAGAGATACACACCGCTGGGAAGGAGGACGAGGCCGAGAGGATATGCAGCACGGTGACCTTGGCGCGGATCGCCGGCTGAAGAAACTGAAGCTGCCCACGTTCGAGGGCGAGAACCCGGACGAGTGGATCTTTCGAGCGGAGCGCTATTTCGAGATCATGGAGCTGACCGAAGCAGAGGTCCTCAGGTGCATTGGGATTTATTTTGAGGGCCAGGCCCTGGCATGGTATCGGTGGAGAATGGCGAGGACCCCGTTCACCAGCTGGGCGGAGCTGACGGGCTACATTTTAGACCGCTTCCAGGAGACAGCTTCGGGTGATTTCTACGAGCAGTGGTCGTCGCTACGCCAGGAGGGGACAGTTCGAGACTTCGTCGCGAAGTTCGAGCTATTATCTGGACGCGTTCGGGGGGTGTCGGACGAGTTGCAGATCGGAATGTTTATGAAGGGTTTGAAACCCTCCATACGAGCGGAGCTCACGCTGCAGAGTCCGCGATGCTTGGAAGATCTCCTCCGCCTAGCCCACAAGGCCGAGGAGAAGTTGGCAGAGGAGAAGCGCCTCAAGGGCGCTTGGGGGACGACGGGGCAGCGCAGCCAGGCAGGGACAGTTCTTCCTCGACCAGCGGTGGGGGCACCAGCACCAGCCCCGCCACCGGTACCGCCTAGACCCACGGGCGGAACAGGAGGAGCCGCAGTACCAGGGAGACGCCTCTCCGAGGCCGACATGAGGGCGAGAAGGGCGGCTGGCCTATGTTTCCGATGCGACGAGAGATTCACCCCCGGTCATCGATGTGCGAGCAAGTTGCTGCAAATCGTGATTCTACCGGACGAGGAGGAGGATGCCGAGGAGGTAGAGGCCGCTGTTGCGCCAGAGGCGGGAGAGGAGCAGGAGCATGTGCATATGGATGTGGCTGAGGTGACCCTCAACTCCGTGGTAGGGTTTACTCCGAACCATACCATGAAGTTAGCAGGGAAGTTGGGAGAGCAGACGGTGACAGTGCTGATCGACAGTGGGGCCACCCACAACTTCATCTCGCGACGACTGGTCGATCGGCTCGGTTTAGAGTTGAGTACGGTGGAGAAGTTCACGGTGTTGCTGGGCACCGGGAAGGTGGAGGAGAGCAAGGGCCTCTGCAAGGGGGTGTCGCTCTCACTGCAGGGCTGTCAGCTGACGGAGGACTTCCTACCATTGGAGTTGGGCAATGTAGACATCATATTGGGAGTCCAGTGGCTGAAGACCCTCGGGGAGATGAAGGTGGACTGGAAGCGTCTGCGGATGGAGTTTCGGGAGGGCGACGCGGCGGTGGTGCTGAACGGGGATCCGACTCTCTGTTTTTCTATGGTGGCTTTCAGCGCCATTACTCGGGCGTTGCGGACAGGAGGAGAGGGGTACTTGGTCGAGCTCCAGGGGTTCTCGGGCGAGGAGGCGACTCACGGGGAGACACCAAGGAAGGTAGAAGCGGTGCTGGAGCAGTACCCCGAGGTCTTCCAGAGCCCGCAAGGGCTACCTCCGATCAGAGGACACGAGCACTCGATCGTACTCCGAGGGGAGGGGGCACCGGTGAGCGTGCGTCCCTACAGGTATCCGCATCTGCAGAAGGACGAGATAGAGCGGATGGTTCGGGAGATGCTGCAGGCGGGGGTGATCCAGCCTAGTGTGAGTCCTTTTTCATCACCAGTACTGTTGGTGAAGAAGAACGACGGGAGCTGGAGATTTTGCGTCGACTACCGGGCGTTGAATAAGGAGACAGTCGCGAACAAGTTCCCTATTCCGGTGATCGACGAGCTGCTAGACGAACTGCATGGGGCGGTTGTCTTTTCGAAGATCGACCTTCGTGCAGGGTACCACCAGATCCGGATGCGGCCGGAAGATGTGTCGAAGACGGCGTTCCGGACTCACGAGGGACATTATGAGTTTCTGGTTATGCCTTTTGGACTGACCAA
Source organism: Iris pallida (assembly GCA_029216955.1). Classification (NCBI taxonomy): domain Eukaryota; kingdom Viridiplantae; phylum Streptophyta; class Magnoliopsida; order Asparagales; family Iridaceae; genus Iris; species Iris pallida. Next base: position 9,900,785 of record JANAVB010017598.1, read on the forward strand.
CGCTCCTTCGACCTTCCAGGCATTGATGAATAAGGTATTCCAACCCTATCTTCGCAGGTTCATCTTAGTATTCTTCGACGACATCCTCATCTACAGCCGAAGCATGGGGGAGCACACTGACCACTTGGGGATAGTGTTCCGGGAGTTGCTTACGCATCAGCTATACGCCAACCGAAAGAAGTGCAGCTTCGGTTTGGCGTAGGTGGAGTATCTGGGGCACGTGGTGTCGGCGGAGGGGGTAGCAGCGGACAGGACGAAGATTGCGGCCATGTTAGATTGGCCCGTGCCCACTACACTACGGGCCTTACGCGGCTTCCTGGGGTTGACGGGCTACTACAGGAAGTTCGTCAAAGGGTACGGCACTATCGCTCGGGCCCTTACGGAGCAGCTGAAGAAGGAGGGCTTCCAGTGGGGAGAAGAGGCCACTAAGGCCTTTGAGGCGTTGAAGGTCGCCATGACGACAGCACCCGTGCTAGCATTACCCGACTTCAGCAGAGCGTTTGTGGTGGAGACGGACGCCTCGGGATATGGCCTCGGGGCGGTACTCATGCAGGAGGGGAGACCCATAGCCTATTTTAGTCAGGTACTATCTGCTAGAGCCCGACTGAAATCGGTCTATGAGAGGGAGCTGATGGCGATCGTTTTGGCGGTGCTGAAGTGGAGGCCTTACCTGTTGGGACGGGAGTTTGTGATACGGACCGATCAGAGGAGCCTCAAGTACCTCCTCGAGCAGCGGCTGGTGACTGAGGAGCATCAGCATTGGTTGTCCAAGCTGGTCGGGTATCGATTCACGATCGAGTACCGTCCAGGGCTGGAGAACAAGGCGGCGGATGCTCTATCTCGACGGGAGGAGGTGATCGACCTGGGCGCCCTATCACGTCCTATATGGCGAGATTGGGAGCCGATGTTGCAAGAGGCAGAGCAGGACAGAGAGCTGCAGCAGATACGGCAGCAGATAGAGGGCGGCGATGGCGCTCCAGCAGGCTACACGTTAGCGGGTCGTCGTTTGCTCTACCAGGGGAGGATGGTGCTGCCGAAGACTTCGGCCTTTATTCCCGTTTTATTCCAGGAGTTCCATAGTTCTGCGACAGGAGGCCATTCGGGGGTTCAGCAGACTTATCAGCGGATGGCCAGAGAGGTGTTTTGGCCCGGGATGCGACGGGCCGTCGCACGATTGGTAGCCGCTTGTGACGTCTGCCAACGTCACAAGTATATGGCTATGGCCCCAGCAGGATTATTGCAGCCACTGGCCTTGCCGGAGCGGGTTTGGGAGGATGTTACCATGGACTTCATCGACGGGCTACCACGTTCCGAGGGGTACACGGTGATCATGGTGGTGGTGGACAGGCTAAGTAAGTATGCTCACTTCATTCCCCTGAAGCATCCTTACACGGCCGTTACTGTAGCGACGGCGTTTCTTCGGGAGGTGATCAGGCTCCATGGGGTACCCGCATCCATTATCTCGGACCGGGACAAGGTATTCATGAGTATTTTCTGGCGGGAGTTATTTCGGGTTCACGGTACGGTCCTGAAGAGGAGTACCGCATATCATCCCCAGACTGACGGCCAGACGGAGGTCGTTAACCGCAGCGTCGAGACCTACTTGCGGTGCTTCGCCTCTGATTCTCCCCGACAGTGGCACAGTTGGCTGGCTTGGGCGGAATACTGGTATAATACTTCGTACCACTCACGGGCGGGGACGACGCCGTTCCGGGTGTTGTATGGTCGCGACCCGCCCCCCTTGGTACGATTCGGAGACGCCCAGACACCAGTAGGGCAGGTGGAGGAGTATATGTTGACCCGGGACGGGGTCTTGGAGGAGCTGCGGAAGCATCTGTTGCGGGCACAGCAGGTGATGCGGGCACAGGCAGACAGGCATCGTCGGGACGTCAGCTTTCAGGTAGGGGACATGGTTTATCTCAAACTACGTCCCTATCGACAGCGCTCGATGGCGAGGAGGCCGAATGAGAAGTTGGCGGCTCGATACTTTGGTCCTTATCCAGTGGTGGCTCGGGTGGGGCAGGTGGCTTATCGTTTGGGGCTACCAGACACATCATCGATTCATCCTGTCTTCCACGTATCTCAGTTGAGGAAGGCGATTGGGGATCAGGCAGCATCCCCCACCCTTCCTCCGACGCTCACGGAGGACATGGAGGTACAGTTAGAGCCCTTGGCAGTACGAGCTATCCGACGAGGACCCGGCCAGACGAAGGAGGTCCTGATTCATTGGGTCGGCCTGCCAGACTGTGACGCGACCTGGGAGGATTCTGCGAGCTTCCAGACGCAGTTTCCAGATTTCCACCTTGAGGACAAGGTGGCTCTGTTAGGGGGGGGTATTGATGTGGGCCCACCCATCATCACATACGCCCGTCGTCGGAGACGTGGAGTTTAGGCCCAGGCCCACTGTTTAGGCCTTTTTCTGTATTTAGTCATAAAGGGGCCTTTTCTGTTATTTAGTTATAAAGGGTATTGTGGTCTTTCACCACAATAATCCCTTTAGGGTTTTGTTTCCCTTTTCTATTTATAGCTAGGGCTAGCCGTCTTTAGTTTTCATGCTTGTATTGAGAAAACTCTCGCAAGTGTCAATGAAGAAGGATTTATTACTTTGATCCGTTCATCAAAGTTGGGAGTTTTGTTCTTTTTCTATATAAAAGATCATTCTATTTCTATTCCTCTTGGTTATTTGTTGGGTTTGGTGAACCGATTAAGTCGATTCACATCAGAATCATGCTTTAAGATATTTCATGTTAAAGAATCTAAATAAAGAAATCAACATAATCAAACATGAAATGAACATAACATCGTACATCCCAAAACAATATTTATGTTAATGTTTAATAAATTGGAAAATAAAATATAAATTAAATTGAGACATGATTCAAGCAGTAATATGTACCCAATATTGTTTATAATATCCGCATATGCACACATTAATGTAGAACGTCCTAACTTCAATTCTAGGTTAAAAGAAAAATATTGCAGGTGCAAAATTATAATATATACCTATGACATGTGGGGTTATTTTCCTTTAAAGGAACTATTGTTTTTGAAATTAATTAGCATCTAACCTTTTTCGCATGTCTGACCTTTCTCGTATTAAGAATATATACAAAGAGAGAATAGGATAAAGGTGGTTATAGATAGGGATAATGACATTTATATTTGGGTTTATCCACAAATCACAACAATTTCCTTGTATGTTGGATTATTATTTCCAACCATGACAAATACATAAAGATGCTAAGGATGCATTTTGAAAAAAACACAAAGGCTACTTATAATGTAGCCCATGGATAATATTTGGCTATTATCAATGAGGTACTAAAATGTATTTTCTAAATTAAGATTGAGGGAGGGTACATGACTATACAAGTTAACATATTGGCTAGATCTACACCGTTACCGTACATGGCTGCAAATGAATTGTTACTACGATGTTACACTATTAATTGTAGAAACAACCAAACTAAGTTATTGTACACCATTTGTTGTATATAAGCAAGAACCATAAAAATATGATCATAAAGGTTAAGATGCCTAGTATTCAAGTGCAATTGCTTAATAATTTGATAGAATAGCTCATTAGTTGATGCATGCCATGACTATACAAGTTAACATCTTTAGCTAGAATTACGCTCTTATCATACATGGTTGCAAATGAATTGTTACTAAGTTGTCACACTAGTAATTGTAGAAACAACCAATGTAAGTTTTTATACACCATTTGTTGTATATAAGCAAGAACCATAAAAATATGATAATAAAGCTTAAGACGCCTAGTATTCAAGTGCAATTGTTCAATAATTTGATATAATAAATCATTAATTGATGCATGCATTTCCAAAATATCCCCAAAGATGCAAACCCTCTAATTTTTATAGGGAGAACTCAAATGATTGAACTGGTTCACAAGTTCAACATTTTAGAATTTTGGGAGATATGACCATGCATATATGAATGAGAGAGAAATAACAATAAGCTGCCTCCAATACACTTAAACAAGAAACATGCACAAATCAATATACAATTACTATAAACAATACCCTCACATTAGCTACTAGTGCAAGTAGATGCTAAGTTACCTGATTAAGACAGTTCCAGGAAGTACACATTGCTGAGACATAAGTTTAGAGCCCATAATTGAACGAACACAAAATATAATCAGATACACACCTCAGTTTACAGCTGAATCAAATCATTTCCCCTCCGGCACTTAAATCCAATTGAATTTAGTCAAGAGTTCAACAGTAACCAAGTGCACTATGGTCACCCATCTGAAAACTGAATAGCACTAGAATTTGCCAACCAAGTCCCTTCATTTGAACACACACACTAAAACCTGTATATTTTTGTTGTTTTATCCAGAGAAACTGGAACCTTACTAGAACTGCTGCCAACTTCAAAAGGTATTGTTGAATGATGAATCAAACTCTCATTATCTTGATCTGTACATTGACTGGGCTTTAGAATATGCTTTGCTCCTGCAATCAATTTGACAGGCCCTGATTTCAACTTGCCATCCAGTTCCAAAGAACCGAACTTTGAGGAACTTCCAAATGAAATTTTATTCTTACTGATTATTGGATGGCCTTCATCGATTCTTTTATACTGAGAACTAGGCTTCTTGGTAGTTTCTGCGCCATAAGGAATGTATCGATGTAGTTCTCTTCTTCTTGGTCCTATTGGAATGTAAGAGTTCCAATGCGTTGTTTGATTAGGCTTCTTCACTGGTCTCATGAATCCATCACATCTATCTGCAGACCTTTTTCTTGACTCTTGATCCTCAACATACTTAAAATTGGAACTTGCATCTTTTTTGTGCGTAATGTTGCTTGTGTAAGAACCGTTAGCTGTAGGATAGGAATAGCTTGTTGGATAGGCTGGTACAAGTGAAGGTTGAGCTAAAGACGCTGGACTAGGGGAGACAACTGCATTTGTGTTATACACAGGAAAAGAAAATGTTGACGTCGAATATGTAGAAGGAAAGGTAAGGAGGTTAGTCGTAGTAGTTGGACTAGGTTGGTGTCTAGCAAATCGATCAGAATAAGGACAAGAATTATTTTGATTTTTCCTCTGTTCTTTTGGATTTAAGAGCCATTGAGGAATGTGGGAAGATGAGGGAGCAGATGATGGTCCAAAATTTTTTCCATGACCTTGATTTTCAAAAGGGGGACACAAAATTGATGATGATGTGCTGTAAGGAAGGTTCTGGCTAGGCTTGCAATGAGTAGAACCTAGCAGCATATGTTGATAAACATCACGAGCATGTGATGCCACTCCAGGAATTTGATGACCCATCTCAACCGGCTCAGTTGCTGAATTGCAGATGGATGATGCACTATACAATGCTTGACGGTGATGATAAATTTCATCCATCGACATCCTTTGTTCTCGGCAGTCAAAAGGCATACGATAATCAAAAGGCATTTGTTCAGAGCTAGATTGAATTGCTGAAAAATGAAGGCTACCTGGAGCTGCTAATTGCTGAAAAGGATTTCCATTTGATGTCCCAGGTGATGAATGTGCAACCCATTCCTGCTGGGGCCATCTAATGCATTGGGGCTTATCAGGCACTCCTACGAAGGAACATTGTTGAGTAACAATTTCTTTCTCTCTCCGCATACTTCCATCACAGTAACCTTGGCATTCATTACTTATTTTACCAACAGTAACATTCTTTCCCATCAAACGCATTGTGGGTGGGCCAGCCGGCTGATTCCTATCCAGACTTCCCTCTTTATGAAACTTATCGTTCCCTCTCGAGTTATGAGTTTGATACTGATCCAAGCACCCACAATAAGAAACGTTTATCTGGTCAGGGTTGTGATCCTTCAGTGACTCATGCCCCGGGATTTGCCTTCTTTCAAAATTTTGCATCCCTGTAATACCCAATCCAGATACCAGTTGTCTGCTAGCAGTACAGTGCTCATCTGGGAACCATTTCGATCGATCTTTTTCACATAGTGGTAGGCCAGAAAACTTTGCTTTCATGTTCCCGATATCCTTGTTACTTTTAGCATCAGAAAATCTAGGAATTTGAAAGTCTTGGAGAGAACCGACTTCTGTATTTTGCTTCTTCAATAGGTCCCTAAACCCATACTCACTGCTTGAATACAACTTCATGAGTTCTCCCTGTGAATTAAGAGGCAAACCAATAAAATCCTCATTGATGCACTTGTCTCTGTGGTTGGGTATAGAATCTGTTGAGCGCCTTGATTCCCTGAGTGTATTTGATCCAACAGAGGAGCATATACTACTCATAATATCATTTGATGGGAAATTACCCTTTCGCTTGAGATCTGGACTGCAGCTAATATAATCCACCATTGGCCCTACACATAGATGTGATATTTTCCCATTTTCATGCATACTTGTAACCAAGCAAGAGCTTTGAGGCTGTGAAACTAAATTTCGAGTGATATTAAGAGAACAGGTTGGATCAGGCCTTGAAACACAGCTTTCTGTGGAATAAGGAAAGCTTCCACTAACATGTGTACCCAGACCGCTTCCACTTCCATTAATTCTACTAACATCTACATCTTTGCAGATTGGACTCACAATCTGTGTATTGCCTGAATGTGAACAATCCAAATCACTATAAATATGCAGTGTGCTATTTAGGTCCACAGTTTTACCCAAGGGGGTTTCCTCTGAGGCACCAAAATTCCTTTTTGTGAGACTGATAGAGGTGGTCTCAGGATTGCACGAATCAGAGGACCTATCGGTCTTTTCTATAAGATCAACAGCAACATCCTTTTCACTTTCATTAACCAACTGAGCTCCTGTATCATGTGAGGCTGTGTCACCTCTTGAACCATTTGTAGCTGAAGATGCAGCCAACACATTTGAGAATATTTTGCAAAGAGTTTGCAGCGGAGGCAGCTCCAAGCGAGAACGTACCTGGTTGTGACCAAGTATGTCATCTTTTCCAGAAAAAGTAACATGCTTTACTAATGCGCGACAAGACTCTAGTAGATTTTCACCCTGTGTATCATCAATTACACTTCTCTTCTGTACAGAAGTGGCCCTATTTTGATTCTTGAGAATGCCATGAGTAGGAAGGACTTTCCCTACCACCTGCTTGGTAGAAATCAACTTCAAAGTCTGGTTATCTTTACTGTTACTTTTACTTGGTAGACTCTTCCCTGACAATGACTTCTTCATTCGTTTACCAGAGAGATCCCTAAGCGTCTTTCCAAATCGTTTTTTACGAACTAACTCTCGAAGAAGAAGAGATCCGTCAGCAGAATATGACATTTTTTGTTTATGAATTTTCCCCTGAGACAAAAGGACAGTGTCACATATTACAGTTAGAATCTGTTACTCTTCAAGTCGATAAGAAGTGTAAGTACATTATTGCTAACTGCATCTTCTGCGAAATAAATGCGAACTTCCTAACAGTTACTCGAAAAATACTCTGCAAAATCGATAGAAATGTCTATTAAGTTTATTATCGAACCGTATACCATACCGTAGTGTATGTAAGAAACATTTGACTGGAAATTAATACAAATCATGCATAAATGAATGAATTGATCACAATGACCAACAATAAGAACATCATCAGGAACGATGGAAATTAAGTGACAAGTTCATCAGAAAGTCAAGAACTGAACTCATTAGAAGTCGATACAAGGCGTCAGGGAGAGATGCTCATCCAACTTGCTCACAACAGGAGGTATCTATATCTAGTTTTAAAGTTGTAGACTATGGTAATAAAACATTAATTTCAAACCTCTCATAAAAGTCAGATTTAACCCATTTAGATTCAAATTAGCCCAACAACTCTCATATCAGTTGATATAGCATACCGGTTGCCATGTATCATATTGTATGATACAGAAAGTATATTGTAAGATAAATTATTCCCTTTGTAGCTAACAGCAAATCATATCACAGCAATGGCTTATAGGTTGTATTGTACCGTAACAGGTATACGTAACGTGCATCGTAAGATACTGACAACAGAGGCAAGCGAAGGTTCATGGTGGCATTGTGTTTGATTCAACTCGAGGGGACTTATATGTCCCAGAACCAATCTTTAGGGTGAGGGGAGTTGAAGTGACACTTAACCACAGTGAAATTATCACCAAGACTTCGTATGTATGTCTATTTATTAAACCATAAGCATCTATATGTGAACATGAAAACCCCATTGGGAAATGGAAATTTTAATATCGAATTTTAACATTTGTATATCCAGTTCAACCTTTCATCTACATACCATGCCTGCATTGACACCAATAATTGTAAAGGATAAGATAGGTTACAAAACTATTTCTTCTGCTAATACTCTTCCCTTATTTTCATTCTTGGCTTGTATAAGTTCTTGAGTGTGCCGGTGAAGTAGTCAAGTAATTGAGCCTAAAGAGCTCAGTCTCAGTTGAAGCAAATGGTTTATGGTTGTACAGCTAGGAAACAGACCCCCATACTGTCCTCTTGTAGGCTAGCCTTGTGGCAAAACCCTTGGAAGAAAATTATTTGTTGGAAAACTTTTTTTTTCCTCTTTTTATTCCCAATTACATCATTTCCTTTAAACCAAAAGTAAACTAGCACACTGCTCTTCCCTTTCTCTAACTCAGTATTACAATTTATAGTCAAAGACATTTCAAAATATCCTCAATCCAAAATATGGTCAATACTCTGAATCGTGTCTACTTTTCATTCTATATCAACCTTTATTCACGAGATTAGGCCAAGCAGGATTATATAGAAAATAAGGATGCCAAGGCAATTCCTTCATTCAGCAAGGAATACCAAGAAAATCTATCTTCCTTGAAATCCTTACTGGTTCAAAATCAGAATATGCATGGGATCAATTGAAAAAGAATTCCAAGATCCACTAAGTTAGTCCATATTAAACTTTGTTCTTTACTGATAGATTTTGACATGGATATGGATACAGACACGATCTTTATACTGGATATGGACAAAAGTAGTTACATACCTTGCACAAATACGGACACAGTAACCAAACAACGGACACATATACAAGCAAAATACTGTTATGGGCACCATTTTCCCATGCCCATGCAACATAGGGTAATATAATGACAAATAATGATCTATGAGAGAATACTTCTCTGGACTTTTTGATGAAATAAGATAATAGGAAGAAAGAATTGATGATAAGAAGATAATTCAATAAGTATTTAAAAAGATCAGAAGCTAAAGAAGATACTATCATAATACTATCAGTGGCTTTTTGTTAATTTTAACTTCCATGAATTTTATGTTCTTTGGAGGAACAAGACAACCCTTTCAAATTAAAAAATTAACATTGTCATACAGGAAAGAGGGTTTGATGTTGCCAAGTAATGATGACAGGCATCCTTCTAAGTCCCAGCACTGAAACCAGGAACCATATTAGCAGTTTGCAGTATCGTCCGATACCGATCTGAAACGTCCTGATATGGGGTTTGACATGTCCCGATCCGATATCAACCGATACTGACATTCGAGATCTCTTTTCCAGTCAATTCGGCAAAAAATTGCGCAAAAAAGACCAATTAACAAGGGTGTAAAAACACAGTAAGATTGTAAAAGAAGAAAACTTATCTATTGCGGGTAAACAAATTGGTAAGGGTGACTAATATTTCATTCAATTTCAAAACTACTAAGAAACACACGAAATATTTAAAAGTATGCATAAATATATAAAATATTATTTCTAAAATTTAATAATTTATTAATAATTAGTTGCTTTTCGATAAAAAAAATAATCTGATACTCCGATCCAAAATCGTCGATACTACCAATCCTGATACTCATAGGAAGGGTATGATACCAATATTGCGAACCTTGCATATTAATAGCTTTCTTTAGCAGACATTAAGCTTCATAGACTATTATCTAAAATATTTAACCCACACATTCACAAATTCCCTGCATCATTTTCCTAGACAAGTTCATATAATCCAGTTGAACTTAGAAGTTATATTTATACATGACCTTTTTCTAACATCTTTATAAATTACTTTTTCTAACGTCATTATAAGTTACCTTCTTTGTACAGATGATAAGTGGGTTGTAGACAAGCTGAGGCTGATCAAGCTAACATTGTTAGTTTCACCTATAAATGTAAACATCTCTGGAAAAAACATAAAAGAACCAAGTTCAAGCTAGTAGCTACTTGAGCTTAACTATTTTTAGGCATGATTACACATTCTAAATTTAACTAACAGTTACTGTTCTGTCAAAGAGTTATGAACCTTGGAGCATACTCACCCTTGCCCATTGGCAAGCATCTAGTGAGTTGCAATTGGGTGTACAAGATCAAGACTTTGGTTGATGGTACCATTGACTGGTACAAGGCTAGGTTGGTCTCTCGTGAATTTCATCAATATCATGACATTGATTATGATAGATATCTGCTTGTATTGTGAAGATGATGGCTATTGTTGGGACCCTTTTAGCTTTAGTTCATATATGGTCAATATTTTAGACGGATGTGAAGAGTAGTTCTCTTCATCGTGATTTGGTTGAACGTGTCATATGATACCTCCCTCTCTTTTTTTTTTTATGAAAACAGGGGACTTTATTGCTATATGGGGGAGCCTAAGCTCAAAGATGGCGTCGGGAGATTGCCCGACAACCTACAAAAGTATACGTACCAGACCTTAGTCCTGGCAAACCAAAATAAAACTATCCTCCCCGGGGAGACCGGGGGTAAACAAAGAAAATTTCAAACTATTCACCCCGGAGATACCGGGGGTATACAAAAGTGAGAAAGAAAATAGAAGAAAAGGGCCCCCCTAAGGACCCGAGAGGTCCTTAAGCAGTGCGTTGCTGGTCGCCGTTGGAAGTTCGGAGGTGTGGAAGAAGATCTGGTTACGTCTGGAAACCTGAGCTAGAGACACCAGAGCTTTTGCCACGCCATTTGCACTAGAAGAGATGTGGTTAATGTCGATAGCCGGGTTGAGAATTTGTTGGATTTTGCGGGTCTTGTATCTGAGAGTCCAGGGAGGTTCAGCTTTTTTGGCAATGATGTTGGTAAGGTGGATGGACGAGCTTTCAATTTCACTGTACTGGATATTCTGGGAGTGACACCAATGTAACGCCAGGAGAAGGGCGTCAAGTTCCGGTAGAGGGCTAGTAGTATCCGCCTTTGAACAGGGAGAAGGCATAGATCAGGTTGCCGAGGTTGTCTCTGATGACACCCCCACACGCCAGACCTGGGTCTTCCCATATCTTTGTCGCAATGTTCAGCTTCTTACCCATCCCCGGTGCCACCCATCGAGCAGAGATCCCCGAGTGGACGTCTCTTGTATTCGTGTTGACACGTCCCAACACGTCCGTCCCTAGATTATGAGCAGAGAAGGTATGTTGCAGATGCGAGGTAACTCGGCGGATGATCTCCCGGTAGTTCCCAGTCCCGTCGTCAAACTTAATGGAGTTCCTTTCCTTCCAGATTTTCCATAAGCAGGAAGCGAAGATAATGTTCCTGCTGATGTCTGCCAGGAGGGGAGAGGGGAGAGAGAGTTATGAAGCCATAACTGAGCAAGTTGATCGACAGTAGAGTAGTAGGTGGGGAGGTGGAAATTGGTAGCGAAGTGGAGCCATATCTTTTGAGCCGTCTCGTCCAAAACGAAGAGATGGTCATTTGTTTCAGTGTCCGGGTTAGTACAGCACACGCATCTTGAAGCTAGGTTAATTCCCATGGAAAGAAGTCTGGCCTCAACCGAAATGGCGTTCCTTCGAAGACGCCAGAGGAAGACGCCAATGCGAGGCTGGATATACTTGTTCCAGCAGAAGCTACTCCAGGTGTCGATCGGGTGTCTCCTACGATGATGCTCCCAGTAAGATTTAGTAGAGAATTCTCCGTGTTGGTCAAGAACCCAGACTATCTTGTCCTTCTCATTGTTAAGGGTAATGTCGTCCAGCACGACATTAGCTTCCACAGGTAGAAAATTATGAATGTTGACCTCCTCATCTAGGGATATGCGGACCATCGGGGAGGCCACCACCTGACGGACGGATAGGGTATAGATGAACTCGGGAGGTTTGGAGAGAGGGTACCACACTAGTTCTGGTCCCAAATAGGGATATTGCCACGGCCCAGAACCCATTGGCAGTTGCAGTATACAGTGTGAAATATCTTCATCATAGATCGCCATAGCGGGGAGGGGGAGTAAGGGAGGGAATAGCTGGAAGTGGTAGGGTCCCTATACTTTCGGACCATGTACCGGGCCCACACCGACTCACCATTAATTAACGCCCAGTACCTTTTCGCATTGAGAGCAGTCATCACCTGGTCGAGGGATCTTATGCCTAAACCCCCTTCATCCATCGGTCGACACACATTGCTCCAAGAGATCCATCTGGTCCGGTGTTGATCTTTAGAGTTCCAGAGGAAGGCGGCCATTAGTTTCTCTAATTTCTAGAGAAGTTTTTTGGGGGCTTTAATCACTGACAGAGAGTGGATAGGGAGGGCAGTAAGCACACTCTTGAGGAGGGTAATCTTGCCCCCAAAGGAAAGAAGTCTCCCTCTCCATCCCGAGATTATTTTCTCAAATTTCTCAGCCATCTCAAAGAAGTATTCAGGTTTTGCCTGCCCTTTGAACAGTGGCACCCCCAAATATTGGATGGAGAGATGTGTGATCGTAAAACCAGTACTCGCAGCAATCTCCTCAGCCCGAAGGAAGATGTTATCCTTTTGGGAGACGATCAAAGCTGATTACCCATATTGATCACCTGTCCCGATGTCTCAGAGTAGTCCTGCAGCATCTTCAAAAGGTTGTCCACACTATCATTACCCCCGTTGAGGAATATGAGGCTGTTGTCCGCATAGAAGAGGTGTGATATGGGAAGGCTATTTCTACGGCCAGGGAAGTACTTAATATGGCAGCGGAGACATAGTTTTGAAATTTTTCTGCTGAGGACGTCATGGGCTATGATAAATAAGGCGGGCGAGATCGGATCCCCCTGTCTTAGGCCTCTAGCCGAGTGGAAGAAGCCTCCCGTTTTTCGGTCGATGGAGATCGAGTACCAGCAATTAGAGATATTTCTGAATATGAGATAGATCCATTTTTGGCTGAAGTCGAACTGGCGCAAAATCCGGATGAGGAACCTCCACTTGACCCTGTCGTAAGCTTTCGACATGTCCAGCTTAATCGCCATATTGCCACCTGTGATGTTACCAATGGTCCCAATAACTTCGTGTGCCAGGCTAATATTCTCATGAATGCTGCGGCCTCTGACGAACCCCGATTGCTCCCTAGATATAATGTATGGGAGGATGCCAGCGAGCCTGTCCGCCAAGATTTTCGAGATAATTTTATGGAAGAAGTTGCTTAGGCAGATGGGTCTGAAATCCTGGATGTCCGTGGGTTTGGAAGTCTTAGGGATAAGAACCAGGTTCGCCGCAGTAATGCCTTTAGGGAGTTGGATTCCTAAAAATAAGTCCGTAATAGCAGCCATCAGGTCATGTTTAATGATATTCTAACACCTGGAATAGAAAACTCCAGTGAAACCATCAGGTCCCGGGGCTCCCAGTGGATTAAGCGATTTGATCGCATTCTCAACTTCATCTTCCTGGGGGATCGCTGTCAACTCCAGATTCTGCTCATCTAAGATAAGGTCCGGGATGCCGTCGATGAAGTTATCCGGGTCCGTGGCCGGCACGACTTCGAAAAACTTGGAGAAATGGAGAATAGCCCTATCCATAATGATCTGATCCTCCACCATGGCCCCATCCTGATCGTACAGACATACTCTATTCGATTTCGCTCGCTCTTTAATAATAGCATGGAAAAAGGAGGAGTTTCGGTCACCATCTTTGACCCAATTAATTCTGGCCTGTTCCTGAAGGAGTTGCTCTTCCAAGCCCAAGACCTTATCCAGCCTGTGTTTTATGTTCAGGAGATCCTTACCACCTGAGTCACTCTATTGTTCTTGAAGGACGGCCTCCAAATCTGCAATCTCCTTTTGAAGCTCCCACTTTTGTTTCCTAAGATCCCCAAAGACATTCCAGTTCCAGTCCCTCAGGGCCGATCTTAATCTCTGGAGTTTAGTGTGCAGGATAACGAGAGGCGGTCCATGGCACACCTTGTTCCAGCTTTCCGTAACCAAGTCCAAGAAAGACTGGTGGTCGCACCACATCCTTTGAAAGCGAAAAGGGGCCGGAGTAGATAGGGCGTCAGAAGGGGTGATGAGAAGGGGGAGTGATCGGAGTGCATATGAGAAAGGTGCATAACAGATGTAGGTGGTCTATTGAGAAGGAAGTTGGTATCATAGAGGACCCGGTCGAGACGCTCCCAGGTGTTTGGATTGTTAGTGAGGCCATTGCACCAAGTGTATATCGACCCGTGGTAGCCAGCATCGATAAGCCCCGTTTCAGAGATAAATTTGTTAAAGTCTGCCACTGGGTTCGCATTGATGATTTCCGGCCCTGATTTTTCTGCCGCCGAGGTGACAACATTAAAGTCGCCAGCCAGCATCCACGGGCGGTCCATATTATTAAATAAATAGTGAGATCTTGCCACAAATCTCTTCTGGTGCACATAATACAATTAGCATAAACGACCGTAAGGGCCATTGTCTATCCTGACTTTTTGTCCAGGATGTTGCAGTAGACGAACTGCTTGTTGGTCTCCGAGACCACCAAGTCGATATAGTTGTTCCAAAATATCCATATGTATGTGTTAAGATCTCCACCATGGAAAGAGTAAGGCATATGCACTTCATGGGCAAGCTCCTGAATGTTCTCCCTATCAATCATAGGTTCGAGAATCGCTATGAAATCAGGAGAATGTTTCCTGTTGAGAGATTTGAGGTAGGTTCTGGTTGGTTGGTTCCTGATGTCCCGAGCATTCCAGATGATGGCTTTAAATCCCATTCAGGTTAGTGTGGTTTTTGTTGGCGTCCTTCTATCGTCTGGTTTGCATTGGTTTAGGCGTTGGGTTGGGATTAGTGGCCTTATTTCTGGTCGACGCTGCATAGGTCGTTTTATTAGATTGCCCGTTAAGATACTTTGTCGGAATATTAGCCCCTGGCTCGACAGACTTCCTCCTAGCCAATTTTTTCTGTTGCTTTGACCGGACTATCTCCTCGTCCCTCAAATTATCCTGTTGATTAGCCCAAGCTATTTCTTCATTCACCATAGCTATTTCTTCGTTCACCATACGTTCCAGGGAGCTAGATCCAACTGTGATATCTTCTTTCTGGTCGGACGTCGGATCAGAATCAGACTTGTCTGAGTTTGTTTTATCCCAGAGTTTGCCTTTCGTTTTGAATGCCATAATTTTATTGATCTCTGTGTCTGGTGACTCCCCCGGTTCCGGGGGTTGCCATCCTGCCAAGTCGGTCTGACAGTTTGCCACAGCTACAGGGATGTTGTATCGGTTGTGTTCGCGGATACAGTCAGCATCGGGTGATTCTTTGGAGTTCCTTTCCGGTTGTTTGGGGTCTTCAGGGCTGCTCAAGTCCGGCTGGGTCTCCGCTTTCTGGGAGCTTGTCCCATATCTATGAGAGGCAGAGATCTCTGAGGCGCCTAGGGGTCCGGCTACAGAGGGCCTCACGAGGTGCTCCACCTCCTGACAGCCTACAACCGGCTCCTTGGTGTTTTCCTCCTGTTGGGTGTCTACGGGACTTCTCTCCACCGGCTGGGGCGCCGGAACCTGGTAGCTGGTCTCATACATTTGGGTGCTGGTCCCATCCATATGGGTAGTAGCTGCAGGTGCCTCTGACTCCTTGGGGATATCGTCCGGATGGGTGGTAGCTGTCAATTGGGGATTTCCGGTCGCAGAGGACTATCTGATGATTTGCCTTATTCTCCATGTCAGGTTTGTTATCTTCGTAAGACCTTGTATGACTTTAAGAAGTCATCCCAAGCATAGTTTTCTAGCTATACTATTGTCAGTCATGTCATTAGGTTTTCTACAAGTACATATGATCATGCATTGTTTACTCATCCCTCTAGGATGCTCCTTTTGTTGGTAATGATTTTGAGTATATTATGCAAGTTAAGCAGCAGTTGCATTCTCTCACTTCTCAGTTTGAGATGAAGGATCTTGGTTTTCTAGACTATTAGTTTGGAATGGAGGTCGACATTTATGCACAAGGCTAGCTTCTCTCTTAATAGAAGTTCACTGGTGAGATTCTTGACAAAGTTTCTCTTACTATTACTACTTCACCATGCCTCTTGAGCTGACTCTCAAGTCGTATCATGATAATGGCGAGAGCCTTCTCGATCACTCTTGGTATCGACATCTAGTTATCAGTCTGTTTTATCTTACTATCAGTCATCCAGATCTCTCTCATGTTGTACATATAGTCAGCCAGTTTGTCTCGTCTCGTATCATGATACCAACACCATATCACTATTTCTTTTTACTTGGTTATCTTTGTTCAGATGCAGATTGGGCCAACGATGTTATCGATCGGCAATATACTACTAGATTTTGTTTTCTTTTGATTCTTTGATATCTTGGAATTCAAAGAACCAAGATATTTTACAGCCTAGTGGTGAGGTTGAGTGTCGAGCTATGACTACTACTTCTATTGAGGTCACATGACTTTGTTGGCTTGTCAACGATATGAGTCTATAGTATATCAAAAAAATTATATGCTTTCTACCTTTTGGATATGCAATTTAAGCTCATGCAATCAAAAAGCACCCTCTAAGTGCTTCTAGAGTATAAAAAGTCTAGTTGAAGAGGTAAGATGATACCACTTGCTATAAGGAATCGCATTCATCTCTATGAGATATTAAACTATGACACTTTACCAAAAAGTGGAAAGAAGTGACACTCCCAAGAAGGATATCTGTAACCAAACATAATTTTTTTGCAATAATTGTTTGTTATTTTTATTTAAGACAAATTCAAACAAAAACATGCCTTGTTCAAGTTTAGATTGTTAACGTTAAGTTTAGATTGAATAATATTTAGTGTGTAAATGAGTCCATTTGAGCTAATATCAAGCAAGACTGGACCATTTGCAAATGACTTATTTATCTGATGCCTCTAGTCATCAATATAAATTTGTATGGAATATATTGGTAAAGATTCAGGGGAGTATACCTCTTCTCTTTTTATTGTTGATTACATTTTCTACTAACTCTTCAATCTTATCAACTTTCCTTTCCCTTGGTTGTTTTTCTCCTACAACAATTCCAAGGCTAATTTGCACTTACATACCATAAACTTTCAAGATTTACAAGTTGCTATCATAAACTATTCTTATTACAAACTTGCTATGACAAACTTTATTTTTCTCACTTAAATACCATGAATTATCACATTTTTGCAAAGTCAGGCAAATGGTGAGCCCAAAAGACTATATAATACCCCCTTGTAATAATAATCCTAATAAAATTAACTTTTCATTTTAAAATTTAATTAATTAATTTTTTAATTCAATTATACTAATTCTAACCCTAATCTAAAATTAATTCATAAAAAATCCTCCAACACTAAAAAAACATATAATCCCTAAATTTCATTTAAAAAACTGCTAACCCTAAATAATAATACTAATTGCGGCTGCAAGGAGGTGGTTGTGTGAGGAGGTGTTGGGAGTGAAGGCGAAGGGGAGGAGGATGGGTGGTTAATGCTAGGATTTTTCCGTTTTTCTTTTCCTTTTTAATTTCGTTTTTTTTAAAACTAAATTTAGGGATTAAAAGAAAAAAAAAATTGTTCGGTAACAAAGTCTTATTTCAGTTAAACTTGATGGTATGTTAACAGGAGAGGTAACTTGCATTCTCTTATAAAATTAATAGTAGCACATTGCTTAATAAGTAGCGTACGATAGTAACTTGCAAAAGTTTGAAAGTTCATGGTATTTAAGTGCAAATTAACTCTCTAAGGTATTTAAAACTACCCTAGTTTACATCAATTTAATATTCTATCATATCTTTTATCAGAAGAAAACATATTTCAATTGATCCTTCAAATTTGAATGGAATTCGAAACATATCATTTCCAACATCAGGTTCCTTTAACAAACAAAAAGTATTTTCTTTCAATATTATTTATTAAATATTCGGAGTTTGTTTACTGCAATGCCTGTCTACAAACTGACTTAACAATATCAATCGTGGCATAAGCTGATCCTAATAATGTACGAGCATTTGAAAGTATTTGGATTATCCCTTAACAATATATGAAGTTTGTCATGAGGTTGTTGGTGCTATTATTGCAATGCCTTGCACAAGGTATATGTCTGTAATTGACTATCACCATCACGCGCATGGACAAAAAACTTAAGCACTATATAAGTCACTATAAAAATACTATAAATTAGCAACAAAATTCAGCGACGGAAGCTGTTTGGTCTCTAGTCAGCGACGGATGTGCAGCTGACTAAGACGGAATGGTTTATATAAATTATACATCCAATATTCCGTCACTACTGTGTCAGAATTCACTTAGTGATGGACTACTTCCATCGCTACAAAACGTTACACATCCCAACAGGGCTCTCTCATCTCATTCAATTGAACCGAAAAAAATTCAGTTCTCCCCTAAATCCCCCCACTTCTTGAACCTCCTCCTCCTCCGATCGACACTGGTCCCCCGACCCCTCTCCTCCTCTCCGATCCCCCTACCCCTCTCCTCCTGTCGAGTGGTGCCACACCCCTGAACCCATCTCCCGATCGACCGCAAGTAATGCCCCAACCTACTTGATTAAAATTTTCCTATAGTCCACAATGAAATTAAATTTAGGACATTTGTATTTCAGAATATTTGTATTTTACGGCTGTAGGGATGTTGTATTTGTAAAATTATGAAAGAATATTTAGTGCACTCTAGTATTTGGATGACCCAAAAATTAGGGGTTCGGGTCAAGGCTACATTAGGTAGTTATGGTGGTGGTAGCGATATCAGCAGGCAGTCAGGTGGGAGGGGGGTGTGTTTAAGGCCATCATGACAAAATTTGATTTCCTACATGATTTATTTGTTATTCATGCACTAGCTAGTTATAACCAAAGAAATTGAAAAATGACAAACAAGATTCATACTTTTCATTTATAAGGAATTTATAACCCTGGCGTATTGGTTGTTCTCTTGGTTACTGTAGCATCTCATAACATATGACTAAGAATAATACTTTTCATTGTGCACATTCATAGATCTTTGTTCTTTATATATGCTAATGTGTTCTTGTTCATCTTTTGTGTGAATCATGGATGGATTACCTTAAGAACAATCCAATATAACAAGTTTAGGGTACTCCTGAAATACTAAAAATGATGATACTAAGATTTAGAAATCATACAGAGTGGTATAGATGGTGGTATAAGAAACCTTTGGAGTGAAGTCTAGCCTTGAGTGAATGTATCCTCTGACTACCAATCATAGATCACTTTGATATGGACACTGTATTTTGAAGCATTTATGCTATCCTCACATCGTGTTCCGGGCTTATATGTTTAAAAAAAAAGAGTACAAGCAGGATAGCTTACAAAAGCTACTTCTTTTATATCAATTTCTTAAGAAAATATTAAGAATAAAGGCATGCGTGGTAAATATAGAGAGTTTTGGTTAGTTAGCTAAATATCTCCTTCTAAAGTAATATATTATAATAACTATCCAATAGAGTGCATGCATGGTAAAGTTATGATATATATGATATAATTTTGGTTTGGTTGGTTCAGTCTACGATGTTGATTCAGAATAAGGCTATTACATTGTACTAAGAGATGTCATAAAGCTGGATTACTCTTTTGAGACAAAAATTTTGTTGTTTAAATGTGATTGGTTCGACACAGCACCTAAGTAAGGATGAAAAATCGACAAACAATTTGAATCTGTTGATATAAAATATGAAAAAATAAGGACTTCAAACCATTTGTGTTGGTAAGTCAAACAGTTGAAGTGTATTATACGAGTTATCATAGTCGATGACGCAATATCCACAATTAGTGGGCTGTATGCAAAACTAAAGCTAGAAAGACAATGTTGAGGATCTGACATACCAAGAGGATGAAATGGTCATACCTCAACTTACATATATGAGTTCGGCCAGTGTCGATGTTGATTAAATGGACATTGATGTTATTGTAAAGGATGATAAAGTTGACGAAGAGCTTGACATAGAAGATTATTTCATATAGAAGAAGATTATGATATGGAGGTATGAGACAAAAGAAAATTTTGAAGATGAAGGTGAAAGTGAAAAATGAGAAAATAGAAGATTCATAAGAGAAAAGAGAAGTTGAGGATGATTAATACGAAAGATATATGCATTATATTAGAATATTAAATCCGTACCATGACACTACTATTTATCGAGACACTATTATCATTAGTATCATCGCATGATTATTATTATAGTATCATCACATCATTATTTATTAGTATCATCACACCATTATTTATTATCCCCCATATCTACCTATGGCAGGACGAGGTCGACGTCGAGGATTTGGATTCTGACCTATCATCGGCATCGATGATGGTTTGTCTTCGCACCTAACTCGTCCATTAGTAGGCAAAGTCACTCTAGCTTGTGATATTCCCTCTGCATTTACACATGCTACTACACGTGCTACCACTACTACTGCTACACCTCTTGTTGCCATTGCTACTGCTCCTACTGAGGCAAATCCATATCTAGACTTGACGTTCCTGGACAACGAAGTATATGTTCGTCGTCCAGGTTTTACAGATTCTCCTAATCCACTAGAGAAGCATGCTAGTGAGAGACGTACCGAGTTACAGGCCGATGGATCGACGTAAGTAAATAAATTTATTTTATTGTCAATTCATATATTATTTGATTCTAATAGTAATTTGTCTACTTATTTCAGGGTTTTTTCTCTCAAAGATGACAATAAACTGGGAGATATTATGTGAGACCACTTTCATGGTCCCTATCTCAACTTCAAGACTATATCGAATGAGATCTTTATTTGGCTTAAGATTTTTGGGGTATATATAAGACAATTATTTAGAATAATAATTTTTTAAATCATTATTTATATAGTTTTTAATTTTTAATTTGCTATTTTTATATTTTTCGAGGAGCTACGGGTGGCCAGATCACAGAGATGCTGCGATTCGAAAGTGCTACAAGTCCATTGCCAGCAAAAGGCTGAGAGACATGATCAACGTTGGCTAAACTTCCAGGAGATCGATGCAAGGAGTGGTTGAAGGAAAAAATTTAAGAGCAGATGAAAGGGGAGATGGTTACTCCATAGTACAAGGCACGGTTCGAGAAGGCAAAGGCGGGTCGTGTTAAGGTTGGTCTCCACATTGGTGGATACTTTCCGACTGCCGAGCATTTTTTCGACAGATGATAGGTAATTTTATTTTTTGTATGTGTACTTCTTTTAATTCTCATATTTTAGTTATTAATTACTTAATTATTACAGTGCGAGGAGGCCGTCAGAAAAGACGGAGACCCGAACACCGTCGACTTTCCCAAAATCTTCTAACGGACCCACAAATGGAAGGAGGATGGAAAGCTCATAGATGACCGGACAGCCAATGCATATGTAATTGTTAAATTTTTTAAAAAATTGTCAAGTTAATTTATTATATTCTTTTTATATTATTGTTTTACCCTAAACCTAAAAAGCTATCCCTAACCCTAAATATCCTAACTAGGATTAACAATAAAAATCCTAACTCTAACCAAAACCCTAACTCTAAAAATCCTAACCCTAATCCTAATACTACGGTAACTAAAAACTCTAAGTATGACTCTAACCCAGATAATAACCCTAAACCTATTTTTTATATAAATATAGGAGACTTATGAGGCATTGGAGGGTCAGCCACTCAGACCGGTTGGGGGGGAGGGGGTGGGGGGGTTGAGACTAGTCAGCCACGTACATCAGCTTGTAGGAACGACCCATGGTACAAGCTGTTGGGAGAGGGCAATGTGGCAACATGTATGGTAAGGGATCGTTGGCATAGTAGTCGTCGATTTTCTCTATAGCTCTTCCTCCAACTCCACCTATATCATCACAGCACGATGCCTCCGGCTATCCTCCTGGCACACTCATTATGCAGCAAGTCGCCAAGATGTTGTACGACTTAAAGCTGAGAGAGCCTCGTGATGCTCTACCTCAGGCGACTCCGACTCCTGGTCAGGCTTCGGTCATTCCTAAGGATATGCAGCAGATCTTGACATCAGTTCTGATGCAGTTCATTCAGAGCCGATAGCCGGCACCGCCACCACCCCCATCTACAGGATGGTGTATTTTGAAAGTTTTTTTGGACATTTGTACAATTGTGCATTCAGAATTTGTTGTATATAGTACTATTGTACTGTTATAGATTTTGGATTGGATCTGTGTTGGTTTCAAACTATGTATTATATTTTACTTGTTGGATTTTTTATCATTCGTGATTGATTATATGAATTTTGGTTGGATATGATGATGTGTGTGTTTAAGGATATTGGTGTAATGGATATGGTGTTTATATATATATATATATATATATATATATATATATATATATATATATATGAGGGTTGTGGCCTAGTGGTTACAAGGGGGACTCCTGTGGGAGAGACCATGGTTCGAGCCCCCCTTGGGCGTCGGCTGTGTGGCTTTGTCCACGGGCGTACCAAGCCTTCTTGGTTGAGGTGGGGGCTCCATATTCTGGGTTGTCGACCCCTCTCCGCGGAAGGGGGGGCTTCCTGTCGAGCGGATTGTAGACCTCACTCCACTTGGATTGGTTGGGTGGCTGTGTCGCGGACCCGAGAGGATCAAGAAACGGACATTATAAAAATATATATATATATATATATATATATATATATATTTGGAACCAGGTGAATTGTTTCTGGAATCGCTCCCACTGGGATTCGAACTCCTGACCGCTCGGGCCGTATGCATCTCTCTTAACCACTAGGCTAGAGGTCATCAAGGTAATTGTATTAAATGAGTAAAGAGTTTACAGGATGTGCATCTTATGAGGCTGTGGGGAGCCCCATCACCCTTACATCACACTCAATATTTTGTATAATCCCAACATTTGGAGTCACCAGTAAATCAAATATCCTTCTATTTCTTTTCCGCCAAATGTGCCAAACGGCAGTCGGTAGCCTCATCCGAGCTTCCTTGTACCACTGTGATCCCCGATTTTTCGCAGCTATGATATCACTAACTATCACCTTCCAATCTTGCGCTCCAACATATGCCATATTTCACTTCGTACATTGTTGATATCAGATCGAAGTCGTAAACGGACATGTGAAGAACAGATGTATCGAGGATTCATTTGCCTGTAGGCATAGGATGCACGTCTGGGGTCCCATCTGGACGCCAAATCGATGTAATCGATCCAAAGTTAGCAATCTACCCATGTTAAGTTTATACATGCATAGCTTCATTTTGGTAGCAAGGCCCTTCAACCAGAGAAAGTCTTCAAGCTCCATGCGAGGATGTCGCGCCCGAATCTCCTCGTAGACGACCT
Organism: Iris pallida; assembly: GCA_029216955.1. Classification (NCBI taxonomy): domain Eukaryota; kingdom Viridiplantae; phylum Streptophyta; class Magnoliopsida; order Asparagales; family Iridaceae; genus Iris; species Iris pallida. Next base: position 9,924,157 of record JANAVB010017598.1, read on the forward strand.
CATGTGGGAATGCATGTTGTCCCGTCTTCGACCAACCCAAAAATTCGGTCCCCCGCCCCGCAGTTCGATGGGAATATCCTCCACTTCCTATTGCTGCCGGCAAGTTGAAGGGTACAGTTGCGGTCTCCATTCGCTCGCCCTAATGATGCTGCTAACCCGAACATGTTGCCTCCCCGCCATGGCATAGGCTTCCAACCCTAACATGTTGCCTCCCCGCCATGGCATAGGCTTCCAACCCTCCATGTCCAACAAGCTCTGATGTGCGATCCATGGATCCAACCAAAGATCTGTGTCCTCTCCGTCCGTTATCACCCTTGATATAAGACCTTTGAGCCGAAACCGATGTCCCAAGATATGCTTCCAGGTGACTAAATCGTTGTTGTTAGGAATTACTTCCCAAAAAGACTGGCCCTTCAAATAGCGACCCTTCATCCACGTTACCCAGAGTGAGTCCTGGGCGATCATTCTCCAAGCCAGTTTGATGCATGATATATTGCGAAGAACTCGTAAGGAGCGCAAGCCTACTCCACCTTCCAGCCGAGGCCTGCATAGTGTCGCCCATCCAATTGCGTGTATGCCGTCGCGCTATATAAAATTGGCGCATAGTTTCTCAATTCTCCGTATAGTCGCCGAAGGAAGCATGATAGTTTGAAGCCAAAACATCGCAATTGCATAGATAACCGATCTTACCAACTCTATCCACCCACCAAAAGATAGACTCTGTGCATACTACTCCTCTAACCTGCGTCGTGTGTAATCGACCAGACTCTGACACTCGACCTCCCGAGCATAATTTATAAATAATGGGACCCCCAAATACTTCACCGGTAAGTCGCCACACTCCACGTCAAGTGCCATCGACTATTTGACCTTTCTCTGACAATGCTTATTGAAATAAACAACACTTTTGTCTTTATTTAATTGTAAGCCAGAGAGCTGCCCGAACTGCTCCAGAACTGCCGCCAGTGATTCAACCCCAAGTCTTGACGGCACCAAGAAAACCAGTACATCATCAGCATAAATAAGATGTGAGATCTGCGGTGTAATCCGCTTGTGTAATGGAACGATTCGTTTTCGATGCACCGCAATGTCCATGAGGCACGTGAAGTACTCCATGACCAACGTAAACAAGTATGGGGAGAGTGGATTCCCTTGTCTTAAGTTCTTGTTACTGCCAAAGAAGCCATATGATTGACCCTTCATAAGCACAGAAAACGTCAGAGTAGAAATGCATACCCAAACTCTATCGATCCACGTTCGGTCAAATCCCATGACAAGCATGATATGACACACAAACTCCCCGTTCACCAAATCGAAGGCCTTCCTCAGATCTAGTTTTAAGCATGCTCGATCCCCTCTGGGCTTATTGAAGTCCCGTATTAGCTCATTAGCTAATAAGCTGTTATCTGCTATCGATCTGCCTTTGATGAAAGCCGCTTGGTTCTGAGATACCAAACCCTGCATGATCCTCTTTATTCTTCTGCACACCATGTGAGTAATAAGTTTGTATAAATAGTTGCAACACGCAATTGGACGGTAATCACTAAGCAGCGTTGCACCCTCCTTCGGGATTAGCGTAAGAAAAGTGTGGTTTAATTCACAAAGTAGCTTCCCATGCACGAAAAAATCATTCATAATCTCCAGGATATGCGATTTGAGGACATCCCAGTGCAATTTGTAGAACCGACTCCCAAAGCCATCCGGACCGGGCGACTTATTTGGGTCAGCCATCTTGATAATGGCTTCAACTTCCTTCATCTTGACAGGCACCAGAAGGGTGTTGTTACCCTCGGTAGTGACCAGACGCTTGTACACTAACTCAGGAAAGTTAAATAAGTATTCTGAGAGAAAAGTTCAATATAGTACCTCACTACCTCCGTCTGCAGTGTACTCTCGTCCAGTACCTCCTTACCATCTTGCCCAAGTAGCTTGGAGATGTGATTCCGGTGTTGTCTGGCACAAATAACACCATAAAAGAATTTCGTGCACCGGTCACCCTTGCGAAGACAAGAACACTTCGCTCTCTGCGCCAGCTCAATTTCCTCCTGAAGCCTTAAGACATTCACTTCCTCACTAAGCTTCTTCTCCTGAGTTGCCAACCCCTCATTGAGAATATCCCCTTGGAGCTCTTCTTGGACTGCCCTAAGTTGGGCTTCTTTTTCGGCAAGAGGGGCTAGCCTCTTGCCGCGGGTCCATTGCTTCAAACCCGACTTGATCCGTTAAGCCGCAGTACCAAGCGGAATTGCAGATTACCTTCAATGTGCATATGTATTTCCTTCATAACAACGTCGTAATAGCCCTCCATCCCACTCTATTTATTGTTGTATCGGAATGGGCGTGGCTTTGTACGACGAGTTTCAGCCAGATGGATCCACAATAGAGAGTAATCACTCATGCCAGCCGATAAACATTCCACCACCGAGTCCGGGAATGTAGCAAACCACCTCCGACTTCCCAACGCCCGATCCAATTGACAAGCAACCCTCCTTTGTGTAGCTTTATTATGCCATGACCAAACATGCCCGGTTCTCTCCAGAGCCTGCAAGCCAGCATGGAGGAGACACTGCTAAAAGCCTTGCAGAATGTCGTCTGGCACTGTACGACGCCCAACTTTCTCATGGCGAAAAAGAAACGCATTAAAGTCTCCCATTAGAATTAGCGGTAGCCTCAGCTGGTCATCCGCAACACAGCCAATATGTATAATCTCCTTCTACATCTCCTCTCGGCGACACCTATCATTGTGCCCGTATGTCGCACCAAAGACAAACGATAAGCCTCCTTTATTTGTAAACATAATAGCAATCAACTGTTCAAAGATATGCAGAACCTGACCCTCCCAGGTACTACTATCCCATCTCACCCATATCCGAGCCATGCTGCATAGATCCAGGTTGTGGATTTACTTCCAGTTTTGTTGTGTTCTTCTCGCTAGTATTTTGACCGATTTAATTTTGGTCTCTAATAATGCAATTATAGAACACTTCTCCCGCTACATCACATCCTTTATTTCCCTCCATCTTTCCAGCGAACACGCACCTCGTACGTTTCATGACATTAACGACATTAATGATCGTTGGAATGCCCCTCAAGATCTACCACATCGCCGACAGGGGGGTTTGCGAGAGTTTCCTACTCCCCGTCAAGGTGCACCGTCTCCGTTGGCAACGCTGCCTTGCCTATGACCGCCCCCGTCTCTTTGAATTCAAGCCATCTTGGGTTGTCAACGCACAGATCAGCCTCCGCTATGCTCTTGGACATGGACAGTCGAGTTGTGTCTTCCTTCGTTTGGACTGCTCTTTTTCTACTTATTGTGTCCTCTTCCCAGAGTGTAGCACCCTCCTTTGTAGTTTTGGCGTCGTTGCCTCCCTTACGGCCACCTCTGCTTCCTCCTTGTTTTGTTTTATAAGTCTTTAGCCTCTGAGCACCAAGGTAGTGAAAAGCACTAGGCGCTAGTCGGACAGGCACCTTCCGCCTAGCGCTTAGTCCGTCTAGGCGGGTGCCTAGGTGGTTCAAAAAAATAAAAATAATCCAAACAAATCTACTAAATATTGCAGAAAAATCCCATAAAATCCCAAAACATGCATAGTCGGGCGTCAGAGGGACTATGCGGGCACCTAAGCGGGCATTGGGCGGGCACCCGACACCTAGCGCCTAGGCGGCCGCCTTTTAGAACAGAGTTGAGCACTAAAGATGACCTGTTTACCAGGAGCGAAGTCCGACATGAAACCTACCGCACCAACCTCCAGCATAGGCCGTTCTCTGTCGACCTCCATCTCCGTGTCCAAACCAATGTCAATCTCTAGTACACCACTCTGATCCTAAGTCCGCGAATGTGGTGATCCTCCTGACTGTTGCTCGCCCGTCTCGTCGTGTGCCTCTCTTGGATGAGGACGCCTGATTGGCACGGCTATTGGGGCAGCGTTCATCTGCCGTCGCCCCTCCACCTGGGAGAATATCAACGTCGTGGAAGCTCCGTCTGGACTCATAGTGTCCCTCGTACTAATTGGTATCTCCCCTGTCGGCCGCCCTTGGTCGGTGTGTTGCCTCTATCCCCAATCGCACAGTCCTTTGAGAGATGCCCAAAGCACTTGCAATTTTGACACGTGGGGGGAGCCCATTCATACTCTACCCTTTGCTGATAAACACCTCCCGATGGGACGTCAAACTCAATATATAAAGGAAGTTCTCGTCCAGCTTCTATTTCGACGAATATGCGTGCATAATTCATTTTTGTTCTATACGTAGTCGCGTCATCTGCTCTTATGCGCATACCAATCAAACTCGCGAGCTCCATCATCATAGTGGTGCTCGAGAAAGAAACAGGTAGTTGCGAAAAACGGACCCATATGGGGACTGTACGTAATACCTCCTTTTCGTACTTAAGTCTCTGGTGTCCAAGCTTTCATGATGATGAGTCGGCCATCGAAGGTCCAAGGACCTCCCTGCAGTATCCTCTCCATGTCCTCCCGCATCCCGAAACGTACCAAATAGAAGCCGTTCTCCCTTGAGAAGAACTCCATACTGTCCTTTGGTCACCATACATGAGCAGCGTAGGCACGAATATGACCATAGAAAGGTCTAGTACCCAGGACATATATAATGATCGAATTTTGCCAATATTCGTCGTTTCGACCAAATCCTCCTCCGTGAACGAGGCCATGTATCCCGTTCCCACTTGTTTGGTGGGACGAAGTGCATCCAGCTCGGCAATGTGTGATCGTTCGCAGCAAGTCTACGTATGATATTGGAGTTGCATTGGTGTGACCTACCGCGGCTTGCTTCCCTTTCTCGCCCGCCGTAAACCTCCATGGTTGCACTTGCCCCACCGATCCCTAACTGTTTCCCGGCACCTGTCGAATGTGTGTCGTACTCCGATCGTCCCCTCCTTGAGTTGCAGATCTCCCCATCACCACCCTAGGCGGTCGCCCATCCAGCGTCTCCCCTTGTCGTGTACCTCCTGTAATTGTATCCACCGTCTTCAACTGACCCGACGTCCGTCCCCCGTGCCTCGTGGAGACCATCGTCCAACCACCTTCCTCCGCCACCCCCCCCCCCGGCACCAGGATGTCCTGTTCTCGCCCCTGCTCATCGGTCGCCTGGCCAAGATCTCACGCCTGCGATCCTTGCCCTAACCCTAGGATCGTAGCCGCCGTTTCTCTCTGGAAAATAATTTTTTAAAGAAAAAAATTCTTTAGAACCCCCCAACATAGGGTTCGACCCCTGGGACATCATGCCCACTCACCCTCCTACTCGACCATGTGGGCTAATGCCCTCAAGTGTATATATATATATATATATATATATATATATATATATATAGTATTACAGGTTTGTGTGTAGTAGGAAATATTTGATTCTGGAAAAAAAATATCAAGGTTAGTGGTGGAATAGCGACGACATAACGACGAAGCAGCGATAGAATCGCGACGGAGCAGCGACTAACCAACGACGAAAAACTAAAAAAATTCAGCTAGCGATGGAATCGCAACGAACTAGCGACAAAATTACGACGAACTAGCGATGGCATAACGACAAAACAGCGACGAAATTCTGAAAAAATTTCGTCGCTAAGTTACTGCATGATACCCGAAGACTATCAGAAACAATCATTATTTTCGTCGCTAATTCAGTCATTGACTTAGGAACGAACATATTAGTCGCTATTTCCCTCACCAATTACTTGATACAGCGATAGATCAGCTACGAAAAATAAACAGCTACATCTGAACTATCGACGAAAAATTTCGGTCGTTGTCCCATCGCTATTACTTTAGCAATAGAAAATGTCAATATAGCGACAAAAAAATTTGTCGCTATTTTGTTGTATTTTTGTAGTGAGTGGATAATGCATCTCAACTTTGCATTGTCTATTTTTCGGTATCTCTTGAACAAGAAATCGTCTTAGGGAAATTTGTGTACATACCCTTACAACTATTCAAATTATGGTAGGGTCACTATGACATTTCAACTCTCTTACGAGTGCCCAAGTTGGCTTGTGACTTGGTAAGGGACCAAGGAAATATATTATTTGTTATTATTTGTCACAAAGTACAATATTATGTATACAGTATATACTTATATAAATAAACTAAATAAAAAGATATTTTTGCCCCCGGTAGAAAATAAAATTCATTCTCTTTGTTTTAATACACATGATGGGAGTTTTTGCTTTATTTGTCAAAACATCATGTTAGATTAAATTCATCTCTTTCATCCTTCTCCAAAATACTAAAGAAGAAAACCCATAGTTAAAAATGGCAGCTTTATTTCATGTTAATTTGGTAGTTAGCGCACCATGTTAGGTGTAGAAAACTTGTATTTATACATATTTATCACTACCTACCAATTGATTAGTTTGTCTATAAATTGACATTTGTTTTCATTTATAATGATCACGAAAATATAAGCAATTGAGTTAGAGCATGTGTGTGTTATTGCTAGGCATTTAGGTCTAACCGGGTATTGGGCATATTGAGTGTTTGAAAGTAGTTCGTATATTCTCCATTTTTTGTTCCTTGGTAAATTTCACTATCATCTTTCACCGATGAAGTAGGCCAAAGGTTGAACCGCGTAAATCTCTAAGTCTTTCTACTTTCTCTTATCTTTCTTCGTAGTTATACTTACTTGAATTATCAATAGTGACTTTGGGCTAGGTATCAGAGCCCTATTAAATTTTCTACACAGTTCAAATGTTGATGATGATGTTTGATATCGAGAACTTCGATAACGCCATCATTTTTTGTGTTACAAATGCTAATATCTGAATTTGTTGATAAACACAAGCTATCAGTCAATTGCTTATATTCTTCATGATATTTATGAATGAAAACAAATGCATATTTATTGGCAAATTAAAGTGTTTGGTGATATAATTAGGAAAGAATACAAATCTTTGACACCTAACGTGTTGAGTTAAGTAACATTTTAAAAATGTCATATTCATGTGATTTCTGCATGAAATCAAGCAATAATTCTTTTAACATTGGTTTTTTCTATAGGGTTTGGAGAATGATGAAGTAGATGAATTTACACAGACATATATAGTAGATAAACCAAAAAGTACTTTCATCATGTGCATTAAAGCAAAGAAAATAAAAATAATTTTCCCTTTCCTACAGGGGACCAATGCGATCTTTTATTTAAGGTACTTATGTAAAGTATATAATGTATGCACTGTGTTGTACTTCTAGTAAATAATGTGCTGTCCAGAAACTGTACCAAATTATAGCTTGACTTGGAGATCTGTGAGTCTTGAAAAGTGATATCATGAGGACGGACCCCAGCTATAATTTGAATACTTGTAGGGATCCGTAAAAAAAATTCTCCAACTTCATATTGTAATCAGCAACCCTAGGTTGTCTTTTTCTACACCCGGAATTTTTAAACAGATGATTACAGACTATATTCTTGTACACATATCATCTTCTATGGTGTTAGTTTTTACCAAACACTTGCCATATGTGACCAAAAAAAAGCCTATGAAAGGTATCATATCACCTTTAATAACTAAATTATTCTCCAACCAACACACCATTTACGGAAACATTCCTTCCACTAACAACACAACTAATTTTAACTTAATAAAACAAGCCTCCATGAAAAATCACCAGAAATCATTAATCTTAACATGAGCTTCATGAACTATACATTGATCCTCCAAACAACCACACTGTTTTAAGCTAAAAGCCTTTCAACTTAGAGCAACATTCGTTCATTAATTAACAAACACAACCATTTACGAAAAATCACAAGAAACCCATGCATTAACGTTTTGGGCACTATTCACTAAGTCATTATCCAGAAAGAAGTTTTATGCCAACACTTTTTGCCTCATATACTAGATAAGGTACATGTTTAAGGAATACATCTTTTCGGTCACTTAAGTCAACACTTTTTACCTTGTTTACAGATCAAATTAATTATATATATGTTTTACCTCATATTTTATGTATGCCAATTGCCAATTTACAATATCGATTTTTACTATCATCTCCTGTTTGTGCTAAACTCATCACACATTCTCAGAAAAAAGACATTGACGCCAAAGGTGCATTAGAGTTAAAAGAGGTAATTAATGGTCCCTAGGTGCACTAGCTCATATCAAAGGGATATTTACATTCATTCCTTGTGCCAAGAGTAGTTAGTTAGCAACTAAGTTTTTCACTAGAGTTGTATAACTATAATGACAAATTAGAAGTATAGATCATATACTTTAAAGCAATTACCGTTAAAGTTTAGGAATTCTCAAGTTTATTATCTTATAAACAAACATCACCTGGACCACCCAAGCCAAAGTATGACGATTATATCCCTCTAAAAACCCCGATTATGTAGATTGACTACATCCCCCCTCTAAAACTCCAGATTATATAGATTACCGCAAGCATTCCTACTCTCATCTTCTTTACCTATAAATCAACTAATAACGAGTAATAAAGTTTTTGTAAACCATTTCATCACAATAAACCATGGGAAACCAACCACACCACATGCATCAATACCACCAACAGTACTGCAAATGTTCCTTTGTGCCAGGGCCCTTAAAGAAACAAGAAGAAGAACAGGCAAAGCCTTTGTCCCAGTTCATGGGCCCTTAATTAAAGCCACGCCCAAATGTTCCTTTTGGTTTCCCTCACCAAACCAGTAGTACCACCAAAAACTCACATGCCAATGCCTCCCTATATGCCCATCTCCACCATGAATTTATCTATCTTTTGGTTCTAGCCAGACAACCAAAAGCTACTCCAATCTATAATGGCATTCTCTAAACAAGAATCTTAACTAAAGTAACACCGATTAAATTATAGAGATTGGTTGCTTCTGGTTCCACCTACCCACCTTCCAATTATTTCACTTAGTTTCTAATTTGATTCTCCCAACAGCATACAAGCTAGCTATGAAGCACAGAAACTATCTACAAATGGGAGAAATAGTCGTGTCCATGTAACATTGTATATAGACATAGAGAATAAGAAAATTAAAGACCCAATTAAATTATCCCTAAAATTATCATATCAAGTAGCGTAAGAAAAGAGGAATTAAAGGATTTTTTTTTTTTTTTAATTTCGGTACCTTCTTTGTGGCCAAGCTGTTCTTTTTCTTCTTGTTCTTCTTGTACTTGATCAAAATCCTCTTGCTCATCATCTCCTTCTTCCCGTCCCCTCCCGATCCCGACTCCTTCTCCCCCGCAACTTGCGGCGCCACCGCGAAGAGCTCGATGATGGACCGCTTCTTCGGCGCCTTCTGCTTCCCTCTCGCGCTCCTCCGCACCGCCGCCTCCGGCCTCCCGCTCTCCGTCTCGCGCGATCTCGCGGCGTCGAGCTCGTCCGACCACCATCTGAACTTCCTGATCTGGATCGGCGGGAGGAGCCGGACCTCGGCATCGCCGTCGAACGGCCAGCACTTGTGCTCGTCCGCGGCTCGCATCCTCGACGCGTACTCTCTGGGACAATTCATCAAACACATAACATGCTCAACAAATTAGAAACATATAACATGAGAAGAGGAGAGAGAAGAGAGTACCGGATGGAGAAGGTCTCGAGGAGAACAGCCATGGCGAAAGCTTGGAGCTTTTGTTTACTTCTTTCTTTCTCACTTACTTTCTTGTTCAGAAAAGATCGAGAAAATTGGAAGTGGGAAGTAATTCAGAAGCGGAAGCACTTTTGGTGATGGAATCGGTCACTTTCCATTTTCCCGCTCTCGTCTTCTCCACCCTTTTTCTTGCATTTAAGGAGGAAAGCGACGTGTTAGTATATTAATAATTAAAAGCAACCCGGTCGTTGGTGCTTATGATCATGATAGATGCCATTACCAGATGGATTTGGATGGTGACCTGCAGAGTGTGGGCCCCACGCTCCCGTGCATCAGTCCCAATGCTGACGAAGCGTTGGCATTTGTTAGTCCGTAAAGTAACGATGACGGTAACTTGGAGCGTTTGTAATTTTTCCATCTGTCCGTACATTTCAAAAAAGGAAGCATTTGCAAGTTTGAAAAAAGGAAATGTCGAGTTGCTTTTTCTGCTCAAGTACTATATACATATATATATATATATATATATATAGTTTGCTTTTTGCCTAATTACCACTGAATGGTACGGCTATGGCCCTATTGACATGGATGACGGAACGGACACTCAGACCATTAGCCTGCTCTCTCATCTCCGATCAATCTTGCATTGTCATTAGCCCATCGTGTGGTCTGTTTGGTAGGCAACAACAACTCTGCTACAAGTAAACACTTCCAATGAAACTGTGTCCATTGAGGGCTAGTTTGGAACTTTGGATCGAGTTTTAGTATTTCTAGGAATATGTTTTCAATTCCTTTTCCTTTTCCATGGGAAAGGAATTCAACATTTTCATACCCATGTTTGATTATGTTGGAAATAGGTAGTTCAAAATTTTTAAAAATTTCATCTCCATATTTGGTTAAAAAATGGATAGAAATATTAATTTATTTAGTTTTCCTTTAATACCCTTTCATTAATTTCATGATGATTTACATGTTTGGGATAGAAGTTGAAAATTTGAAAATAAAAAGCGGGTATAACCGTCCAAACAAAATAGCCAAGCATCATTCCTAGGAAAGTAAATCTATTCCCAAGGGGGGGCTTGGGAATAGCTTTTCCAAGTCAATAGGAATAGCTTTCCCCCCTAAGCCCCTCATATTCCCTCCTCATTTCCAATCCTAAACATACCAAACATGGGTAAGGAATTCAAAACTCATTCCCAAGCCACAAAAACTTGAACCAAACGCCTCCTGAAAGTATCACTTTCAACGTTTGGTTTGGCCGAGAGAGTGCAATAAAATAATACTCATTCTCTTTCTCATAGGTTCCAGTAGTTGTTCTCCTACTTTTCCACTCCTATCACTTGCAGTTCAAAGTAGGAGGAAGTTGGTTGTATCTGTTGTAATGCCCCGCTCCGTACGGCGCATTACGCTGAAGCGTTGACTCAACGAGTCACGTTGACGCAAGAAAATGTATCGATGCAAAACGATACGAGAGTTAAGTTGTCCCGAACAACGCATCAACTTTGTCGATGCGAAGAGTTGCCTTGTCCCGAAAGAATGCATCGAGTTGAATCGATGCGAAGCGCCGCGTTGCCCCGAAGGATGAGTGCGTTGAATCGGCTCGAAGATTCTAAGAAATCGAATCGACCAAGGCGCAAGTCCGAATCGTTGCAAGTATTGATTTTAGTTGGTTTCGTGTGCATGTTATACTTTGACGGGAAAATATTAGAGGTCGATCTTTTGCAATATTTAGTAAGGGGTCCGCGAAATCAAATCGTCGCCTTGCGACGGACTAAGACTTGGGCACGCTAAGGCAAATCGGACGTATAACTCAATGAAGCACGAAGTGCTCGAATGGCTAAATCAGGAGAGTGGTCGTGCAACAAAGTTATGAAATCGAGCCGCATCGGCTCGACGAAATGACGAAGGCGTATCGACTCAAGGTGGGAGGATTGACTTCTTTTTACTCCTTCATTCGATAAGTCAAATATATCATTGTATGCTAAGTTAACCTATCGACGCCACGGGCGTGGCCGATCGGAGATAAATTATAGTGTGAGTCGAACACTAAGTTAGAACAATTGAAATGAAACGTGCATCAATATGCACGAGTCGATATGGAACATTGGATATCGCTAAGGCGAGCGCCTCGGTGCGCAAGCCGTAAGAACATGGGATAACTGTACTCGGCGAGTGCCTTAGTGCACGAACCATACCGTGCCTTTGCTGCACGAGTTAGTCGGCTAGAACATTGAAAGACAATAGGCGAGCACCTAGCGCGCAAGTCCCGAACATTAAATGCTAAGTTATAGAACACAGAAATATGGTCGAAACGTGCCTACGTGCACGGGATAATAAAAGATGGCTTCGTTGCGAGAGATACAGTTGTGGCATGAAGGTGGCGGAACTGTCGGATATGACATGGTGCCTCGAAAGGTGTTCAAGACCTTCGGGTCGTTCGGTTGACGAGCATTGAGTTGAGACACGATGCCATTGAATCATTGAAACGAAGTATGAAATGTAAGAACACATAAAGCTAACGAAAGAGATGCGAGACGATAAGTCTGAGTCTCGGACTCATGACTATGTTTGGTTGTTTGAATTAAATTGTTGAATGATAGGGCGTTGCATGGTCGATTGGAATGGGCTCGAGATAAAAACGTGGAAATAGCTCGTGCACGAGTGTCCCCCAAACGGTTAAATGCCGGAGGTCCCCGGAACCGATTTGGCCGCGGAGGGATGGATAATCTTTGTAGGCGCACATCCTTAAACAAGATGGGAGAAGCCGCAAATGATGGCATGTAGCGGGAACGTTTCGGTTGTTTGGGATGTGACCCAACCTGTAAAACACCCGGCAGCCCAACCAAATAGTGAGAAAAGAAGGAGAGAAAAGAAAGGAACTCCTTTAGTCCATTCCGGCGCGGATACGCCAACGGCCCTCATATAGTTAAGGAACGATGGATTGAAAGTGTAGGCGCATATGCGTCCTGCATAGAGATCCTGTTTAGAGATGCACAATAACATGACAGGAAAGGATTACGGCGTATTCACCTTGCGTCGGTACAAGGGCGAGTGCGTCGACTTGGTAAGTCGCGCCACGAATCAAACACGAGATTGCTTGTTTGTTTGCCTATTCAATTCGATAACATGATAACATGCTTTACGCTTTCGAATATGTCATAAAATTGACCCTAAGGAGAACATAGCAAGATCATAAGCTAAGTTGCATGATTCAACATAAAGATTAAAATGTCGGTTTGGAAAGATGATCTTTGCTTCAGTACATACGAGGACGAACGTACTGATCCCCCACCAGCTTCATGCAGGATGCAGGGAATGGATTGCTCGCGGCGAAGCGTTGCTTGAACGTGTTAAGGCTTAGAAATGCCGAAGTGCATTGAAGCGTGCTATCGCATTGACGCTCGGACTATGCAGCTGGATTGATGCGGTCGAGATATAGAAGGCATGATGTATGGAACGGTAAAATCCTTTGTGGACAAGAGAGAACCTGAGTGTTGTAGCCAATCTGGCATGTATTGTTAGGCTATCGAAAGCCATTGTAATCTCAGTTTCGAATATTAATAAAGAGAATTGTTTCGTACACTCTGTTTCCTTTCGTTGTTAATATCAAATCAAAAGATAACCATTTGAGAACTTGTCATCTTGCCTTGCACGAGCGCAACTCCAGGCTCGTGCGGCATCACGTCCCCTGCGAGGACGATGATTCGGGTGATTCCGGGTCGAGGCGTGACAAATTGGTATCAGAGCTCTAGGAAATTTTCTCTGGACGCTTGCTTCATTACAATTCGAAAAGTTGCCCACCATCACTTGATATCACTTTTGACTCTACTCGATGCCGCACTGGATGTTCCATACAATAAGTCTAATACAAATCGTGTAATTTTGCCGCATGTGTTTTGGAAATTACACGATGTTTGCTAAAAAAGTCGCGAAGGGTATATTGCATTGAATGCAAACGAGCCGTAAAAATGTTAGTTGCTGCAAGCGCAATAAATTGTGAAATACGATTTGAGATGTTGTCACAATGTAACATGTTGAATGAGAAATAAAATGATACACGAAGTGCAACGAGTAATGGCGAATATGCGTTAAAATGAAAGTGAGAAGTGATAAGCCAATACCGAATGTGTTAAAACGAATTGTACATTGACTTGGAAAGTCGAGAGTAATTCGTTACACGAGGTGCGGTAAATATCGAAAATGATCGTTGCACGATGTGCAACGCGTATTGGAAAGTAAAAATCATTGCACGTGGTGCAACGCATATCAAATTAATCGTTGCACGAAGTGCAAAAGAAATTGGAAATAAACCGTTGTACAAAGTAAAATGAAAGTGTCGGAAATAAATCGTAGCACGATGTGCAACGCGTATCGAAAGTAAAATTTGTTGCACGGGATGCAACGCATATCTAAATAAATTATTGCACGAGATGCAACGTAAGGAAAGAATTGAAATCGTAAATCGATAGAACGAATCGTTCGGTTGCACACCAAACTTATGTTAGCAAACGAGAACATTGACCGAGTTGTGACGGATTTTGATAGAATCAAAGTTACGGTTGTGATCAAGCACGATCACCGCGAAAATCGTGAGTCGGAAGAGATCGTTGGTTTACACTAAGTGTAGCGCGAGGAAAATGGCTTGAATTCCGAGTGGTATATGCCATACCACATAGGCGATGAATGACTCGATTTCGAGTGGTATATGGTATATCACTTATGCGATGAATTGCGTCGACACGTTGTGAGAATTGCGGAAGAATTGTCCGCAACGGACGGGGAAGCACGAGACTCGATTAAAAATTTTTATGACGGTATGTTGATGCAAGTGTTCTTCGAAATTCGGTTGGGACGATAAGGCGAGACTCGTATCAATGAACGATACGTCGGACGAGAATGATAAGTCGGTCGGATGACCGAGATTAGCGAAACGATTATGCCTTGACGCAATAATCGGATCGACGGGAAAGGAATACTCGAGCTTACAAATGAGTCGCACGACTTGCGATCTCGGTAGAAATGTTGGACAAGACGAATTGAATCGCACGACTTGTGATCTCGATAGAAATGTTAGGCGATGCAAACATTGAAATTGAATCACACGATGTGCGACTTCGGTAAAAAAGTTGGTTGACGTGAGAAATCGTGCCTAAGAAATAGTTGGTTACGTTACGGCAAAACTCATTTGAGTACGACTGAAAACACACAAAACTTAGAGGGCGAGATCGTATAACTCGAGGGCACGATGTTGGATAATCGGTAACTCGGTTACGCGATCAAAGTATAGCGGGATGCGGCGAATCGAAAAAAAAAAATGAGTTGATGCGTATGGAAAAGTTTGTTGCGAACTTGGATGTATGCGATGCGAGTTAAGTTGACGTTGAAACGGATTCGAAGTCGACCCTCTTGCTATCGAAATTGATATGAACTATCAAGATCGATATGCAAGTAAACGTAAGCACGGGGTGAGAATACAAAATGGAGTGCGCCCTGCGCTATCAAAATTTTGTAAGTAAGGATACGAGAATGAACGAACTTGGTTGATTGTAAATTTTGTGATTGATCAAAGACGAGACTATAAGTCATCGACGATTGCTCGATGCGTATAGCATCTCGTGTGTCGACCCGTGAATAAGATAGACTCAAACTTGATGCGAGTAGATGTTTCGTAAATAATTGCGGAATCATTGACGGCAGTGCATAACTTGACTCGGAGGATAGTTGCGCATCAGTTGCGCCGATAGAAATGGTTTTGTCCGAAATTGGGTAGTCGCATAGAATCGTCGGAACGTGATTTGGCTCCAAAATAAGATATAGTATGGTTCGTAGTATACTGTCCTTCGGTGATGATCCACAGTTATCGAGCGTAGCTTCGGGGCAGCTGACCCTAGAAGACTTGACCGCCAAATCAAATTGAATGCTGCAGACTGTAAGATGACCCATGCGATATCGCATAAGAGATTGCACCGATAACAAATATAACACGGTGCATGTTGACGATAAGTCTAGGCGATCGAGAATTGTTGGAACAGCTTTCGATTGAGAATGAAATTTACTAACGAACTTGGTGATGCGAGTAGGCGATTGCGAGGAACGTGCTATGCACGAGAGGGAACGATAAGGGAATGACCTATAAGTCATGTCGTTAGATTCGGATTCACCTTGCAATTGAGCTTGCGTGAATCGAACTTGTATTCGATATTGCGAGACGGATAAGTTGGGAATTTGGCTAGTAAATTCCTACTCGTTAGGAAATCGAATGTAAGACGCATCATAAAGACCTTCGTGCTAAGGCGATTGTTGCCTTAAGCACTGTCGCCTTGCTGTAAACTTTCATGTCGGATAGATTGTGGCCTTTGTGCAATGTCAATTTAAACTTGCGTCGGGAGAATCTAAGCACGGGGACTATGTAAGTAACCAGCGGGCGTAGCCCTGAATGTTGATGCATTTGCAATTCAACGAAGGAAATCATAATCGAGATAAGTGCATAGCCAGACTTCGGAAATAGTTGGGTAGAGACTTCGAACGCAAGGCGTTGCGGAGGATCGTTGCGATCGGATGCGCGACGGCTTGACGCGACGCGTAGAATTGATAGTCCCGATAAAACATACGAAATGAGAAATACGATTTTGAATCGCGTCGCGTGCAGTGACTTTGTTGAATGAAATGCATGTGTATCAATATGCATATGCGATGAAATTTTAAGAACAGTTGCTAAGGATAAGTCCGATCGAGAGTACGAGATGGCAAGCATAGGATTAAAATTTACCTGTCAGCTTTGTTCCAATTTGCTACGACTGGACTCGGTCGAAATACATATATCTTCGGGACGCCTTGAATATAGGTATGAATCCAAATCGAGTTGTATACAAAATTCAAATCGAGCTGCAGGGAAGACTTGAAATGTTAATGAAAATCTTGCAAGATAGTGTAAAACTGAACAACATTGGTGGGACGAGATCGTGAAACGATCTATAAAACACTTAGTTGGAGTGTTGGTTTTGGTTCGAGGACGAACCTTGTTTTGAGTGGTATATTCTGTAATGCCCCGCTCCGCACGGCGCATTACGCTGAAACGTTGACTCAATGAGTCACGTTGACGCAAGAAAATGTATCGATGCAAAACGATACGAGAGTTAAGTTGTCCCGAACAACGCATCAACTTTGTCGATGCGAAGAGTTGCCTTGCCCCGAAAGAATGCATCGAGTTGAATCGATGCGAAGCGCCGCGTTGCCCCGAAGGATGAGTGCGTTGAATCGGCTCGAAGATTCTAAGAAATCGAATCGACCAAGACGCAAGTCCGAATCGTTGCAAGTATTGATTTTAGTTGGTTTCGTGTGCAGGTTATACTTTGACAGAAAAATATTAGAGGTCGATCTTTTGCAATATTTAGTAAGGGGTCCGCGAAATCAAATCGTCGCCTTGCGACGGGCTAAGACTTGGGCACGCTAAGACAAATCGGACGTATAACTCAATGAAGCATGAAGTGCTCGAATGGCTAAGTCAGGAGAGTGGTCGTGCAATAAAGTTATGGAATCGAGCCGCATCGGCTCGGCAAAATGACGAAGGCGTTTCGACTCAAGGTGGGAGGATTGACTTCTTTTTACTCCTTCATTCGATAAGTCAAATATATCATTGTATGCTAAGTTAACCTATCGATGCCACGGGCGTGGCCGATCGGAGATAAATCATAGTGTGAGTCGAACACTAAGTTAGAACAATTGAAATAAAACGTGCATCAATATGCACGAGTCGATATGGAACATTGGATATCGCTAAGGCGAGCGCCTCGGTGCGCAAGCCGTAAGAACATGGGATAACTGTACTCGGCGAGTGCCTTAGTGCACGAACCATACCGTACCTTTGCTGCACGAGTTAGACGGCTAGAACATTGAAAGACAATAGGCGAGCGCCTAGCGCGCAAGTCCCGAACATTAAATGCTAAGTTATAGAACACAGAAATATGGTCGAAACGTGCCTACGTGCACGGGATAATAAAAGATGGCTTCGTTGCGAGAGATACAGTTGTGGCATGAAGGTGGCGGAACTGTCGGATATGACATGGTGCCTCGAAAGGTGTTCAAGACCTTCGGGTCGTTCGGTTGACGAGCATTGAGTTGAGGCACGATGCCATTGAATCATTGAAACGAAGTATGAAATATAAGAACACAGAAAGCTAACGAAAGAGATGCGAGACGATAAGTCTGAGTCTCGGACTCATGACTATGTTTGGTTGTTTGAATTAAATTGTTGAATGATAGGGCGTTGCATGGTCGATTGGAATGGGCTCGAGATAAAAACGTGGAAATAGCTCGTGCACGAGTGTCCCCCAAACGGTTAAATGTTGGAGGTCCCCGGAACCGATTTGGCCGCGGAGGGATAGATAATCTTTGTAGGCAACATCCTTAAACAAGATGGGAGAAGCCGCAAATGATGGCATGTAGCGGGAACATTTCGGTTGTTTGGGATGTGACCCAACCCGTGAAACGCCCGGCAGTCCAACCAAATAGTGAGAAAAGAAGGAGAGAAAAGAATGGAACTCCTTTAGTCCATTCCGGCGCGGATACGCCAACGGCCCTCATATAGTTAAGGAACGATGGATTGAAAGTGTAGAAGCATATGCGTCCCGCATAGAGATCCTACTTAGAGATGCACAATAACATGACAGGGAAGGATTACGGCGTATTCATCTTGCGTCGGTGCAAGGACGAGTACGTCGACTTGGTAAGTCGTGCCACGAATCAAACACGAGATTGCTTGTTTGTTTGCCTATTCAATTCGATAACATGCTGCTATGATGACATGCTTTACGCTTTCGAATATGCCATGAAATTGACCCTAAGGAGAACATAGTAAGATCATAAGCTAAGTTGCATGATTCAACATAAAGATTAAAATGTCGGTTTGGAAAGATGATCTTTGCTTCAGTACATGCGAGGACGAACGTACTGATCCCCCACCAGCTTCATGCAGGGTGCAGGGAATGGATTGCTCGCGGCGAAGCGTTGCTTGAACGTGTTAAGGCTTGGAATGCCGAAGCGCATTGAAGTGTGCTATCGCATTGACGCTCGGACTACGCAGCTGGATTGATGCGGTCGAGATATAGAAGGCATGATGTATGGAACGGTAAAATCCTTTGTGGGCAAGAGAGAACCTGAGTGTTGTAGCCAATCTGGCATGTATTATTAGGCTATCGAAAGCCATTGTAATCTCAGTTTCGAATATTAATAAAGAGAATTGTTTCATACACTCTGTTTCCTTTCGTTGTTAATATCAAATCAAAAGATAACCATTTGAGAACTTGTCATCTTGCCTTGCACGAGCGCAACTCCAGGCTCGTGCGGCATCACGTCCCCTGCGAGGACGATGATTCGGGTGATTCCGGGTCGGGGCGTGACATCTGTGGCACTCCGATCATCTCACAAAAAAAAAGAACATTGTGACACTGAGAGCGCCGTCGCGCACCTCTGCAGTACCCGACCGAGCACCATCGCCGCTCCAGACATTGTCTCCCCCCTCCACCGCTCCAGACTTTGAACTTGTCGAAGATGCTCTGGATCCGGAGACGTTGTCTGTGGGGAGAGGAGGCGGTGGGGGAGGCGCGGAGCGGGGGAGAGGCGGTAGCGAAGGAGGCGGTAATCTTTCTCTTCCAAATATTGTAGTGTTCTGCATCGAACTTTTTAAACTTGTGTCGAGAATATTTGCACGATTTTCTATTAGTGCTTGGATCGTTGCTCGGATCTTATTTTGAGATTGTTATTTTCGTGGTTACAATGAATATGCAGAGTATGGAAAATCGAAAATTACAACTCGTACAAATATGCTTATAACAAAGGAAATAAAGATTATAAACTGACTTGAATTATAAAGTTCTCAAAATTGAAACGTATATGCTAATACAACACTCGTTGGTCAAAAACAAAATATGAAAAGAACTATTGAGAAGAAAGCTTGCTGGAGTGATAAAGATCATCGTTGCACAAAGCAAGATTCGACCATATTTTGTCAATCTGCACCCAGAAACCAGCAAGATTTCAAACATGAACTTTTCTGGATGCTCAATTGTCACTCATGTACAAACAGAACTTGGACTCCTCGAACTGACAACACTTTGTTGCTTCGAATGCCTGCTGCTAACTCTCCTCTTGTAGCATATATTTACTTGTTCTCACTTGCAAAAGAGAACTTGTGATTATATTGGGGAGCCAACCCCCCTTAGTAGCCTACTACTATTATGGACAATAAATATTTAGAATAACTCCTCATTAAGTGGACGATTATAATAGTAACCTCCATTAAATGTACATTTACGTTCCACGAGCAACGAACAACCATTTTCGAGTAGCATAACAGCATTTTTGAGTGAAAACGAAACTGTCAATAGCTCTGAGCGCAACTCCGTGCACTCACGCGCCCACGTGCAGCTCCATGCGCCCACATAGCCTCGTGCAGCTCTCCGTGCTGCAACAATGCAAAAAATTGCCCTTCATCCGAATCTGAGTCGTTCGGGACTTGGCTCATAAAGAAAATTCCAAAAAAGTGAGTGACAAAAAAAATAAATATTTCTACGGTGTCTTGATCCTTATCTTACAAAAAATATCCCACCACCTTAAGTCTTAACCACATGAGCAATCACTCTTTATGTGTATAAGTCAATAAAAGATAAATCTTATACTGAAATATACATTTAGGATTGCCACATGAACGTGGGACTAATTTCTAGAGTTCAAAAATCAAAATCCTAACACTATTAAGGATTGCATTCTGTGCATATCCTACATTCTTGAGTCTTCTGCTGCTCTTTGTCTTCTTGCCGAAGGTGCCTCACTCAATCTACTTATTTGTTATTTTAGGAATAACCAAATCACGTCTACAAAATGCCAATCCCATACAACTACTTCAAATCCAATGTGACGCTCCTTGGTCAGATGACCAAGATATTGACGAATACCACATAAGATCAGTAAAATAGTACATATAATTACATGAAAATATTAATTCCCCGTTGTTAAGAAAAGGCAGAACCATAAATACTATTCGAAATTGTGAAAGATGCTCGATAATATTATATTCCTTGAAAACTCACAAGTCCACAGAATTTGGTGAATAATTATTACTTACAAATTCAAGTTCACATCCCCGTCGGCTGTCAAGTAGCGTAAGTGCCGACTTGCCAAATCCTGCAAAACCACTTGCAAACATCCAAACACGTCCCAATTTTACGTTCTTTTACTTCGTCTTTTCCTTACTAATAAGTGGCCTCGTTTTGGGTGCTTTTTGATTGACATCGACTTTCTAAATTATGTTCAGTAAAGTTGTCTCCTGATTTTATAATGCATCTATTTGTTGTAGTTATTTGTCTTTTTCTTTGTGTCTGTTTGTTTTTTTCAATCTAAATGTGTATACAAATTTAAGGTTCCGGTTTGGACTTTGTCCGGTGTCAATATGTAGTCTCTCTCTAGTTTAAGAGAGAGAAAACAAGGTATATTAGTCTGGAAGGGTACTAAATTTTAGGATGGGTCTACTAGCATCCCACAAAAAATTTAGAGGGTCTTGTTTGCTACCAAATTATCTAAGCTTTTCATCAGTCCATTATATACTTTGTCATGATCATTAATTATCTATTCTGCTATATAATCTATTCTACTATATAATAGGAAAACTTGATGGTAAAATTTTTGAATTCCGAAAATATTCTTACATGTCTATACTAATTAAAAGTAGTTCATTAATTTTAATAAGGACAACTTAGTAATTACGAAAACTATCATTTGGTCTTCCTAAAAAGTCTTCCTAAGTTAATTAAAAAAAATGTTAAAATACGTGTAAGGCATGCGCACATATGCTAGTATAAAAAAAGTAGACTTAATTTACCATAAAAATATTTTTTCAAAAATATCCTTCAATATATATACCAATGAAAAATATAATAAATTTAACTAACAACAATTTAAAAGATATATTTAGGAGAAATTAATTATTACGAAAATCGAATGGTTCATGCTACTTGCTAAGTCTTCTAAGTCGTTACCAGAGAATTCGAAGGGTTGAACCTATCATCTATAATTAAAAACAGCAGAGTTAAACCAAATCATCAACATTATTCACTCCAAGTGTCTTTTAATCTCCTAATTATAACTGTAAATAATAAATACGTGCAACGTAGTTATACTATTAAAGGGATATTAAAATTAACTATATTTTGCTAATATCATGAAGTCCATGTATTAATCGTGCATAGGACCACCGTATTAATATTATCAGCACATGACTACAATATTATATAGTCATCAAAATATGATCAGATTTTGATATTTTCTTAGTATTGTCGAAATATATAAAAGGACGGATCCAACTTGCCCTAGGTTTTTCCCTATGCTTTCAAAGGATTTTCCATGTACCTCTATGTGCATCGATCAAGTCAAATTGACTATTTCTTTTTGCGGTATTCCAGACTAGCTTATTTTGTATGGTTTTAAAAAAAAGATAGTTAAACAAAAGGCTAATAATATCTGTTTGGTAAGAAAATAAAATATTGCCTCGACAAAATATGTAAATGTAGGGACATGATCGTACAATTATCTGTCCATACATTTCAAAAGGGAGCGTCTGTCCGACTGTCTGAAAAAGAAAGTGTGACGTTTTTGGTTTTTGTTTTTTGTTTTAAGTATTATCATTCTTTTCTTTTTCTTACGTATACTATATCTTTTGTGAAGTCATTTAGTCATCCACTTACTCAAATTTTTATACTAATATAAAATAATTATAATTATGTCTTCTATTTCTTTGTCCCTTTCTTCTTTCACTTAAAATTGTGCACCAATTCTGTGCTACGGCCTCTAATAGTATAATTTGTATAATTATGAATGGCACGTACAGTTATGACCCCATTTACATGGGTGATAAACTGTCAATCTGCCAACCAATTTGTTGGGATTTTGATCTTGACCTCTATAAAATAGTTTCACATTAATGTGACCAGAGGCAGAAGCAGAAATTAATTAAGAGAGACGGCCAGATCAACCTCAAATATATATATATAAAATATTGCTTAATATGTCCACATTTGTCTTTTTTGTCCTCCTGTATAGTCCTATAAAAAAAATTATTTTGTCAGTGGGTCAGTTGATCCCACTTATTTTTTATTATGTTCTCTCCTGCACAACTCCAAGTGCATATTTTAATATAAGATTATTATTTTATTGACATACATATAGGGAGTTGTAGTCCATATGATTGATATGGTAGAGTATTTTTCTAAAGAACATGGTTCAAGACCTCTAAGCAACATTTATGTTTTTGTAACTCATCTTTTGAAAAAAAAATGCTAGGAGTTGAGTCCAAAATTGCTTAGCGACTCGGATAAAGGGCACAAAGTGACGCTTTGATAGCGCACTTTGTACGTACGCATCGGACGTAAGATGACACATTTGCTCCCGCGTTAACATAGCAGGGCGTTGAGGGCACTGATTTTCGCGCAGAGGGCACGTAAATGGGTGCTGGAGGCTACATTTTCGCGTAGAGGCCATTAACGCAAAAATGGACCCTGGAGGCTAGATTTCCGAGCATAAACTATACAGCTATTTTAGTGGATAATATATTTTTAACCTCCCTTTATCCTTAGAAATTTGGAGAGAATGATTAGTAACCATCCCTTATCGGGATTATTTCCGAATTAAGTGGGTGACGGCTGTTAAGAATTGGTGAGTGTCTTCCTTGTATATATTCTCTTCTCTTCCTTTTCAGAAAGAGACAAAATATATTACTACAAGAGGAAAGTTAGCAGCAGCCAAAACAGATCCACCAAGTTCTATTCTACGAGACTACAAGTTCTCAACAAGGGTGACAAAGAGCGTTGCAGAAGTTCTATTCTACAAATTTGCTGGTTCTTGAAGGCAGATCGACGGAATGGGTCGAATCTTGCTAGAAGCAACGGTGATCTTTATCATCCAAGCGTCCGTTTCTATTTTTTGTCTTATAATTTTGTCTTTTTCTCCATTATAATTATTGTAACTGCGATAATGTGATTGCATAAATATTATTTGTTTTCATCTTCCAACAACTTCTTGTTGTAAGTTTTCTGTTGCTAAGAGTCGGTTTGTAATCGGTTATAATCGTCAAAGAGTTGTATCTTTTCGGTTTCACGTATGTTTGTACAATCTTTGTAACATGGCCATAATACAATCAATATTCTTCGTCTATTTTTTTTTTTTTTTTGAAATCCCACGCACACACGCAATTGGGGGACTCGAACCTTGCCGGTCCCTCCGGGTGTCCGCTCTAATACCACTAGGCTAAAGAGCTCGGACATTCTTAGTGAATATCTGGATGTCTAGATCTGGTCAATATTCTTCGTCTATTGATGATCACTTTAGATCAAGGATGTCTAGATCTGGTCGACATTCTTAGTGAATATCTGGACTTTCTAAATTATGTATGGTAAATTGGTAAGCAAGAATCTCGCTGATTGGTGCGTCAATTTAATCTAATTATACTCTGAGATTTGGACTTCTTCCAAGGTCCATCTGTAGTAAAAGTTTTCAGAAGCAGTCTCTTTAGTATAAGGTACTGTCTACCGATTGCCTGGAGGGTCCACTACTTTCGAGTGGCATCTCACTAGAGTTGAGGGTCATGTTGGTCATCAAATTATCAACATATTAAAGAAACAAAAATGAGCAAAACTAGCTTAACTTGTTCATTATTTATATAATAGTTGATTTAATCTAAGTACTAAAAAAAGTTTTAACTTTACTGTGAAGTTTATCTTTCTAAATATATTCTTACATATGTTTATTAATTTAAATTATTCATTACAGTTAATAGAAACATCCAGATAACTACAAATTGTCATTTGATCTTCCTTAAATAGTCTTACATGCTAATATAAAATAATTTATATAATAATATAATAATACTAATATAATAATAAATTTTGAATAATCAAAGTAACAATTTTTAGTCCTACAAATAGTTTTAATAAATTTTAGAATAATTATAGCAGTATACTAGTATAATTAAGGGTTATTTACACTGACATTTCCTACATTTTGTGTTTATTACGCGGACATCCCTAATTTAAAAATAAATACACTGACAATCGCTATGTTTTGTGTTAAATACATGGACCATCCCTAACTTTCAAATTTATGTAAATGCTTTCACACTGACCACTAGTACTCTAGAAAAAAAAATATAAAGGACATGGGGTGTCAGTGTATTTATTTTTAAACTGGAGGAGGTTCGCGTCATAAATACTAAACATAGGGATGTCAGTGTAAATAATCCTATAATTAATTAAGGATGATCCAACAATTGGGACTATTATATATTAGGTAGGCTTGATTTCTAGCATTGATCTTAATGTAAAAAAGAAAAGAAAAAATGACTTCGCAGTATTAGTTATATATGGTGCAAGGAATTAAGGATTGATCCAACTTGTCCCTTTGTTTTCTTGCCCTCAATGCTTGCAAGGGTTACCGAACTCGAATGACTCTTGTGATTACTGAGGAGAGTTAACAGAGCATCC
This sequence comes from Iris pallida, assembly GCA_029216955.1. Lineage (NCBI taxonomy): Eukaryota > Viridiplantae > Streptophyta > Magnoliopsida > Asparagales > Iridaceae > Iris > Iris pallida. Next base: position 9,949,212 of record JANAVB010017598.1, read on the forward strand.
ACAGTGGGAGAGATTTTCAAGTGCTACATTTTGACTTTCGTTAAATTTTATAGCACTTGAAGACTGCAGTGGGCACTTGTTCATTTGAAAATTGCTAGAAAGCTAAGAGATACTCCAAATTTGGAGTGTGCCATAGCTCTGCTACATTAATTTTTGGACCCGATAAATTAACCGTTCTTAGCAAACAGAGAAGAAAAATAAAGAGAAAAAAGATGAAGTATTTAATTTTGGAAAATTTCTTTGGAGTGTACCATTGTGTGTCACTATCAAGGAGACACTCCAAAAATAACAATTTATACAATTTTTAATAATTTGAAGTATGTGTTTGGAGTGTATCTATTGTGGATGCTCTAAGACCCTGGCTGGGTGGCAGAAGATCAGTACATCGAGCCGCGAGGCGTATTTTTCGTTCATGATGTTACGGAGTTGGGACAGTGGGCCCAAAATGCATGCAATGTAGTGTGCATAAAGTACCGTGCGTATCGTCGAGCATCTAAAAAAAATACTTGCATGGGTTTTTTCCTTGTATATTGTACTCGTTAAAAAAATAATAAAAAAATTCCTTTATGTTTTCTTTCCTTTGAAAAATTATAATTTCTATATATAGATTTTTTTACGAAGTTTGGAAATGCCAAAAAATAGGAATTTTAAAGGTGGAAAAGTGAATTCGTGCTTGGCTAAATGAAACCATTTTTATCTCTATTTTTTTCATTGGAATCTCTTTTCTTTTTCCTCAATTTTTTATTTTTTTTGATACCCAAAATTAATAAAAAATATTTTTTTTTCTTTCTAATTTTATGATTCCGCCAAGCAAAAGAGGCATGTGTTAGGGATAGTTCTCAATTGTCTCGAGTGCATGGTTTTGTTTATGTGAATTAAGATGATCAAGGGGATTAATTTATGCCATTATTTATTGCAATATGTACATGATGGTGTTGACTAGAAATATTTTTGCATTCTATGCATTTAGAACGGTTGATATACCCGTCAGTGACCAAATTCATAACTTTCATGTATATATTATACGTGCACATAGATCAAAGCCAAATTGATTATTTTTTTTAATGATATCGCATACTAACTTATTTGTCTGGTTTCGTTAACTGCTAAAGAGAGGAATTGTTTTCCCCATCCTTTCCCTAAAAAATATATGTTTGGTAAGAAAATTTTGAGGAAAAAGTGTTCAGGTGAATATAATAAAAATATTAATATTTTCTTCAGTTGCTTACGGCTACCTTCAGCCAGGATTTAACAAGGGGTCAATAGATTAAATATTCTAACAAAAAAAAATTTGACGAAAACAAGAGGGAGGCCAATAGATTAGACATTCAGATACATTGAAAATTTTGACATTGAGGCCTCGTTTGGTTCGCGGAAAAAAAAAAAATTGATTCTATGATTTTTTTTTTCATTGAAAAATTATAATTTCAATCATTTTTTTTCCGGTGTTTGAAAAAATAAAGAAAATTGAGAGGGAAAGTGAATCCTTAGATGAAGAAAATGAATCCTTAGGGTGTGTTTGGTAGGAGGAAAAAGTGGGAGGAAGGAAAATATATGAGAAAAAAGTGGGAGGAAAGAAATATTTTCTCTTGTTTGGTATGAGGAGAAAAGTTGATGGAAAAAAAAGTGGAGGGGTTGATTTTTCCTCATAACCTAAGAAAATCAATCATCTCAAAAGTGGGAGGAAAAGTGGAAGAAAAAGTGAAGCAAAGAATATCACTTCCATTTTCCTTCCATACTACCAAACACAAAAGAAGCAAATAGTCTTTCCTTTCCACATGGATGAAAATAAATCTTTCTGATTTTTCTTTCTTCCACTTTTCCATCCTTCCTACCAAACGCAGCCTTAGGTTGGTGGGAGGAACTTCTCTCCCTATTTTTCCTCCTCTTAAGAATCAAATTTTTTTCCTCCTCATTTCCTTTGGCATCTAAATAAAGGAAAGAATTATTTTCCTTTTCCAAGGTCCCAATTCCGCAAAACAAATGTGACCTAAAATTTTATTTTGATACTATTTTTTTTTTTTTTTTACGAAACTAGGGGAGCCATGGCGCCTGCTTGCCCCCCGGGCTTCGTCCGTGTTCTTAACGAGATGCATTCATAGACTATTGTTTCTAGTTTTGTGTCTCTGTCTACTTTTATGGAGTTGAATCTGAAACTTCGTCAAGATGACAGTGAGCTTTACTCAACCTAAACCTACACGCTACAGAGAACTTATAGGTGCTCTTGTTGGAAAAATTTCCTTGGGTTTCTATAAACAAATTAACCAATTAAGTTTAGTGTTACCGATCATTGAAAAAGTCCTATACGAAACACGGTCTTAAAAGATTATTCGAAATTTATATGTAGACTTCTTATTGAATCCTTCTAGAGGTAAAATTAATTCGAACATATCTCTTGTCCGGCTTTTCGTTACTACACACAACATCGAGAGAACGACCCAAATCTCTTGTCCAGAGAAGAAATTTGTAAAACATAGATTGAAGAAGTTACTCAAGGAGGAGAGATTGAGACAGTTTCTTTTTTTCTTTTTCTTTTTCTTTTTATAGATTTTACGTTAAGGATCATCCAATACAGAGAGGAAAAGACACCATATATAGCCCTGACCAACAAATAGGATCTTAATAGCTAATAAACTGGTTGTTTAATAGCAATAAAAAAAAATCCATTGGAAATAAATCTCCAACGTTCATAATATAAAATAGAGAAACGGTCAGAAATCAATGAACAAAAAAAATGGTCTCAATCCGAATCCGAAGAAGGAATCAGATCGACATTCGACGCCCGCAGATGTGGGCATGTATCCACACCTGTTACGCGTGCCAAAAAGAACCGAGTCGAGTCTAGTCAGACGACAGCGATGATGCGCGTATGTGACCTACAGGGCTAGCCTACACTAATTGAGTAAAACTTTGATACCGAAGGGGGTATCAAAATTTTGATACCCCCTATCAAAACTTTGATACTCCCTTCGGTATCAAAGTTTTCTCCACACTAACTCACAAGGTAGCAAGAAGGATGAAGTAATATATGCAAACTAACTTGGGTTCTTCCGACCGATGTGGGCGTACTAAAGAGTTTATGGGGAGTTGGCTTTTTCCCCACCAACTACATTCAACAATCACCCCAAAAAATTAAGTTTCGAAAAACATAGTTGACAATTGTTTTCCATTGAAAAGTTTAAATGAACTTTTGTATTTAACAAACGTAAGAAGAGTAGAACTTTGATCTTAAACATGATCTTTTGAGTACAATTCGTTTTCTAGGAAAGTGTGACGATTGAGATCGAATACTGCCTCTGATTTCTTTATTCCGTTGACGATCCGACGATGAGGGAGAATTACAAGTCTTCCTATTTGTTTGCAAGGAAACGACAATTCAGCTCTCAGAAGTGTGCTCTGACTCTCATAATGTCTATGCGACTGTCTCTGTGTTTTGAAATGAAGGAATGATCCATCTATTTATAGTTGTTTTGTGGAATATTCCACTCGTGCGCGTATGAACGCTGCGCGGATGATCTATTGGGCGCTGGGGCGCTGCGCACGTGAAGGTAGAACTAAATCTGTTATAACTGCACTGTTGGGCTACGGATGTGCCAACACGTGACAGTTGTTGAGATTCATCTGTTACTGAGATCTTTGGTAGTTGGCACCCATTCGTGACTGAAAATGAGTCAATGACATGTGTTGCCTATGCTTTGCTCAAAGATCTTGGGCTGTTGGGGTGGAAAAGATCCCTACGCCACAGAACAAGCTTAGGTTCAAAACTGATCCTGGCGTATGATATCCTGTGTGGTAGGAACAAAATGCATTGTTGGTGTAGAGATTACCCTACGCCAGAAATAACTTTGACATTTTTGGAATGCTTTGGCGTGGGAGAGGATACATGTGGCATTTGTGCAGCTGTCTCTGACAACTTTTTAATCATTACGATGATGTAAGCTGTTAGCTCAGTCTTTGAAGTATTTTTGGCTTTTAGTAGTGTAGGTTAGGGCTTCACCTGAATTGAACCTACGCCGACTGTTCGGCGTAGTGGTTTTCGGGATGAGTGGCTCTTCGATTTCTAAGCTGCCGTCGTCTGCAGTAGAGTCGAGGCGTGCTGCACTCTGCTCGGGGCCTCATTTTTGTCAGCTGACTTGTTGTCAGCTAAGCATTAAATGCCTATTTGTTGAAGGAACATCTAAGCGTAGCCTTCTTGATGGCATAGCACCCTTTATGGTGCAGTAGTCCGGTACATTGAATTTGGTCAACTTTTTCTAAGTGTTGCTATTGCATGGGACACGAGGCTCGAAATGCCGACTTAGAAAACATCGATGTGACAAGTTCATTATCATTAATGTGAGATTTATAACATTAATTTTAGGGATGGCTGGTTCATTGCCATTAATGTGAGATTAATCACGTTAATCTTGAAGCTTTTTGACCGACTTCCACTTGGCGTACGCGCTTGACTATGCTGCTGCCTATTGTCACGACCCGCTCCCGAATAATCGGATACGAGTAGGACACGCCCAGCCTTCATCGATGGACACGACGAAGTAAGCTGTACAATACTAAGAAAAATTCTAAGTCACAATGTAATGTAAACATCCACAGCTTTATATATAACGTTCCCAGAAAGATCACCAATATCCATCAAGTTATTTTAGTACAAAGTCAGTCGGAGACAAATTCGGTCAAATAAAATATACAATGATGAAATCATAAAAATATAATGTCCAGAAAATAAACAAAATAAATGCTGCAATAATATCTAATGCAATCACATGCTCCATGTGGCCTCAAGCACCTGCAACGTATCCTGTCAGGAAAAGAGCAAAGTACAACCCCGATAAGAACAATATACAATGTAATCTGTAGTACAGAATACAAGGTGAAAGCAGAATACCAGAACTGGAAATGAAACTACGGTACCAGAAATGAAATGTAAGACTGCAGGCAATGGACGCGATAATCAATATGCAAGACAATGATCACGGCTATCAATGAACAAGGCAATAACACGACAATCAATACAAGTGTGACATTTTGAAATATTAAACTAATGTGTGACCGGCTAAGGACCACAATCAATCAATGAGTCAATCAATTCTACAAGATCCGACTTCATCGTACGTGAAGTATACGATTAGGCTATCCACAATACCTATGTTGGGTGTGGTCACACAAAAGCTAATATTTTCTCCAATTTTTGCAATAAATAATGACTCACAAGCAATGAACAAGGTACAAGACAATCGTGTGTATCTCGTGTCCGATATGAGAACATGGCACATGAATGTAAGACAGAAAGACAAAGTAAAAATCGAGTCGGTGTACTTGCCTCATCTTGGAAGCACGAGAGTAGTACTGCATGGATATAAATGATCACCTGGTAGTTGTACAATTTGTTAGGGTTTTGAAATGATGATCATTAGCTAACTAGATCACTAACTAGCTAATGGAAATATTCTAGCTAATAATATTTATAAAATATTATAGTTTTAATCACCATAAATACTAATGAAAACATATATAATTTTAGAAATATTTAGAAACATTTTGTACATACTTTTTAGAAGATATTTGCTAGCTAATCATACAATAAGGTTAATAAAAACACATTTTAATTATTTTTAGAAAATATAAAACAATTTTATAATATGACTTGATCAAAATAAATAATAGCAATATTACTTTTAAATATTTAAAAATATTTTGTAAGTAAAATAGCTATATAGCATTTATATATTTAGAAGAATAATATATAATAATAAAAATGATAGCAATCTTAGCAATTACTTGTAAAACAATTAATTTAATCCATATATTTAAACAGAATATTATTTACTAATAAATGTTAGAAAATAGTTTGCTAGCTAATTATAGAATCTAGCTTACATTTATATACGTATGAAAAAAATTCACTAATTAATATCTAATATACATATAGTAATTGGCTAATTGATACATAGAGTTTAAAGCTAATAAAATAATATCAATTATTAACTAAAATTATCAAACATCATTGGAAATATTTTTCTAATTTAAACAATACTAGTACAATTTTAACTAAAATTAAAATTAACACTAACAATAACAGGCCCAAAAACACATTGCAGAATACACTTTACTACTACTTAAATGCTAACCAATTTACTAAAAGTCTGATTTCTTGACTAAACCCAAGATCTCGACCCACAACCTCACGAGTCTAGATCCCAAGCTCGGCCTGCTAATACTAACTGTTGCAAAATCATAATTCTATTTAAATAATAAATGCATATTAGCCCAAACCCAGCCCATCAAAATGGCCCAAGACCCGGCCCAACCTAACCCATATAACCATTTCTTCTCTCTCTCTCTCTCTCTTCTCATTCCCACATTTCTCAGCCGTCCGTTCCCTCTTCACTCCGAAACCCTATCCCTAACCAACTTCTTCTTCAACCAGCCGATCATCCTCCCCAAACCCATTTTCTTCCTCCGGCCTTCCTGTGAAACCCTAGCTTCTTCCCCGCTCAGTGCTCAACCTCCTCCATATCAGTCGACACATAGAAACCCCCAAAGCTCCTCCTTCTATTAGCATTTCTAGCAGACTCCAAACTTCTTCTTCCTCCCTGCAGTTCCCAACCCTAACCCTAGGTCAGGAACCTTAGAAAATCCCCCTCCATGCTCAAGAACCCTAAGTCCATGTATTTAGAACCCTAGAATTTCATCCCTAATTCTCAAATCAAGTCTAAGATGTAATAACCCTAGAGGGGGGGGGGTGAATAGGGTCAAGCTAACTAATCAAGCACTTAGTACAAGCTAATTGGCAATTTAAAAATATAAGTACAAGAGAAGAAGCAATAACAATACCGACACCCGATGTATCCTGGTATCCTCCCTAGAGGCAATCCAATCCCGAAACTCTCTCCGGATTTAATCCACTATTTGAGCAAATAGTTACACACGAGTTTGGATCCGAAGAACTCGCCAACTTCTTACACGAGAGCTTTAATCCGAAGGCTTCTCCGACTTCAACCGAGAGTTTGGATACGAAGACTCTCCAACTTCAACCCAGAGTTTGGATACGAAGACTCTCCAACTTCAAAATAGAGAGTACTTATAACATGACAGGGAAGGAATGTGGCGTATTCATCTTGTGTTGGTGCAAGGACGAGTGCGTCTATATTGGTAAGAAGTCGTGCCACGAAACAACACGAGATTGCTTGCATGTTGCCTATTCAATTCGAATAACATGCTTGCCATGATAACATGCTTTACCACTTTCGAATATGCCATAAAATCGACCCTAAGGAGAATATAGCAAGATCATAAGCTAAGTTGCATGATTCAACATAAATACTAAATGTCAGTTTAGAAAGTGGGTCTTTTTATCAGTACATACGAGGACGAACGTACTGATCCCCTACCAGCTTTCATGCAGGATACAGAAAATAGATTGCTCACGGCGGAGCTTTGTTTGAACATGCTAAGGCATGTATTGCCGTAGCGTATTGAGGTCTGTGATCGCATTGACGTTCGAACTTGCAACATGATGATGCGGCCGAAATATAGAAGGCATGATGTATGGAACGGTAAAATTCTTTGTGGGCAAGAGAGAACTTGAGTGTTCTAGCCAATCTGGCAAATTCAGTTAGGCTATTGAAAACCTTTGTAACCTCAGATCATATATTGAATAAAGAGAATTGTTTCGTATACTCTGTTTTCTTCTGTTGCTAATATTAAATCAAAGATAAGCATTTGAGAGCTTGTCATCTTGCCTTGTACGAGTGCAACTCCAGACTCATACGACATCACGTCCCAGCGAGGACGATGATTCGGATAAATCGATGCGAAGACGAGCAATTTTTCAGGTCGGGACGTTACAAATTGGTATCAAAGCTCTAGGCTCAATTTTCTCAAGATGCTTGTTTCGTTTCAATTCCAAGTGTTGTCCACCACCAATCAAATCATTCTTGACTCTACTCGATGCCGCACTGGATGTTCCATACAATAAGTCTAATACAAATCGTATAATTTTGTCGTATGTGTTTTGAAAATTATATGATGTTTGCTAAAAAGACGCGAAAGGTTTATTGCATTGAGTGCAACGAGCCGTGAGATATTTGTTGCTGCAAGTGTAACACATCGTGAGATGTGAATTAAGATATTTGTTGCTGCAAGTTCAACAAGTTGAAAAATATGAAATGAGATGTTCGATGTTGCAATGCAACAAAGTTGAATAGAAAATAAAATGTTGCATGAAGTGCAACGAGAGAAATAAAAAGTTGCATGAAGTGTAATGAGTGAAATAAAATGTTACTGTATCAAATTGCAACGAGTTGAAGTGTGAATGATGCGTACAAGAATAATAATGTTGATATCGAATGTGTTGAACGGATTTTAGCATTGGCTTTGAATATCACAGATAAATACTTGCACGAGATGCAATATTATCAAAAATAAATCATTGCACAAAGTACAACGCATATCAGAAAGAAAAATGTTGCACGTTGTACAATACGTGTCGGAAGTAAAATTGTTGTACATGGTGCAATGCGTATCAAAATAAAATCGCTGCACGGAGTGGAATGGATATCAAAAATGAATCATTGCACGTGGTGCAACGGATGGAAACAAAAAGTCACAAATCGATAGGGACGAGTGCAACGGCAGCCCACCGAACTTGAACTTGTATTGGCGAATATGTACACATTAGCCGAATTGTGTTGGATTTGATTAATCAAAGTTACAGTTTGTTTTCCATAAATAAATTCACTTTATTTATTGTGTTTCTGGAAAAATTACAACTGTAGGAATCCGATCTAGAAGACGATCTCTTTATCCCTTGGACGATACGAAGAAGAAAAGCTCTCAAAATTTCAACAGCAATTTAGATATCTGTGTATCTGTACAATGAATGAAAAAAAGAACTCTATTTATAGAGTCAAAAATAACTGAAAAGATAACTGTCTTCACAGCCTGTGCATAGTTAAAAATCACGCAGGATTTAACATACGCAAGGTTATGAGCAGTTACTGGACGTGGCCTGTAACTGTTGGACACATGGCAATCATGCATGAGTCGTGTGCAAGTTACAGGACACGCGGGTGAGAGATCAGTGGCATGGCTGCCACGTACTCCAATTTGATGAAATCCACGCAGACTTTGTTGAAGACGAAATCCACACAGACTTGGGTCGGAAAGCTTCAAAATCCACGCAAACTTGGGGCAGGAAGCTTCAGAATCCACGCAGACTTGGGGCAAAAAGCTTCAGAATCCACGCAGACTTGAGGAAGAAAACTTCAGAATCCAAGCAAGCTTGAGACAGAAAGCTCAAAATACACGCAGACTTGAGGAAGGAACATAGAAGTTCAAAATACACGCAGTCTTGAGTCAGTACTGCCAGCTGTCTTGATTCGACATGCTTCGACTGACACAAAATCTCTGACATTGATTGCCTTGTCAGTCGCATTAAATAACAATAAGCTCTTTTGGTACGCCAACTTGGTGAAGGCTGAGTCTTGTTGAAGAAGATTTCGAAAGTCACGCAATAGTCGGCTGTGATCTCTCGAGTTCCGTGCATACGTGGCATACAAGGAGATATTCTTTGACTGTCGTGCTATCAGTCATAATGACACTCTGACAAATGATGAGCTGTCTCTCAGCGTGACTTTTAAACATTATCCTGATCAACTCAGCGTGACTTTTAGACTCTATCCTGATCAACTCAGCGTGACTTTTAGACTTTGTCTTGATCAACTCAGCGTGACTTTTAGACTTTGTCTTGATCAACTCAGCGTGACTTTTAGACTTTGTCTTGATCAACTCAGCATGACTATCATTTTAAGGCCTACACGGTTGTGATCAAGCACGATCACTGCAGAAATCGTGAGTCGGAAGAGATTGTTTGTTCATACCGAGTATGATACGAGGGAAATAACTAGATTTCTGAGTAGTATATGATACCACCTATGCAATGAATGACTCGATTCTGAGTGGTATATGCAATACCACTTGTGCGATGGATTCCATCGACACATTGTGTAATTTACGCAAGGATTCACTACTAAAATCTGTCAAATCAGCGACGTCGCATGACGTCGCTAAACAGGAAAAATATGTTGCTAATTTTAATTAGCGACGTATTTAGCGACGTTTGGACGTTGTCGTGATTAACCTAGTCGCTAAACAACTTGACGTCGTAATACGTCGCTATTGTGATGACACTTAGCGACGCATACACGTCGCTAATTCAGCGACTACCAGCGACGTAAAATGACAGCAGTTACCGACGTCACCTAGCGACGTTGAGCGACTTGACATGCATCGATGCTGACCTGGCTTGAGAGCCAAATGGCGACGTTCTGCGACGTTATTACGTCGCTATAGTACCGACATATAGCGACATTTAGTGACGTGGTACCTAGCGACGTTTAGTGACGATCAACGACGGTATTCATCACAGTTAGCGACGTTCCGATACTTACTTAGCGACGTTAACTTTCGTCGTTGGACGTCGCTGAACGTCGCTGAACGTCACTAATTTTGAAAAAAAATAAAAAAATACAGCATTTGCAGCATCCCCTACAGCATTTACAGCAGATACACAAAGTATCAAACAACACAGATACACAATCACGAACACAAATGCGTATCAAACAGCGACGGTGTGTATCACGAACACAAAGTATCAAACAGCAACGGTGTGTATCACGAACACAGTATCAAACAACACAGATACACACAATCACGAACACGTTTGAAACACAATCTCATCAATCAACACAGATATATGAAAAATTGTAACAACAATGTCAAACATAATGGTCCACATAAGAATAATGTATGTATAACCACATAAAAGACCCAACAATGGGCCATCACACAACAATATACATATATGTCGACTACGGCTGATCAGGAGGAGCATCACCGCTCCTGGAAAGAAGGTAAGTATACTGCTCCGGTGTAAGAACCACCGACGACGATGAAGGAGGAGGCAATGCAACCACTGGAGAAGGAGGCAGTGTAACCGCTGGATAAGGAGGCAGTGTAACCGCTGGAGATGGGTGCATCCGCGTCTCCTCTAGGGCTAGCAGTCTGGCGCTGCATTGCTCCATACAAGCCGCTATACTAGTAATGGTGTCGCAAATGGACTCATGCGTCCCCTGTACGTGCCGCACGGTGCGCTCGAGCTCGTCAAAGCGTACGGTGACCGACACAGCGTCCCCTTGTGCCTGAGACCCTGGCTGCTCAGAAATCCTCCTCAACATATCATTGTGCAGCTCAGCAATCTGGCGGGCAATGGTACCCTCGACTCGGGACGACTCGGCCTGTGACGACTGTGAATGCGCACTGGCAAAGGGAGCCCTGGATGCTTGCATCGCAACAAATGCACCGTAGGACCCCGTACCGTAGTACATACCCCTCTGAAGACCACCAACAGCGGTCTTCCAAAGCTCGTCCTCCGACTGAGGCGGAGAGGGCTGCGATGTACCAACCCCTCCCTCTGCCGGTGCATTAGCACTCGCACGCTCATCACGTAGCCTAACAAACTCGTCCTAGAAATCTTTGTGCATCTCTATACATCAATACTTACCTAAATTAGCCTAACACGATCTTGGCAGGCTCTATGCCATAGTTGTACGTCAATTCCATGATCTCTCGTAAGACGCCATAGAAATCATTGCCTGGAGTGACATCTTTGAAGTTTGTAGATTTGATACACAAGCAATTATTTTTTTGTGGAATCAAGATCCAGGAAGCTATCTCTGATGAGAGCATTTATTGACTTGAACTTAAACCCATTCACGCAATAACTTGGCCATATTTTGACGGCATAAATTGGTCCCTTGGCAAGAGTTCTAATAGATTCATTATCAAGGATGACGTCCGGACGATCGACCTAAACACGAGAAGATACAAAATTAAGTTTAATGTTAAGTTATTTCTTGTGCAGTTGTGAATGGAGGAAGATTCTAACTAGCTTCTTACGTACATATGCAGTCAACCAAGACGGAAAATGAAGTCTCATTTCTTCTTCTACTTCTTCATCTGCAATGTATGGTCTACTTGACCTCACCTCATCATTAAATTTGCTAAAAACCAATAAATATCGGGATATACTCGTTAAATTATAATAACGTAATCAACAAATAGATGACTTGAACGTTGAAGATTTTCACTTACCACTCTAGCTTTTCCACTTCATCCTCCTCGCAGTTGAGTAATATATATAACTGGGCAGGCTTTAGTTCCTCATCATTCAAATATCTCTTTTTCAGTTTTTCAGAAGGCTTTCCAAGAGCATTGAAGACTTTCAATAATGTATCATTATATTCTATATCTCCATCGTCGTTCCTCGGAGCTCTTGTTCTATTTGTAGCAATATGAGGCTTGAAATACATTAAACAAAAGTTTGTAATCTCCTCAAGGACATAGGCTTCACAAATAGAACCCTCGACCCGTGCCTTATTTTTCACCTTCCTCTTTAGGTGGTTTAGATGGCGCTCGAACGGGTACATCCACCGATAACCGACGGGCCCACCAACACGTGCCTCATATGAAAGATGAATTGGCAAATGCTCCATAGAGTCGAAGAATCCAGGAGGGAACACCCTCTCAAGCTTACACAATATTACTGCAATGTCCTTCTCCTGCTTTTCAAGTCGATCGACGAGTAACTTAGTAGAACAAAGATCTCTGAAGAATATGCTAAGCTCTGTCAGTGGTCCCAAACGACCTGAGGTAAGAATTCCCAAAATGCAATCGGGATTAACCTCTCCATAAAAATGTGACAGTCGTGGCTCTTCATACCCTGTAGTTTGTTCTCCTTCGGGTCAACACATCTTCTCAAATTCGATACGTACCCGTCTAGAAATTTTAGGCCCTGGATCCACCTACAAAGTTTACCTTTGTCCTCCTTGTCCAGTGAGAAAATGGCCCTGGGATGCTTATACTTCCCACTGCCTTCCTTTATCAAATGCAACTCTGGACGTCTGCATATTTCTTCTAAGTCCAACCTGGCCTTGGGATTGTCTTTCGTCTTTCCCTTTACGTCCATCACAGTATTTATTATATTGTCAAATACATTCTTCTCGATATGCATGACATCCAGGTTATGTCTGAGCAGATGGTCACTCCAATATGGTAGGTCCCAGAATATACTCCTCTTCGTCCAGTTGTGAGCGCGGCCAAATCCATCACACTTGTACCCCGATGTAGGCTCTTCAATAGCACTTGACAATTCTTTAACTTCTTCCCATATCGTGTCTCCGGACCACCGTGGCGGTGGACTGGACTTCTCTACCACGCCAGCACGAAAAGCATTCATGTTCCTCCGGTACGGATGATCCTTTGGCAGGAACTGTCGATGACAATCAAAGAAGCACGGTTTTCCTCCGTGTTTCAAACGGAAAGCCTTTGTGCGATCCATGCAATACGGACATGCGAGACGACCATGGGTGCTCCAACCCGATAACATTCCATAGGCTAGGAAATCATTGATGGTCCACATTAGTGCGACCCTCATCTGAAAGTTCTGCTTTCTGAAAACATATCATATGTGGTTGCACCTACTTCCCACAACTGATTCAGCTCATCTACCAAGGGATGTAAGTACACATTGATTTTCCTCTTCAGGTTCTTCGGACCTGGAATAATTTAACAGTTAGGAACATGTAAGGAGTCTTCATACACATCCAAGGCGGCAAGTTGTACGGAGTAACAGTCACAGGCCAACAAGAATATTGTGAGCCCGAAAGTCCAAATAGGGTAAAATCGTCGGAGGAAAGCTCCAATCTGACATTACGCGACTCTGAAGCAAAATCGGGATACACTCGATCAAAGTGCTTCCATGCTTCCCCGTCGGATGGATGATCCAGTACTCCATCTATTTGTTTCCGCTTGTGCCAACTCATATTATCAGCTGTCTCCTTTGCCATAACCAACCTCTGTAACCGCGACGTCAAAGGCAAATAGTGCATCGAATCTGTTGGCTTGTGTGCACCAGAAGTCCTTGTTGTACTAGTTGCCTTGAAGCGATCGGCACCACAAAATCTGCAGGCGCCTTCATCCTTGTCGTCCTTATAGTACAACATGCATCCGTTACGACATACATCAATTTTTTTATACCCCATCCAGAGCGATCTCACCATTCTCTTGGATCGGTAGAAGTCTTTAGGTAACTTGCCACCCTCCGACAATATATCTTTAATTAACTCCAGTATTCGGTTGTAGCATTCTTGAGACATGTTAAAATCTGATTTTATGCTCAACAATCTTGTAATCACCTCCAACGGTGAATGGTCATCACAACCAGGATATAAAGGAGTCCTTGCATTCTCCAGCAACTCCATGAACTTTGCAACATCGGCATTCGGTGCCTCCTCAGCTGCATATTGATTGTTTGGATCGAAACTAGGCCCCGCAGCATCGAAAACCATGTTCGTCCACCCTTGGTCGTAATCAGCATGCTCGTGGACATCTACATAAGGCTCCACATAAGGCTCCGGCTCGGAGGCTAAAGGCACAAGTTCTCCATGTGCGGTCCACTGATAATAATTTGGCATGAAATCCCTCGAATATAAATGATATTTCACATCCACTTCCGAATGATATTTTAAGTTGCGACATCTCACACATGGATACTTAATTTTTGTACGGTCCATGTACTGAGGGAACGCCTTGACAAACTGCAGGAACTGTTTGACACCTTATATAAATTCATCCCGCACACCACACATGTCATCAGGATGACGATTGTACATCCACAAATGGTTTCGCAGATAGTAATTCATATCTATTTTAAGATAATTCTGCAAAGATTGACACAGATAATAATTCATCAGGATGACGATTGTACATCCACAAACGGTTCCGCAGATAGTAATTTATATCCATTTTAAGATAATTACTGCAGAAAGTGAAGACCGACATGAACTGACGTACAAAAGTGACGATTGTACGACCACAAGTTTTATGTTCTTCAACGATATATTTCACATGCATAATTGCCAAGTGTGAGAACGGATGGCTCAGAATACAACCCAAAATTCATTCTAGCATATATTAGTGTAAATCATGTATGTTCTGTACATATGGTGTAGTATATATTCTTATCGAATATAGTATCTGAAGGATGTAACAGAATCAATAAGATGAACACACAAAATGTAATACTAAGACATTATCTACTACTAAAAGATGTAGTGATAGGTTGTCGTATCATCATTGCCGAGTAATGGGGGTCAGAGGACAGTGAACTTTATCTACGACTACATAGTTTCTGCCTCGCCAGTCGAATGGCTGCAGGGACTATGTTCTGATCACGATGTCGTACCGTAGATTAATGCAAATTTCTTATAGCAAATGTCGTACATAGATTTCTGTCTCGCCAGTCGAATGGCAGATAAAAAGGTTATATTCTATTTTTTGTCAAGTGTGAGAACGGATGGCTCAGAACACAACCCAAAATTCATTCTAGCAAACATTAGTGTGAATCATCTATGTTCTGCACATATGGTGTAGTATATGTTCTTATCGAATATAGTATATGGTGTAACAGAATCAATAAGATGAACACACAAAATGTAATACTAAGACATTATCTACTACTAAAAGATGTAGTGATAGGTTGTTGTATCATCATTGCTAAGGGATGGGGGTCGGAGGACAGTCAACTTTATCTACGGCTACATAGTTTCTGCCTCGCCAGTCGAATGGCTGCAGGGACTATGTCCTGATCACGATGTCGTACCGTAGATTAATGCAAAGTACTTATAGCAAATGTCGTACATAGATTTCTACCTCGCCAGTCGAATGGCTGTAGGGACAGTGTCTGACTTGGTGTATCTTACCATTTTCCCAAAATGCCTGACATTCAAACTCAGAAAACAGTTGCTAACTGATATCACTGTTCAGTTAAGCCTATTCTCAAGTTAATCCTTATCCCAATATCATTTTCCAATAGGAATTTATCTAAGTCCATATCAATAGACAAATTTTCTTTGGGTAACATGAACTAGCCAAGCCATCATACCTAGATATCCAGTCTCTCATACAGGACCTACCTATCAGCCTTTAACATAAATTATACAAATCAAACTAGTCTTAAACACTGGTACCAACTGCCTGAACATGACAGTCCCTAATTTGTGCTGGATTTATCCTACCTCTGAGTGTGCAAAGCACCTGAGTAACCCTCCTAAAAACCAAAGAAAAGTGGAATCACCCATGAGGAAGAAAAAGAAAGTTGGGCAACACAGTCCATGCTTTCTTTCTTTCTTTCTTTCTTGCCACTAGGAAATGATGGCAACTTGATGGCATTGGAGACCAAGACATGGGCAAAATGCCAGGTTGGTGCGCATGTGACATGAGTGGGGGATGCTTGGTGGGGGGAGAGAAAAAGAAGGAGCTACTCCTTGTGGGTTGTGGTCACACACACTACACTAGTAAATGTGGATATATATCATACATAAATTTGCAACATTATCTCCACTATTCTGAAACCAACCAACCAGTATTTGTCGGTTCCTGTGAACCTCTTCATAACAAGCTAATTATGAGACAAGACATCAATCACCAACAATACATCAATCCCCAACAAAATATGTGTTGGGTCATTCTGAGATCAGAAAATTGCATATATATAGCATTGAGTTTCGTTAAAATTGCTCCCAAAGTAAAGAAGTTCTGAAAATTATCATGAAATACACAAAACGCTCTTTTAAAGAACATTTTTCATAGAAGTTACATCAGAGCAAAGAAGTTCTGGAAATTATCATGAGAACCCTAAATTTTTCCCAGTATCAGTAAATAGGGCTCGAACCCTAAATTGGATATATTAACATTTTTCCCAGTATCAGTAAATAGGGCTCGAACCCTAAATTGGAATTCCAATCCAAGCAAAACATCAAATTGACAGTTCATATGCCCAAAAAACTCCCAGTATCAGTATATAGGTGTCACACTGTGAGTCTCGTGTCCACACAGTAGGACACGACGTGTCCAAACCAACAAAATAGGTGTCACACTGCTGCTCGTGCGGCGAGTCCACGCTCTCGTGGACATGAACTAGAAGCGAGAGAGAGAGCTAGAAGACGAGGAAAAACTGGGAGCGAGGACATGGGAGAGTGTATGTGTGTGAGAGAGAGAGAGAAAGAGAGATGGAGGAGCTACCTGAGGAGGAGGAGGAGGAGGAGGAGGCCGGAGGAGGGAGATCGCCGGAGGAGCGTCGCGGAGGATGAGGCCGGAGGAGGAAAATCGGCGGAGGAGCGCGCGCGCGAAAAATTGGAGGGGGGAAATTTGTGAATGATCGAAAAGGAAACCCTCACAGCCTATATGAAACATTTAGCGACGTCCAAAATGGACGTCGCTAAACATCGCTGATATTTAATAAACGGTGACGCCGCTTAAAGTACGTCGCTACACGTCGCTACATCAGCGACGTGTACCGACGAACTTGCGATGCAGGTTCCCAGTTAACAAATTGTAGTCGCTAGACGTCGCTATTTGTCGCTGTTGGCGACAAACAGCGACGTCTTAGTTAAACGTCGCTAAACCTCCAAAAATTAGCGACATTTTGTCTTGGAGTCGCTAAATACGTCGCTGATATGACTTATTTTGGTAGTGATTGTCCGTAACGGACGGGAGAGTACCGAGACTCGATTGAAAATTTGTATGACGATATGTTGATGCAAGTGTTCTTCGAAAATCGGTTAGAATGATAGGACGGGTACTCGTATCAATGAATGATACGTCGGATAAAAATTTATAAGTCGGTCGAACGATCGAGACTAGCTGTCACCCCCAGTTTTCATGAACAGGGGTATTTTGGTAATTTTCCACTTTAAATTTTTTTTTTGGAATTATTTATTTATTTATTATATTATTTTGGGGTTGTTTGAGTCGGGTTCGAATTTCAACTCATTCCGACTTGTATCGGCGACCCGGGGTAGTGTTGACTCTGGCGGGCCCACACACTAGTTAGCCATGGCCCACATGTTAGTATTTTAGTTAGTGACTAGGCTAATTATTTTGGTTAGGTTTAATTTGGATTAGTGTTATTGGAATGACCAAACTAATCCCGACTTAACCCCTTACCAATGTATTAACCCATAGATTAGAGAGGGGGCTTTTTGGGCTTTTCCCTAATAGGACAAACCCTCTCCATGGCCGGCCACATCAAGTGGATAGGGCTTAGCCACTTCACATTATTTCACTCTTCCATTCTCTCTCTTGTTCTTCCCCAAATTAGTTAGAGACCAATCCCTAGCTATTTTCTCCACCAATCCTTCCATTTTCTCATCCAATCTTCTTCCTTCCATCTCCATTCAAGCCTAGGAGGGAGCTACTCAAGTTTGAGAGGATTCGGAGCTTGTCCGTGTCCGTTTGGGATTCCTACGTGTCGGTGGCGTATCGGGAGGTTTCGTATTCGATTCGAGTCACCGAGAGGTATAAATTCCTTCCCTTCCTCATTTCTCTCATGCATTAGAATGGTATTGACCCATAGGAATGATCTCCATGGTTTTGTGCCTATTGGTGTCTATTTCATGTCCATTTGGACACTTGTAGAGGTGTCCTATGAGTAGGATCATGTCCTAATGGGGAAAACCCTATTTGGACACATGTGAATTCATTTATGTATTACTTAAATGTTGTTCTAATATTAATTTCAGATTTTACTAAGTGTTTAGAATGAGTTTTTCCTATGTATCATAATGTATCATATTATCTATATCAATATGTGTATATATATGGTGATATATATTAATCTCTATGTATATATATATATATATATATATATATATATATATATATATATATATATATATATATATATATATATATATATATAGGTTTATATATATGTATATATATACTATGGTATGTGTATGTGGGATTTTGTGTTGGTTGTGGGTACATACAGGGTTCGACCAAGGAGTATTGGCTTGTGTGTATGTGTTGGGTGTTGGAGAGTTTGAGAGAGAGTAGATGAGTGTTTGTGTTGGTGAGGTGTTTGAGTGTGGGTACTAGAGAGATGTGGAGGTGGTCTGTGAGTGATTATAGAGGGGGAACCACTGACCAATAACAGCCCTTTGGGCAGTCCTAAATTTACTGTCCCACAGTCCAGGTTTACACCCCCATGTAGGCTGTCCCTTAAGCCATTCATGGCAGTCCTGCACAGCCTAGTAGCAGCCCATCCAGTCCCATGTACACCCTCCAATAACAGCCCCCTTAAACCATACATTGCTGTCCCAATACTTCATATTTTGGTCCCCAGATTTCTCTTGATTTCTGTCCAGTTTTTACCACACTTGGACTGTCCAAAACTGTCCAGAGTTCACCCCTATGTGGCTGTCCCATTTGGCCTACACACAGTCCCCTTAAATCCTTCATTCAGTCCAGATTTTACCCATCCCTTGGCTGTCACAAACCTGTCCATATTCAAGCCCTTTGAACAGCCCTATTGCCCACCTACATTTCAGTCCTAACTAACCCCCATACTCAGTCCAACAGTCCACCAAATCAGTCCACATTAGCCCCATTTTAGACTTGAAATCAGTCCACATGTAAGCCTATATTGGCTGTCCTGTTTGACCCCATATTCAGTCACAATAGGCTGTCATTACACCATAAAAATCAGTCCTGTCATTGCCTCATATACCTGTCCAAAAATCAGCATGTTTGTATGTGTATTTGTGAGTTTGTGTGTGTGTGTGTATGAGAGCCTAGAGTGTGTAGCTAGTAGCCTATAGGTTAGCCTATGTGTAAACCTATAGGAAAGCCTATTAGAGTGTGATATTATGTGAGAGTGTCGTGTGTGAGTAAGTGTGATACATGTGAGAGTGTAGTGATGTGAGAATGAGACATGATACATGGTAAGGTAATGGTAAGGATAATATAGGCTTCACCTAGAAATAGGGTATTGGAGTCTAGAGTCTAAGATAAGGTTAGAACTTGATTCCCTTGGTTGATAATGATCAAATATAGTGCTCATAGACTAGTTTTGACGTCGGTTGCCATTTTGACCAAAAGTCAACAAAAGTCAACAGAGAGTCAAACTTAGTCTTTAAGCGACTAGATTTGACCGAAACCAAACCAGAGTTGACCAGTTGATTGAAAGTCAACAGTTGGTCAACATTAGGCTACTTTGACCTAGGGTTGACCTAGAGTTGACCAGAGTTGACCAAGGTTGACCAGTTGACCAAAACTCAATTGTAAGTCAACCTTTGACCCCGTTTGACCTAGTTTGACTTGGATCGACTCCCAGTAACCTAGTATGACCTAGTATGACTAAATTTGACCTAGATTGACCTAGTATTGACTTAGACTTGCATTCATGACTTGAATTAGTTTCTTTTTTCAGTATTAAGCCCTGTTTGACTCACACTACCAAAATAAGCCATATCAGCGACGAAATTAGCGACGCCAACTTAAAAAGTCGCTAATATTTTTGGAATTAGCGACGCCAAAAGTAAGCGTCACAACACGTTGCTGATAGCGACAAACAGCGACATATTGCGACTACCTTTAGTGTAATAAAAAGCAACATCATTGATTTGTCGGAAAACGTTGCCAGTTTTATTAGTTCAACGACGTTTAGCGTCGCAAAGCTTATGGCGTCGCCGAATATTAAAGGAAAGTCGATGCTTTGCGACGTATTTACAGACGTCGCTAACTTGCTGCTAAATAGGGTTTCCTCGGTTCGACTTTTCATTTCTCCCTTTCACCAAATTTTTTGTTCCCGCCCCTCTTCCTCCGACCTCGACGACAGCCCGACCCCCTTCCCTCTGGCGCCGCTCATCCTCCTCCTCCACCGCGAGCCCCTTCTCCTCTATCCGGCAAGCCCCTTCTCCTCCTCCTCCTCCACCGCGAGCCCCTTCTCCTCCTCCATCGCGAGATCCTCCTCCTCCACCACCGAACTTGTCCTCCTCCTCCACCACCACGAGGAGACTGAAGGTAAACCCTAACCCTAATTGAGGTGTTTTTCGTATCCAAAATAGACACGGAGATACATTACGACCATGTGTTCACTGATACAGTGTGTTCGTGAGATTTTGGACACTTTGTGTCCATTTATTGGACACGTGGACACCCCCAAGCATGCATATATATGTATTTCACCTCTGTACACTTAATTCCCTACTTACACTTGTGTATTTTCGTATTAATTTGGATTTGTATATTGGGTTTGGGTTTCGATATAGTGTTTGATACATTGTTTCACCTTGCAACATTCCTACACTTAGAGACGTTTAGTACACAACTAATTATTTTATCCTAGTTCGCAAGTGTACTTTTGGGTAATCTAGGTATATTAGTTTACCAATATCTCCAATGGCCGAAGATTTTAAGGATCGCTGCATTGCAAAAAATGATAGCAACACCTATGTAGTTATCAATTTATTTGTTTTATGTTATCAATTTATCTGTTTCATCCGCTGCAAAACTTTTACAAAAATAACTATTTTATAAATATACACGAGTACGACTTGTACAATGCAACATAGACTTGTACGATATCACGTCCGTGGCGACTTATTGATTCGACGGAATCGAAGCGAATAAGTATGATTAGATTGTTGTAGAGGGTTGATGTTACTAAAGAGAAATACAATCTATTTGTTCTAGAGGGTTGATGTTACTAAAGAGAAATACAATTTGGTTGTTGTAATGGGTTGATAGTATTATTCAAACACCTCTAAAATCCAAGAGCCATCAGGGTACACTAGAGGTCTCTCTCCACTGTAATAGAATTGGTTTTAGTTATGATGTATAGGTGTGTATTGGACACAAAGCAGAAAGGACAGGACGAGAAGAACTCCATATACATATTTTGGTGAGTGTCTTTGCCTAACACAAGTTTGATACTAACCAGTTTGAAGCATCTTTGTGCTTCCTAGGTTTAAGTTGGGGCTCACATAAGTACAACAAGAAGTAAAAGAGAAAGGAAATGTTAGTTAATATAAGTTGTCATTATATAAAAGCCTTCTATATCCGTCCTACATCTGGAACTATGCGCAAACCAAGAAATATCACTGGAGTATAGGAAGATTAATGAAATTTCACTAAACCCCTAGTTCTCTTTATTGTTGAAGTATATGAACCAATTAGTCAATATCTATTTGTTGAAGTATGGTACTCCATTCTTCGTAAGTTCTAGCTATATATGTCTCAAGATCCAATACTCAAAAATCCCAAGAAGAAGAAGAAGAAAAGAATAAAATGACATCGCTCAACACCCTATGGCAACTCCATGAATAAAGTAGACGATCCTCCATACAAGTCTTCCTTCATCTATTGTCTTAAAGTGTGAGTTCTACAGTATGGTTCTCTTTGTAGAATTGTGTCTTATTTTAGACAACAAGGGTTTCCTATTTTTACAGGTAACATGGCAACATGTGTAAGGGAACATATAGGTGTGTGTTTGTGTTTGAAAGGGAGTGTCACAAGAGTAAGGCGTGAGCATGTGTTAGTATTTTGAGCTGTGAGAGTGTTTGTTCTATTGAGGTTAGTATTTGTTACAATTATATTATTTGTGACTATCGATCTTACCAGATGGCACCCATGTCCCGAGGAGCGGCACATCGTTTGAGGGAAACAGTGAATGCTGCGGTGGATCCTCCTACAGTTAAGGAGGAAGTGGCACCGGTTGCTAGTGAGACCGGGAGTTCTATTCATCCAGCACCGGTAGCTAGTGAGACCGGGAGTTCTATTCATGCAACACTTGCAAGGGACGACATCTCTCCTTACGTCAAAGATCTCGCTTTTTCGAGGTGGTTGCATGATCATATCACTGAGCGTTTGCGTGAGCTACGTGGTTCTCATTAGCTATTAGTACTTATTTGTAATGGACTATTTGTATTAGGTTGTTTTTGTATTAGACTATTTGTATTGGACTACATATATGAATTAGTACTGTGTCAATCTCTGGAATGTATTGGACTATGATATGGTGATCAGGACATTGTCCCTGCAGCCATTCGACTGGCGAGGCAGAAACTATGTATCCGTAGATAAAGTTGACTGTCCTCCGACCCTCATCCCTCGGCAATAATGATACGACAACCAACCATAGAGGATACTCTGAGAGATCCATCTGAGTAGGACGTATACTCTGAGAGATCACCTTTACAAGAATGATATCAGTAGTGGGATTGAGTGTTGGAGGAGATATTATCAGAGTATACGTCCTACTCAGATGGGTCTCTCACCGTTAATATTTTTTTCTGACGGCATGGTGGATGTGCTCCCTCAACAGATTCTTGCTCTGAACCAAAACTTTGCCCCGAAGCTCAAGTGGACATCCTTCGTGTAGAGCTCGAGTAAGAGGTTCCTGACAGCATGGTGGTCTCTTTTGTCAAAGTATCCTTGCTCATACCATATTGGTTGTGGGACGAGCACGGATACTTTGACAAAGGAGACCACCATGCTGTCAGGAACCTCTTACTCGAGCTCTATACGAAGGATGTCCACTTGAGCTCCGGGAGAAAGTTTTGGCTCGGAGCAAGAATCTGTTGACGGAGCACATCCACCATACTGTCAGAAAAAATAGTAACGGTGAGAGACCCATCTGAGTAGGACGTATACTCTGATAATATCTCCTCAAACACTCAATCCCACTACTGATATCATTCTTGTAAAGGTGATCTCTCAGATTATACATCCTACTCAGATGGATCTCTCAGAGTATCCTCTCCGGTTGGGTTGTGTTCTGAGCCATCCGTTCTCACACTTAAAATACATATGAATTAGAACTGTGTTTTGTATTTTCGGCGAACCCAGGGATTGGATTCTGTATTTTGTATTTTGGTTTCTGTATTTTGTATTTTGTATTTTGTATTTTGTATTTTGTATTTTAGATTCTGTATTTTGTATTTTGGTTTCTGTATTTGGCTCCAGCTCCAGCTCTATTTGCATTAATCTACGGTACTACATGGTGATCAGGACATAGTCCCTGCAGCCATTCGACTGGTGAGGCAGAAACTATGTA
The DNA here is from genome assembly GCA_029216955.1 of Iris pallida. Taxonomy (NCBI): domain Eukaryota; kingdom Viridiplantae; phylum Streptophyta; class Magnoliopsida; order Asparagales; family Iridaceae; genus Iris; species Iris pallida. Next base: position 9,973,171 of record JANAVB010017598.1, read on the forward strand.
GCCGTAGATAAAGTTGACTGTCATCCGACCCTCATCCCTCGGCAATGATGATACGACAACCTATCACTATATCTTATATAGTAGTAGATGATGTCTTAGTATTACATTATGTGAGTTCATCTTGATTCTGTTACATTCTTCAGATACTAGATACGATAAGAACATATACTACACCATATGTACAAAACATAGATGATTCACACTAATGTATGCTAGAATGAATCTTGGGTTGTGTTCTGAGCCATCCGTTCTCACACTTAAAATACATATGAATTAGAACTGTGTTTTGTATTTTCGGCGAACCCAGGGATTGGATTCTGTATTTTGAATTTTGGTTTCTGTATTTTGTCTCTAGCTTCATTTGCATTAATCTATGGTACGACATGGTGATCAGGACATAGTCCCTGCAGCTATTCGACTGGCGAGGCAGAAACTATGTAGCCGTAGATAAAGTTGACTGTCCTTCGACCCTCATCCTTCGGCAATGATGATACGACAACCTATCAGAATCCTCGACTCTCTTTCGCTTCTTGGATATTGACCCAGCTTCCAATCTCTCATTTCCCTTCGGGTCCACTCTACTCCCAATCTCTTCCTCTTTTATACACGGATCTACAGAATCAATACCATCCAAGGAAGGCAAAACTGAATCAGCATTGTCTTCCGGATCGTCCTCATCAAGGCATAACGGGCTGCTCAGCGTGCCCAGCTTCTTCAACTTTTCGCTGGCTGCAGAGTCAAAATGGGAACGGGTCCTCTTTGCCGGCCCGGAGCTCTGACTCGCACTTGTCGCCGCGCTACCGGTTTTCTCTCCTCCTCTGACGCGGGTCATAAGAAAAGAAACTTTGTACCTCTTCTTCACATAAACATCATTGCCGCCTTGTACTCGAGCCTCCTCGTCTGTGATGCTATCCAACTTCTCGGTGCCTATATTGTCACTCGAATCTTCCATTCGACTCGTATCATCCTCTTCTTCGCTTGTCTTTTCGCTCCCTATCTTGCAATCATCTGCTATCACCGCCGACTCATTCGACTCCTTCTCTGATGACTCCGAGGAGGAGGAGGAAGACTCGGAGAAAGAGTCGAATGAGTCGGCGGTGATAGCAGATGATTGCAAGACAGGGAGCGAAGAGACAGGCGAAGAAGAGAACGATACGAGTCGAATAGGAGATTCGAGTGACAATGTCGGCACCAAAAAGTTGGATAGCGTCACAGACGAGGAGGCTCGAGTACAAGGCGGCAGTGATGTTTATGTGAAGAAGAGGTACGAAATTTCTTTTCTTATGACCCGCGTCAGAGGAGGAGAGAAAACCGGTAGCACGGCGACGAGTGCGAGTCAGAGCTCCGGGCCGACAAAGAGGACCCGTTCCCATTTCGACTCCGTAGCCAGCGAGAAGTTGAAGAAGCTGGGCACGCTGAGCAGCCCGTTATGCCTTGATGAGGACGATCCGGATGATAATGTTGATCAAGCATCTTCCTTCTCCTCTCCTCCACCATGGCTCTGGACCCATCTGCTCCTCCTTACTTCCCTTCTTCTTATTTGACTCTCTCAGCCACATATGATATCCACCTCAAGTGTAGAGTCAGGGGAGAAAAAGTGGACAGGAAGAGGAGGGAGAAGCAGCACAGCCGGCGGCATGACCCGGAGGAAGTACATATGTTTTCTTCAAATCCGTAGGAGAACTATAAGGATATATCTTTTCACAACATGTCACCTTGTCAAAGACCCTTAATGTGAATATCATGTTACCGCGGTGTCGGAAGACTAACATGTCATAATTTTTAAGCCGTATGTTTTGACATAATCCTTCCAACTCTTTCCTCCTATGTAGTAATCTTGTATTACTACATAGCAGAAAAGAGTTTGGAGGATTATGTCAAAACACACGGCTTAGAAAATTATGACATGTAGTCCTCCGACACCGGGGTAACATGGTTGTCACATTAAGGGTGTTTGACAAGGTGATATGTTGTAAAAAGATATATCCTTATAGTTCTCCTACGGATGTTGAAGAAAACCTCTGTACTTCCTCCGGGTTATGCTGCCGGCTGTGCTGCTTCCCCCTCCTCTTCTTGCCCACTTCTTCTCCCCCGACTCTACACTTGAGGTGGATATCATATGTGCCTGAGAGAGTCAAATAAGAAGAAGGAAAGTAGGAAGGAGCAGATGGGTCCAGAGCCATGGTGGAGAAGAGGAGAAGGAAGATGCTTGAACAGAACTTGAGGTGGAAAGTTGTGACGTTGATAGCGTGAGAGAGGGAGAGGGTGAATGGAGGGAGGGAAGTGGCTGCATGCCTTTGGCTCGCTCGAGCGTTATTTGTCCTCTTACCCTCATCCCTCGACAATGATGATACGATAACCTATCACTATATCTTATATAGTAGTAGATGATGTCTTAGTATTACATTATGTGAGTTCATCTTGATTCTGTTACATTCTTCAGATACTAGATACGATAAGAACATATACTACACCATATGTACAGAACATAGATGATTCACACTAATGTGTGCTAGAATGAATTTTGGGTTGTGTTCTGAGCCATTCGTTCCCATACTTGGCAATTAAACCATTCGACTGGCGAGGCAGAAACTATGTAGCCGTAGATAAAGTTGATTGTCCTCTGACCCTCATTCCCCGGCAATGATGATACGACAACCTATCACTATATCTTATATAGTAGTAGATGATGTCTTAGTATTACATTATGTGAGTTCATCTTGATTCTGTTATATCCTTCAGATACTAGATACGATAAGAACATATACTACACCATATGTACAGAACATAGATGATTCACACAAATGTATGCTAGAATGAATTTTGGGTTGTGTTCTGAGCCATTCGTTCCCATACTTGGCAATTAAGCATGTGAAATAGAACTGATTATGTTTAGTTTGTCTTACGATACAGATTTTCATATCCAAATTGAAATGGATCGTTACTTCGTTGATCGTACATGGATGTACTAGCGGATCAACCTCCTGGACCCTAGTACTTATAAGTATTGACCGTATCGGATTAGTATCGATCTACCGTTTTGGTGTGGGCCGTATCGGTTGGTATTGGTCTTAGCTAATTGGTATCGTCCTATACGATATGTATCGGCCGTATAATTAGGATTCATATTGGCCTTATCGATTTGGTATCGGTCATATCCGATAGGTATCGACCGTGTTGGATTATTATATACCATTTCGGATTAGTATCGTCGAAAAGTAGTCGACAATGCTTCGTATTGTGAAGTTGAAATGCCGTCGCTATTCCGTCGCTTGACGACTACGTAGCGACGGACCGTTATTAGTGACGAGCTGATTGCTGACAAATTTTTTTGGCCAAGACCCGTCAGGGATCGGTCGCTAATAGAAATTCCCGTCGGATGGGCGACGGATCTTGCCGTCGCTAAATCGACAAATTTTGGTAGTGATTGTTGTAGACTTGGTTATAGGGACTGAAATCTGTGTACAGGGAGAAATGGACATTCTGAGAACTGGACATTGTGTGATTGTTGTAGACTTGGTTATAGGGACTGAAACCTGTGTACAGCGAGAAATGGACATTCTGTGATTGTTTGTGTCACGACCCGCACCCGCTATAAGGGCACGTGTACGTGACAACGCCCAGCCCTCACCGTAAAAACGGCATGGAACGCTGTAGGTTTTCTACTCTAACAACAGTTTATATATATATATATATCAAAAATCTGTCGAGAATATGGTCAACTCCTAACGGAGGACAAGCAATAAATATATATAAGTACTCAATCACAACTCTAAGATGATAAAGTAAAGACTGAAAGATAAAGACAACAAGACGATAAAATAATAACCTGTCAAGTCCAAACAAAAATAATATACAAGTCCAAGTCTCTAATACAATCCATAATAATAACAGTCTCAAAAGTAGCTGGAGACAAGGTCCAGTACAAAAGACCTACTCTAACTAAGCAATAGGTAAAGTCTCGTCAGGAGGAGCTAAGCCCTGCTGGACCAAAGTCTCCAAGTCTAAGCCCACTACATCATCCGGACCGTAGTAGGTACTGTAATCCCCCTCATCAGCATCTGTAATATTTGTCAACATATCCAGTCAGGATGGAACGAGTACAATAACTAACAACAATTCACAAGATATGACAAAAGCTATAAGAAAGTAAATAGAGAGTATATACAAGAAAATTATGGAATGCACATGTGAGTATCATGGCAAGGTAAGCTGTAAATCTAGAGCTAGAACAAGGCAAGTAAACTGATCATGACATGTACAAGAATCAAGAATCATATATCCAGGTGTGTGAGTACAAGCTACAATATATGGTCAGCTTGGGTCTGCGCAAGGTCTACTGATCAGCTAATCCTACGTGGAGTGTAGGATTGGTAGCATTCAAGGTCTACAAGAATAAACAAGGTGGATAATGACCACACATATACACTAGTACTCCCCGTCCCTAACTGGTAGAGTAGATCTAAGCAAGACACGTTATGACACGGGATTCTACGAGAAGGGAGCAAGTCTCCTCGAGAATCGGTATCCATATACTGCACAAGAACTACAAGGGGCTTGCACAAGATATACCAAGATGACAAAAAATAATATCTCATGTCAGGATCCATGAATACCAATCCGTGTGACCAATGTGTCGAGAACAAGTATATCTACACTAATTACATGAATTATAACAATCATCGTAAATTAGAAAAGTGTCAGAGAATGTACTCGCCTGTAATATGATATAATATGTCAACGGGATCCAATGCTGCGTCTCGAGGACCTATAGAGAACAAGACGTATCAATACTATATTTAGGAAGTAAAGTCAAATCAAATTAAACCCTATTAAGTCATTCTAGGTCAAGACAAGTCTAGTTAGGTTAACCTTGGTCATGGGAGAACATTGGAAGTCAACCCGTATCAAACTAGGTCAAAAGTTGACTTATAGTTGACTTTTGGTCAACGGGTCAACTCTGGTCAACTTTAGGTCAACTCTAGGTCAACTCTAGGTCAATGGTGACTAACAGTTGACTTTTGGTCAACTGTCCAAGTTTAATGGAATTTGGGACTAAATTGGATAAAGTGTTGACCCATAGTTGACTTTTGGTCTAAAAAATCAACCGTGGTCAACCAAGGTCAAGACCAGCTCTAGGCAACTATTTCTGATCATTACCAACCCTTACAACCCATATCCAAGTCCATCTTGGACTTCGAAACTCAAATCTTGGCCGTAGGCCAATATCCTAATTTACCCTTTCTATGGTAAATTTCTAGCCTAGGTGAATATCAAGTTAGCCTACCTACGCTTGGTATTTTGACCCGTGCTCCCTAGGATAGTAGGATACTAGCCTATACATATGTTACCTACCAAAATACCTAGGTGAACTGGACGTCTAGTCCATCTTACGGCACATTGCCGATATCTTGAATATTTCAAGATACGCAATGGTACGACACGATACCGGTGCCCTACAACCCCAATTTCAACTCGGGAGCCTACCCGTAAAATCTAATTCACGTATTCTAGGTCTCCCCCAAGTTTCAACTCATTCCGACACTCGGAGCTCCGTTTCACCCTCTAACTCAATCCCCTCTAAATCGATTTCCTATACTTCTACTTCTCCTTCTCTTTCTAATTCCTATTCTCCTAATTCTTCTTCTTCTTCTAACTCTTCCTCTCATTCCTTTCCTTATTCTTCTCATTCTAATTCTTCTTCTTAATCTTCTTTTCATTCTTCTTATATTTTCCTTCTTCTAATCTTATTCTTCTTCTAATCTTATTCTTCTTCTAACTCTTTTTCCTATTCTCCTTATTTCTTCCTATTCCAATTCTTCTAATCTTCTTTCTAACTTCTTCTAATCCTACTTCTTCTCATTCTCTCTCTCTCTCTCTCTCTCTCTCTCTCTCTCTCTCTCTCTATATATATATATATATATATATATATATATATATATATATATATATATATATATATATATATATTCTAGTCATAATCCGTGCCCATCGGGCACGATTCATTTAAGGTATTCCCCTTCAAAATCTTGGACCCCCAATTTTAAACAAACAATAATAATTATGAGGCCCCCATCAAAATATTAAATTCCAACCACTGTTGGATGTGAATTTTCTTTGGATTTCCCATAAAACCCCACTCTCAATAATGCTCATCCACAACCATTATGAGTACAAATCCCACTCTTTGGATTCCTCATAAAACCCCAATCTCAATAATGCTTATTCCCCATAAAACCTCACTCTCAATAATGCTTATCTACAACCATTATGAGTGCAAACCCCACTCTTTGGATTCCCCATAAAACCCCACTTTCAATAATGCTCATCCACAACCGTTGATTCACCAAGATTAAATCCCAACCACTCTTTATCTTGGCACAGTCAGCCCTAGGATTCAAAAACCTTTGTGTTTTATATATAATATATATATATATATATATATATATATATATATATATATATATATATATATAGGGGGGATTTATATGGGGTTATATATATATATATATATATATATATATATATATATATATATATATATATATATATATATAGGGGGGTTTATATGGGGTTAAAGGGGGGGGGGAGCTCATGCTACTGCTGCTGCTGCGATTGTTGGCACTGCTGCAACTGCTCCTAGCTGCTACTGCAGTATGCTGCTGCTGCAGCTGCCACTTCTGTTCTTCTTATTCTTCTTCATCTTCCTCTACTTCTTCTTCTCTCTCTATATATATATATATATATATATATATATATATTTAATCAAAATCCCTCATTTTATTAAAGACGGCAACAAGACCGCACACCCGAACAAAGTACAAGGCGCAAAATGCCAAAGCCTATACAGTAAAACCACAAAAGGGGAGAGGGGGAGGCTAAGCTATCGCCCGTGGCTACAGAGGTAGCACTGACCAAAATGCTCTTGGGCTGTGGGAACACAGGATGCTCCGCTTGCGGCATTGACGGGCAATCTCGCGAAAGAGCTGGTTCGCCGAGAATTGGTGGCCTTCGTATCTCGCTTTGTTACGGTTTTTCCAAATGACCCAAGTTGCGACCGCTGCGACGATCTGGTGGCCATGGAAAGCAGAGCCCCAGGAAGCCAGAAGATCGTTGAAGTGTCCGTCGTCCTGCTCCAAGCAGAAAAGCTGGTTAAGGGTCGACCAAGTCCTGTCTGGCAGAGCCCCTTGACGGAATATGTTATCGATGGTTTCCGACTGTCGGTCGGAACAGCAGGAACAAGCTGATGCTAAGCTAAACCCGATGGTGTTAGGGATGTCATCTGTCGACAGCTTCTGTCTGAGGACTCTCCACAACAGGAAGGACCACTTCTTAGGGATGCAGGAATGCCAGTAGTGGGCTATGGGGAGGTGCGGCTGGCCGGCTTCCTGGATCGTGGATCTCGCTGATCGTACTGAGAATGCCCCAGACGCCTCGGGGGACCATCGTAACACATTCGCTCTGACTCCGATGCGAAGTCCCCGCTCCCTGATATTGTCCGCCGCTTCGTTTCCGGACCACTCACGAATTTGGTCCCAGTTCCAGTCGTCTGTAGTGGGGTTCCATAGGTCTCTGATCCTACTGTCTCTCGAAGATTCGGAAATACCCGGGATCATGCAGTCACTCGTCCAGCGCTCGAGGAATGGGTTGGACTCGCCTGCTCCCAGCTGTAGTCTCATTGTCGGCTCGACAAGGTCGCGGCCTGAGAGGATGCGGCGCCAGGCCACCGAGGATCTGCAATTCGAAATGGCCATGGAGGGATGGATATGTTTGAAGTATCTAGCTTTCAAGAACCTGCTCCATAAGTTGTTGTTCGTGCGAAGGTTCCACCATAGTTTCATCGAGAATGCTTTAACTATGTGAGTGAGTTTGGAGAATCCCAGACCCCCCTCACTAGTCGGGAGAGCCATCGATTCCCAGCTGGCCCAGTGATGCTTATCTAGGCCGTTGCTGTACCCCCAGAAGAAGTTACAAAAGATCTATTCTATCGATGAAAGAACTTTAATGGCTGGAGAACATGCGGCTAGGGTGTGGATGGGGATGGAGGAAAGCACGTGCTTGATGAGGATCATCTTGCCACCTGGGGATAAAGTGGCATTATGCCACCCATCCAATTTCTTCCTGATTCTGGAGGTCAAGTCTTGGAAGATTCTGACATTGGATTTCCCGTACACTAAAGGGCACCCGAGGTAGGTGAATGGGGGCTTGGCCACCGAAAAGGAAGTTAGGATGGAGAGGTTGTTTGCGTGCTCTATGTTGATGTTGTGGTGGGCGTAGATGACGCTCTTGGAGTGATTGATTTTCTGTCCGGAGCATCTGGAGTACCTTGTCAGGGTGTTGTGAACCACCGCCACCGCTCCTTCTTCCCCTGAGGAGAAAATGAGTAAGTCGTCTGCGAATGCTAGATGGGTGATGATAGGGCAACCACTGGATGTGTGATAGTGCTAAAAGTTGGGGATGTTGACCATGTTGTTGAGGTTCCTGCTCAGGGCGTCTGCTGCAATGATAAAAATTATAGAGGATAGGGGATCGCCCTGTCTCACCCCGCGGTGAGATTTAAAAAATCCCTCAGCGTGGCCGTTGATGACCGTGGAGAACCAGGAGTTGCTAATGGATCTCCAGACGATGTTGGTCCAGGTTTCCGAGAATCTGAAAGCTCTGAAGACCCAGATCATGAATTGCCAGTCAAGTCTGTCATAAGCTTTCTCTATGTCGATTTTAACAGCTATGTTGCCACCCCTCACTGGAAATTTCATGCATGTGATTAATTCTTGGGCCAGCATGATATTGTCCTGGATGTTTCTTCCTCGAACGAATCTGCTTTGCTCCTCAGAGATAATCTTGGGGAGAAGGCCAGCCATTCTGGTGGCAATAACTTTGGATATGATCTTGTTGGTGAAGTTACAAAGACTAATCGGTCGAAAGTCGCAGAATGATTCCGGGTTGTCTTTTTTAAGGATATATAAGGATCAGGTTGGCGCTCGTGATTGCTTTGGGGTAAGTGGCGCCCTCAAAGAAAGCGATTGCCGCTTCGGTGATGTCATGCTTGATAATGTCCCAGCAAGTGCGAAAAAATATGCCCGAGAACCCGTCCGGGCCAGGCACACTGTGTTCGTTCAGGACCCACACTGCATCTTTGACTTCCTGAGCCGAGGGAGGGAGATTCAACTAGGCGTTGTCAGTGTCGTTAATGAGGTGGGGGATTTGATCAATGAATGATCTATCTTTATGGACAGTATCTTTGGAGAAAAGTTTGGAATAAAATTCCGTAGCTGCCTCTTGGATGCTCTTCTGGTCAGTAATAATGTTCCCATTGGCATCGGTTGTCTTATGGATCGCGAGCTTCTGTCTACACCCGTTAACGCAGGCATGGAAGTATTTCGAGTTTTTGTCGCCCTCGCTGTCCCATTTCAGTCTCGCTTTCTGCTTCCAGAAATCGGTCTCCACTTTGATTCTGAACTTGAGCATGGCCTTAGTGAGGTTGGGGGCTCTTTTGGCCGAGGGCGAGCGATCCGTGACTACCAGGGCTTCAGCGCGGGTGACGTCGTCCTCGGCTACACGGACTGCTTGAAAGATGTCCCCGTAGGTACGCTTGCTCCAAGGTGACAGGGCTTTCCTGGTGGCCTTAAGCCTGTTACACACCCGGATAAGAGGGTTGGGGGAGTCCTCGTTGTGCCAAGCTTCCGCAACGATGCCCTGAAACTGGGGGTGTCCAGTCCAGAAGTCGAGGAATTGGAAATTCTTTTTGGGATAGGTGGTCTTGTTTTTGATCTCGACCAACAGGGGGTTGTGGTCTGATTCTGTAGAGTTGAGGTGGGACAGATTGGTGGAGATCCCCATATCGTGCCAGCTGGCGTTCGAGAGGGCTCTGTCAAGCCTGGAGTATAGACGACGGTCGCCGTCATGCATGTTGCACCAGGTGAATGCATTGCCGGTGACCTGGATTGGGGTTAAGTGGGCGTTGAAGATGAAGTTGTTGAAATCAAGTATGGCCGGGACGGGAGGAGGCCGACCTCCGGCTTTTTCGGCGCTGCAGGTGATCGCGTTGAAGTCCCAATGCAAAGCCAAGGGGACCCGGAGTGAAGGTGGTGGATATCAAGGCGGTCGTTCCAGAGTTGTTTTCTCTCCGTAACATCGCAGCTGCCATGGACCGCTGAGAGGATGGCGCGATCAGGGAGTCTGGGGTGGTCAAGCCAGCAGGAAAGTGCCTGCCTGGATTCCTGGATGATATCAAGTTTGACGTCCTTCGTGCCGAGGATCCAAATGTCATGTCTGTCGGCGATGGCCGTTGGAAGGCTAAGAAGAAGTTGAATAGATTTTAGTCTTTTGGAGGGGATTTTGGGTTCGATAATAATGAGGATGTCTATTTTGTGGATTTTTCGCAGGTTGGTTATTCTCCTTATCGTCGGTTTGTTCGCCAGACCGCGGACATTCCAGGATAGGATGTTAAGCATTAAGGTTGTTGGGGGGTGGGGTTTTTTTTTTCCGTTTGGCGACGGATCTGGTTTGGATGGCGGTGATTTCAGTGGGTCCCTAGACGGTTTTGTTCTTCCTCGAGGTGGAAGGTCCTGTTTCAGTTAAGGGAGGGGGATCAATGTCTGATGGCTCCTTCATAGCCGGTTGCTGACTTACCGATTCTCCGGCCGAGTCGAGGGTAGGACTCTCTGGGGGGATGATTATGGAGTCGCTGGCGCTCTCTGTCAGGAGGTTGGATAACTGCAGGGGGTGGCCTGCGACTTGGACTTGGAGCCCTCTTTGAACTAGGTCTGGACCTAGTATAGCTAAGGCCTCAACCACGAAATCTTCGGATGAGGGCTGTTGAACATCTGCGATAACGTCGATGGGCTGTTCACCGCCCGTCGGGATGGGGGGATCTCGGCAAGCGCACTGACCACAAGAGGAGCAGTTGTTTCCTCCTTGTCGTCCGTGTCCTCTGTTTCGAGGGCATCAAACTGATTGTATAGGGTGAGAGCTCGGGGGCTGTGGGGGCTCTGGGTTTTGCAAGGAGACTCGCTCCTAACTAACCTGTCGTCCCCAGAGTCGAATCGAGTGTGGGAATTGGGGCGAGGAAGGATAGGTGGCAAGGGTGTCCTCCCATCAGTCGGCTTGTTGACTTTTCGGGTTGGTTTCTTCTTCAGTTCTGGATGAAGCCGGTGGCAATGCTTTTGGAGGTGCCCTCTTAACTGACAGTGGTTGCAGAACATAATGTGGTTGTCGTAGAAAATTTGTTGGGTGTGGGTCCGATTTCCCAGCTCGATGTTGATGAAGTTGGGTGGTTCGGTGGTGAGATCGAGTTCCACGCAGATTTTGGCGTAGTGGGCTTTGGTGAGATTACTGGTCTCAGGAGCGGAGGCCACGAACGTGCCGAAGGAGTTCGCGATGCGCCTGAGAGCCGCTGGAACGAAGCAGATGAGGGGCAGGTTAGGCAGTGTGATCCAGGCGGCCACAGTCGCTGAGTCTACTTTGGTGCTAAAGCTGGTAGACCACTTGATGATTTTTATCTGGTGGGAGTCGATCCTGCTCGTGCCTCTGGACCAAACAGATTTATTGCCCAATTCGGATGAGAGGTGGAGAAGGATGTGTTTGGGGTCGAGGGGGGCTACACGGTAATCCGCTGAAAGTCTCCAGCTGGCTATCGTCTCCTGCACCCTGGAGAGCTTGGGACAACCGGAAGAGAATTTGAGTAGAAAAGTGTGGGGGAATGAGTTTGACAGAGATGACAACTCCTGATCAGAGAACGGCACCGAGGGCACCGCGGATTCCCGAGAATATTCAATGTCCGGGAGATAGAAGTTGGGGATGGGAGGTGCCTTAGCTGGCGCCAGGTCCGGACGAAGCTTGTCAGCAAAGGACGGCGGAGGAGGTGCTGCCAGCGAAATGGTTGAGGAGTGGCCACCAGGAGGGTGAGGATCAGTCGAGGTGGGGGTGGGGAACTGCTCGGGTCGAAGGGTGTTAGCCGAGGGGGCTGCCTGGGGGTTGAGCAGGCGAAGATGGGTGATCGGTTGGGATCTCCCAATAGGAGGGGCCGATAAGCATGCTGGCGGTGGCGCCACCCCCTGACCAACGGCCAGGGCGGCCTGGGAGACCACCACTGAGGGGGGGACGCGGCTCGCCGAAGACGAAGAGGATGGGGGGGGGACAATGGAGGGGTTAATGGGGAGGCCGGGGATCGAAGGGGGGATGGCGGGGGCTTGGAGGCTGGGGGGAGAAGAGGGGAGGGGAGGGGGAGCTAGGGCAGGATGAAAGAGGGGGGAGTATATATATATATATATATATATATATATATATATATATAACCATCTATATATATATATATATATATATATATATATATATATATATATATATATATATATATATATATATATATATATATATATATATATATATATATATATATATATATATATATATTCACCTACATATCTATATATAAATACATACACATACATAATTATATAGACACACACACACATGTCTATATATATAGATATGTGTATGTATTTATATATAGATATGTAGGTGAATGTATATATATATATATATATATATATATATATATATATATATATATATATATATAAATACATACACATACATAATTATATAGACACACACACACATGTCTATATATATAGATATGTGTATATATATATATATATATATATATATATATATATATATATATATATATATATATATATACATATATACATATGCACATACACACTCCAACACACACACACACACCCTCACACACTCTCTCACACACACTCACACAAGCACACTCACACAAGCACACTCACTCTCCCTACCACTCTCACACACCACCACAATCCTCATGACACCAAATACATACCAATATATATATACATACACACACACATATATATATATATATATATATATATATATATATATATATATATATATATATATATATATACCACTCTAATTAGAAAATCTCCAAATAAATCTCTAACCTAGATTTCTAGGAAAACCTACAAATTCTAGGGGCAAAGTGTGGAGAATCATCTCCTCTACAATTATTGTGAAAGCTATAAATGAAAAAGGGGAATTAATGGGGAATTGAATGCTTACCTAGAAGTTGGTTGCTTGAAGAAGAAGAGCTTGGAAAGAAATAAAATTTGAGAGAGAGAGAGTGTTTACTTTGTGGAAAGGCAAAGGGGAGGGGGGCTCTCCTTGTGGCCGGCCATGGGGGTCTTATTGGGTTTGGGTGGTGATCCAATAAGCCCCCAAACCCAATAGACTTGGTTTTGTTCGAATTGAATTCGGTTTGGTTCGGTTTGTTTCGGTTTGACTCTAATTAACTAATTAAGCCTCTATAATGACTAATTAAGCCATAGAAGTAGGGTTTATGGTTTCTACCCTAATTAGGATGGTATGTGGGCCAAGCCCAGCTAGTATGTGTGTCCCACTAGTGTCCAGGCTACCCGAGTCTCCAACTTAAGTCCGAATTGGGTAAAATTCTAACTAAATCAAATAAATCCCTAAAAATCATATAAAATCAAATAAAAATTCCTAAAAATTATAAAAATTGAAAATTGACAAAAATACCCCTAATTCAAAAACTGGGGGTGACAGTTTGGATCCTATTCTACAATGAGAAATGGTTATCTTTTTAAACTGCAGGGAGAAATAGACATTCTGTATTTTTTTTTCAGATTTAGCGACGTTCACCGACGTTTACCGACGTCCACCGACGTACGTTTGCGTCGGTAAACGTCGGTAAATCTGCAATATTTTCCAGGGTACCGATGTTTACCGACTGTAGGAATGAAATAGTAAAGCGTAATACTCTAGAGGGGGGTGAATAGAGTCGGCAGCGGAATAATGCTAATTAAAAATGTTAGCAGCACAATCACAGAATATTAATCACAACTAAAATAAAGTAAAGGCAGAGTTAAGAGAGCAAACGCAAAGACAGCGATGTATACTGGTTTCCCTCTGTTGATGACTAATCCATTCGGTAGAACTCTTGCTACCAGTTGAATCCACTATTGGAAAAACTGCAAGTTTTCTTACGAAGTCCTTGCAACTTCTACAACGCGAGCTTTGATACGAAGAACTCGTCCAACTTCAAATGTGAAGAGGTATTCTTCAATCAAGCCTTCTGATTACAATCTCTCAGAAACTTTTAGACCGTACCGCACTGACAAATCGACTAGAGGATTGTAATTGGCTTGGGATCTGAAATTTAAAGCTCAAGAAAACTCGTTGGAAGACTGAAAGCTTTAGATAGAGAGAAGATTGAAAGTGAATGAGTGAGTTGAAATGATCGAAATCCTTCTCTATTTATAGGTGTTCCAAAGGCAGACTTCTGACAGAATTCGGGCAGAATTCGGGCAGAATTCTATGAGCAAATATCGGTCAAATCCACAACTGCAGGAGGACCAAGTAACAAGGATTCAAAATCACAACGGCCACCAACCGAACTCTGGCCGAACTTTGGCCGAACTCGGCCCGAGTTCTGTCAGGGTTTAGTTAGGGTTTTAAAAAGCTTTTTGGTGATTTTTGAAAACCTTTTTGAAAACCTTTTTGTAAACCTTTTTGAGAGGTCATTTTAAAAACATTTTGAACTCATTTAAGGGTAGCCTATTTGCCAATATGACTCGGTGTACAATATATTCCTAGACTCAAATAAAATGAAAAATACATTACATAAGAAATTACAGACTCGAGTAGGCAAACAGATCTTCGATCTTGAATTCAGTGGATAGCCATTCTTGATCATGTCCAAGAGTCCGAGATGTCCCGACTAGCTTCGTATATCCAGACAGAGTTTGATCAATTATTAAAATCAGGTTGACCATATGACCAATGGGCCAACAATCTCCCCCATTTTGATAATTGACAAACTATGAATGATATAACATTAAGCTTGTTCAAAATATCAAAAAGTAGAATTGTTAGAATTGTTCATATCCTGTATTATCTCAAAAATAATGTTAGATCTTTTAATTTTTTTCTCCCCCTTTGTCACTTAGCAAAATAATTGTAAAAGATAAAGCTCCCCCGCAATCAATGCATAAGTAACAAATAGTGAGAAAACACATATAAAAGAAATAAGGCAGAAATAAAAGAAAAATATCACAGGCATGTATTGTCGAAAAAAAAATTATCACAGGCATGTAATTTCACAGGCAGTTATAAAAAATGAAGCAATATAAGAGATAGTGCTATCATAAACTGAAACTGAAACATAGTGCTGAAATAAACTGGAATACCATAAACTGATGCATAATAAACATGTCCATGATAACAGAGTACTGAAGCAAACTAGAAAGTGCTAATAATAATAAAAAAATACTGATAATAACTTGGAATGTCGGAGCATTTCCAAGTGCACAATAAAATATCACTCAAAATCATATAGTCACATCTCCTCATCATCATCCTCATCATCATCATCAGCTCGACCAGCATGTCTTGAAGGACCAGCTCCAGAGGTACCAGCGCCAGAAGGATGAGGAGGGGCGCTAGCATAGAACTCACCAATAAAATCACGAGGTGGACGGTACCAATCATAGGCGTTACCGGGCTGGAAGTAGGCATGAACAGCCTCATCCTCACAACGGTAACCAGAGAAAGCTGGATCTCTAGGGATGGAACCGACTGAATGACCAGTCTGGGCGAAACGAAGATCAGCTAAGGAATTTGCAAGCGCCTGATAACGGGTGACGTCGCAGAACTCACGTTCGCGAGCCATGTCCGTCATCGAGACGTGCAAAGCAGATAAATGCTGATGTATGCCCTCAAATGTCATGGCATACTGATGAGGTGGTGGAGGAGGTGCAGTAGGAGGAGCAGGAGGAGGAGCTGAAACAGTCCTGCTACGATGAGATAACTGAAGAAACTTGGGCTCAGGGTCCTGAGTACAAGTCGACAGATCGATATCGAAGCGCTGAAAGATGCGTGGAAGAATCATCGCGTAAGAGAGATTTCTATCTCTTACACGACAACGACCCATCATCTGAATCATGGTCTTAGGGGCAGAAAATGGAATCCCCTTAAGAATGTGGTACATGGCGGACAGCTCAAGAGAAGTCACATCATCCTTTGAAGTGGATTTTGGAAGTAGTGTGGAATAGATGATGCGATGCAATTCATAGTTAAATAAGTTCAGGTTGTTAGCCTTGAACTTTCCAGAGCGTACTCTATCAGGTGCACAGAATTTCGCTTTGAAACTGGCGAGTGTCGTGCCTTCGGGGAAATCAAATTCAGTGATATCAACTAGCGGTTCACCTTCGTTAGGGATGCCAAGGATCTCCGCTAAGAGGTCATTATCGAAATTGATATCAATACCTCCAACACGAGTGATCACATCAAAAGTGTTTAATATGTGATTGCAATAAAATAATCTAATGGCATTAGTTGCTATAGGGAAGCAGAGTTTAACAAAAAGATGTAACCCTAATGCCTCAAAGAAATGACGATGATTAGGAAATACAGTCCATTTGACTGGAGCGCCTCAAAGAAAAACCCGTCGAACGCGCCGTCGCTCTTTTGGACCGGCGAGAAGAGGGAATCCGTATGCGGATGTGAAGATGACCCTTCCTCACTGTGGGTCATCTTCTTTCTCTTTGAAGGATTGAATTTGGGTGCCATTTGTGCAAATTGAAGTAAAAAATCACTAATTGAAAAGTGGAGAAAGATAGGGTTATACCTCCCTAAATCAAAATGTCGAAGAGAATGACGAACTCCGCACGAATCCAAATTTTGGATTGATTTCACCACTAGGATTGGAAGAAAGAGGGTAGTGAAGAACTAGGATTTGGGGCTCCTTCGCGGCTGCTGCTGCTGTTATGATGTAGTTTGGAAGCAATAAAGAAGAAAGGCTCTCGGGCTCTGGCTATATAACCTGAAACCCTCAACCGAACTCGGGCCGAATTCGGTCAGAGCTCTGGCCGAATTCGCCTAGGGTTCTTTATAGTTGATTTTTGCCATTCTTTTTTATTGTCTCATTTCAAATATTTAATTCAAAGATTAGTCATTTCAACTTCAATTAACATAATTAATATTATTTTATAGATTAAATGTCGTTACACAGCGACTATTTCTGATTAGCTGTAGGAGTACTGTCCCAGCTGGCGAAGGTTCACCGGGGAACTCTTAAGTACCGCTTCGCTTCAACCATAGTTGTGGTGACAGACAGACTCTTTATTGGCTTGTCTCTAACACAGTTTTGCGTAATGATATATAATCATAAAACAAAATTAATTAATATTATTGACGTCCAAAATTCCTAATTCTCGACATAAATAATTGAAACGATCTTCCGCTAGAGGTTTAGTGAAGATGTCAGCTAGTTGATTTTCAGTATCTATGTACACAAGGTTTATATCTCCATTTTGATGAGGATCTCTAAGAAAGTGATGTCGAATCTCGATATGTTTAGTACGAGAGTGACATACTGGATTCTTAGTCAAATTAATAGTGCTCGTGTTATCACAGAAAATGGGAATATGTGTGTAAAATAAATCATAGTCTTCTAGGGTTTGTTTCATCCACAAAATCTGAGCACAACAACGTCCTGCGGCGATGTACTCAGCCTCTGTTGTTGATAGGGCTACAGAATTTTACTTTTTACTAAACCATGAGACTAAAGCCTTGCCTAAGAAATGACATGTGCTACTGGTACTTTTTCTATCAACTTTGCATCCAGTAAAATCTGCATCCGAATAACCAATAAGGTCAAAGGACTTAGTTTTGGGATACCACAATCCAACAGAAGAAGTGCCCTTAAGGTATCGAAAGATACGCTTAACTACGGACAGATGTGATTCCTTTGGGTTAGCTTGAAAACGTGCACACAGGCAAACACTAAATATTATATCTGGACGACTAGCAGTTAAATAAAGTAAACTACCAATCATACCTCGATACTTATGTGTGTCGACTGGCTTGTCTTGTTCATCTGAATCAAGCTTTATTGAAGTTGCCATTGGAGTGCCAATAGGTTTGACATTGTCCAGATCAAACTTCTTTAGCAAGTCTTTTGTGTACTTGGCTTGATTTATAAATGTTCTATTATCAGTTTGTTTGATTTACAATCCGAGAAAGAATTTCAGCTCTCCCATCATGCTCATCTCAAACTCATTCTGCATACACTTAGAAAATTCTTGACACAGAGATTCATCAGTAGATCCAAATATAATATCATCAACATAGATTTGAATTAAAAAAAGTTTGCCATTAAAAGACTTAATAAACAGTATAGTGTCAACCTTGCCTTTTGAAAAACCGTTGTCAAGTAGAAAAGAGCTTAGACGATCATACCAAGCACGAGGGGCTTGTTTTAAATCGTATAAGGCTTTTTTCAACTTGAAAACATGATCAGGATTTTTGAAATCCGTGAAACCTGGTGGTTGTGCTACAAAAACTTCTTCTTTTATAAAACCATTTAAAAATGCACTCTTGACATCCATTTGAAATAGTTTAAAATTATGAAAACATGCAAATGCACATAACATGCGAATGGATTCTAATCTCGCAACTAGGGCATAAGTCTCATCGTAGTCGATACCTTCTTCTTGATTGTATCCTTGAGCTACGAGTCGAGCCTTATTACGAGTCACTAAACCATTCTCATTCAGTTTATTTCGGAATACCCAACGGGTGCCAATGACTGGACGATCAATAGGCTTGGGAACAAGTTTCCAAACTTGATTCCGTTCAAATTGGTTTAATTCCTCTTGCATAGCATCTATCCAAAAACTATCACTACATGTTTCATCAATCGTTTTGGGTTCTAGCTGTGAAATAAATGCAACACTAGAAACAATATCTCTACTGGATGTACGAGTACTTACTCCTTTGGTAATATCACCAATTACCAAATCTTTTGGATGATCAGCTGTAAATTTCAACATTTTCGGTAGACTCTGAAGGTAGCTGGTTCCTGGATCTTCTCTAGGAGGTTCAGCTAGTGTAGAGCTTGGTTGAGAATCAGCTGTTGTTGAGCTTGGTACAGTTGGATCTTCGTCATTGTCATCGATAGTCCTTTGATTTAGTTCATCAAAAGTGACGTTGATTGACTCTTCGATGATCATTGTTCGTTTGTTGAAGACTCTGTATCCTTTGCTCTTGGCCGCATAACTTAAAAATATACCTTCATCGGCCTTTTCATCAAATTTTCCAAAGTTGTCTTTTGTATTAAGAATAAAGCATTTACAACCAAATATTCTAAAATATGAAACAGATGGAATTCTATCAAACCATAACTCAAATGGAGTTTTCTTCGATTTGGGTCGAATTAGAACTCTATTGAGAACAAAGCAATTGACAGCTTCAGCCCAGAAATATTTGGGTAGACTAAACTGGTTTAACATTACTCTGGCCATTTCGGTTAGAGTTCTGTTCTTACGTTCCACAACTCTATTTTGTTGTGGAGTCCTAGGGCAGGAGAACTCGTGTATGAAACCATGTGTGTCACAAAATTGCTCAAAATTAGCATTCTCGAATTTGCCTCCATGATCGCTTCTGATTCGAGTGATCATGTAACCTTTTTCATTTTGTACTTTCTTACAAAAGGCGACAAATTCGGATAATGCATCATTCTTGCGTGTCAAGAAATATACCCACGTGTATCTGGAGAAATCATCTACAATTACGAAAGCATAAAGCTTACCTCCGAGGCTAGCAATTCTGCTAGGACCAAATAAGTCCATATGAAGCAATTGTAGAGGTCAAGTAGTACATACTGCGTTTACTGACTTGAATGTGGATCTGGTAGCTTTGTTCTTTTCACATTGGCTGCATATCGAATCCTTCTTGAATGTAATGTCCGGTAAACCACGTACTAGCTTCTTTGTGGATAATCTTGAGATCGTATCCATATTAGCGTGATCGAGTCTCATGTGCCACAGATGACTCTCATCACTCTTGGCCATTAAGCATCTACCTGAAATGTTAGTTTCTTCTAACAAATAGAAAACATATATATTGTCTTTCATGATACCTTCAAAGATAGTACTACCAGTTGAGCTATCAACTATAGTACATTTGTCTTTGCCAAAGTTGATGCCATAACCATGATCAGCCAAATGACTTACGCTGAGTAGATTATGTTTCAACTCGGTAACCAGACAGACATCCTTAATCACAGGATAGGGAGACTTACCAACATCATCGATACCAATAATATACCCTTTCAAGTTATTACCGAAGGAGACATAGCCTTCCTTCTTTTTCTTCGACAGTGTTGCAAATAGTGTAGCGTCACCGGTTATATGCCGTGAGCAACCGCTGTCGAGGATCCATTTGCTTCTAGCATGTGAAGGGTATTCCACCTACAAAACAGTTTGTAGATAAAACTTTTGGTACCCATTTCTTGTAGGGTCCTGAAATGTTAGCCTTTAGTATCCAAGCATAAACATTTAAATCAACAAGCTTTCTAATTCCACATGCAGATAAAATATGACCAATGAGGCCACAATAATGACATTGTGCATGTCGAGTGTTGAAAGCTGAGTGGTGTGCATGGTTGGTAGGTTTAGGTTTTCTAGTATAGAAGAAAGCATACCTATAATCTTGTTTGGGCTTAACCTTTTGGGGTAAAGGTTTTATATGGTTAGGTCTGACAGTGTTTGGCTTGGGAATGTTCCGATTTTTCGGTAAGTGACACGTGTTAGGGAAGGAAGCAGCAGGCTCAGGCTGTTTTCCTAACCTAATTTCCAATCTTTTGGAAGTGTCATACAACTTAGTATAATCAGAAGTGAGTATTTCCATTCTGATTTGTGCACATTGAAGACTTTTCTTCTCTTTAGAAAGTTCTTCCTTGAGTTGGTCAATAACTTTGTCTTTCTCTTCAGATGACTTGGTAGTCTCGTGTAATAAGAGCTTTATTGAAGAAAGCTCACCAGACTCACTAACATTATTTCTAACCTCAGCTAGTAGGTCGGTAAGTCTACCTATTTCACCTTTGTACTCTTTGAGTACCTTCTTAGAAGTCTGATACTTGCTACGCAGTTTCCTGTAATTAGTCATCAGGTCACTGAAGGCATCTCCTAATTGCTCAAAGGTGAAGTCATCATAAGTATCAACTACAGGTTCAGTGGGTACCTGATCGGATGCCATAAAGCATACGTTTGCAGCGTCTTCTGATTGTTCGTCTTCTGAGTCGCTTGCTTCACTTTTATGCCATATGCTGGTATTGGCATATCTCCTAGATGTTGATCTCTTCAGGTTTTCTTTTTCATACCTGTTGCTCTTCTTGCTTGATGATGAGTTTGTGGGACAATCCTTCTTCATGTGTCCCTTCTTCTTGCAGCCGTAGCAGACAGCATCATCTTGATACCAGTTGTTGCTGCTGTTGTTTTCTTTGGCTCTCTTCTCATGTCTCAAGAATCTCTTGAATTTCTTTGCTAGGAGTGCTTGATCTTCAGCATCAGATTCACTGTTGTCTGAGTCACCTTCAGCAACTTTTCTGTGCTGAGCCTTGAAAGCAATCATCTTCTCCTTTGGTACAGGCTCTTCAAAATCTTGTAGCTCCAGTTCATAAGTGAGTAGCTTACCCATGAGTACTTCGAGGGACATAGATATGAGGTCGTTCCCTTCAATGATTGCAGTAGCCTTCGGAATCCAGTTCTTGGTAAGTGCTCGCAGGAGTTTGCAAATCTTTTCATGGTTACTGTACTCTTTGCCTAGGGAGGACAAAGGATTTACAATATCCAAGAATCTTTTGAACATTTGAGTAACTGTTTCGTTGGGCTTCATCTTGAACACCTCATACTCTTGAGTAAGTCTGCTGACTTTAGATTCTTTGACTTGAGTCGTGCCTTCATGTGTGACTTCAAGTAGCTTCCACACTTTATTAGCCGTTGTGCAGATAGACACCCTGTTAAATTCAGTTCTGTCTAAAGCACAAAATAGAGCATTAATAGCACGTGCGTCAAGACTGGCCTTTTTCTTTTCCTCCTCTGTATATCTGCTACGGAGTTTTTCAACTAAAACTCCATCAACATTTATACGAGGTGGCTTTTGATAGCCATCAATAACAATAGACCATAAATCAAAGTCAAGAGATTTCAAGAAGAAACTCATCCGTATTTTCCAATAGGTATAGTTTGTACCATCAAACAGTGGGGGTCTGTTTGTGGCCTGGCCTTCACTTGTGAATTTCACAATTGCCATGTGTTGTGCTGTGATCTATATAACAGTTAATAAAATGAATAAATAATTGCACTGTTACTTTGCTTTACCTGTAACACCAGCTCTGATACCAATTGTAGGAACGAAATAGTAAAGCGTAATACTCTAGAGGGGGGGTGAATAGAGTTGGCAGCGGAATAATGCTAATTAAAAATGTTAGCAGCACAATCACAGAATATTAATCACAACTAAAATAAAGTAAAGGCAGAGTTAAGAGAGCAAACGCAAAGACAGCGATGTATACTGGTTTTCCTCTGTTGAGGACTAATCCAAACGGTAGAACTCTTGCTACCAGTTGAATCCACTATTGGAAAAACTGCAAGTTTTCTTACGAAGTCCTTGCAACTTCTACAACGCGAGCTTTGATACGAAGAACTCGTCCAACTTCAAATGTGAAGAGGTATTCTTCAATCAAGCCTTCTGATTACAATCTCTCAGAAACTTCTAGACCGTACCGCACTGGCAAATCGACTAGAGGATTGTAATTGGCTTGGGATCTGAAATTTAAAGCTCAAAAAAACTCTTTGGAAGACTGAAATCTTTAGATAGAGAGAAGATTGAAGTGAATGAGTGAGTTGAAATGATCGAAATCCTTCTCTATTTATAGGTGTTCCAAAGGCAGACTTCTGACAGAATTCGGGCAGAATTCGGGCAGAACTCTTTGAGCAAATCTCGGTCAAATCTGCAACTGCAGGAGGACCAAGTAACAAGGATTGAAAATCACAACGGCCACCAACCGAACTCTGGCCGAACTCGGCCCGAGTTCTGTCAGGGTTTAGTTAGGGTTTTAAAAAGCTTTTTGGTGATTTTTGAAAACCTTTTTGAAAACCTTTTTGTAAACCTTTTTGAGAGGTCATTTTAAAAACATTTTGAACTCATTTAAGGGTAGCCTATTTGCCAGTACGACTCGGTGTACAACATATTCCTAGACTCAAATAAAATGAAAAATATATTGTATAAGGAATTACAGACTCGAGTAGGCAAACAGATCTTCGATCTTGAATTCAGTGGATAGCCATTCTTGATCATGTCCAAGAGTCCGAGATGTCCCGACTAGCTTCGTATATCCAGACAGAGTTTGATAAATTATTAAAATCAGGTTGACCATATGACCAATGGGCCAACACCGACGTCATTATACGTCGGAGAACGTCGGTAAACGTCGGTGCACGTCGGTAATCATCCCAGGAATTCCAAGGACTTTACCGACGTGTAGCGACTTTGAACACGTCATTAAACCACCGACAATACGACGGTAATCGTCGATAAAGTTACCGACGCGTAGCGACGTCAAAAACGTCGCTACTACAACGACGACACGACGGTAGACGTCGGTAATATACCGACGTATATATACGTCGGTAAACGTCGGTACTTGCAACGTTTGGCGATGTTTTGAAGATCAGCGACTTACATTTCCGCGACCAGTCTTAAACGTCGGTAATTTCATCGCTAAATATTTTTAGCGACGAAAATTGTCGTTTTAGCAACGTCTTTAGGCATCGCTAAAACGACGTATTCTGGTAGTGTCATAGTATCTTATTTTAGGTCTGTGATCACTCTGAGCGTCTGTTCACCTTATCAGCTCAGGACCACAGGCGAGTACATTCACTGATAGTTTTTATTGTCTTGATATCTACTATATTCGATTCAGTTGTAGTATTTTACATGATTTCCGACACGACGGTTCACGGACTAGTATACGTCGGATCCTGTCATGAGATGTTATTCCTGGACTTTCTTGGTATATGGGTATGAGATATTTCTGTGTTTCCTGTACTTATATAGATATTGATTTGGGAGTGGGCTGGCCCCCTGCTATCGAACCCTGTGTCATGACGTGCCATGTCCGGATCTGTGATACTATTCGAGGATGGGGGAATTATTAGGGGTTATGTGATCAAAGCCTTCCTGTAACTATTTTGCTAGCGCCACCCTCACCTCACGTAGGGTGTAGCAGATACCCCATTACCAGTTATCCAGGGTGGATGGCATGAATCTCCATTGAGGACACCGCGGATTGCCGGGCCAAGTGGATAACTCTCTCTTGACTCCCTAGCCGATCACATATCGCTCTAATAGTTCAAATCACCTTTTACATTTATTGTCATATCTTCTATTCCAGTTCAGCTTTACTTTTTGTACTTCTCACCATGCTATGTTTTCGTTTCTCACATGCTCTACCTGTCATCATACTGTACCATGATTTGAGACTAAGTTCTGTTTGAAAGAAGAGTTACAACTCCGGTCCTTGTTTGGTTCAAGGGTTGTAACTCGGCTTTCAAATGGTTCCCAAGTCGCCTATGTCTTTGTCTTGTACTTCATTATACTTTCTCTTATAATATTTCTTAATTCATATGGAACTGCTGTTGGTGTTTGTATTTGCTCATTTTCCTGACAGGATACCGTTGAAAATTTTTACAGATAATTCAGAGGCTGATTGCCCGACCTACTATGGGGACGGGTTAGATGGATTAGACTTAGACCGTGGCTTGTTGGTAGAGCCACTAGACTTTGCTCACCCTGAGTAGCATAGTTTAGTTAGGTTTGCCTGGCCTGCGAGCGAGCTAGTACATTTCAGTTTGTAGTATCTATTACATATATTTTTTGGGACTCTGGATGTTTGTGTATAGCTCTGACTTGTGGATCTTGGACTCATTTACTGTTTTATCTATCATATTTCCTTTTTGTGCTATCTACCTTAGTTTTATATTTGTGATTGAGACTGTATTGCTATGTCACCTCCATTCGGAGTGTATATACTGTACAGGTACATTTATCTGTTTTAGTCGTAGTATTTATAGACCCTATATACAGCGTTCTACCGCCGATTTTGCGGCGTAGGCTGGACGTAACCACGTGCTCGTGCCCCTCTTCAGGGTGCGGGTTGTGACACTAGCGAAACGATTATGTCTTGAAGCAATAATTGGATCGACGGAAAAGGAAAACTTGAACTTACAAACGAGTCGCACGACTTGCGATCTCAATAAAAATTTTGGACGAGGCGAATTATAATCGGATCGCGCGATATGCGACTGCGGTAAAGAGTTGTTTGATGCGGATAAATAGTGCCTAAGAGATAGTTGGTTACGTTACGACAAAACTCATTTGAGTACGACTGAAACACGCAAAAACTTAGAGTGCGTGATCGTATAACTCGAAGGTTCGATGTTGGATAATCGGTAACTCGGTTACGCGATCAAAGTATAGCAGGATGCGATGAAAACGAAAAATATGTTAATGCATATAGAAAAGTTTGTAGTGAACTTTGATGTATGCAATGTGAACTAAAGTCGACGTTGATGCGGATTCAAAGTTGACCCTCGTGTTATCGAAATTGATATGACCTATCGGAATCGATACACAAGAAAACGTAAGCACGATGTGAGAACACAAAACAGAGCAGGCCAACGATATCAAGATTTTGGAATAGTAATACGGAAGTGTCGAACTGATTGATCGTAAACTTTGTGATTGATCATGACGAGAGCGTAAAGTATCGACGATTATTTCGATGCGTATAGCATCCCGGCTGTCAACAATGGGTAGATAGACTCGAACTCAATACGAGTAGATGTTTCGTAAATTTCTGAATCATCGACTGTAGTGCATGACTTTACTCGAAGGATAGTTGCACATCAGTTGCGCCGATAGAAATAGTTTTGTCCGAAATTGGATAGTCGTATAGAAATCATCGAAATATGATTTAGCTCCAAAATAAGATATAGCATGGTTCATAGTAATTTTCCTTTGTTAATGATCCACAATTATGAAGCGTAGCTTCGGGGCAGCTGACCCTAGAAGACTTGACTGCCAAATCAAATTGAATGTTGAAGTCCGTAAGATGACCCATACGATATCGTATATGAAATTACATCGATAACAAATATAATGTGGTACATGTTGATGATAAGTTTAGGCGATTTTGAGAATCGTGCTATGTACGAGCGCGAGTGGTAAGAGAATGACTTACGAGTTATGTCGTTAGATTTGGATTCATCTTGCAATTGAGCTTACGTGAATCGAACTTATATTCGATATTGTGAGACAGATAAGTTGGGAATTTGCCTAGTGAATTACTACTCGTTAGGAATCGAACGTAAGATGCATCGTATAGACTTTGAGTCAAAGCGATTGTTGCCTTGAGCACCGTCACCTCGATGTAAACTTTAGACTCGGATAGATTATGGCCTTTGTGCAATATCAATTTAAAGTTGCGTCAGAAGAATTTAAGCACGGTGTACACTACCAAAATATCTCATATTAGCGACGCCAAACGACGTCGCTAAACAGCCACAAAACGTTGCTAACTGAAAACAGCGACGTATTTAGAGACGTTTCGGGCATGTCGCGTTATTCATAGCCTCTATTAGGGAAAACATCACTATTCGTTGCCCTAGGGATGTAGATCGGTGATGCATTACGTTGCTAGTATTAGCGACTTTTATCGACTACAACGTTGCTAATTAGCGACGTAACCTTTCGTTGCTGATTGTCGCTGTCCGTTCAGATTTTAGTGACGTTATATTAGTGATTAGCGATGTTGTTCGACTCCATATATGAGAGTTTTTTGGTAGTCACGTCATCATTTTAGCGACGTTATGATACTTGAATACCGACGTCCAGATACTAGATTAGATGACCTGTACAGTTTGCCACGTCAACGCATCTACGACGTTCTGCGACGATTAGCGACGTTTGGTTCTCAGGTTTACGATGTTTTAGCGACGTAAGTCTGCGTCGCTGACCGTTGCTTAACGTCGCTAATTCCAAAAATATTGTAAAAAAACAGCAGGCAATATGCATTTCACATAAATAATAGTTACATTAAAAATATTGTTCCTATATTTAGAGTTTAAGTTTGCAAATAATAGACCCGGGACAACCCTTCGTAGAATTTTCTGGGTTCTCCTACCCCTTCGGTGGAACACTCAACACCGGTAAACTAATATAGAGACATAATAATAATGCACTACCAATATTCAAATTAATAGAATCGAACGGTCAGAAAGACAAGAAATAGCCGGGTGGATACAAATCCACTACCAAACGGCTATAAAAAGTGTGTCCGCTAATATTCAATATAACATAACACAAATAGTCATACCCGAGATAAAATAAATACATAAACCAACAAATACATAAAGACCCAACAATGGATCACCAACACAACAAATGAAAACAAGTCCAATAAAGGACTACGTCTGGTCAGGATAAGGATGAGGAGGAGGAGGAGTAGGCGGTGCTTGCACCTAGGACACCAGGAACCTATACTGCTCCGGGATCAGCATCACCAGTGACGACCCATCAGTAGGAGGAAGAGGGGGCAGTGGAGCTGCTGCAGTTGGTATGGATGCCGAAGCATGACCAGGAAGTGTCCGCTCTACGGCCAGCAGTCTGGAGTTGGTGGACGCCATAACAGCCGCTAGCCTCAAAACCTGCTTGCCAATGGTCGTTTGCGTCCCCTACCTGAATAACACGATCCGTCCTCTCGTCCATCTCCCTAATGGTGCGCTCGAGCATATCAAATCGTGCGGTAAGGGCCGCATCGTCCGTCTACGGCTGAGACTGGGGCTGCTCCATCCTCTGCAACAGCTCATCACGTAGGTCTATAAGCTGACGACATTGTTCCCCCACTCGGACCGACTCCTCTGAGGGATGTTGGGAATGTACCTTGGCAGATGAGGCTCTGGATGACTGCATCGCCACAAAGGCGCCGTATAATCCTGTACCGTAGTACGTACCCCTCTGAAGATCACCATCGGCGGCACCACCAAAATAAGTCATATTACCAACGTAATTAGCGACGTTTTAAGAAAACGTCGCAGGAAAAAACAATTTAGCGACATTTTTTTATAACGTCGTAAGACGTCATTATTAGCGACTGACAGCAACGTTCTGCAACGTATTTAAACTACGTTTGCATTTTAAAGAGCTCACGTCGCGTATAAGTCGGTAAACGTCGCTAATATTAGTGATATTAGCGACGTTTACCGACGTATTTATTACTTCATCGCTAATATCACTGATATTAGCGACGTTTATCGACGTTCTAATATAACGTCGCTAAATTGAAAATATAGGTCAGGTTCGAGTTTTCATTTCCCCCATTATTTTTGCCCCTAAATTTCTTTCATCCTCCCCCCCCCGACCCCGATCCGGTGACCCCCATCCCCCTCGGCCCCCGACCGACCACCCTCGACGACCCCCACCGACCTCGGCGACCCCCACCCCCTGGCGACCCCTCTCCTCTCCCCAACCCAAACCATTCCCTCTACACAACCCAAACCATTCCCTCTCCTCTCCCCAACCCTCACCCTCCCCTCCATCAGCTCCCCGACCCCCTCCTTCGGTGACCGCCGCTCCCCGACCCCCTCCTCTCCCTCGCCATCGCCGCGCCCCATCCTTCGTTCGAGCGTCCCTCCCGTTCGCCAGAGCCAGCTCCAGCCACCTCCACCGCCGCTCCCCCTCTCCGTCGTCGCTCCCCCTCGCCGTCGCCCTCTCCTCCTGCCACGGTTGATCAGGTAAACCCTAACCCTAACCGTGTTTTTAATGTTTTAATTAATAATCAAGTCATGTTCAGACCTCTCTAGACCCTCTAGCCATTGGCAATGCCAAGGACCCAAACTAGCACCTGTGGAATAGACTGGACAAACCAAAAGTCCCATTCCTACAATTTCTTGTGGCAACAACATGCCGACGATATGTCGTTCAGACAACATTTTGCCTAGTCACCAAGCAGAGTGACTTGGCTAGTTATGAGATTGTATTTTAGGACACCTTATTATTGCTCATATTTGTCATATCTTTGTTACTTGTTTGGATTGAGATATAGCATGCTCTAGGACAAGAATATCGGATTATAGAGTTACCCCATTGTCTTTATAGCATGAACGTATTGCGAGATGGTGATGCAGTCCATAGTGCGTAGCTAGTCGTATCATACCCAGCTCTCTAGTATTCTTGTTCAAGGACAACAATTGTTAGGAGGCTCGAAGCGGACAACAACTGTAGAGATGATGAGTTGAAGAGGTGACGACCATGGAGCACTTTCCACCGTCGGCAGACTAGAGGCGGTCGTCATCAATGGGCTTAAGGCAGTTGGCCAATAAATTCGTCATCGTCATTCTGCACGACACAACATTACGTCGTCATTTCACCTCCATCGATTGCGACAAACATCGTCGAGCCTCAAATCTGTGAGCATTACCCTCTCCCTCTAATGTCATCACCTCATCTTCTCCTCTCCTTCCTATCAAGAATTGGGAAGAAAAGTTCAGGACATGAAGAAAGAGAGATTTAGGGATACAGAAGAGGTTAGTTAACGTCTTAGAAGGGTATCCCTGACCAAGCAAGGGCAGGCTCAACATAGGTCCAGGGTGTGGCCTTCTCCTGAGTTTGTCCTATTATTTACCTTATTTACTTTACAATGTACAACCAAATGGTGGCCAGTCAGTAAACTATTGTGATTTATAATTAGGAGATCCTGAATCCTGAACGACACTTTGACACATGACACAACACTTTGACACACACACACACTTTGACACATGACACAACACTGACGCGCACACACTATGACACCTATGTGCTCAAATTTTGGCTAAATTAGGGTATTCTAGATATAAGATAAATAATATGCTAAATTACTACCTAAACTTTATTCTCATATTGATACATAATATTCACAAATACCCTAGTTACAGACATTACTATTGGTGTTATTGGACTCCTAGCTTAGCTTAGCCCATTAAGCCCTAACCCATATCTTATACTTAGTACATGATTATGCAGAGTAACTCCTCTAATATGACTCATGTAGAGTCACAATCTTTCTACTGAAGCTAACTCATACAAATATCCATCTTCTTTCACAGTTTAGTTAGTCTACATCTAACACCAACTGTTTGGCCCTCCACATACTAATATGGTTGTCTGAAATAAATCCAACTTCCTAATGTTGATTCACCACTTCATAAACCATTCCAAACATCATTCCTACTGTTAACATTAGTGCAACCTGTCTAGGTGAGTACTCAATTGGAAATATTAAATGCTTACTCTCAGCTAAGGTTAACATCATTAATTTGACATGGAGAAGGATTCAGTTATGACACTTGACCATAGTGTCAGAGTCTTAATTGTAAAGGATCACTTGCTCGAACCTACCTCTATCCACTTCAATATCTGCAACTTAACATTCTAAACCAACTGATTTGCCAACATCTGATTCAATATGCCTAGGACTATAAGTCCAAAAGTTCTTTTAGTAATACTCTATACTTGACTTATAAAGTTATGTTAGTATAAAGTTGACTTGGTTTAGCTTAGATACAATATAGCTAGATACATAATATATAGACTAATATCCTAAAACTTGACTTATACAACTTAGAAATGGCTAATTTGACCAAGTTGGACTAGTTTAGCTTAGAGTTGACTCGGTTGGACTATACATAATATATAGACTAATATCCTAAAACTTGACTTATACAACTCAGCTTTTGAGTGATTTGCCGCCGCGATCGCTGCACCGATGAATGAGGGGGTCACTGAGGGGGGAGGGGGTCGCCGAGGGGGAGGAGCTCATCGAGGGGGAAGGAGGCGGGAGAACAAAAATTTTGGGTGAAAAAATGAAATCGATCGAGCAGCCAACCCTATATAAAATATTGTAGCGACGTCCTTATGTAGACACGGGTGATATGCCGTTGTGATAATCTCTGACCACCGCACGCACAAACACGCGAAACAAAAGTTAGCAATACGAAAAGAAGATGACCGATAATCTCTGACCATTTAACGTAAAATGTCATGTGTACATATACTGCGGAAAGTGTAGACCGCATGAACTAACAAATGAGAATTTGGGGATCAAAGTTGTAACAAATAAAGTTGTGTTTTGGATATGTTTTATTCTTGTTAAGCTCTTTGTACACAAAGCAAGATATAACGAATGCAGAACATCTCTCGAGTTTACGCCTCTTGTTTGCTCTATACTTGAGTTGATATTTGTTCTGTATTCTCTATTTATAGCTTGCTTTGTGAACAAAGAGCTTGCAAGAGTTCTTTTTCCAAAGCACAACTTGACTTGTTTCAGCTTTGAGACCCTGATTTTCGTGCGTCATCAGTTCATATCGGTCTTCACTTTCCCTGGTAACTTCCTCCAATTAACTCTATCCCTCGGTTGAGCTACTATTTCAAAGCTTTGACACTTGCATATCATTCACTACCTTGATGTATCTATCTTACAGAATTATGGAGCTGAATTACTATCTGCGGAATTGTTCGTGGATGTACAACCGTCATCCTGATGAGATGTGCGGTGTACGGGATGAATTCATAGAGGGTGTACACCAGTTCTTGTAGTTTGCCAAGGCGTTCCCTCAATACATGGACGGTACCAAAATTAAGTGTCCGTGTGTGAGATATCGCAACTTGAAATATCATCCAGAAGTGGATGTCACGTATCATTTATACTCGAAGGGTTTTACGCCGAATTACTATCAGTGGAGCGAGCACGGAGAACTTGTGTCTTTAGCATTGGAGTACGAGCCTTATGTGGATGTCCACAACAACGCTCCTTACGACGATGGGTTGGTGAACATGGTTTTTGACGCGGCCGGGCCTAGTTTCGATCCGGATGATCATGATGCACCTGAGGAGGCACCGAACCCCGATGCTGTACAGTTCATAGAGTTGCTGGAGAATGCAAGGACTCCATTATATCCTGGTTGTGAGGATCATTCACGTTGGAGGTGGTTACAAGATTGTTGAGCATCAAGTCCGATTTTAACATGTCGCAAGATTGCTACAACCGTCTTATGGAGTTGCTTATAGAAATATTGCCTGGGGGTGCGAAGTTGCCTAAAGACTTCTACCAGTCTAAGAGGATGCCTAGATCGCTCTGGATATGATACAAAAAAATCGATGCCTGTCGCAATGGGTGCATGTTATACTACAAAGACGACAAGGATGAAGACGCCTGCAGATTTTGTGGTGTCGATCGCTACAAGGCATGTGGTAGAGGAAAGTCTGTCGGTGTCAGGAAGCCTACCTCTTCGATGCACTACTTGCCGTTGATGCCGCGGTTGCAGCGGTTGTTTATGGTGAAGGAAACTGCAGAAAACATGAGTTGGTATGAGCGAGAACATACCGAAGGAGTGTTGGATCACCCATCTGATGGAGAAGCATGGAAGCACTTTAATCGAGAGTATCCAAATTTTGCTTCTGATCTGTGTAATGTCAGATTGGGTCTCTGCTCCGACGGTTTTACCCCATTCGGACTTTCGGGATCCCAGTATTCGTGTTGGCCTGTGATCGTCACCCCGTATAATCTACTGCCTTGGATGTGCATGAAGACTCCGTATATGTTCCTCACCGTTATTATTCCAGGTCCGAACAATCCAAAAAGGAACATCGATGTGTATTTACAGCCATTGATTGATGAGTTGAATCATCTGTGGAAAGTTGGTTCCAACACGTACGATGTATCTAGAAAACAAAATTTTCAGATACGGGCAGCACTTATGTGGACCATCAACGACTTTCTGGCCTATGGAATATTATCTGGATGGAGCACGCATGGTCGTCTTTCATGTCTGTGTTGCATGGACAGCACTAAGGCTTTCCATTTGAAATACGGAGGCAAACCGTGCTTCTTCGATTGTCATCGACAATTCCTGCCGAAGGATCATCCGTACCGGAGGAACATGAATACTTTTTGTGCTGGCGTTGTGGAGAAGGCTAATCCTCCGCCAAGGTGGCCCGGATACACGATATGGGAAGAGGTAAAAGATTTACCAAGAGCTATTGAGCAGTCTGCTACGGGCTACAAGTGTGACGGATTTGGTCGTACTCATAACTGGACGAAGAGGAGTATATTCTGGGATATTCCATATTGGAGCACCAATCTGATTAGACATAACCTTGATGTCATGTATATCGAGAAGAATGTGTTTGACAACATAATTAATACTCTAATGGACGTAAGGGGGAAGACGAAAGACAATCCAAAGGCTAGATTGGACTTGGAAGAAATATGTAGACGTCCTTCATTGCATTTGATAGATGACGGGAATGGGAAGTTGAAGCAGCCTAAGACAATTTTCTCACTGGAGAAGGAGGATAAAGTGAGGCTTTGTAGGTGGATTCAAGGTATAAAATTTCCAGATGGGTATGTTTCGAACTTGAGAAGATACGTCGACCTCAAGGAGAACAAACTGACAGGTATGAAGAGCCATGATTGTCACGTATTTATGGAGCAGTTAATTCCGATTGCATTTCAGGAATTCTTACCGCAGGCAGTTTGGGATCCATTGACGGAGCTTAGCATTGTTGAAGCATGGAAAAGAATAAAGAAAGATCCATGCGGCTAGGGAGCCCCATGCGGCTCAGAGAGTTTATGCGGCTCAAGTATCCATGCGGCTCGAGCGTCTATGCGGCTCAAACAAGTTCTATGCGGCTCAGAGGGGAGCCACGTGGCCTGCAAACAACTCTTCCATTTTGTCCTTTACTGTATTAAATGCTTTGACGACTGACAGCTCTGACACATGTCAGTCATAACACAAAAATACAATTATGACTCCGTCATCATGGCAGGCCCCTAGGAAAACGAAGAAAATCTCTGACACGATCCCCTGGGATCCAGAAACTGTCATACGGCCTTGACACGTGGACAGTCGCATGCGGCTCAAACAGAGACCACCCTATGCGGCTCAAGCGGAGGCTGCTCCATACGGCTCACGAAGACTAGCCCCATGCGGCTCATAAAGACTAGCCCCGTGCGGCTCACAAAGACTAGCCCCATGCGGCTCACGAAGACTAGCCCCATGCGGCTCACGAAGACTATCTTCATGCGGCTCACGAAGACCATCTTCATGCGGTTCACGAAGAAGGCACCCATTATGCGGTCACCTACACTCATGCGGCTCAGATCATCACCATGCGGTTCAAATGTTCAGGGGACCACTCTCAAGCAGCCTTGACACGTGGCCAGCCTTATGCGGCTCAATGAGGAGCAACTTTCATGCGGCTCAGATTTCTGCAGTGGCTTGCGGTTAAGACACGTGGCATGATAGCGGGGCACGTGGCATCAGATTGATCGAAATCCCTCAACAAATCTCAATAAAATATTGGGATCAAATCAGATCATTTGCAATCAAACAAATTAATGACACGTGTCGAGAAATCCGAGGTTGACATGACAAATCAGGAGGATTTATGTCAATCATCATTAATTACCCACAAAAGATTTGATGCAATCACATTTATTGCTCAAATCTCGCATATTCAAGATGAACGGTCCAGATTTGTTGATCATTAGCCGCCGACTCTTAAGAATGGGCAATCATTACAAACCCTAATGATGCCCCCACTCTTATAAATAGAAAGGTGCCAGTCCCTTGCGAAAGGGGAGATCAGAGATAAAAAAAAGAGCTAGAGAGAGATTATACAAAGATCAAAAGGAGAGCATTTCTTCGTCAAAGTCAAGCAGTTCTTCTACAGAGCCAAGGCTGCACCCGATCGTCCAATGAGTAAGGCAGAGCTGTCGTCGCTTTTCCGAGCCTCTACCGTCATCCCCCAGAATCTAAAATAAACAATTGTACTTAGATTGCTGTACCTAGGTTTTCGTCCCTAGGCTTTCTTTGTACAAGCGAGTTTGTATTGTGAGTCTAAGTTCAGTCCTCCGATAATTGTTCTGTTCTTTTACAATTAATGGCAAACACGATGGCGACTCTGCTGGGAACAAACTTCTCCATGGCTGAGGAGTTGGTGACACAATCGGATGCAGCCAAACTTGGCTCCACGCAACAGAAGATGGTCGTCCGCTTCGACTAACAGGCGTTTGAAGAAATGCTCTCTGAGGGAAGCGCTAGCCCGGTCCAGAAGCGAACCCGCACAAAGAAAGCTCGCAGCGAGTGGAGGCCAAAATTATTTGCTCCTCCCCAAGCTTTGGACGGAGTACTCTCTGCTACCCAAGACGGCGAAGGCAACTCTCATACGGCTCCACTTCAAGCCATAGAGGACTCTGCAGTCCCCACGTCTAGCAGAGGAAAGCACTACGATGCTGGACTTGCAGGGACAAAGAGTGATTCTATGCGCCCCAAGAAGAAGCCGAACACTCATGTGGCCAAATCTGCCAACCACATGCAGGATGCTCATGCGGCTGAATCTGCCAGCCGCATGAAGGAGGTCTATGCGGCCAGATCATCCAGCCGCATGAAGAAAACTCATGCGGCCGAGCCTCCCAGCCGTATGAAGAAAGCCTATGCGGCCACAACTGCCAGCGGCATGAAGATGATTGATTCCAGCCGCATGATGCCTATTTCACGCGGCTCTGTCTTCGACCGCCTCTCCTATGATCCTGATCTTTTGTGCTCCCAAGAAGATATGTCTGACTCTCTACAGCACCACTTAGACTCTTCCTACTATGTGCCCTCGCACATTAGAGTGAAGAAGTCTAAGGTAGCGCGAGCTTGGCAAGTTCGGTCCGCTGATCCGATCTCTGACCATCCGAGCGTCCCACATACTGTTATGCGGGCCTCAGATGGGAAGTTGTACAGAACCACTCGAGTCCAGCCCCCGGCGGCAAACGGACAGAGAGGTTCCCAAAAGTCTTCCAAAATCCAGGGAGCAAACATGGTCGATCCAGACCCATCTGACTTGCGTGAGGCCATCCTCCACAAACGCAAGGAAAGAGAAGGTGCATCGGGGTACAAGGAGTCCTCCTACGGACGTCACTGCACCCAAGTCATCGTCAACTGCTGTTGCAATAACGCGATGGTACAAAAAGATCGGTAATCCGTCTTTCAAAGACTGCAACAGCCGTGTTCAGAAGACGAGGCACTTCCCGTCGTCTCCTGCAACTCTGCTCAGAAAGTCCCCGCCGACGGGAGAGGGAAGAAGACGAATGTCCCCAGCCCGAAGATTTTAACCACTATGACTAAGAGACTGTCGTCTAAGCGGGTGCCCACCACCGGAGTTTTCCAAGGTACCCGTTCTAAGAAAAAATCTGCTACAATGGAAGATTCGTCGTCTACACCACTAGGGGTTGCTGGGACTGGGGGTAGCACTCCTCCGAACCTCTACGACAATCAGATGTTCCAAGAAGACGAGCCGGAGGAAACAACTCTCCCGTCAGATGCAGCAAACCCCGACGTCCCCGGGGACGTCCACAACTCCCAAGACGAGGCAAACTCAGAAACTGGGGGTACTGTTCCTTCTGAGTCCGAACCAGAGGAAGACATTCCCACATACCCCGATGAATTCTCACTACAAGGGTATGATTCGGAAGACACGTCCTCCACCGTGCCATCCATCTCTCCTCACGTAAGGACGGTATTCATGACAGACAGCAACCAAAGTGGTTTCAGTGATCGCCAACGCATCGCCACTCTCGAAGCCATATTGCCCGCCTTGGTCAAGTCTGTAGACGAGATCAAAACGGCCCTTCCAACCCTGCAAGGAGGGACGCCTGGCCAAACAAGCACGGGTTCCACGGTCAATGCGGACTCGAATTCAGCGGCACCGAACCAGGGCAACAATCCTCCTGAAGTAACGGCCCCCACCGCCGTGGATGAGGCCCGAGAAGCGAGAAGAGAGGTCCAGGAGCTCCGAGCCATGTTTCACGCTCGAGAAAGCTCTGAATACCTTAGAATACGGCAACCGTACCCTGCTGCATGGAGGGATGTCCCCTTTCCGCCAAGATATAAGCCGTTCAACATCAACCTGTATGATGGCAAGACCTCCGCAAGTCGGTACATCACTTACTTCGAGGTCACCACCGACCATCTACCCCATGACGATGCCATCCTCACACGATTATTCATCGGGGCGTTGGAAGGAGTCGTCTTCGACTGGTATCGCAACCTGCCAGACAACTGCATCCACTTCTTTGCCTGCTTCAAGCGCATGTTCTTGGAGAGGTTCTATGAAGTAGGACAAGACGTCACGATGTCCACCCTCATAGACGTCGTTCAAGGGGAGAAAGAGCTGACGAGGAACTATATTGAGCGGTTTCGCCAAACTGCAATGAAGCTGCCCTCTGGAAACCCGGATTCCTCCTTAATTAAAATTTGCCAAAAGAGACTGCTTCCAACAATCAGCCTCTGGATGGGCGAAAGTCAATTCAAGGACTGGAAGATGTTTATCATCAGTGCCACAAGTGCCGAAGAATGATTGAAGAAGGCTCGATAACTGGGATTGCACATCTTAGAGGGAGAGGACAAGGGCCGGTGTCCCAACGCCAACACCAACAATGGGGGTAGCTCCACCAACAATCGGGACAACAAGGGCAAGCAGGCTATGGTGGCCGACACAGCACATAAACCTGAGTCAAAACCGGCAGACAAACAATGGCCGCAAATTACCTACTCCTTTGAAGACGGCCACGTCAAGCCCATCTTGGATATGCTCATACAAGGAGACAGAATTCAGCTTCCTCCACTAAGACGGGAACCTCGGCCAACAGAAATGGAGAACCCAAAGTACTGCCATTACCACCGCTACGTCCACCATGCTATACACGACTGCTACCAGCTAAAACGGTACATCAAAAATCTCATCGATTCGAACGCTCTGGCCATCGATTTCGAAGAGGTAACCGTGGCAGCCAATATGGTATCAGTACAATTCGGCAGCTTCCCTCCAACCGAAGCTCAAGACGGTGTGGTACCCATCCCTCTGGCGACAATGGAGATTTCTAATCTTCCACCTCCCCGAGATCAGGCTGCTGGTCTAGTGCCCCTCACCACATCATGAGGGGAGGTCATGTGGGTCCATCCAGACTTGGTATCAGAAGTGGTTCAGCCCACACCATCTTTCATCTGCAAGAAGAAGAATGGAAAAGTCAGGTCCTGCCGCACAATCTCGGCAGATATCGAAGAAACTACAGCTGTCGTTACTCGGTCTGGGGCACAATCCCAACCTGTGGCTGATAACTCGGCTGAAGATCATCAGCCCGCTACAACTGACGCTCCGGGACCGGCTCAGCCTCCGACGACCGA
Source organism: Iris pallida (assembly GCA_029216955.1). Lineage (NCBI taxonomy): Eukaryota > Viridiplantae > Streptophyta > Magnoliopsida > Asparagales > Iridaceae > Iris > Iris pallida. The sequence continues at coordinate 10,011,348 of JANAVB010017598.1, forward strand.
CAAGTCTAGGCCGAAGGAGACTCGCTTTGACAAATTCCTCCGAAAAGAGGCACCGCAGGGGCTGGAGAGGCCCTACAACTTCGACATCTTGGCGCAATTGGCCAACACACCGGCCAAGTTGTCATTATACGAGCTTCTGAGACTCTCAAAGGATGTTCGCACGGCTTTGAACGATGCACTCCAAAATACCGACGCGTACCTGGCTCAGGTCAACCTCACGGGAGAGAACCCGCCTGCAGATCTCCAAGATAGCGCTTACACATGAGCGATGCCCAATATTGTCTTCACTCTACAGGACATGCTCATCAAAACCAACCTGCACGATCGCCCGTTATACTACACTGGATACATCGGCAACGTAAAGGTGGATCGAATGCACATTGATCCTGGCTCTTCCATAAGCATTATCCCGAAGGGTCTGTTACATCATCTCCGCATCCCTATGCATTGCCGGACGCCTACAAGCACCGCCATCAGCGGTTTCAATTCGGACAGGAGCTACCCAATTGGAAAGATTCGTCTGAAGTGTCAAATTGGCGATCTCCAGTCGGAAGTCACCTGTTACATCATAGATGCAGACACTTCTTACAACATCCTCTTGGGGTACCCCTGGATACACGATTATATGATCGTGCCTTCCACGCTGCACCAATGCTTCAAGTATGTCGACAAACATGGCTTCGTGAGGACAGAATTTGTCGACATCGATCCCTTCAAAGGGGTTGAATCCTACTACTCAGACTCCTGCCTGTACGAAAAGTCGAAGAGGCACCTGGATAAAGATATACAAACTCGAACTGAGACGGCCTCAGGATCAGAAGAACCTCTGACGATCCACCTCTAAGCTCACAAACCTGGCAAGTCCACACCCCTTACCGCCACTCTGTGTAAGGACGCAATCAGCCTCTCAGCACAAGAAGAGCAGATGATAATCCGGCTGCCAAGGTCCGGCCAAGTGCCAAGACTCACAACGAAGCCATTGACAATCAGGCTGCCGAAAGTCGGCCAGCCACAAATGAAGAAGCTCAATCCCTCCGACAAGCCAATCACGATACGCCTTCCCAAGAAGAGTCGTCATCCCGATACAAGGTTTGGGACTTCTAGCGAACCAACCACTCCCCGCCCAGCATCGAGTACCAAACTGGGGATCGCTAGTCTACCAACAACTCCACGTTCTGCTCCACCAGCTGAACCTCTAACGATCAAGCTGCCCAGGTCGTCCTCTCAGTTTTCGTTTATACAGGGGGTAGCCGAAGAGGAACCGGAGCTAGCCAAGTATGTGGCTGCCCACACTGATGTTCCCTCTGCAGATGATGTAATTCCCCTAGAAAAGATACCTTACTTCATCAATAAAGGGCTATCTTTGAACTACCTCGAGCTCAATAAGCTTTGTACAATGTATGCTATGGAACACGGTATAGGCACTCACCTACACACACAGGTGACAAATGTGTACACCGCAATCCAGCTTACTCCAGTGGAAGACGCTTACCGCATAATCGAGGGAGGGAATCATCCAATCATCTTCGGCCGGAAGGACGATCCACAACCCTTCACCATAGAAGAAGTCGACCTTGAATCAGATGCCGGAAGACTGCCTCTGTATCTTTATAGCCCCCAATCCAAATATCTTATGCAAAAACAGGGGTATGATCTGGCAACTACGCCAGGTTTGAACTACGGCACTGGGCGACGATTACCTTTGAAGCCACCGGTCCCGGCTGGCAAACCACGGGACTACTATAGCAAGACTCGATGTGGATTAGGGTATGTTACACCCACAATGACCCCTGAAAGTTCAGATAAAGAATGTGACTGGCATTCATATTCAACCGGGTCACCAACTTCTGACTCGGATACTAGCATCGGAGACGTATTCAGACAAGTCCTGTCAGTCAACATGGCATTCGCCGACGCTTATGAAGAAGATGAAGACATTTTGAAAATCCTCGAGTTAGAGCTGTAGGCCCAACAGTTGGATGCACAATGGGAAAAGCGGTTCGAACAGAGAGAACCTCCTACTGAAGATGAAGTTATACAGGTCGACCTCGGCAGCGAATCTTCTCCAAAGCCAATCTTCATCAGTAAAAGCCTAACAGACGAAGAGCGAGAATCGCTACTGGAACTTGTCAAAGAATATATTGATGTGTTCGCTTGGAGCTATGAAGACATGCCAGGATTAAACCCCAAAGTTGCCCTTCACAAGCCAATATACGATCAGATGCAAAGCCGGTCAAACAACAACAGCGACGCTTCTACCCGGGCATCATGGATGCGATCGAAGCCGAAGTCAACAAACTGATAGCCAGCAGCTTTATACGAGAAGAGCAACATCCAGACTGGGTCGCCAACATAGTAACCGTCCTCAAGAAGAATGGAAAGATTCAAATCTGTATCGACTTCCGCAATCTGAACGAGGCATGTCCCAAGGATGAATTTCTCCTCCCTATTACAGACATCATGATTGACAACACCTGCAGCTTCGAACGTATGTCATTCATGGATGGCTTCTCGGGGTACAACCAAATCAAGATGTCTCCTGACGACGAAAAGTATACATTATTCCGAACACCGATTGGCACATACTATTACACAGTCATGCCTTTCGGTTTGAAGATTGCCGGTGCCACATATCAAAGAGCCATGAGTATCATCTTCAGAGACCACTTACGCAAGACGGTGGAGTGCTATGTTGATGACATCGCCGTCAAGAGTCGCTGTAAAGGAGACCATCTGCAGGATCTGAGGACGGTATTCAACCTGATGCGAGCGCACAATTTGAAAATAAATCCTACGAAGTCCTTTCTGGGCGTATCCAGCGGGAAGTTCTTAGATTTTATCATCACCGCCCAGGGTATCCATGTAGACCCTGAGAAGACAAAGGCAATTATGGAGATGGGTCCCCCGAGAAATCTCCGCGAACTCAGAGGCCTTCAAGGGAGGCTAGCTTACATCAGGAGGTTCATTTCTAACCTCTCCGGGCGATGTCGACCATTCACCCATCTCATGAAGAAAGGCGTCTCATTCGTATGGGACGAAGAATGTCAGCAGGCCTTCGACAGCATCAAAGAATATTTGTCGAACCCTCCAGTTCTGGTGGCCCCGGTTGCTGAAAAACTATTTCTGCTCTATATACGCGCAATAGAGCATTCCCTTGGCGCCCTGCTAGCACAAAATAACGATGTAGGCCATGAACAAGCCATATATTACCTCAGTCGAATGATGATTGGGCCAGAGCACCGATACACCGCTGTGGAGAAGGAATGCCTCGACCTGGTGTTCGCCATCCAGAAGACGTGATACTATGTCACAGGACAAACCATACATGTGATCTCACGAGTCAACCCTCTCAGAGTACTCATGACTAAACCAGGGGCACTCAGCTCTCGCCTCGCTACATAGGCAATATTGCTGTCCCCTTATCATATGATCTTCGTCCCACAAAAGGCTGTTAAAGGTCAAGCTCTGGCAGACTTTTTAGCAGCCCACCCGGGCTCGAAGTCGTCCAGAATATATGAAGAAATCTCAGATGAGGTCGCCGACTCGCATGCAACCTCCCACAATGGTATATGGCGAATGTTCTTCGATGGTGCTTCGAGAACTGGACCCAAGGGCAACATCGTCGTCGGAGTCGGGTGGTGCTGGTTTCTCCTTCCGAATTGGTGATCAATCGTGCTTACTCTCTCACAGAATCCTGCTCTAACAATGTGGCCGAGTACAATGCTTTGGTCATTGGCCTCCAACTTGCAAGAGAGATTAGGGTAGAATATCTTGAAGTATACGGCGATTCTCAGTTAATCGTCAATCAGATCCGGAGCTCATACGAAGTCCGCCACGAAGACATGGTCCCCTATCACAAAATAGCGATCGACATCATCTCGTCATTCGAGGGGTTCATCATCGAACATGTTCCCAGACTCCAAAATATTGAAGCCGATGCCTTGGCAGGCCTGGCCGCTTCTCTAGCAGTGCCAAATCATACTCATCAATCGGTAGATGTGATAGGCCACGAACTGGTCTGCCCCAAGAACAACGTTCAATTCGTGGCAAGTTATTCCGCTCAGACGATCGACGAAGTCCCAGATTGGAGACAACCATTTATTGACTTCGTAGTCTACGACATCCTGCCCGAGAACCCAATGGAAGCCACCTCTATGAGAAGGCGTTCTCTCAGATTCTTCTACGATACAGAGACGAAAATGCTGTATCGGCGATCCTACGATGAGTTATTGCTTCGATGTCTGTCAAACGCAGAAGCCAAAGAAGCCGTACGAGAAGCTCATGACAGTGTCTGCGGGGCCCATCAGCCTGGCCCTAAATTGTAAGACCGTCTTCGCCGAATGGGCTACTACTGGCCCACGATGGTAGCAGATGCAATAGACTATGCTAGAAAGTGCAAAGCTTGCCAAGTCTACGCGGACTTCATCCACCAACCATCCGAATTTCTACATCCGACAGTAGCGTCCTGGCCGTTCGAAGCATGGGGAATGGATATCATCGGTCCGATTACTCCACCTTCCTCCCGAGGACATCGCTTCATACTCGCAATCACAGATTACTTCTCTAAATGGGTGGAAGCTGTCCCACTTACAGAAGTAAAGACTTCAAACGTGATCAGCTTTCTTAAGCATCACGTCATCTATCGCTTTGGACTGCCCTGAAGGATCATCCACGATAATGGTCCGCAGTTTGCAAGCCACGTCTTCTATCGGTTCTGCGACAAGCATCGCATCCAAAATATTACTTCAACGCCATACAATGCAGCAACAAATGGGTTGGCATAAGCATTCAATAAAACCATCATCAAGTTACTCAAGAAGTTCGTATCGTCCAACAAACACGACTGGAACGAGAAGCTTAGTAAATGCCTATGGACGTACAGCACCACTGTCCGAACGGCCACAGGAAACACACCATTCTCCCTGGTGTACGGGAGTGAGGCAGTTCTCCTATTGGAGATTCAAATACCCTCGCTCCGTGTTGCGCTCACTTATCAATTGACGACGGATGATAACTACCGTCGCCGACTACAAGAGTTAGAGGCCTTAGATGAAAAGTGCCTCCTGGCTCAGCAACGAATCGAGCTTTACCAAGCACGAATCTCTGCCTTCAACAAGAAGGTTAAAATCAGAACATTCCAGGTGGGCGATCTCGTTCTGGCAGTCCGAAGGCCGATGGTCATGACTCACAAGACTGCCGACAAGTTCCAGCCAAAATGGGAAGGTCCATTTATCATCGAGGATGTATTCTCCAACGGTGCTTACCGTCTCGCAAAATAAAATGGAGACTTGCTCATGTTGCCCGTAAACGACAAGTTCCTGAAGAAATATTATGTCTAAACGACACATTCCAGATCATTGAGTCATGTACCCGCTGTTGCCGCTGAACTCACATCCATAACATTCCAGATCATTGAGTCATGTACCCGCTGGTGCCGCTGAACTCATATCCACAACATTTCAGATTATCGAGTCATGTACCCACTGGTGCCGCTGAACTCACATTTCTAAATTCTAGATTATCGAGTCATGTACCCGCAGGTGCCTCTGAACTCACATTCCGATCACTCTTTCAGATAGTAAGGCATGTATGACCATACCTCTGAACTTTCCACCTGAAAGAGATTCTCCCTTATGATCCACTACCCGCACTCCCATTGCACAAAAAGGGTAACAGATCCACAAATTTCCAAAACGGCCATGTCCTCATTACTTCTGAGTCGTTTCACTTCCGCCAAAAACAAATCACCCCTTCACATAGAACTTCCATGTCCTCATTACCTCTGAGTCGTTCTATGTACCCTCCTTCATTGAGCCTACTCCTGCCATGTCCTCATTACCTCTGAGTGGGAAGGCTCCGTCGAAGAAACCTTCATGCTTGCCATGTCCTCATTACCTCTGAGTAAGTATGATGACTCCCTTTCGACTTATTATCTGTACCCACAACCGGAGTACGCCAAGGATAATAGGTCCACAAATATTCTCCGCTGAGTCCACTCCTGCTATGTCCTCATTACCTCTGAGCAGAAAGACTCCACGGTAAAACCTCCGTACTTACCATGTCCTCATTACCTCTGAGTAAGTCGGTTGGTTCTCTCTCGTCGTATTATTCGTACCCTGAACCAGGGTACGCCGAGGGTAATAGGCCCACAAATATCCTCTGTTGACCACAAATATCCTCCGTTGAGTCCACTCCTGCCAGGTCCTTGTTTGCCATTAAAATTGTTTGATTGAAAACTTTAATACAAACAGAACAGTGTTACAATGTAGGACTTAGATGTAGTCCTAGGAGTACACTTTTGTTTAAGCTGGGTCCTTAGTGCCAATGGAGCGAGTGGTAATGCGTTGACTCCGTTGACCGGCTGACGACGGTTATCGGTTCTCTGAAGGCATGGATTGCTCTGGGTGCTGGAGCTTGCTGAGAGGAGGAAGACGTTGAGTGTCTGTATCTGCCTCTCTGATGATTCCTTGTATGTTCGTTGTGGATTCTGTGTGTGTGAAGGAGAAGATCCCTCTATTTATAGTTTTGCAGGCTGGCTGCTCATGCGCGCATATAGGATGCGCCGGTGTGTGGGGACGCCACGTGGAAGTTGCTGATGGGGGCGCATAGATGATGCGCCCTGATTGAGGGGGAGAACTCTTCATACTGCTGTTGTGAGCCGGCACGTAGCAGAGAAGAAGATCTTTCTGTTGCTGAAATCTTGGACGAGTTGAGTCAAAGGACACGTGTCATCGACCCATGGCTCGAAGATCTCGGATTTGGGGGGGTAGTGATCTGGTGAGCTGCACCTTGATTGGGCGCAGGAGGAGGTTGCGGCTCATAACCTTTAGGAGTTACAAACCATTTAGGGCACATGGCTTTTGAGGCGCATGCAGGTGACCTTCCTTCTGTCTTTCGGGATCAGAGATCAGTCTGGGGCGCATGGCTTTTGAGGCGCATGTAAAGCTTCAACTAGAGACTCTTTTTCTGTCTTTAGGGATCAGTGAAGGGTCTGAGGCGCATGACTTTTGAGGCACATACTGGTTTGGACGCATGGCCGTAGAGGCACATACGGATGGCCACGTGGCAGTAGCCGTCGGAATAGAGTCATGATGATGCTGACGTTACCGACGCTTCGTTCTCTGAAAAAAGCTGTCAACTGTTCAGACTTTGGGAAGCGTGCTGCCAAATCTGGTGTCAGTTCAGCATTTAATGTTTGTGACGTTCGATGGACAGCTGAGTGGGCACATTGGTTGGTGTTCCACTCGGCATGGAGATGTGAGGGAGGGCGCATCCTCTGTGATGCACCGGGTACTGTAGGGCACGTCTGTGTGATGCGCCTGATACTGGAGGGCGCGTCCATGTGATACGCTATTTGGCTGGTGCATCCGACATGTCCTTTAATGATGCGGCTGTCTCGCTCCTCGAGTGCTATAAATAGCCGTTTGGCTGAATTTGAGGCGTCCGGTTCATCCATTTAATACAAATTCATTGCACAGAATTCGAAGAGTCATCCACTTGGCGCGTGGGTTTGATTTGCTCGGCCTATAAATAGTGGCATGGAGAGAAGGTTTGCTCCTCATTCCCTCACGTACTTCCAACATGAACTTGGATATATGGGTGCATTCTGTTGACGAAGTGCTCCCGAGGGTAAAGATGAGACATCGTGTTGTCTTCGATGCACTTGAAGGTGACTGTTACATCCAAAAGACGGAGTCGAGGGCTTCTGAGGCAGGCGGAAGGTGCCTGTTGCATCCAAAGATAGGGACGTTCGGGCCTCGTCTCCGTTGTTCCGGAAGAGCCGTAGATCGGAATGGTGGTGCTAGGCTCTCTCTTTCTTCAAAGTGGGTGCCGCCCACTTTGATTGTGTTGAAAGCTCCTTGTGCCATAATTTCAATCACGGTCTTCCTTCGTCTTTGGAGGCTCTTTCGAAGCCACCCCTGGCCACAGCATTTGCGGTGCTCTTCTCTTCCTTGGTTCCAGCCAGTGGGTTAAATTCTTTGCTTGGCGAAGCACTTATCAGGTTAGCCTGGCTGGAAGAGCGGCACATAACTGGGCTCTGCTCGGCCAGGTGAGCCTGGTTGGAAGAGTTGCTCATAACTGAGCTGCTGAAGGGATGCACATAACTGAGTTGGATGCACATAACTGAGCTGCTGAAGAGATAGTAGGATGCGCCTGGCTGGAGGTGCATGACATCTGCTGCGCCTGGCTGACAGCGCATGGTGACTGCTGCGCCTATCGGAAGGCGCATGGTGGTTGCTGCGCCTATCTGGAAGGCGCATGGTGGCTGTTGGCTGTAGATCTAGGATCCTTCCTTTGTAGAAATTCTCCTTTGTACAATCTTTTCTAGACATATAATAGGCTTTTATATATATAAATAAAAAGTCCTTCTTCGAATGTCTATGGCTTATTTGATTAGCTGTCTGAGTTCTGGCGCATATAATGCCTGGCGCATGGGCTTTCTGGTTATGAAATTCCATGCTTCTACAAGACCCCCTTCAAAGTTTTCAAAACTTTTGAATAAGTTTTGGAATACTTTGAATAAGAAGCATGGAGGTCAGGGCGCATGATTTTTGGGTGCATGCTTGTTCGGGCGCATGCTCCTTTCAGTTGATGATGATGACGCCTTGGTAACCCAAAAGATTAATGATGATCTTTTGGTTGTATTTGTTGTTATCTCCTCACGGAACCCGAAGCGACGGCTGAGATTACACGTCATCGGTTCACGCGTGCGACCAAGCCCTATAAATAGGTAAGGGTTGGAGAGAGAGAGAGAGTTCATCTGCGAGAATCCTAACTTTTTCTTCTCTGAGAGAATGGCTCCCAAGACTCCTCGCGGTGGTGCCGGCAAGGGGAAGGAGAAAGCGAAGGAGTTCGTTGATGAGGATTCACCTATCACCCCTGCAACTCCGGTCGACGTTCGTCCTGAGGTGACGGGTGGGTTTCATTTCCTTCACGTAAGCTTTTGGGCCAGACTGTGCCCTAACTCAGATTTGCTGACGCGTATGGACTTTTGTCCTGATGATACGCCGAGGTTCTACCCCGCCGACGTGCATAGGTTTACACCTTTATCATGCACCGAGGTTTAATGGCTGACGCACATGGGTTTCGTACCCTGATGATGTGCCGAAGCCTTCGCTGACGCGCATGAGCTCACGCTCTGATGATGCGCCGAAGCTGCTGACGCGCATGGGCTTACGCCCTGATGATGCGTCGAAGCAAGTTGACGCGCATGGGCTTACGCCCTGATGATGCGCCAAAGCTCTGATGCTGGCGCATATGGGCTTACGCCCTGATGATGCGCCGAAGCTATTTGACATTTTTGCCTGACTTCCACCTTTGTTGTATCAGTGTCGATGACGATCCCTTTGTTGAATGAGGTCCTTCTGGACGCTTCTCTTTGTCAGATGGGAGTTGATTTTGACGAGGCGGTGATCAATCCTGCGAAGGATGCTATCTTACAGGACCAACCTCGTGAGAGAATGCTACAAATCCAGACCCAGTTGCCTCTTTTCCTCCAGAGTATGATGGAGAGTGGTAAACTGAAGTCTGCTGAATCCGAAAGTGTAACTTTCTTAAAACCTGCCTTTCTGTTTGGCGACCGACTAGTCTCTTCCGAAGCGAAGATACTGAGGATTAGAGAAGACTGGTTCTTTTCTGCCAAAGGCATGGTTTTGTACATGCGGCAGGTTGATCGCCAGTTGCCGCTGACGGCTTTTTATCGTCTAGCTTCGAAGAGAAGGATGGATTGGGAACTTTCTCCCTCTCAAGGAGGGGCCTTGGGAGGTACCCTCTCAATTGACGCCTCCTCGAACCAGCGAGATACTTTGACTGCTTCACGAGCCGGTTCTTCTTTCAGTTACCGAGCCTTGCGTCCTGGGAGCATCTACAGTGAGGTCCCAAACGACACGTTTCCCTTCAGTGCCCCGATCTTTGCAAATCGGATGCTGACATCAAAGGTGATGTATCCGACAGGTAGCTTCAGAGTCGAAGGCTGGTGTCACTACATCCCGAAGTGGGACGAGTTGACCACTTGGATGCTTTCAAGGTTCGAGGTTGAGCTTAAAGAGATCGGGCTGACAGCCGCCATTCGGGCCACGCAGGCAGGCGTGGACCTCAATAAGCCTATGTTCCTTGCGCTCTTGGAGCTTTTCAATGCCCAGACTGGTATCTTCTTTACTCCGATGGGGGAGTTGGGATTGGTCCTTCATGAGATATACGAAGTGTCCAAGCTTCTTTGGGGCTCGGAACCATACGAGGAATATTTTCCATCAAATGAAGAGATCCAAGTTCTGGAGGATAAGGATCCGGAGATGATGGCTGTTTTCAAAGAGGTGACAAGCCATCATTATCTGATGCACCGGAGGGACAAGGGCAAGACCCAGCCTCATGTGACGGCTTGGAGGGACTACGTCTTCAGGCAGGATTTGACGGATCCTTCGAGGATTCGGTTTGCGACTCCGCAGGGATTGAAGCCCGCGGAAGTGAGTTCTGAAATAAGCCGGCTGGACGAAAGGACCCCACACTCTAATGAGGGCGGCAAGGCTACGTACAGCTGTTTCTGGCACTGCGGGCACCGGATGTCATCCAAGGCAGTGTTGACGTCCTACTTGATGATATGGCTCCGGGATTGCGTATTTGCAGGTGGATCCGGTGCCGTCGAGGGGGTACATCGGAATCTCATTTTGCCTGCGGTGAAGTTGGCCTGTGGACGACCTTTGGCTCTCCTCCCCGCGATGGTGTGCAACCTGTTGCGCGGTTTGAGGTCCTTTGCCGATGATGTGATCCACGAGAGAGGTAGTAATTATAACTTTCCCCGGGCTGAGCTGCCTTTCCATTATCTTATGGGGTGGCTGATCTTGCATCATCCGAACGTGATGAGTCCCGGTCCGGAGGAGGACCATGTCGAAGGAGATGCCTTCATTCGCCGCTTCTATAAGAGGAAGTGGTCTTACACTGGCGTCCCCGTTTGCAGGAGAGTCTTGTCCTACCTTCAGGGGTGGGAGATTGTCAAGGTTGGCCCGATCTTCAAAGATTTCGAGGCCGACCAAGATTTAGTTGACTCTGGCGAAGATGCGGTCACTCTGCCGAAATGGAGTTTTCGTTGGTTGCAGAGTATCCGGCCTTCTCACCTGGTCTACCGCAACCAGAATAGGTGTTATCTGGAGCCTTATCTGCCAAGCCGATTTGCTCGTCAGTTTGGCTATACCCAGTTAATGTTGCGGAATCCCAGTAGTAGTTTAGGCTTCATCGGGAGTTTGCTGGATGGAGCCCGGGGCTGGCAATATTATAACGCTGGATGCACTAGCGTTAAGTTCACCATGCCAGTTCACAATCCTCGGCCGCCGATCCTATATCCGGCCGCCAAGCTGTATTGCACTATGACTGCTATGTCTCCTGGTTATGACAGGGAGACTAGTTTCATTATTGGAACCCAGCTGGAGGCGACAGCGAATATGTTGATGGCAGCCCGATCATATCGTCCACCAGAGTTGGTGGGGTATCGGGCTGCTGCTGCAGTACCAGTGGGAGACCCGTCTGTCGGGAAAAGACGTGCTGACACAGAAGCTGGTTCTTCTGTACCGAAAAGGTCGAGAAAGGCGCCGACCCCGAAGGTTACGGAAGTGCCACTTATAATGCCAGCAGGATCAATCCTTGCTGTGGTAAGGAATATTTCATAATTCTAATTCTTTTCGTCATTGTGGTGACTTATGCTCTTCTTCTTGTAGGGATTGAAGAAGAAGTCCCGTATTTCAAAATTGGGCGCTAGTAAACCGAAGGAGGTGGCAGGCTCTTCTGATGAGCGCATTCCACCGATGCTAATGTCTCCCGTGGAGGAAGGTCCCGAAGATGTTCCTACGGAGGTTTTAATATCTCCTGACTTCGAGGTCGTAACAACTTCTGGGAGAGCACCATCTGCCGTGGAGGCCTTGGATGCTGAGGGTCCTGCGGACTCGAGGCATCCTGATGATGAAGTGGACTGGAGTTCGTCGCCTTCCGATGACGTTCCTCCGGTCTTGCAAGAATCTGCTGCGGGGACAGCAGATATGGTTGAGACAGAGGAGAGGGTTGAATCCCCTCTTTATCATGATGAGGGGAGGTCGGCTGCATCATCGCCGAGTCCTACCCCGGCTTCAACCGTGGAAGTTAAGGCGGCTACCACTCAGGAGGTAGCGACAGATTCTGTCCCTGTTGAGGGACTCGTTGATGAGACCCGTCTGCCAGTCAAGACCGCTGCGACGGGTCAAGAGACAAGTGATAATCTCCCTATTCTGCCAAGGGAGGTACCAACTGTTGATAGGACGTTGGAGGTAGAAGAGGTGGCCGTTGACATCGGTGGTTCCTCCGGGCTTGAGAAGGGTAAGGGTGTAGAACACTGTGTCGCTCCTTCTACTTGGAGGACCATCTCGACGCCTGTACTGGCCCCTTCTGTTGCTTCGGCTCCTCGGGCTAGCAGTCCAGTCTCTGTTGATGAAGAGCCCATTGATGCCGAGGTTCAAGCCTCGATGATTGAGGTTGGCAGATCTTCTTCCGGTCTGCAAACTGTAGTAGCTCCTCCAACTCCCGCGATGACGCCGCAGGTCCTGGCGGATGCAGACGAGTATGTAAAATTCCTCGTCGAGGGGGTGTACAAAATGTTGCAGAAGGGTGTATCTGCTGTGATGGATGCCAATGGGAGTTTTGCGACGGCAAAAGCTCTGGCAATGCCCTGCATCGAGCTGATTCGTATTCACCAAGGCCACGACCATATGGCCGAAATTCTGGAGGCTTCGGTGATTGAGCTGGATGAGTGGCTCACGGAATTTCAACGCATCCAGCGAAACGACCTCTCTGTCCTGATAGATGCGGAGAATGGGGAAGCTGATCGCCGAGATTGAGTCTTCATACCAGGCCACCGTGGGCATTTGGGAGTGCGAGGTGGCTGAGACTGAGGCTACGGTAGAGCAGTTGTCTCAGTCCATGAAGACGACGGTGGAAACTCGAGCTGCATTGGAAGCTAATATCGCGGATATCGACACCCAGATACGCCGCCTTGAAGACCAACGGGCCCGACTCCAGTTAGAGGTCGAGCGTGTCCGGGCTGAACATGCAGCATTTAAGAAGGATGAAGCGATTTTTACTCAGCGGACTCTTGCCTTGGCGCAGCAACGACAACAGCTTGATGAGAAGCATGCAAGTGATACTTCCGCTGGGGCCGTTGAATTGATGCGCCAAGAAGCAGAGCGACGAGTCCTGGCGACGGTGAAGGCCCGCGCAGTCGACTTAAAGCTTCGAGTCAGGGAGCTCTCAGCCCATCCTGGGGAGATTCAGGGACCATAGCTTTTTCCCTTTTTCTTTTGTGTTCTTTTGCAACCCTTACTGGGGGATGATGTAGCTTCTTGTACTCCTTTTTTCAGAAGAATAAAGAAGTCTACAACCTTTTTTGTGATGTGTTCATCTTTTGTTGTTATGAACTTGATGATTTGTGTGGACCTATTATCTTTTGCGCACCTTGGTTTTCAGGTACAGATAATAAGTTTGAAGGAACCATTATGTTTGCTCAGAGGTAATGTGGACATGGCAATCATTGGGTTCGAAATGATAGAATCTCCCTACTCAGAGGTATTATGGACGTGGTAGGAATGATCTTGGGGGATACGCTGAACAACTCAGAGGTTATATGGACGTAGAAGTTCTGCGATAAATGTACAATAACGCAGGGGTTGTTTGTACAAGATGTTTACTCAGAGGTAATGTGGACGTGGTAAACATGAAGGGTAGCATAGGCTTACGAAGTGTAAGATTCTGTTTTGTAGGGTGTAGAGAGACAACTCAGAGGTAATATGGACGTGGTTATCTTTCTACTGGAAGATGCCACGGAACAGCTGGGTTCCGGAGGCGTATGAGTTTGTGGAAAGAGGTTGTTTGAGGAAGTACATGTCTGGAGGATGTCAAGAATAGTACTTCTTTAGGAACTTGCCATTGATGGGCATCATGAACAAGTCCCCATTGGGTTTGGCGAGGCGGTAAGCACCGTTTGAGTATACCGTCTCTATGATGAAAGGTCCTTCCCACTTGGGCTCGAACTTTCCTGGTGTCTTGTGGGTCAACACCATTGGTCTTCTGACTGCTAAAACCAGGTCGCCAACTTGGAAAGTCCTCTTTTTGACCTTTTTGTTGAAAGCCTGTGATATACGGGCTTGGTAGAGCTCGATGCGTTGTTGAGCTAGGAGACGCTTTTCGTTAAGTGCCTCCAGTTCCCGCATATTGGAGGGCGCCAGCCGGTACATCGGGATCCCCAGCTTAGATAGCAGCGCCTTCGGGATGATGCTTAGGGAAGACCCAGGATCGATCTGAATCCGGCTTACCTTGACCGAGCCAATGTACCCTGTATAATACAGCGGTCGGTTATGTCGGTGATGCTTGAGCAACATGTCTTGTTGGGTGAAAGTTATGTTTGGGATAACTTCATCCGCACAATGACAGTGCGCGCAAGTAGTTGGAAGGTCTTCAGGCTGCTTGACCTGACTGAAAAAGGATTCAGCGTCCTTCAGAGCTTCGCAGAGAGCTTCTCGGGAATCTTTAGAAAGACGCAGGAGCTCGAACAAAGACAGGCGCGCAGGTGTACTGGCTAATTGTGCCAGAATGTCGAAGTTGTGAGGCTTGGACAGCCTCGAAGCATTCTCCTTCCGTAGAGGTCTGTCAAAACGGGCCTCCACCTGCTTCTGCTTATTGGCTGCTGAGGGCTTAGATGGACCCTCTTCAGGGATGGTGCTAGGAGGCACCACCTCGGCGGCGGCTTCGCCGGATTGGGAGCTCTGTTGTGCACGTGTTTGCACTGGAAGTGCCTCTTCTGTTGAAGAAGAGGCTGTGCGACAAGACTTGATCTTCCTGCCTTTTGATTTGGAGGTAGGGCGTACCTCCGATTGAGTCACCTCGGAGACGAGGTCGGGGTAAACCCAGAGGACCTCTCCTCGAGATGTGGTGAGCGGGGTGAGTCCACTCACATTGTCACGAGTAGGTGGTAAGTTTACCACCTCCATTGTCATCTTAGGGATGGGGACGACGCCATCTTGTGTGGTAGTTGGCGGCAAGGTGCCGAACTGAAGCGAAACCACATTGGCCGACACCGTCTTATCTTCATAGTCGACGGAGATTACATCCGCATTGATCATGCGCTGGATGTAATTCTTGAGGACGTAGCAGTCCTTGGTCGGGTGTCCGACAAACCGATGGTAGTGACAGTACCTTGGGTTGTCCACTTTCCCAACTTCATCGGGCCGCTTTGGGTCCGGTAGCTTGATCTTGTCACCCTGCTTCAGTATCTCGAAAAGTTGCTGGGTGTCGTCATCATTGAATGAATAAACCTCCTTGGGTCTTGGTGCCAGTGGAGGCTTCTGAGTAGGCGCAGATGCGCCTTTTGAGGCATTAACAGTCAATGCCTGTTTCCACTTTGCTTCTCGTCCAGAGCTGTTAGCTGCAGACTTTTTTCCCTTATCGTCAAAGGCGGGGAAGCTGACACCCAGAAGACGTGCATTGGCCGCCTTCTTTTCTGCAGCTTCAGCTTCGATGATCAGGGAGCTCCAGTCAGGAGGGGGAGTAGAGTTGAGCCAGAGCTTTACTGCAGGCAACATGTTCATGCTGCAAGCGGAGAGGAGCGCATGTTCTGGCATGCCTGGAGGTAGCCTGAAGCAAGCCTGTCGGAAGCGTTCGATGAACGCCTGAATCGTTTCCTTCTCCTTCTGACGTATCTCTATGAGAGACGCCATCGTCATGTCCTTCCCGCCGTCGTAGAAGCGGTCGAGGAAGAGGCGCGTCAAGTCGTCGAAGGACGATATGGAATTGTCGGGGAGGCTGCAGTACCAGTCATACGCCACTCCTTTCAGGGCCCCGACAAAGATACTGGTGAGGAGCGCATCCTCCTTCGAAAGATGCCCTGTCTGTGACTGGAAGTACGTCAGGTACCGTCGCGGAGAGTCCTTCCCGTCGTATAGGGTGAGTGTTTGTGGTTTATACTTTGGGGGATAAACCACCTTGTTCCACTCAAGGGGATAAGGCTGGGGAATGCCCATCTTCTGGCGTTCCTCTTGCCTGTTCTTGGACTCGAAGCGCTCCCGCAGGTCTTTGATCATTTTGACCACATCCTCCGTAGAGCTAGGAGTCGGAGAAGGAGGTACCATCTGGATTGGAGCGTTTGAGGGCTCCGAGGTCCGAGGTGCTTCTGTATCCAAGGGCGCCCGTTGGAGGGACACACTCGACTCCCCATTAGCTCCTGGGTCAGGACCAGTTGAAGGTGTCCTGATCAAGGCCGACCGTATCTCAAACACTGCTTGAGTCAGTGCTTGCATAGAGACAGAGAGGGTTTTGAGTCCTCCCTCTAATGAGTCTATGCGCTGGACTATGTCCTGTGACGGTGCATCAGACTCGACATCATCCCCAGCCATGTATACTGTCGTGACACGGCCAGGAGTGGATGGATTGGTTGAGGCTTCGCTTTCGGCCTCACTCTCATGCGGGGGAGTCACTTCTCCTGGTGTTGGGCCACCCCCAGCCACATTCTGGAGTTCATCTTCAATAGGCGTATCTGCAAGGGTCTACTTGCCCTCAGCTCCGTCTTGAAGGACCTCTTCGTTTCCAGAACTACCCCCGGCAGTGTCCTGGAGGACATCCTCATTTTGAGGGGCTTCAGGGAGAGTAATCTCGCCTTGATGATGAAGATCCGCCGCAGCTGTGCTTTGGACATCTTCGTCTTCGGAAGGAGGCTCAACAAGGGTCTGGCTACCCCCAGCTTCCTCCAAGGACTTCTTCCTCGACCGAGTGCCTTCAAACACTCCAGAGGTCGAGACAGCTGCCTTGGTTTTCCTCGGCTGGCTTTTGGATGAAGACGAGGAATTGGCAGTCGTCTTCCGGATTGATGATGAGTTGGAGACCACGTTGCATGAAGCAACCTTTGGCTCCTCTTCAGCTGACACCTTCGTCCCAAGGCGACGTCGGAGAGGTATCGATGATTGCAGTCGTTGGAAGACCGACTGTCTTGGTGGAGCTGCCGCCTTGCAACAGCAGTTGATGGTGACCACCGCACAAGTATGCCCCTTGAGAGGCGCATCGTGCTTGTTGGTCGACTCTCCTGACCGGCGCTTGTGAGTGATCACGTTGCGCAGGTCATTGGAGGAGAGTGGTGCCTTCACACCCCCTTCAGACGTATGGCAAGGCCAAACGCCAGGGTGGTCAGGTGAGTGCTGTGCCCCCTGATCTAATACCAAGCAGGCATCACGATCAGTAGTGGAGGAACCACAACATTTGAAGTGACTTGAACGGACCTCAAACGCACAACCAGAGGAGGCGTGGGAGTTCAAGACCGCTGGTTTGCCTCTCTCGACTTGGTTGTGCACGCAGTAGATGCGCCCAAGCGAGATGAGAACTTTGAAGATCGACTCGTTGTTGGTGCAGAAGCACTTGAGTCAACCTTGTACATCTTGCCATCGGTAGCGCGCGTGATGACGAGCGCGTGCCTCTGGCCGGCTGCTGGCATAGCACGTTTGTGGCGCATGGCCTGTGCCACCTTGAATTTCTTCGTACCAGTCCGCTGGGGCGCATAGTACTTAGCATCCAAATTCTCCTTGCCATTACAGCGAGTGAGTCTGTCAAAGACAGAGGCTTTTTGTGACGCATCAGAGGTGATGCGCAGGGCATTGGCTGCGCCCCTGTTTCGTCGACGTATCTTCCTCGCCTGAGAGGGAGATAGCTGGGGAACGTGGTCGGCCGCACGCTTCCTCAAGAGATGTGCTGCATCGGCGGGCACACCTTGGTTGCTGAGAACGTCAGCAGGAAGGGAAGGCTGGATTGCTGCATCCCCTTCAGTGGTGGTGCCCGAGGCGTCGACTTTGCGCACCCAGGCCGTGCGGATCTTCTTCGACTTTGGTAGCCGCTTCGAAGGACTCGCACTTCCTTCAGAAATGAACTCCTCGTACGCCTGTTGATTGAGGCGCACGACCAGCGTCTTGTGGGAGGAGCCCACCTTCACGTTGTCGGCCTGTGACACGACTTTCTCGGAAGAGGAGAAAGAGGTCCCCAGCAGAGTCGCCAGCTTGTTTGCCATTAAAATTGTTTGATTGAAAACTTTAATACAAACAGAACAGTGTTACAATATAGGACTTAGATGTAGTCCTAGGAGTACACTTTTGTTTAAGCTGGGTCCTTAGTGCCAATAGAGCGAGTGGTAATGCATTGACTCCGTTGACCGGCTGACGACGGTTATCGGTTCTCTGAAGGCGTGGATTGCTCTGGGTGCTGGAGCTTGCTGAGAGGAGGAAGACGTTGAGTGTCTGTATCTGTCTCTCTGATGATTCCTTGTATGTTCGTTGTGGATTCTGTGTGTGTGAAGGAGAAGATCCCTCTATTTATAGTTTTGCAGGCTGGCTGCTCATGCGCGCATATAGGATGCGCCGGTGTGTGGGGACGCCACGTGGAAGTTGCTGATGGGGGCGCGTAGATGATGCGCCCTGATTGAGGGGGAGAACTCTTCATACTGCTGTTGTGAGCCGGCACGTAGCAGAGGAGAAGATCTTTCTGTTGCTGAAATCTTGGACGAGTTGAGTCAAAGGACACGTGTCATCGACCCATGGCTCGAAGATCTCGGATTTGGGGGGGTAGTGATCTGGTGAGCTGCGCCTTGATTGAGCACAGGAGGAGGTTGTGGCTCATAACCTTTAGGAGTTACAAACCATTTAGGGCGCATGGCTTTTGAGGCGCATGCAGGTGACCTTCCTTCTGTCTTTCGGGATCAGAGATCAGTCTGGGGCGCATGGCTTTTGAGGCGCATGCAAAGCTTCAACTGGAGACTCTTCTTCTGTCTTTAGGGATCAGTGAAGGGTCTGAGGCGCATGGCTTTTGAGGCGCATGCTGGTTTGGACGCATGGCCGTAGAGGCGCATGCGGATGGCCACGTGGCAGTAGCCGTCGGAATAGAGTCATGATGATGCTGACGTTGCCGACGCTTCGTTCTCTGAAAAAAGCTGTCAACTGTTCAGACTTTGGGAAGCGTGCTGCCAACTCTGGTGTCAGTTCAGCATTTAATGTTTGTGACGTTCGATGGACAGCTGAGTGGGCACATTGGTTGGTGTTCCACTCGGCATGGAGATGTGAGGGAGGGCGCATCCTCTGTGATGCGCCGGGTTCTGTAGGGTGCGTCTGTGTGATGCGCCTGATGCTGGAGGACGTGTCCATGTGATGCGCTGTTTGGCTGGCGCATCCGACATGTCCTTTAATGATGCGACTGTCTCGCTCCTCGAGTGCTATAAATAGCCGTTTGGCTGAATTCGAGGCGTCCGGTTCATCCATTTAATGCAAATTCATTGCACAGAATTCGGAGAGTCATCCACTTGGCGCGTGGGTTTGATTTGCCCGGCCTATAAATAGTGGCATGGAGAGAAGGTTTGCTCCTCATTCCCTCACGTACTTCCAACATGAACTTGGATATGTGGGTGCATTCTGTTGACGAAGTGCTCCCGAGGGTAAAGATGAGACGTCGTGTTGTCTTCGATGCACTTGAAGGTGACTGTTACATCCAAAAGACGGAGTCGAGGGCTTCTGAGGCAGGCGGAAGGTGCATGTTGCATCCAAAGATAGGGATGTTCGGGCCTCGTCTCCGTTGTTCCGGAAGAGCCGTAGATCGGAATGGTGGTGCTAGGCTCTCTCTTCCTTCAAAGTGGGTGCCGCCCACTTTGATTGTGTTGAAAGCTCCTTGTGCCATGATTTCGATCACGGTCTTCCATGGTCTTTGGAGGCTCTTTCGAAGCCTCCCCTGGCCACAGCATTTGCGGTGCTCTTCTCTTTCTTGGTTCCAGCCAGAGGGTTAAATGCTTTGCTTGGCGAAGCACTTATCAGGTGAGCCTGGCTGGAAGAGCGGCACATAACTGGGCTCTGCTCGGCCAGGTGAGCCTGGTTGGAAGAGTTGCTCATAACTGAGCTGCTGAAGGGATGCACATAACTGAGCTGGATGCACATTACTGAGCTGCTGAAGAGATGGTAGGGTGCGCCTGACTGGAGGTGCATGACATCTGCTGCGCCTGGCTGACAGCGCATGGTGACTGCTGCGCCTATCGGAAGGCGCATGGTGGTTGTTGCGCCTATCTGGAAGGCGCATGGTGGCTGTTGGCTGTAGATCTTGGATCCTTCCTTTGTAGAAATTCTCCTTTGTACAACATTTTCTAGACATGTAATAGGCTTTTATATATATAAATAAAAAGTCCTTCTTCGAATGTCTATGGCTTATTTGATTAGCTGTCTGAGTTCTGGCGTATATAATGCCTGGCGCATGGGCTTTCTGGTTGTGAAATTCTATGCTTCTACAGTCCTCATTACCTCTGAGTAGGAAGACTCCACGGTAAAACCCTCATACTTGCCATGTCCTCATTACCTCTGAGTAAGTATGTTGGTCCCCCTTCATCCTATTATCCGTATCCTAAGTCGGGGCACGCCAAGGATAATAGGCCTACAAATGTCCTTTGCTAAGTCTCTTAGTACAGGTCCACCATTCCTCATCATGCCCCGGGAGCCCAACTGCTCCATGGCATTCTATCTTCCGATACCCCAAACACCCACGACCACCTTACCGTAGAACTGTACTAGGTATCCCCAAATCAAACTTGTTATCCGTACCTAAAACCAAGGTATGTCAGGGGTAACAGGTCCACAAACAAGTCCCCCATGCGGGGCAAACATCACCACAATACCACAGGCACAACAAGCAATACAAATGAAGGGTAAGAATGGAAAGTACTCTTTATTTGAAAGACGAAAAAGTATTACATGTTTTGGGACCATGTCCCTCTCAAAGAGAAAAGGAAAAGGAAAACAGGAACAAAAGAAGAAAAGGCCGGCTATAGTTCGGCATGGCACAACTCCAAGAGGCGGTTTCTCACCAAGGCGGTCCCCCGCTCAAGCCGTTGTCTAGCTCTACGCTCGACTTCCTGGGACAACTGCTCCGCATCATTCAAGTACATATATGTCTGCCAATCGTTTTCTATCTTCTTCAAAGCAAGTTCCAGATTGGCAGAAGCTCTACTAAATTTGTCAGCCTCCTGAATGGCAACCCCTTTCTCAGTACGAGCAGCTTCGAGCTCGGATTCCAGGAAAGCCAACTTTCTCTGGAGCCCAAGAATTTGTTCCCGGGTGTCAGTTACCCCGCGGGAGGCAGTCGCTTCCTGAGCCGCGCAATCTTCAGTACGACGGCTCCATTGATCGTACAACTGAGTCAGATCTCGGCGATCCTTCAATATAGCTGGCTTGAGCGATTCCCGAGCAATCCTCACCTTCTCTACCACGGTTGTGAGGAAAGTACGCTCTTGATCTATTGCCACTGATAGATCAGCTTATCGCAATATGCGAAACTGGGCCACAAGACGATCGGCTTCTAACAGCTTAGGCTCCAGAAGCGCCGCTAGTCCCGCCCCACCGAGAAGTATTCTAAGGATATTAATTTGGCCACCGGCACATTGACGGGCCACAGCAAAGGGAGTCCCCCTCTCCACAGCTGCCTCAATCCCCCTCTTCAGGTGGCGGTGGAAACTGTCGACCACATCCTGGGACACTTCATCCAAAACTTCTGTAGAGGACGGCGTCAAAGGGAGTGTGGCGGGCAGTACCGAAGGAGTAGCCTCAGAACTTGCCATCCCCGCCACCAGGGAAATAAATTCTGTACGAAAAGATGCATGAATAGCAGCTAGCTCCTCTTCCGCCGCCCGAAGAGCCTGGATACTTGGCAGGACGGAAAGGTTAACTCCCGAAACCATATTCACAGAGGAGGGCGTAGAAAACGTCGTCCCTTGCCCCAGCTGTGCTATCACTAGGGCTCCCGAACTCGACCCAGCTGGAGGCCCCTCAGTGTAGGTTGGAAAAGAAGGAGGCACACGTGCTTCCATCAGATCCCCTCGGTAGAGTCCGCCCCGGCAATATCCGTCACCGGCAATAAAAGGGTGGGACCTGCACGCCCAAAGTAATCATTAATCCACGAAGGATAGGATGATAGAGCGAATAGGCCTCCTTACAAGTTAAGAAGTTAGTTTATCTTACCAGGGGAAGAGCACGGAGGCTGCAGCTCGTTCGCAGCTGGCATGGTCTCCCCACCCGCGGCCTCCAACTCAAATTCAACTGGTTTCTCTGCCCCAGCCACCCCTGAAAGGGAGCCAGCCATGTCAGTGTCATCCTGTTGAAATTCAGATGCCTCAGGGACAGGTGCAGTAGAGCCCCCGCCCCCATGGGTTGAGGTCTCAGCAAGGTGAGACTACCCGGCCGCCTCCGAAAGAACCCCAGCAGAAGTGGTAGCGGTGCACATGTCATTGATCAAAGTGGACAAGGCCGGATTGACCTCAGCAATCAAGTCTCGAGAAGCAGACTCCTCTGACGCCTACAAAGAGCAAAAAAAATGATTAGGCCATAACTTAGAAAAAGAAGGAAAAGGCAGTTGAAATTCCAATCACCTCAGAAACAGCATCAATATCAATAAACAGCCTGCGACGTCTTACCACAGCCCGCTTCGTGGAATAAGTCCTGCCATCGTCAGTAGACAGACGTCTGCCTCGTTTGTGCGAAGCACCAGGCACAGCAGGTGGATGGTCCTCCACCTCTTCGTTCGGCACTGTAGGAGGCTGGTCCCCCACCTCCTCGTCCGAAGAGTGCGACGAGTCATCGGCGTCCTACTCGTCATCCTCTTCGTCCGTCGTAGTGGACTCCGAGTCCGGCACATGAACCCTATTCGCCCCTTTCTTTCTCTTCCTGGAACCCTCGGGCTTCTCTGCCAAGCCGGTCCCGACAATGAAGCTGGTATTCACGTCAAAATTTACGGGAGATTTGCTCACCGCAACATGATAAAGGGCTGCCATGTACAAAATATCCCCTTGCGTATTAGCGTCGGGGACCGAGAAGCTAGCCCGGGTATGAACCGCATTGTAATAATGCCACGCCCGGATACCGTCAAGGACACTGCCCTCGAAGCCCAAGCAAGCGCTGGGGCAGTCAAGGAACAGCTGACTATACCCGAATTGACGAGAAAACCTGCTGGTCAAATAAGGCTCCAGGTATACGTTATTTCGGTAAGGATATACTAGGTGCGCAGGGCGAATAAGTAACGCCCCAGTCCCAAAATACGTAGGACTAGGAACGTAGACATGCCAGCTGTATTCATACGAAGTATACTCCAATATATGGAAGCCTCGTATAAATACATAAGCTGTAAAATACAGTAGAAACCATAACTAATCTCATCCCCACAAATATAAATAAAATAAAGATGTCATATAATGAGAAAGAATTGTCTTGATACAATATGTTGGGCGGAGACAAATCCACTACCAACAAGTAAAGAAAAAATACATAAGAAAAGAATTAAATTTGGCGAGCGAAGCGAAGACGATCCAAAGGCAATCATCCTCGAAGAAGTAGCAAAGACCACGGCTAGAGCTAGAACACCTGCGAAAGACAATAGCACACACCTGGGGAGATAACCAGGTCCTCAGAGGGACGTAACAAGACACATAATATCATGCCATATAAACTGAATAAATATTGCTCAAATAAATAAGTAAATGGAATTATAACATGGTCCAATACGCACCTACTGAACGAGCGTACCATCCCCCCAACCAAACAAGGATAGGAGATGGTAAACTAATTCACGGTAACGTATCTTTCCATGCTAATAATCCAATATGGTATCCGGACCCCAACATGGTTCAATACCTTCTCATCGAAGTAGTAAGTCACACCTACAACCAAACAAGGACAAGATGTGACAAACTAATTCGCGACAAGTTATTGTTCCAAGCCACGGTCAGATACAAGTACCCAACCCAAAGGTACTCGTACCTAACGGATAAGGGTAGCCTAACCAGTCTAAGTGGATGCAGTTTTAAGAACAGTTCATGGTCGCATGACTACCCAGTCAAGTCGAGAAAATATCAATGCAGTACCTCAGTAGCGAGTCACAACACCATATACTATTCCTCAGTATCGAGCGAGTCTATAGCATATAGTCTACCTATCGTTCTTCAGTAGCGAGCGAGTCTACGATAGATAGGGTGGTAGTCAACTTCCAATCATGTTCTTTCCGCCCAATGCTAACTCTATAACCGCTAAGTCAAACTAACATGCAATATCTATTAGCGGTTATTCCTATCGCACGGCTTGTACATACTGGTGGCCAGCCAATCACGCACTTCTATGTTCTATATGTGACACACAACCTCGTGTTACAACGTGTCAAGGCCAATGAATGCAACACACAAGGTGGTCCCTTAAATCTAGGTTCAATGTGAAAAAAATAATACATAGCAGGAAAATAAATGAACAGTAAGTTCTAACAGTTATGCCATGTATCACAGTTTATTTTGCATAAAGAAAATAATGAATATGCATGAAATATGAGCTAAAATAATTAAACAGCAAATGGCAAGGTGTCTTGCCTGATAGAGCGCCTGGTGTGCTGCGATAATCATGGTGGCATGAACTGCGACTTTGGTGAAATCACTACACAAGGGGATCTCTGTTGGTGGCACGGACAGTTCCATCGGGTCCAGAATGGTCAACTTAGTTAGGGTGAACATAAGGTAGTCTCAAAATGGGCGAAGGAATATGAACAATAGGACTTGGATACGGACAGGAGAAAAATTAAAGAATAATGGATAAATAATATTTATATATACGAGCTTTTAGAAAATATTTATACTTCCTAAAACTAGTTTTCATAAGTCAAAATATTTTTAGGAGAAATACAAAAATACTTAAAGTCAAGAAAATCGTTTTCGGCAAAAAGAAAAACTCTAAGTTGTCAAAATACAATTTTAGGTAGAAATATATATATATATTTATATATATTTTTGGTCAAAATATTTCTAGATAAAATATCAATAATCCAGAAAATTTGTTTATGGTTTTTAAAACAGTATTTTAAAATCTACTAAGTTAAATATAGTATTTTTACAAGATGACTCTGAAAATATTTGATAACCATGATAAAATATCAAAACTACTTATTAATAATAATAACCAAATAATCGCAAACTTAGCACGGTAAAGTAATAATAATAATAATAATAATAATAATAATAAAATAATCTTGTCTAGATTGCTCTTGCTAATAATAATACTGGAAAATAATAAATAATAATAATGATAATAATAATAATAATAATAAAGATGGTAATAATAATAATAATAGATGCTCACAAAAACACTCAACAGTAAGAAAACAATTGAATAATTATTTAAATAATAAAATAACAAAAACACTACTAATAACAAAATATCTAATAACTAATAATAATATAAT
This sequence comes from Iris pallida, assembly GCA_029216955.1. Classification (NCBI taxonomy): domain Eukaryota; kingdom Viridiplantae; phylum Streptophyta; class Magnoliopsida; order Asparagales; family Iridaceae; genus Iris; species Iris pallida. Next base: position 10,036,632 of record JANAVB010017598.1, read on the forward strand.
AAAAACAACTAAGTAAAAAGATTTACTTTTTAATAATTATAATAATAATAATAATAATAATAATAATAATAGGAAAAACCAACCAAAGCAATACCGGCCACAACAAACAAAACAAAAGTTTTAATAGTAAAAATTATAAAAGCATATAACATTTGAGTTGACTATTGTTCAGTTCCACTGTTCCAAGAATTGGGAAACTCAAAGAAGAAGAGAGAGAGTAGGGGTTGAGAAGAAGTCAGAACAATTCAAAAGAAAGTGGAAGAAGGGATCGGAAGGAGTGTGGAGAGCGGGGATGAGTGGTCGTCGGGGCTCCGGCGTTCGGGGTCGACGGAGGCGCAGATCAGGGCGGCGCTGTGGCTGCGCCGAGCGCGGCGGGGGCACGCGAGGTTGGCGCGGCTCGGGGAGAAGGGTTTCGGATCGACGGACGGCTGGCTAGGGCTAGGCCGACGACGGAGGGATTTGGGGCGCCGCTCGTGGAGGAGCGGAGGCGAAGAGAGTGATGGAGAGGCTGTTGTGCGTAGGCCGGTCGGGAGAGAAAGGGTGGAGGTACGACGGAGGAATGGAGTCGGGCGCCGGGCGGTGACGGCGGCGGACCGGGGCGCTGGTTACCAGGGTTTCCGACGGTGAGGGGAGATTCCAGGCGGTGGCAGGAGCTCGGGCTCGCCGACGTCGGCTCCAGCGAGGTTAGTCTAGGCTTAGGGTTTTTATTGTCTTTATATTGGGTTTTCTGGGTGGTGGCACCGGCGTTGGCCGTGGCGGCGGTGGTTTGGGTGGCTGATGGCCGGTTGGATTTTGGGTTGGTGTCGATCTGTGATGGCAGAGGAGGAGGCATGGTGATGATGGTTCTGGTATCAATGGTTTTGGGTGGTGGAGTTGTCCACTGGTGGCGGTGGCCGAGGGTTGGGCGACCGTCGGGGTGACGTTGACGGGTTGGTGATGGTGAACCTGTGATTGTGATGGTGACGGGTGTCGGAGAGTTGGCGAGGCAGGAGGAGGCTGGTCGGTGTCGGGAGATGGCGGGGGTGACGGCATTGGGGAGGATGCTACGGCCAGGGGGTAGGATTAGGGCTAGAGTTTGGAATTAGGATTTGATGTATCGTGCCGGGGTTGTCGGCATAGAGGAGGAGCAATATATCTGTATAAATAGTGGAATAAGAATTATGGTCGGAAGAGGACACGGACACGAGGCACGCACCATTGGTTTGTGGAATTTGATGGATGAATAATGAATTGGAGGAGTACCTGCCTATTTATAGGATGTGGGAATTCCCAATTAGATAAGGAGTAGGAGTATTTCAAACCTAATAGTAGATAGCTTGCAATTTAATTTAAATCAATTTAAATCCAAATTTAAATATAAATCCAATTCCAAATGCAAATCAAACTTGAATCGAATTAAATTATTGGTTTAAAATCAATGAAAAAATTCAAATTTCAATATTTAACCATATAAATAAATCCATAGGTTCAAATTAAGATTTTAAATCGCCACAATAATTTCGAAATATATTTTCCAAAATACTAATAATAATAATTTCGAAAATAATAAATCTTTTTGAATAATAAAATATTAATATTAATAATTTCAAAAATTACACTAATAAAATATTTATGCAATACATGCACGCACTAAAAATATTATTTATAATTAATAACTGTATAAACGAAAGCCTTTGTGTAAATAAAATAAATAAAATAATGAACTTGAAAATTTTGGTACGATAGCTAAATAATTATTATGTATAATATTCTGAAACCATAAAAATAGAAGAAAAGTATTTTTCAAAAATATGTACGCTTGCACATAATCGCGCTCGTCGAGCAAATTCGAAAAAGAAAACAAAAGGTCGTGCACGACTTATAATACGTCTACGTGACGTATATTACAAAAATTTTAAATCAGTACTAAATTTAATAAAAAAAAATAGTAGAAATTTTAGGGGTTTTATATCCTACCCAACTTAAAAGAATTTCGTCCTCGAAATTAAGAATTAGGAGGGGGTGAAAGGCACGAGGGGGTATCGATAAGGAAGCATAGTCAAATCAAGACAAGGGAACGACGTTTAATAAAAACTTGCATTAGCGTCATGATTTCAATAAGGCGAAGGTCGTCATGGATTAAAGCAAGAAGGAAATGTTTAAGATGACGCGCAATAAAGAATAGTATGGGTTCAAGTAAAATAAAATAATTTAGAGACCTTAAAGTTATGGTCTCTTGAGAGTAGGTTGAGGGCACGGTTAGAGAATGAATTAGATTTACTCGATTAGAAGGTCATGACAGTAATTATAGGGCCGAGAAGGAGGGCGAGGAGTTTAGGATGAAGATATAGCAATATCGAGCGAGAATGGTCATAGTCGATAGGAAGGCTAGAGGAAGTTCTAGTATAACGCCTTCGTCCTTCTAAAATAGGTGAAGGCAAAAGCAATATAGAGTTCGAAGGAGATGTTGTTGAATACGAATACGTGATTCAAGAACGATCGAATAATTTCAAAGGAATTGTCAAGGCAGTCGTGGATGAATTTCTAGAGGGCAAGTTTAATTATGTTCCATCCACGTAGAATAATAGACAAAGGCGAACCAAAGTGCACTCGGTTGATCAGACCATTATGCACCGGTTCTGATTAGACAATATGCTAGTGAGCGCGCTCAATAGCATAAGTCATGAACAAACTCGATAAATGGATGAGTTTGCAAAACTAGATTATAGTTGTAACTTTAGTCAAAGTGGTAAAAACATAGGCACGAGAAATTTAGATTAAAAGAAGGTAGAATGATTCTAAGTCATACAGTTGTCCTATAGTCTTCTTGTCCAAGTCCTTGGTTGGCTAGACGGGTTAGGTCCTCTAGATTCTAGGATCTAAATAAGCTTGCTAATATAGGTCACTAGGTCAAAGGGGTTGCTAGGTCATAAAGTAGTCTACCCAACTTAAAGAATTAAACTAATGGTGTTTTGGGACAACTAACTAGTAGGGTCAATCTCTAGCAAGCACGAAGGGAAGATAAGAAAAGGGATGGAAGGAAGCAAGCAAGATGCAATTGATAAGTCAAACGGTAGATAAAATCAAGGAAAGATGTCAAGTATGTGGATGAGACCCTAGTCTTCTAATCATATCCGCAGGCTTGCTTGGTACGGTAAAGTAACCAAACAATTTATCTTGACCTGCATGGGCCACCACAAAAACATGTAACATCCCAGTCCCAAAATACGTAGGACTAGGAACGTAGACATGCCAGCTGTATTAATACGAAGTATACTCCAATATATGGAAGCCTTGTATAAATACATAAGCTGTAAAATGCAGTAGAAACCATAACTAATCTCATCCACACAAATATAAATAAAATAAAGATGTCATATAATGAGAAAGAATTGTCTTGATATAATATGTTGGGCGGAGACAAATCCACTACCAACAAGTAAAGGAAAAATACATAAGAAAAGAATTAAATTTGGCGAGCGAAGCGAAGACGATCCAAAGGCATTCATCCTCAAAGAAGTAGCAAAGACCACGGCTAGAGCTAGAACACCTGCGAAAGACAATAGCACACACCTGGGGAGATAACCAGGTCCTCAGAGGGACGTAACAAGGCACATAATATCATGCCATATAAACTGAATAAATATTGCTCAAATAAATAAGTAAATTGAATTATAACATGGTCCAATACGCACCTACTGAACAAGCGTACCATCCCCCCAACCAAACAAGGACAGGAGATGGTAAACTAATTCACGGTAACGTATCTTTCCATGCTAATAATCCAATATGGTATCCGGACCCCAACATGGTTCAATACCTTCTCATCGAAGTAGTAAGTCACACCTACAACCAAACAAGGACAAGATGTGACGAACTAATTTGCGACAAGTTATTGTTCCAAGCCACGGTCAGATACAAGTACCCAACCCAAAGGTACTCGTACCTAACGGATAAGGGTAGCCTAACCAGTCTAAGTGGATGCAGTTTTAAGAATAGTTCATGGTCGCATGACTACCCAGTCAAGTCGAGAAAATATCAATGCAGTACCTCAGTAGCGAGTCACAACACCATATACTATTCCTCAGTATCGAGCGAGTCTATAGCATATAGTCTACCTATCGTTCTTCAGTAGCGAGCGAGTCCACGATAGATAGGGTGGTAGTCAACTTTCAATCATGTTCTTCCCGCCCAATGCTAACTCTATAACCGCTAAGTCAAACTAACATGCAACATCTATTAGCGGTTATTCCTATCGCACGGCTTGTACGTACTGGTGGCCAGCCAATCACGTACTTTCGTGTTCTATATGCGACGCACAACCTCGTGTTACAACGTGTCAAGGCCAATGAATGCAACACACAAGGTGGTCCCTTAAATCTAGGTTCAATATGAAAAAAATAATACATAGCAGGAAAATAAATGAACAGTAAGTTCTAACAGTTATGCCATGTATCACAGTTTATTTTGCATAAAGAAAATAATAAATATGCATGAAATATGAGCTAAAATAATTAAACAGCAAATGACAAGGTGTCTTGCCTGATAGGGCGCCTGGTGTGCTGCGATAATCATGGTGGCATGAACTGCGACTTTGGTGAAATCATTACACAAGGGGATCTCTGTTGGTGGCACAGACAGTTCCATCGGGTCCAGAATGGTCAACATAGTTAGGGTGGACATAAGGTAGTCTCGAAATGGGCGAAGGAATAGGAACAATAGGACTTGGATACGGACAGGAGAAAAATCAAAGAATAATGGATAAACAATATTTATATATACGAGCTTTTAGAAAATATTTATACTTCCTAAAACTAGTTTTCATAAGTCAAAATATTTTTAGGAGAAATACAAAAATACTTAGAGTCAAGAAAATCGTTTTCGGCAAAAAGAAAAACTCTAAGTTGTCAAAATACAATTTTAGGTAGAAATCTATATATATATTTATATATATTTTTGGTCAAAATATTTCTAGATAAAATATCAATAATCCAGAAAATTTGTTTATGGTTTTTAAAACAGTATTTTAAAATCTACTAAGTTAAATATAGTATTTTTACAAGATGACTCTGAAAATATTTGATAACCATGATAAAATATCAAAACTACTTATTAATAATAATAACCAAATAATCGCAAACTTAGCACGGTAAAGTAATAATAATAATAATAATAATAATAATAATAATAATAATAATAATAATAATAATAATAATAATAATAAAACAATCTTGTCTAGATTGCTTACTTGCTAATAATAATACTGGAAAATAATAAATAATAATAATGATAATAATAATAATAATAAAGATGGTAATAATAATAATAATAGATGCTCACAAAAACACTCAACAGTAACAAAACAATTGAATAATTATTTAAATAATAAAATAACAAAAACACTACTAATAACAAAATATCTAATAACTAATAATAATATAATAAAAACAACTAAGTAAAAAGATTTACTGTTTAATAATAATAATAATAATAATAATAATAATAATAATAATAATAATGATAATAATAAGAAAAACCAACCAAAGCAATACCGGCCACAACAAACAAAACAAAAGTTTTAATAGTAAAAATTATAAAAGCATATAACATTTGAGTTGACTATTGTTCAGTTCCACTGTTCCAAGAATTGGGAAACTCAAAGAAGAAGAGAGAGAGTAGGGGTTGAGAAGAAGTCAGAACAATTCAAAAGAAAGTGGAAGAAGGGATCGGAAGGAGTGTGGAGAGCGAGGATGAGTGGTCGTCGGGGCTCCGGCGTTCGGGGTCGACGGAGACGCAGATCAGGGCGGCGCTGTGGCTGCGCCGAGCGCGGAGGGGGCGCACGAGGTTGGCGCGGCTCGGGGAGAAGGGTTTCGGGTCGACGGACGGCTGGCTAGGGCTAGGCCGACGACGGAGGGATTTGGGGCGCCGCTCGTGGAGGAGCGGAGGCGAAGAGAGGGATGGCGAGGCTACTGTGCGTAGGCCGGTCGGGAGAGAAAGGGTGGAGGTACGACGGAGGAATGGAGTCAGGCGTCGGGCGGTGACGGCGGCGGACCGGGGCGCTGGTTACCAGGGTTTCCGACGGTGAGGAGAGATTCCAGGCGGTGGCAGGAGCTCGGGCTCGCCGGCGTCGGCTCCAGCGAGGTTAGTCTAGGCTTAGGGTTTTTATTGTCTTTAAATTGGGTTTTCTGGGTGGTGGCGCCGGCGTTGGCCGTGGCGGCGGTGGTTTGGGTGGCTGATGGCCGGTTGGATTTTGGGTTGGTGTCGGTCTGTGATGGCAGAGGAGGAGGCGTGGTGATGATGGTTCTGGTATCAATGGTTTTGGGTGGTGGAGTTGTCCACTGGTGGCGGTGGCCGAGGGTTGGGCGACCGCCGGGGTGACGTTGACGGGTTGGTGATGGTGAACCTGTGGTTGTGATGGTGACGGGTGTCGGAGAGTTGGCGAGGCAGGAGGAGGTTGGTCGGTGTCGGGAGATGGCAGGGGTGACGGTATTGGGGAGGATGCTACGGCCAGGGGGTAGGATTAGGGCTAGAGTTTGGAATTGGGATTTGATGTATCGTGCCGGGGTTGTCGGCATGGAGGAGGAGCAATGTATCTGTATAAATAGTGGAATAAGAATTATGGTCGGAAGAGGACACGGACACGAGGCACGCACCATTGGTTTATGGAATTTGATGGATGAATAATGAATTGGAGGAGTACCTGCCTATTTATAGGATGTGGAAATTTCCAATTAGATAAGGAGTAGGAGTAGTTCAAACCCAATATCAGATAGCTTGCAATTTAATTAAATCAATTTAAATCCAAATTTAAATCCAAATTTAAATATAAATCCAATTCCAAATGCAAATCAAACTTGAATCTAATTAAATTATTGGTTTAAAATCAATGGAAAAATTCAAGTTTTAATATTTAACCATATAAATAAATCCATAGGTTCAAATTAAGATTTTAAATCGCCACAATAATTTTGAAATATATTTTCCAAAATACTAATAATAATAATTTTGAAAATAATAAATCTTTTTGAATAATAAAATATTAATATTAATAATTTCGAAAATTACACTAATAAAATATTTAAGTAATACATGCACGCACTAAAAATATTATTTATAATTAATAACTGTATAAACGAAAGCCTTTGTGTAAATAAAATAAATAAAATAATGAACTTGAAAATTTTGGTACGATAGCTAAATAATTATTATGTATAATATTTTGAAACCATAAAAATAGAAGAAAAGTATTTTTCAAAAATATGTATGCTCGCACATAATCGCGCTCGTCGAGCAAATTCGAAAAAGAAAACAAAAGGTCGTGTACGACTTATAATACGTCTACGTGGCGTATATTACAAAATTTTTAAATCAGTACTAAATTTAATAAAAAAATAGTAAAAATTTTAGGGGTTTTACAGAATGTTACACAGCCAAAGAAGCATCTTCTCAGATAAAAGCTGGAGTGGTTCAATGCCATCAACGTGTACCCCCTCACTTCTCTAGGGGTAAATTGAGGAAGAGACACAAAGAAGTCGGGCCCGTCAACTCTCGCCAACGCCCTCTGACAAGCCGGCATGGTGTCGTACTCCCAAGACTGATAACGGTATCGAAAAAGGAAGGCGTCATCAGCAGTAACATCATCCTCTATTCCGGGCCTCATCAACGACCGGTAATGCATCAATAACCACCCCATGAGATAATGGTATGGTTGCTCTATCCGCTCAAAGTCCATCGTCGTCTCGCGAGCAATGACTTTAGACGAAAAGGCGCGGAGGCCGTGGTGTATGCTACACACCATAGCCGGAAGAAGGGCCAGTCCGACTTTGAAAACCAGCTTCACAGCCGGGAGAATGAAGTGGCGGCTGATCCTTTCAGTAGAACCTGTGTCACGCCCCAGAACCAGAATATTGGAGAGCGGGGGCAGACAAAGCCAGCTACGTATATTGAAATGGAAACCACCTCGATATACGGTCACGACTGTCTAGATATATGAGGGTTTACTACAAGCCAACATTCTCTTATGGTCATGAACAAGCCTAATGTCTCAATCACAAGCAAGTAAGTAAGGTCGCAAGATGTATGATCATTAAATATACAATAATAAGGCGTCCCAAATATTACATATTCAGCTGATCATGAAGCTAGTCGTTACAAAATGTTAGGACTAGCAAGAGTTTAGTCGTACATGATCAACCCTAGGATTTGTTAATCATGTATACAGCCCGTAGGCAGACAATAAGTAAAAGTGCTTCGAGCTAACAGGTGCTCGTCGGCTAAACGCCTCAAAAGAATAATTTTAGAATGAAGTGGGCAAGGCAAAAAGGAAAACCCACTCTTGGCCCGGGTTTCGTCTAGTTGTCACCATTGGGCTGGAAGCTTGGTAGATCCTCGGGAGCTGCTCCAAAATCTGGCCACACAAAACCAGCTAGGTCAACCCCAAAAAGAGCAAGTGCCACAAGGGGGCCACGAAATAAGAACAAAAGCCAGCAATCAGCACAAGAAAAATCTAATATTAAAACTAGAATTTACGAAAACATGTCAGGATGATATACGACGAGATAACCATGGAACTATTCCGATAGCCAGGTTACAACCCGTAAACCAAACAAGGACCGGGGTTGTAACCCTTCATCTGAACAGAACTTGGTTTCCCACCATTTATCGGCAAGATGATAATGCAAGAAATCAAGACAGGGAGCAATCTTGTACTGGATCAAGACATGGCTAAACTGGTTATACCTCATTCAATCAATCACGGCCAAGCAGATACTATGGCTTACTACTTTAACTAACTAGGGTTATCACAGGCCTAATTACTAACAAGATGCAGTAAGATTGTTCCACAGCCACAAGCCCTGCAGACCATCCAGGTTACCCAGGTCGAAAATTACGGGTTGAATTCAGGTGGGTACATCGTCCAAGAAACGTATGTACCCTTAGGTGACTTAGAAGGTGCAACACATGACAGTGTGCTGGAAATACGCCCTACTCGTCGGCAGGCTACAGATCCCAAGAGCGCCCAGGTAACGGGATTGCCTGTAGCTGTGTCATCTCTTCATGACTACTGTGTTATTCTAGTTATTAACCTTATTTCATTTTGGTAGGTACCCCTGACCGTGGTACTCATGGGTCCCCTCCTAGACATGATGCAAGACAGGACAAGTGGATTTAACAAGCAAGCAAGAAAGAACTACCCACGGTGTCAAGGCAGGTCAAGTCATGTTAGCCGTCGCAACAGCATTAAGTTATCAAGTCATGCTACAAGTCAGGAGTGCGCCGCCACGGGCCACTATCAAGTTATCAAGTCACAAGGATTAATTACAAGTTACAAGTTAGGTGTGCACCCCACTGGGTCACTAGCAAGGGGATCAGAGAATACCAAAATCATAATCCATAGAAAATCCAGAGAACCGTACTAGTCATAAACAATTACTTGAAAGCCGTGTTAGGCCGTGTCGGGTCAAGATAGTCGTGCTGTGTTGAACAGATCTCAGGAAAACTCAATCCACAAACAAAGAAACCAAGTCGAGAAATAAAACCAATACTCCTAGAGCCAATGGGTTAAGCAAGGGGTCAGGGTGCAGCGTACGAGTAAAAGCACGCACGCAAGAGAGCAGCGTACGCGTAAAAGCACGCACGCAGGGGAGCAGCGTACGCGTAAAAGCACGCACGCAGGGGAGCAGCGTACGCACAAGGGCACGCACGCAGGAGAGCTGCGTACGCAAAAAAGCACGCACGCAGGAGAGCTGTGTACGCAAAAAAGCACGCAAGCAGGAGAGCTGCGTACGCACAAAAGCACGCACGCAGGAGAGCTGCGTACGCACAAAAGCACGCACGCAGGAGAGCTGCGTACGCACAAAAGCACGCACGCAGGAGAGCTGCGTACGCACAAAAGCACGCACGCAGGAGAGCTGCGTACGCGTAAAAATACGCACGCAGGGTCTTCTTCTCCATGGCTGAGAAGGGGCTCCAATGGTTCCTAAAACTGCAGATCATCACAACTTGGCCATCCGAACTCCAAATCCGGATTTCCAAAGTTCCAACCAGGGTGGAATTGAACTCTCTTCCACATGGAAACATCAAAATCCATAAAAATCCAACTTAAATAGATCAAAACCATGTAAAACCGGAAATAAGGAAAACTTAGATCTAGAACAATGTGGACTCCAAATCACAAAATACCAAGTTCTAATGTTGATCACCATGTCTTAATCTAGCAAATGGACAAATAAAATAGGGTTCTCATGTGGTGGCAAGGTGCACTTGCCTATGGGATGGTGTTGTGTAGAGGAAGGAGAAGAGTGTTGTGTAGAGGAAGGAGAAGAAGAAATTAATGGAGGTTTATGAGGAGAGAGAAAAAGTTGGTGGAGTTTTAAAGAGGGTGGGATGTGGTGTGTTGAGGGTGGAGCATAGGCTAAGGTGTTCCAATACACATTAAACCAAACCAAACCAACCCAAACCAATTAAAACCGAGCCATGTCAAAACCCGAAATACGAGAAATACCGAAATTTCATAAGTTGAGAAAAATAAAAATACATGCCAAAATCCAGATACGAGTATAAATACGAAATACTGGAAATACGAGAAATGAGGGTAACAACCTGCCCCTTCTGAGACTCTTAATTCCGTAGCCACACCATCAGGAACCCGGCCAAGATTGCTTTCTCAGACATTTGCCGAGTACCGTAGTGGAAATAACTGAAGGAGTCAGTACGACTCCCAAATCTATCGCAGGTGGACCTCAACCTTTTGGCATTCAACATCAGGTCCTTTACCTCCGCCTGGGTATGAGTACCTCGAGAAGAAACCCGGCCGGAAGGACATAATTTGAAAAGATACGCGACCCAGGCCGTGGTATGGGGGGCATTCCCTTCTGAGCAATTATTCTTCTTGATAGCAGTCTGGTGACAGATGCTATGGTGGTACAGCAGTTCCCGGTACACAGCGACAAAACCCAGGAATCGTCGATCCAGATCATCGAATTCCTCGTTCGTCGGAGTGTATACTTCAAAGGCCTCGCCCCCCCACGGCAGCTTAGAAACGGCATGCATTTCATGGAGAGCAAGCCCCAACTCTCCTCCGGGCGCGAAGAAAGTCCCCGTACGCCGGTTATACATCTCCAAAAGGGCCATGAACAGCAGATTGTTAATGGGCAATCCGTAACAGGTGCCCCGGATGGCGTAGTAAAGGTCAGTCTTTCGAAGGAATTCCTCATAGTTCCTCAGGATCCATGAGGAAAGATTGGCCCATGTAGGAATGGGGTTTATCCAATTCAACAGCGACAACCTGCCCACAGGATAAGACCCCTTGCGAGCGAGCTAATTCAGGAAGGTAGCAGCTCGAGTAAAAGTAAAGTTGGGACCAGACACGTTTATAAAAGTACCAGGAATCAGCCCCATCACACTCCGACTGACTGACTCCCTACTCGCACATGCTGACCTAATACTCATATTATAGTGGATGCCCACGAACATCCCCGATTGAGTTGGAGTTAGGGAGCCCGCCATCTTCCTGCTCAACGGCACCATATTAAACCACGAGAGGGAAAAATGCCGTTCCATCTCGGGAACATGGATCTCCACCCCGTCCACAGTAAAGTCCCAGTTCTCAGAAACGTCCAGCATTCGGGAGTTCTTTATGGATAAAGCATCTCCAAAGAGAAAAGCTGGTTTCAGATATTCTTCGTCCAGTTTCTCCGAATTCATTATAGTGCAAAGAAAGTGGAAAGGCTGGTTGTTGATGGCAGCCACCCTCTCCAAAGGCTCATTGGTGGGAAGCTGATCCGTCATATGTTGAATTAGGCCGTCAGGCCGCACACCCACGACAAATTAAGCTGAACCCACCAGAAGCTCTCCTCCGGGTTGGTTGGGAGGTTCACTGGAAAAGGACAAAAGAAATAGGATTAAAAAATGGTTAAAAAAACCACTCAAAGTTTCTCAAAAAAGAAGTTCCTATGAGCCTATGCGGCTCGGATCAACGAAGCCTTATGCGGCCCAATTCAGCAGGGTTTCATGCGGCACGGCCTCAATAGAGCCTATGCGGCTCGGGTCAACGCAGCCTCATGCAGCCCAATTTAGTTGGAAGTTCCATGTGACACTGATTTGATAGCTTATGCGGCTCGGTTGAACTTATGCGGTTCTATCTAGCAGAAGAGCTTATGCGGCACGACTCAGCAAAATGCTATGCGGGCCAGTTTGTCAGAAATATATGCGGTTCCGCTCAAAGAAGGTTTCATGTGGTTCAAATCCAGAAGTACTCCTGCGGCTTAAATCTTTCGCTTGCGGCTCAAACATAGGGTATGTCCTATGCGGCTCGGATATGAGAGGGTCATGCGGCCCATACAACATATGCGGCTCTATTATGGTCGAGCTTGGGCGGTTCAATGAAGACAAAGGATGAAGGCTTGTGCATATGTTATACAACAGAGCCAAGGGTCCTTGGGGTTCAAAGTACTCAAATCCATTTCTTACCCTTGAAAGCGGAATGGACGTCAGGGTGTACTTCGGACACGGCAACCGACGAGGAAGCCGCTTTCTTGCCCTTTGCAGCAGCAGAGACGACCTTGGCAGACTTGGGGGCCATTTTCGACGGTCAGAGAAGGGAGATAAGGAAAGAAAGTGGAGACGGCAAGAGTTAGGAACGAAAAAGAAAGTAAAGAAATCCCTCCTACTGAACTCGTCCCTATTTATAAACAAAAGCAGGGCGTTTCGATTCTCGTGCAACGCAAAAACCGACCCTTCGGTTATCGAGGCGAGCCGCCTAAAATGAAGGCCAAACTCCTGGGATCCTCCCCCAAAAAGTAGCCTTAAAACTGACAGCAGATCAACAACATTTAATGTAAAAGATTGTCACACGTGGCAGGATGACGTGGCGAGGAGTTCATGCGGACCGGACAGCCTATGCGGCCCGAAAGTCCATGCGGCTGAGACATCCATGCGGTCGAGACATCCATGCGGCCGAGACATCCATGCGGCCAGAACATCATATGTGGCCAGAAGAGTTTATACATAGCCATGCTTCTTATTCAAAGTATTTTAATTTTGCAAATTGAAAACTTTGAAGGGGGTCTTGTAGAAGCATGGAAAAGAATAAAGAAAGATCCATGCGGCCAGGGAGCCCCATGCGGCTCAGAGAGTTTATGTGGCTCAAGTATCCATGCGGCTCGAGCGTCTATGCGGCTTAAACAAGTTCTATGCGGCTCAGAGGGGAGCCACGTGGCCTGCAAATAGCTCTTTCATTTTGTCCTTTACTGCATTAAATGCTTTGACGGCTGACAGCTCTAACACATGTCAGTCATGACACAAAAATATAATTATGACTCCGTCATAATGGCAGGCCCCTAGGGAAACGAAGAAAATCTCAGACACGATCCCCCAGGATCAAGAAACTGCCATACGGCCTTGACACGTGGACAGTCGCATGCGGCTCAAACAGAGACCACCCTATGCGGCTCAAACGGAGGCTGCTCCATGCGGCTCACGAAGACTAGCCCCATACAGCTCACAAAGACTAGCCCCATGCGGCTCACAAAGACTAGCCCCATGCGGCTCACGAAGACTAGCCCCATGCGGCTCACGAAGACTATCTTCATGCGGCTCACTAAGACTATCTTTATACGGTTCACGAAGAAGGCACCCATCATGCGGTCACCTACACTCATGCGGCTCAGATCATCACCATGCGGTTCAAATATTCAGGGGGCCACTCTCAAGCAGCCTTGACACGTGGCCAGCCTTATGCGGCTCAATGAGGAGCAACTTTCATGCGGCTCAGATTTCTGCAGTGGCTTGCGTTTAAGACACGTGGCATGATAGCGGGGCACGTGGCATCAGATTGATCAAAATCCCTCAACAAATCCTAATAAAATATTGAAATCAAATCAGATCATTTGCAATCAAGCAAATTAATGACACATGTCGAGAAATCCGAGGTTGGCATGACAAATCAGAAAGATTTATGTCAATCATCATTAATTATCCACAAAAGATTTGATGCAATCAGATTTATTGCTCAAATCTCGCATATTCAAGATGAACGGCCCAGATTTGTTGATCATTAGCCGCCGACTCTTAAGAATGGGCAATCATTGCAAACCCTAATGATGCCCCCACTATTATAAATAGCAAGCTGCCATTCCCTTGAGAAAGGGGGATCAGAGATAAAAAAAAGAGCTAGAGAGAGAATATACAGAGATCAAAAGGAGAGTATTTCTTCGTCAAAGTCAAGCAGTTCTTTTACAAAGCCAAGGCTGCACTCGATCGTCCAAGGAGTAAGGCAGAGCTGTCGTCGCTTTTCCGAGCCTCTACCGTCACCCCCAGAATCTAAAATAAACAATTGTACTTAAATTGTTGTACCTAGGTTTTCGTCCCTAGGCTTTCTTTGTACAAGCGAGTTTGTATTGTGATTCTAAGTTCTGTCCTCCGATAATTGTTCTGTTCTTTTACAATCAATGGCAAACAAGCATATTCTTCAGGGACCTTTGTTCTAAGAAATTGCTCGTTGATCGTCTAGAAAAAGCAAGAGAAGGACATTGCGGTAACACTGTGCAAGCTAGAAAGGGTATTCCCTCATGGATTCTTCGACTCTATGGAGCATTTGTCGATTCATCTTTCCTACGAGGCACGTGTTGGTGGACCCTTCGAATATCGATGGATGTACCCGTTTGAGCGACATTTGAATCACCTAAAAAGAAAGGTGAAAAATAAGGCTCCGATCGAGGGTTCTATTTGTGAAGCCTATATTCTCGAGGAGATTACAAATTTCTGCTCCTCCTATTTCAAACCTCATGTTGCTACGAATAGAATGAGGGCTCCGAGAAACGACGACGGATATCAAGAATTTAATGATGGAATACTGAAAGTATTCAATGCGTCCGAAAAGCCTTCGAGGAAAATGAAGAAGAGATATTTGAATGACGAAGAGCTAAGGGCTGCTCAGTTGTATGTATTACTCAATTACGACGAGGATGAAGTGGAGAAGCTAGAGGGGTAAGTAACTCAGGATGATGAGTTTACGTCATCTCAATGTAATAGTATAAGCTAATATTATTGTACTAATCGGCGGTTGCTTTGTTGTTTTCCAGCACATATAATGATAAGTTGAGGCTGGTTAGACCCTACCTAACAGACGAAGCATTAGAACAAAAAATGAGACATCATTTTCCTTCTTGGTTGAGCGAATATGTAAGTAGCTCGGTAATTACTGACCTCTTCTAATGCAACTGCACAATAAATAACTTATTATCTCTTCTTTGATATTCAGGTCGATCGTCTAATTTCACCCGAGATTGAATTAATTAGAACTCTTACCAAGGGACCAATTACTTTTGTTAAAATATGGCCAAGTTACTGTGTCAATGGCTTTCGGTTTAAGTCGACAAATGCTCCGATCAGAGACAGCTTCCTGGATCTTGATTCCACAAAAAACAGTTGTTTGTGTATCAAGTCTTCAAACTACAAAGACGTCGATCCAGGAAATGATTTCTTTGGCATCTTGCGAGAGATTGTGGAGTTGTCATATAATAATGGCAGAGAACCTGCAAAGATCGTGTTGTTCAAGTGTGAATGGTTCGATCCGATTAAAAATCAAGGTTGGAAAATTGACAAGCATGGTCTTGTGGATATAAACTACAAGCATAGATATCAAGGCTACGAACCGTTTGTCCTAGCAACTCAGGCTCAGCTCGTGTACTTCACAGCTTATCCGAGACGGGGAGCAACGAAGTCTGACTGGTGGGCAGTATGCAAGACTAAAGCTAGAGATATTTTTGATGTTGACGAAAAAGCTTACCAGGAGGACGAGTTACCTCTTGTAACCAATATTGTCGATATGTACTCCACGAAAGTTACGCATTATACGACACATAATGTAGAAGATGTAGAATTATCCGAAGAGGAAGACGAAGCTGACGAAGGCGAAGATAAAAGTGAAGATGAGGAGGAAGAGGAAGATGAGGTCGAGGAAGATGAACAAGATGATTATTCTGAAGATGATTGAGAGAGATATACTTATCTGAACTTAGATGTTTCTTCTAGAATATATTATCTGGAATTAGATGTTTATTGTAGAATGTATCATCATATGTTGTCTTCGTTATTATCTTGTCTTTGTTGTACTTTCATATTTCTAGTCTCTATTATTTGTTGTACTTTTATATTTCTAGTCTCTATTATTTGTTGTATTATTATATGATGTTATCAGGTATGGCAGGTCGTCGCGGATCGTTCCGAAAAGGGGGGACGACAAGGTCATGATCCTCCGGTACTTCCTACAGGTACTGCTAGAGGACGAGATTTTCCTTCGGTACCTCCTACTGGTACCGGCTCTGGATCCTCGTCGTCGATTTCTCTTCCATATCAGACAGTAGCTGGGCCTGCTGGGATGATGTCACGTGGCATATCTCCTGGGACGAGTAGTTCCAGGCCTGTTGAGAGTGCTCGCCCATCTAGCGTTCAGGCTGCTGATACGACGATGGAGACGGATGAGCAGATGGCGGAGGCTGCGCCGACGGCCGAGACGGCTGTACCGACGGCCGACCAGCATCATGCAGATGATGCGTGCGTACCTCCGGAGGAGAGGAGGACGGAGATCTGGGCCGACGGTACAAAGTAGGTGTTTTTAATTTTTTTTTCTGTTTTTATCATAAATTAACTTTTTTCATGAATTTAATATGTCTGTATAGATATCGTCCCCCAGAGGTACAGAGACGCCTAGGCCATATGCTGAGGCATAATTATGGTGGTCCCTGGATTAACTACTCTGATGTTCCAGACGAAAGGAAGAACTACTGTTTTACGCGCTTCAAGGTTAAAATAGATTTGCTTTTAATATGAATCATGTAATTAATTCATATTATATATAACTGATGAATATTTGGTTTGCGCTCTTCTAGGATATGTTTTTTTATCTACCGCACCGGGCCGAGCTTATCGAGGAGATGTTTCCTGCCGTCGCTGCCAAGCTGATCCGCGACGCTATTAATGATCAGAAGGATCGTGATTGTGCCGGAAAGCCGAAAAGGTTGGATCACCCCTGATCGGTGGAATGCGATGAAGGCTCGATTCGACGAGCCAAGGTACAAGGAGAAGTCGGAGAAGGCCAAGGCGGCTAGACAACATGCCTCGAAGTGGTGCGGTGGGTCGATTCCGATGACGGAACATTTTCGTCGTCTGATATGTCTTTCTCTTTTAGAAATATTATTTTAATACAAATTCAATAAATTATTAATAAGATAATATATTTAATTACAGGTAAGGAAGGTCGATAACGCCGACATGGTGACCGTCTTCCTGGCCACCCATCGGAAGGGCGAAGACCTTATTTACGAGAGGGCCGAGCAGACCTATGTAAGTATTACAATACGTTATCTTAATTTAATACTCCGTGTCAATTTTAATATAACTTAGTAAATATGATGCAAATAAATATTCATGTAGTTAGTAATAATAAGTACATTAATTAGAAATTAGAAATTATAGAGTACTATCCATACTTTCTAGGCCGAGTATCAGAGGCTGCGGAAACGGGCGGCTGCTAGTGCACCTAATGCAGGAGAGGCCGGTACTTCCTCGCAGCCCACTCAAGCTCCGTCAGAGGACGAGCTGT
Source organism: Iris pallida (assembly GCA_029216955.1). Classification (NCBI taxonomy): domain Eukaryota; kingdom Viridiplantae; phylum Streptophyta; class Magnoliopsida; order Asparagales; family Iridaceae; genus Iris; species Iris pallida. The sequence continues at coordinate 10,054,216 of JANAVB010017598.1, forward strand.
GGATGACCGCCGCTGGTGGACTCCGTAGGGGTACGTACTATGGTACGGGATCCTATGGCGCCCTAGTTGCGACCCAGTCCTCTAGGGCATCTCCTGCTAGTGTACATGGTCCACAGCCGTCCCAGGAGTCTACCCGAGTCTACCAGATGATGGAGTCTCTCCGTGACGACCTGCTATGACGTATCGAGGAGCAGTCTCAGCACCCTACGGACGATCCTGCGCTGCTAGTATGATTGGATGCGCTCGACCGCGGCATTATGGAGCTCATGGAGACGACTGAGAGGACAGAGCACAGCGTTGGAGGGTTAGAGCGCACAGTGACGGAGCTGCAGACAGCACAGGTGACCATGACCGATAGGCTGAGATTGGTGACAAATTCGATGGTCCATAGCAGTGATAGATTATTATCTACCATTGATTCATACAACCAGCGACTTATAGCGTTGGAGCGTGCTGGTCCTTCGGGTGCGCCTTCATCGTCGTCGACTCTGCCACCTCCACCGCCTTCTTCATCGACACCGACTCCACCGACGTCACTGCCTGCTCCATCGGTATCGATTGTAGCGCCCCGACCCGCAAGATGCCTTATGATGGATGGTTGGTTCGATGAAGCCTTGTTAGACTTGGAATTATACGAAGGATCGCTTGGAAGACTATACGATCGTGGCGAGAATCGTCCTATGAATGTGGGTAGTGTTGAACCCTTCAAAGATCCTTTAGCTTCACGCTTAAAATAAAGGATAGTGTGCTATGTTTCTTATTGTGTTGTTCAATAACACCTTGCATGAAATTCGAAAAAGATAATGAAAGATAATAATCACCTGAACGTAAACTGTTATGGCTAAGTGAATTGTATGCTTGTACGATGTTGCAATGAATTGCATGACAGGTGAAGGCAAAGTCCCAAATACTTGGGCGGTGAGTATATCGAGCTTGGGCTCAATGAATAGATGGCTAAACAGATGTTAAGACCCAAGAACTGGGCAGTGAGTATGCTTGAATTGTATTCGAATGAATGAATGCTAAACAGATGCTAAGTCCCAAGAATTGGGCGGTGAGTACAATGAGTTTGGTTGAAAAGATGTTTAGTATCAAAGATGTGGCAAAAGGATTGGGTAACAATATTCTATTATCCTGTCGCCGATGTAGAATGTTGATTATGCCAAGACCCTGGATTGGGCAGATGATAATGTGAGCGTTGGCTCAAGGCAAGATGGCTAGATGGCAAGATGGCAATACGAATGAGAATGATGGTTTTGCTTAGTTTTTCTTATCATGCATTATATGTTTTCTTCTTAGATAAGTTGCATATAGTTGCATGGTCATGGACAACTTATCGACAAGGTGGTTTCTCGAACGGTATTCCTGGGCCATGGAACCCGGTTCGTCCTAGGGGAAACCAATGCTGAAGTAGTAGCAGTGCTGAAGTAGTAGCACGGTATACAGGACTTGCAGTGGGGCTAGCTACCTGCACTGGCAAGGGAGCTGTATACCAGTAAGACAGTCCAGGATGGCGTGTCGCCAGTGACCTTCATATAGATAGGTCAGGTGCTAATGATGTCTTATGCAGGCAGAGTAAGTTATTACTCAAATACAGGAAAGGATTTCGGCTGTTGGTAAGAATCACCTGAACGGTGATATTCATATTGAATCATGATATTGTTTCTAACAATATATTGTGCAGGCAGAGTAAGTATTATAAATGTACAGGGATGGCTATACGACCGTGGATAAGAATCACCAAAGGGTGATAACAGTATGCTTTTAATTATGTTGGCTATGAGATTTACATGCGTTACTTCTTGTCGGCTATAACATGAAACTGACCCTAAGGCAACGAGAAAGACCACTGTTAATAATGTGCTATAACATGATTACTTAGTGTTGTCTTCTTAGGTAAGTTGGGCCAGCACCGCTTGCCAGTACATTGATGATGTACTGACCCACGTTGTGGGCAATATTACAGGTGTTTGCTTGGGGAAAATCCTGTGAATCAGTGCTTGGCATCGATGAATCGGATGGGTGTGCAGAAGCTCTTCTTTCAAGACGATGTCTTCTGCTATACGGGACATAATGTATGGAACAGGGGAACTCAGTTGTACCAATGAGATTGTAGCCAAATTGGCAAGTTCATTGTAAAGAAGTCGGTATATTCAATTGTAGCCCAAAGGGCAAGTGTATACATTCAGTTGGCTATTCAAGAGTCTTGTAATCAAATGTAAACTCTGTATTCTGCTGCAAGTCTTGTAACCCATTTTGATTATCAATAAAGAGATACATTTCTTCATAAATTGTGTGACTTCAATTTATCTGTTTGGTTCCGCTGCGTTGTCGATGTTTTCTGAGAATTACCAGAAACTGTAATGGTTTTGCCTTGTACAAGTACAATCTAGACTTGTACGGCATCACGCCCAGTGGCTAGTTTTCGATCCTCCGGGATCGGGGCGTGACATAATGGTATCAGAGCACGGCTTTACGTCCTTGGATTCCAATTTGATTTGTTTTGAATCAATGTTGCTACTAAAGATGATTCTAAGCTGCTTTCGCAATGATTCAAAGATTGCTTCCGCGATTATTCAAAAGTTACTTTCGCGGTGAATCAAAGTTGCTTCCGCGAATACTCAAAGTTGCTTCCGCGATGAAATCAAAGTTGCCTCTATGATGATTCATAGTGCTTCTGCGATTGTTCTGTGTTGCTTCCAAACTATTCTATGTTGTTCCCTTGACTGAAAGTTCGTTGATTATTCTAACCTCTCACTGGGTGTTCCATACAATAAGTCTAAATATGTGGGCTGTGATATGTGTGTTTTGTTGAATTTCTAAAAGATACCAAAAAGAATAACAATGATGCGATGCTATAATAAGTTTGTGATGTATGCTGGATGTCTTATGTGTGGGATTCATGGAGTTGATTGTTATGCAGCAATCGACCGTGGGTGATGGCTTGGTATATTGGAACAGAATGTGCATGGATTTCAGTGAATGGGAATCGACAGAATCATGAGTCGATATTTGTGGTCAGCATAACCACTGCAGAATGGATTGTCCATGTTGGACGTTGGTTTGATGCGAAAGAATATTGTGTCGGAATGGCTTGAGCTCTGGGTGGTATATTACATATATCCTCGTCGTGATAAGATGTCCCTTGACCCTTGATGTGTTTATGATTTTGTGATTGCTTTACCTATAAGGTATTGGGTGGTATCGAATCGTAGCTGAACTTACGATTGATACATGTTGGCTAGGAATGTCCCTTGATGATTAAATTGGGATGACCCGTTGCGAGATTTTGATGTGTTCGGATGAACCATCGCTAGACCTTGTCGGTTAGCATTAAGTTGGGTAATAAGAGAATTAAGAATATGAAATAAATGCCTTGGTTGGGAAGAAAACAATTTCAAATTCAGGCGAAGACTTGAATCAGTTGGGTAAGGAGGATTGTAGGCTTGGTAACAATAGTGTGGTATTTCTATCGGAAGATTTTACGAGAACAACTATGGACCGAATATTAAACGATGTTGGAATTGAGTGAAAGAAATTGCATGTTGGATATCGACAGAATTGATGGTAATATTAGGCTCTTATCGGGATGTACGAATGATTTAGATGATGCAGAGAGAGTTGCATCAACGACCGAAAAGATTGATGATGGGATTGAGGAATAGATGATCTTAGCACGTGGTGTAGTTGTGCTTGAGAGAATTTGATGTGTCCCGAATTAACAAGTTATGACCCTTGACTATTTTGAGGCATAGAGAATGAGTACTTGTCCCTTGATGCATGAAAGAATAGATGTTCCTTACGAGAGTCGAATGGCTGGGATACAAATAAGTATCGAGGTGCAGTGATATATAATAGACCATGTCGGTAGATGATGCTGTCGCATGAATAACAAGTTTGGTGGAATATAGATTGTTGGATTATAACTTAGCTAATGAATTATGTTATGTCCATTAAGATGACCGATGTGCGAATGCTAATATGATTGGTGCCATAGAGATTGGATCGATGCATGAATAGTAAATTTTTCTTATGGAATCATAAGGAGATGATACAAAATGAATATTGATGGTTAACGTAAATTGCTAAGAGATGACCGTGTTGGTGCTAGAAAATTCATAAAGGATGCCTACGATTTTTATAGTTGCCCATGTTGTTGGTTAAGGAGTACAGACCGTATCAATGATATAAGAATGTGGGCAACGAATATGTCGCGAAGAGACCGTAGGAGGAAATCATAAGTGATAAAATATTGAGGTAACAATATTGGATTACGACTCGAAATAGTTGACCCGATTGAATAAACAATTTGAGTACGATATAAGGATGCAAGTCGGATTGAACAAGTGATGCTATGTCTATGCAAAGTGGAAATTGAATGTTGGGATATTTGATTGAGGAGTTTTATATGATAGCTTCGAGATTGACCTATAGAGTTGTGGGATGGAATTATCCGATAGATTTGGTCGGTTGCGGGTAAGTCTAGAATGAGACTTCGTTGGGTATGACTCGAGTATGAGTACGAGTAGAAAGACTTGACCCTAGATTGTTGGCTAGTTGCCTAGATTGTTGGTTGGTTGCCTAGAATGTCGGCTGGTTGCCTAGATTGTCGGTTGGTTGCCTAGATTGTTGGTTGCTTGCCTAGAGTGTCGGTTGGTTGCCTAGAATGTTCGTTGGTTGCTTGAGTTTTAGATTGGTTGGCTATGTCCTTCAGTTATCCGTGTTGGGAATAAGTTCATAAGATTTGGGGTGGCGTCCCATGTCCCTAAGTTGGTCAGACCGTAGAGTTACCCTATGATAAGAATTGGTTGCCTCTAAGATAAGAGATAAGTATGTCCCTGATAGCTATCCATCTCATATGAGTTAGCTGAATGTCTGGTTTAGCTGTAGAGACTTGACTGTATGCTAAGTTGACTGTTGAAAAATCGTAGGATGTCCCTATTGATGTTGTATGAGTATAGTCAGAATAAGTAAGATGTGTCGGAAGGTAGACTTTGGAATGGAATGGATATTTGGGAAATTTGATGTTATAATATTGGATGGGATGACGGATCATGTTGGTTTCGAAAATTTGGTTGCCTTTGTTGGATTGCTGGAAATTGTTGGGACTAGTTGGATTTGATTGATTGATATTGAGGTACGAAAATTGTTGGCAGTGCTTTGAGATAGTTGGGATAATTTCATTGACCGAATCAGAATTGAGGATAAGTGTACGACGGAATTGGATAGTGCATGTAGCCAAGATCGGCGAGAGCGAATGTGAATAAGAATGACCCTCAGGATTAATGTTGCTGGAATATGAGAGTTACTTATGCGAGAGGATAATATGTTGGCTTGATCAATACGAAAAAAATATTAGAATACAATGAGAAATGTTACTAGAATGGAATGATGGTACAATTTGATGGATGGATTATGATCGAGAAAGTTACAAGTTGCAAACAAAGTGTATGGATACGAACGATGACGAGTACAAGATTTGACCGATGAGAATCGGGATATCGAAATGAAATGTGGCAATAGGATTTATCAACTTTGGTGGCATGGATGACAATGAACTTGAAAGGAATACTTGATACATCTAAGTCGGAATACTTGGAAGAATTTTGGATCGATTGTGGAAAATTTATCAAGTTGGAATTGGTAACATCTATTGTGTTATTAGTTGGTTGGGATATTGAATAAACAAGTGGGATTATACGAGATGCTTGAAAAGAATTACTGATGTTCGGAAGAGAAATTACACCGTAGCTCGTTCGTCTTCTCTATCGCTGAACTTGGCTGAAATGCATGTATTTCGGAGACGCCTAAAATATGTGTGTGATTCCAACTAAGTGATATGCTGAATTCAAACGAAGCCACGGGAAGGATTATCATGTGCTAAGGAATTGCACGAGTGTTGGAGGAAAGATCAAAGATGGTAAACTATGTTGAATAAATTGAGATGCTGTAACGAGACGGTACATTACTTGAAAATCAATCGAGAGATTGCGGGAAAATATTAAATGGTGTAAGTTGATCGTTGAGAAGTTTCATGAAAAGTCGGTTGAAGTTTTGGGGATGAGTGTTGTTTTAAGTTTCGAGGACGAAACTTTTTCTGGGTGGTATATATTGTAGCGTCCCGACCCGCAAGATGCCTTATAATGGATGGTTGGTTCGATGAAGCCTTGTTGGACTTAGGATTATGCGAAGGATCACTTGGAAGACAATGCGATCGTGGCGAGAATCGTCCTATGAATGTGAGTAGTGTTGAACCCTTCAAAGATCCTTTAGCTTCACGCTTAAAATAAAGGATAGTGTGCTATGTTTCTTATTGTGTTGTTCAATAACACCTTGCATGGAATTCGAGAAAGATAATGAAAGATAATAATCACCTGAACGTAAACTGTTGTGGCTAAGTGAATTGTATGCTTGTACGATGTTGCGATAAATTACATGACAGGTGAAAGCAAAGTCCCAAATACTTGGGCGGTGAGTATATCGAGCTTGGGCTCAATGAATAGATGGCTAAACAGATGTTAAGACCCAAGAACTGGGCAGTGAGTATGCTTGAATTGTATTCGAATGAATGAATGCTAAACAGATACTAAGTCCCAAGAATTGGGCGGTGAGTACATTGAGTTTGGTTGAAAAGATGTTTAGTATCAAAGATGTGGCAAAAGGATTGGGTAACAACATTCTATTATCCTGTCGTCGATGTAGAATGTTGATTATGCCAAGATCCTAGATTGGGCAGATGATAATGTGAGCGTTGGCTCAAGGCAAGATGGCTAGATGGCAAGATGGCAATACGAATGAGAATGATAGTTTTGCTTAGTTTTCCTTATCATGTATTATATGTTTTCTTCTTAGATAAGTTGCATATAGTTGCATGGTCATGGACAACTTGTCGACAAGGTGGTTTCTCGAACGGTATTCCTGGACCATGGAACCCGGTTCGTCCTAGGGGAAACCAATGCTGAAGTAGTAGCAGTGCTGAAGTAGTAGCACGGTATACAGGACTTGCAGTGGGGCTAGCTACCTGCACTGGCAAGGGCGCTGTATACCAGTAAGACGGTCCAGGATGGCGTGTCGCTAGTGACCTTCATATAGATAGGTCGGGTGCTAATGATGTCTTATGCAGGCAGAGTAAGTTATTACTCAAATACAGGAAAGGATGTCGGCTGTTGGTAAGAATCACCTGAACGGTGATATTTATATTGAATCATGATATTGTTTCTAACAATGTCTTGTGCAGGCAGAGTAAGTATTATAAATGTACAGGGATGGCTATACGACCGTGGGTAAGAATCACCAAAGGGTGATAACAGTATGCTTTTAATTATGTTGGCTATGAGATTTACATGCGTTACTTCTTGTCGGCTATAACATGAAACTGACCCTAAGGCAACGAGAAAGACCACTGTTAATAATGTGCTATAACATGATTACTTAGTGTTGTCTTCTTAGGTGAGTTGTGCCAGCACCGCTCGCCAGTACATTGATGATGTACTGACCCACGTTGTGGGCAATATTACAGGTGTTTGCTTGGGGGAAATCCTGTGAATCAGTGCTTGGCATCGATGAATCGGATGGGTGTGCAGAAGCTCTTCTTTCAAGACGATGTCTTCTGCTATACGGGACATAATGTATGGAACAGGGGAACTCAGTTGTACCAGTGAGATTGTAGCCAAATTGGCAAGTTCATTGTAAAGAAGTCGGTATATTCAATTGTAGCCCAAAGGGCAAGTGTATACATTCAGTTGGCTATTCAAGAGTCTTGTAATCAACTGTAAACTCTATATTCTGCTGCAAGTCTTGTAACCCATTTTGATTATCAATAAAGAGATACATTTCTTCATAAATTATGTGACTTCAATTTATCTGCTTGGTTCTGCTGCGTTGTCGATGTTTTCTGAGAATTACCAGGAACTGTAATGGTTTTGCCTTGTACAAGTACAATCTAGACTAGTACGGCATCACGCCCAGTGGCTAGTTTTCGATCCTCCGAGATCGGGGCGTGACATCGATTTCACTTGAGCAGTATGAGTTGTTCTTATCCCTTCGTCGCGACGGTGCCTCTCCTGCACCAGATCCCTAGTAGTCCTAGTTAGGACTGTTTGTTTGTGTTTGTTTCATCCTTTGTTGTGACTTGGATATTTGTTGGTTGTGTAGACTTGGATGTTTGGATCCTATTCTATTTGTTGGTTGTGTGTAGACTTTGGTTATTTGGTTGTAGAGTTTGTTATTTGGTGTAGACTTGGTTATTTGGATATTCTGTATTTTATTTTTAAACTGCAGCATCGGAGAGAAAAGGACATTCTGTAGGGAGAAAAGGTTGTGTGTAGACTTTGGTTATTTGGACATGGTTGTGTGTAGATTTGGTTATTTGGACATGGTTGTGTATAGACTTTGTTATTTGTTGTGAGTTGGATATCTGTTATACTTTATGGTTATCTTTTTAAACTGCAGGAAAAAAAGGACATTCTGTACTTTTTTTATTTTTTTTGCAGATTTACCGACATTTACCGACGTTTACCGACGCAAACGTTCGTCGGTAAACGTCGGTAAATATGCAAAATTTTCCAGGGTACCGACGTTTACTGACGTCCTTATACGTCGGAGACCGTCGGTGAACGTCGGTAATAATCCCAGGATTTTATCGACGTATAGCGACTTTCAACACGTCGTTAATCCACCGACGAAACGACGGTAGACGTCGGTAATAATCCCAGGATTTTACCGACGTGTAGCGACTTTCAATACGTCGCTAATCCACCGACGAAACGACGGTAGACGTCGGTAATATCCCAGGATATACCGACGTAATAATACGTCGGTGAACGTCGGTATTTGCGACGTTCGGCGACGTTTTAAAGATCAGCGACTTACGTTTCTGCGACAAGTCTAAAACGTCGAAAATTGCGTCGGTAAATATTGTTAGCGACGTAATTTGTCGTTTTAGTGACGTCTTTGGACGTCGCTAAAACGACTTATTTTGGTAGTGCGGTCAACCAGAGCTCGTCCATCATCCGAGCCGGAGGGGGCTGCATGGAAGTACCAGCCCCTCCCTCCGCAGATACACTAGCAAGCTTACGCTCTAGCCTAAGATACTCATCCTAGAGAAGTATCATCTCGATAAGCATAATACTTACAACCAACCTAGTTGTTTCACGTCTATGGATATATTTGCATATTTCTTAAGTTATAATAAAGTTAGTGACACATAAAGTAATACTTACATAGCTCTACGTGGCTCGATCATCGATGAGCTTTCCATCCTTCAGATGGGTAGCCAGGAAGACCGTCACCATATTGGGGTTCGCACCCTCATTTACCTGTTATAATAAAATGTTTGTCATTGAAATTAAATATTTTATTACTACTTTCATTAAAATAATATATTATAGTAAAATACGTACCAGACGATAGAAATGTTCCGTCATGGGAATCGAGCCAGCACACCACTTCCCTGCCTTCGTCCTAGCCACCTTCGCCTTCTCCAATCGTTCCTTGTATTTAGGAGCGTCGAATCTATCCTTCATGGCAGTCCACTGCTCGGACGTGATCCAACCTTGGATCCCTTTTTCGGAACGGTCTCGAGTCTTCTGGTCGTCGATCGCATCCTGGATTAACTTGGCGGCAACGGTAGAAAATTGCTTCTCAATTGTCTCAGCCGGTGTGGTGGATAAAAATATGTTTTCCACAAAAATTAAATTAGTTAGTTATACAATATGCATAAAATATGATTTATACTAAAAGTAATATACTTTAGTTACCTTGAAGTGGACAAACCAGAATATCTTCCTCTCGTCCGAGGCATCCGAGTAGTTGATCCAAGGCCCGCCGTAGTTGGACCTCAGAAATAGCTCCAAGGCCCGCCGTAGTTGATCCTTGCACCGGGTGTCCTACTTGAACTTGTTGCCTTGTAGCGATCAGCACCACAAAATCTGCACATGTCTTCATCCTTGTCGTCTTTGTAGTACAACATGCACCCGTTACGACATGCATCAATTTTCTCGTATCATATCCAGAGAGATCTCACCATCCTCTTAGACCGGTAGAAGTCTGTAGGTAACTTTGCACCTACCGGCAAGATCTCTATAATCAACTCGATGATTCGGTTGTAGCATTCTTGATACATGTTAAAATCAGACTTGATGCTCAGCAGTCTTGTAACCACCTCCAACGGTGAATGATCCTCACAACCAGGATACAAAGGAGTGCTTGTATTCTCCAACAACTACATAAACTTTGCAGCATCGGCATTCGGTGCCTCCTTTGCCGCATCATGATTGTCTGGATCGAAACTAGACCTGCAATGTCAAAAACTATGTTCAGGCACCCTTCGTCGTAACTAGCGTGGTCATGGACATCTATATATGAAAAGTTAGGCTACAGCTCCGATGTTAAAGGCACAAGTTCTCCGTGTGACATCCACTGATAGTAACTCGGCATAAAACCTCTCGAGCACAAAAGATATGTCACATCCACTTCTGGATGATATTTTATGTTGCGATATCTCACACATGGACACTTAATTTTGGTACGGTCCATGTACTGAGGAAACGCCTTGGCGAACTGCAGGAATTGCTCTACCCCATGTATAAATTTATCCCGCACACCGCACATGTCATCAGGATGACGATTATACATCCACGGACGATGCCGCAGATAGTAATTCATATCCATTTGACAATAATTATGCAAAGATAGATACACATTATTCGAGTTCACTATACACTCTAGAGGATACTTTATAGATACTAGGATACTCGTCAATAATTCATATCCATTTGCTCTAGAGGATACATTATTCGAGTACACTATACACTCTAGACAATAATTCTCCAATATCTTACGATACTCTATACCCTCTAGGTACTAGGATAATCTATACACTCTAGAGGATACTTTATAGGTACTAGGATACTCTATACACTCTAGGTACTATGATACTCTATACACTTCGTAGGATACTCAATGCACTCTGGGTATAAGGATACTCTATACAATAGATTGATTTTCTTCTTTTACATGCTTTAACAACCTTATTATGTTTTAACCCTTGCCGATTTGTATGTTTTAAACCTTATTATGAATGTGTATAAATCCATTAGTAGCACACAAATATGAATGTGCATTTCATATATGAATATAAGGTATTACAATTCTTTTTTTAGGCATTACATATAGATATTTGTATAAATCACATAGTAGTACACAAAAATATCATAAACATATTATCCATCAAATAAAGGATATTTTTCTGTCATAGTGTGCACAGTGTGTGTATCCATGTGTCTAGAAGAATCAAAGTATCAAAGTGTTGTGTCATGTGTGTGTCAGATCCGGATCCACGTGTGTGTCAAAGTGTCCACATGTTGTCAAAGTGTCAAAGTGTGTGTCAAAGTGTCCACGTGTGTGTCAAAGTGTCCACGTGTATGTCAAAGTGTCCATGTGTCAAAGTGTTGTGTCCTATGTCAAAGTATCGTGTCCGAAAGAGAGTTAGGGTTTACCTAGTCGGGGTGGAAAGGAGGAGGAGGAGGAGGACGACGACGACGACTTGAGGGAGGGGTCGACGACGGAGCACGTCAGAGGAGGAGGGCTCGACGGGGTCGCGGGGTCAGGGGGCTCGCCGAGGGGTCACAGGGTCAGGGGGCTCGTCGGAGGGTCGCGGGGTCGCTAGGGCTCGTCGGGGTTCGACGGGGGGGGGGGGCGACCAGGGGGCTCGCAGACGAAGTGGTCGAAGGAGAGGAAGGGGCGACAAAGAAATTTTTTTGGAAAAAAAATGAAAACTCGAACCAGCGCCCAGAACCCTATTATCGAATAATTTAGCAACGAAGAAGGCGGACATCGCTAAATGTCGCTATTGTATAATATATTGTGACATATTATGAGACATGAGTCGCTAAACGTTATTATTTTTATTATTTTACCGACATTTACCGACTACTCCGCGATTTCTTGTTTTCATAAAATTAAGGTAGTCGTAAAATATCGCTGGACGTTGCAAATAGTGGCGTCTTGCGACGTTTTTCTGTAACGTCGCTAATATGCAAAATATTGGCGACGTTTCTTGCTTTCGTCGCTAATGTCGTCGTTGATTTAGCTTATTTGGTAGTGGTATAGGTAAGTAACCTAGCGGACGTAGTCCTGAATGTCGATGCATTTGCAAGTCAACAAAGGAAATCGTATCGAGATAAGTTGCTTAGCCAGACTTTAGAAATAGTTGGGCGAAGACTTCGAATGCAAGGCGTTGCGATCGGATGTACGACGGCTCGATGCAACGTATAGGATTGATAGTCCATATGAAACATACAAAACGAGAAATGCAACTTTGAATCGCGTAAGTGCAGTGACTTTATTGAATGAATCACGTATGTATCGAATATACATATGCGATAAAATTTTGAGAACAAATGCTAAAGATAAGTCTGATAGTGAGTACGAGATGGCAAGCATAGGATTGAAATTACCTGTCAGCTTTGTTCCAATTCTCTACCACTGGGCTTGGCTGAAATATACATATTTTTGGGACACCTTAAATAGGTGTACGATCCAAATCACGTTGTATACTGAATTCAAATTGAGCTGCAGGAAAGACTGAAAGTTAATGAAAGCTTGCACGAGTGTTTGAAATGGAACAACAATAGTTGGACGAGATCGTGAAAGGATCTATAAAACACTTAATCGGGGTATTTGAAGAACAGATGGCAACTCTAGAGGGGGGTGAATAGAGTTATAGCAATAATAACCAATTAAAAATCAACTCTTTCACGATCTAAAAATAATCAGAGTAAATACGGAAAATAAATAAGGAGCAAGAGAGCATACGCAAACACAGCCGATTTTAACCTGGTTTCCCTCGTGGAGGACTAGTCCAGGCCTGAGAACTCTAGCTCATGATTAAATTCACTATTTGTGAAATAGTAGTTACACCCCGTGCCTTTACTTCAGAAGAGCACGTCAACTTCTTACAATGGATCGCAGTGGCGATGCTTGGAATTTTCCAAGCTACTTCTTGAACTCTTGCACAAGACTCCTAACTGAGAGATGCTGAGCACTCGAGACTTAGGAAACTTGTGGCTAGTAGATGAGAAGGGTATGGCTTATATTGAGCTTAAGAGAGAAGAGAAGAGAAGATTGGATGATTGAAAATGAGAGAATTCTTGGCCTATTTATAGGTTTTTAACAGGCAGAATTCGACCAGAATTTTGGTAAGAATTTTCAAAAATTTGGCCGTTAGACAACTAGCAACCAGCCAACCCTAAAAATTAGGGTGCTGATTTTTAGGGGACAGAGTTCGGCCCGAACTCTGTCTCCAGAGCACAGAATTGGTCCAAGGGTCCAATGGGCCAAGTTGGGATGTGGAGCTTTATGGACTTTGGATAGGTTGTGGGTTGAGTCTCAAGAGCCCAGCATAACTCAGCTTACAATCATTCTAGACTCAATAAAATATAAAAGTACAGACGCGAAAATGACTTGTATTTGCACAACTGAGCTGTCGTCTGGCTTGAGCAGAATATAGTCGTCGTGTGTCGTATTGAATTATCACAAGTATTATTTAGTCAATGTTATCAATATTTGGTTGACTGTGACTTTGTGTCAACAATCTCTCCCATATTGATAATTGACAAAATAATAATTGTATATTCAATATCCATACCTGGACACATGTAACGACATAGCTCCCCCATAATAAGTGCCGAGCTTAAGAGTAGCTCCCCCATAAACAATGCTGTGAATCTCTGTTGGCCTGTTAATAATATTCTTCCAAAAGCACATATAAACCAAACAAACAGAAACAGAAACAGAATATACACATAACTCCCCCTTTTGGCATTTAGCAATCTGAGATAGATAAATGATAACTGGCAAAACACACGTAAAGGAGAAGAAACTGCATATAAGATAATGACCAAGAGTCATAATGACATAGAAACTGATAATAGAACTACCAAAGTCTCAAAAGCACAATGCATAATAAGTCTACTACAAATCAAATACATAAAAGTAGCTAAAGCAGAATGCAGAAAACATAATCTCAGATCTCCAGTAGCAGCCTCAAGTAGCAGTCCAAAACCATCATCGAGCACGAGAGGGCCCGACATCGTCCTATGGATCAGTAAAGAAGCGACGTGGGTCCACAAAAGTTGCATCCGGATCCATGTAGCGACGAACCCAAGGGTCATCAATACGAAAGCCCTCACAATCGGGATCGCGCTCCATAGGAATGGGCATGGAAGGATGACGAGACATGGAATACCGAATGTCATGCTGCGAGTTGCTGATAGCACTCATCTGCAAGGTAGTTCGATAGTCCAGCTGAGTCCATCGATCGTCCTCCAAAGTGAAACGATCTCGAAGCATGGCCTGAAGTGACTCAAGAGTGGCCGGAGGAGGAGGAGGATCCTGTCCGAGAGGAGGGGCATCTGGCTCATCCTCAGAATGCTCAGACACGACCGGTGAGCCAACGGCCGCATGAAGCCTCCTTGCCTTGGAGAGAAAGGCAGGGGCAGGTAAGAATGGACACTCATCAAGGGGTACATAGAACGCACGAAAGATCATAGGAAAGTATAAAGCATAAACCAAAGATCTTAGTTTCTTCCTATAGTTGATCATCCAATCCATCATTGTGCGTGGGAGGTTAAAGGGAACATAGAAGTGGAGATGGTACAAAGCTGAAATCTCAAAATAAGTGACTTCATCGGTAGAACCCGCTTTGGGTAGAATGGTGTTGAAAATGATCCGATGAAGCTCATAGAAATAAGGATTGAGGAATTTTGCCAAGAGCTTACGAGGACGTGTGTTAGGGCTACACAGGTCGTCCTTGAAGCTCTCCAGTGAAATCCCTTCGGGAAAGATAAAGGATCTAGCTTCAACAAGCTTCTCCCAAGAATTAGGCTCTTGAAGTTCAAGATATTCGGCTAATTCAAAATCATCAAATGAGATATCAATACCCGCAACACGTGAATAGATGCGAGTGTCATCATGAGTCAAGTTGCAATAAAACATTTGAATGGCACTACGATAAAAAACTGAATTTGAGGTAACAAGTTCGTCAAGACAAAGGTCATTAAAGAGTGCATCATATTATGAGAAAATTGTAAAGTATATGGGGTGTCCCGCAAACACCGGACGTGTCCGAAAATTACTAAACCACTCATTTGATGCGTCTAGTGATATAAAAATCCGGTCGTCAAAAGTGTTTGGATCACGTGGACGTGGAGGATTGAACAATGGATGGGTTTGTTGTTCAATACCCGGTGCAACGGGTGGTGCAACGGGCGGCTCAACGGGAGGAGGAGCATTCGACGAGGACGCACCCTCGGTCCGAAGTCTCTTCCCACCGTTGAGCAATCGTGGAGCCATAATACAATAGATAGATAATAAAGAAATTTGAGATATAGAGAAGTAAGGAATTATACCTCAAAATAGTGAAAGATTATGAAAGAGAATTGAAAACTAAGCCTCCTCCTTGAGTTTGGGGAAGAATGGAGCACTAGAAAGGAGAAACTAGGGTTAGGGTTTTGAGAGTTTTGAGTTGGAGAAGTAGAAAAAGTGGTAAGAAGGAAGGAGAGAGAAGAGAAACCAAAATTAAGAGGTGGGTTTCTCTTGGTCGGGTCAATTAATGACCGTTGGATCAACAATTGGATCAACGGCTGAGCCTGTTCCCGGTTCTGGAACAGGCAGGCCGAATTCGGCCCAAACTCTGGTAGGGGCAGAGTTTGGCCCGAATTTCGGATCCTGTGGACAGAACAGGAATCAGGCTGAGTTGAATCAAAAATTGGTTAAGTAAAGATAGAAACCAATATACTACATGAGTTTAAGTACAGAAAAGGGTCCAATAAGTAAATAGATGAATAGCAGATAGTGAGTTCAAAGC
Source organism: Iris pallida (assembly GCA_029216955.1). Classification (NCBI taxonomy): domain Eukaryota; kingdom Viridiplantae; phylum Streptophyta; class Magnoliopsida; order Asparagales; family Iridaceae; genus Iris; species Iris pallida. The sequence goes on from JANAVB010017598.1 coordinate 10,070,084, forward strand.
AGTAATATGAAGTATAAAAAATTAGTATTTCAGCATGTGATAGATAAAAATGAACCGTATAATAAACAAGGAATTATATCGTAATTCAATATTTTGAAGCTGCCATGGGTTAGCTGCAGGGGCCGGATCCCAGCTAGCGGTAGTCCTGAGGACTAGTGCACCGTGTCGCTTAGGCTTTTACGCCTTGTTGTCAGAAGGGCCCTTTCGGCTTGTACCCATAGCATGTTCATCATGAGAGAATCACAATATATTCGATATTTATGCTGGTTTATTTTAATTTATAACAGCTTCATCTAAAATTCCAAGTTCACAACAAAGAAAATTGAAGCGCTCTTCGGATAATGGTTTGGTGAAGAAATCTGCTAACTGATGATCAGTGTCAATAAATTCTAAGTTAATCGTGCCATTTTGCTGATGATCACGCAAAAAGTGGTGACAAATTTCAATGTGCTTCGTGCGTGAGTGACAAATGGGGTTCTTAGTCAAGTTTATAGCACTAGTGTTGTCACAAAAGATTGGAATATGCATGAAAGATAAATTATAGTCTTCAAGGGTTTGCTTCAGCCACAGAATTTGTGCACAACAACGCCCAGCTGCGATATATTCAGCTTCTGTTGTGGATAGTGCGACAGAATTCTGCTTCTTGCTAAACCAAGAGACTAAAGCTTTTCCTAATAAATGACACGTACCGCTCGTACTTTTACGGTCGACCTTGCATCCGGCGAAGTCAGCATCAGAATAACCAATAAGGTCAAATGATGTTGACTTGGGATACCATAGGCCCACTTTAACCGTACCCTTAAGGTATCGAAAGATATGCTTAACTGCGGTCATGTGTGATTCCTTAGGATTTGTTTCATATCTAGCACACAGGCAAATGCTAAACATAATATCAGGGCGACTTGCAGTAAGATAGAGTAGACTGCCTATCATACCTTGATACTTACGTTGATCTATGGGTTTGCCACTATCATCTGGTTCAAGTTTGGTTGAAGTAGCCATAGGAGTGCTGATTGGTTTGACATTTTCAAGGTCGAATTTCTTCAGCATGTCCTTTGTATACTTCGACTGACAGATGAAGGTTCCATTTGACATTTGTTTGACTTGCAGCCCGAGAAAGTAGTTGAGTTCTCCCATCATGCTCATCTCAAACTCGGTCTGCATACACTTGGCAAAATTTTGACAAAGAGTTTCATCAGTAGAACCAAAAATAATATCATCTACATATATTTGTACTAACAGAATAGTGTCTTTGAAAGATTTTATGAAAAGTGTAGTGTCAATTTTTCCTTTTGAAAAACCTTTCTCAAGCAAGAAATTGCTCAGCCGTTCATACCAAGCTCTAGGGGCTTGTTTGAGGCCATACAGCGCTTTCTTTAGCTTGAACACGTGGTCGAAAAATTTATGATTTTCAAAGCCAGGGGGTTGTTTTACATAAACTTTCTCCTTAATAAAACCATTCAAGAAAGGACTTTTAACATCCATTTGAAATAATTTAAAATTTTGAAAATTTGCAAATGCACAAAGCATCTGAATGGATTCTAATCTAGCAACAGGAGCATACGTCTCATCGTAGTCGATATCTTCCTCTTGGTTGTATCCTTGGGCTACTAGACGAGCTTTGTTGCGTGTGACTGAACCATCTTCATTCACTTTGTTTCTAAAAAAACCCATTTAGTACCTATAATCGAGTGATCAGCCGGTCTAGGAACAAGTTTCCATACTTGGCTCCTCTCGAATTGGTTGAGTTCCTCTTGTATAGCAGAAATCCAAAATTCATCATTGAAAGCTTCTAAAATGTTTTTAGGCTCAATTTGTGAAATAAAGGCAGTGCTAGCAATAAAGTCTCTTAATGATGATCTAGTAGTGACTCCTCGTGAAACCTCACCGATTACCAAATTTTTTGGATGTGATGGCTTGAAAGAGAATTTCTTAGGCAAGCTTTCCAGAGAATTTATTTCGGTTGTGGTGTTCATTGGAGTAGTCGTTGATGGCTCAACATCATCATCAAGAGTAGCTGCTGCACTATTATCTTCATCAAAAGTCACATTGGTAGACTCTTCCACAATTAATGAGCGTTTGTTAAAAACTCTATATCCCTTACTCTTGGCAGCATAGCCAAGGAAAATACCATCGTCAGCTTTGGCATCAAATTTGCCTAAGTTGTCTTTGGTGTTAAGGATAAAACATCTACAGCCAAAAACTCTAAAATAAAAAACATTTGGGATTCTCCCGAACCAAAGCTCATAGGATGTTTTCTTCGTAATAGGACGAATAAGTATCCTATTTAAAATGTGGCATGCTGTACTGACAGCTTCAGCCCAAAAGTATTTCGGAAGTGAGAACTTGTTCAACATGACTCTAGCCATATCGTCAAGAGTCCTATTCTTCCGCTCCACAACACCATTTTGTTGAGGAGTTCTTGGACAAGAAAACTCATGATCAAAACCATTGGAATCACAAAACTTTTCAAAATCAGAATTTTCGAACTCGTCTCCATGATCACTTCGGATTCGAGTAATCATGTAGCCTTTTTCGTTTTGAACTTTCTTGACAAAAATCTTAAAAACTAAAATAGCATCACTTTTATAAGTAAGAAAGAAAACCCAAGTAAATCTTGAAAAGTCATCAACAATAACAAAGGCATAGAGTTTTCCACCAAGACTGGCTACTCTACTAGGGCCAAATAAATCCATATGGAGTAGTTGCAGGGGTCTAGTAGTGCTTACAGAGTTTATGGAATGAAAAGATGACTTGGTTGCCTTATTCAACTCATATTCGGCATATACGGTGTCCTTTTGAATGTGATGTTGGGCAAGCCTCTAACTAGCTTCTTGGTTGATAGTCTGGATATAGTATCTATATTGGCATGACCAAGACGCTGGTGCCATAGCAACCGTTCATCTTTATGAGCATATAGGCATCTACCTGCATTGTTAGTATCTATAGACAAATAGAAAATATAAATATTGTCCTCTCTTACCCCTTCAAAAGCAATGTCTCCTGTTGACCTATCATAAATAAGGCATTTGTTTTGTCCAAAGTTAATGTCATAACCATGGTCAGCAAGATGACTGATGCTGAGCAAGTTATGATTTAACTCGGTCACTAGGCAGACATCCTTTATTACGGGAGAGAGAGGATAACCAATAATACCATTACCTATAATGTAACCTTTTAGGTTATTACCGAAGGATACATATCCTTCTCTCTTCATCGATAGTGATGCGAAAAGATGTGCGTCTTTCGTCATATGCCGTGAGCATCCACTATCGAGAATCCACTTACTCTTAGTTGAGGAGGAAGGTCCACCTACATCAAGAGTAGATGTGACCTTTGGTACCCAAGTTCTTGAGGGTCCTGAAGAGTTAGTTTTTGGAAACCATGCATATATCTTTCTATCTACTAATATTCTAATTCTACATTGTGGTGAAATGTGTCCGTGTAAACCACAATAAGTACATGTAGCATTCCTATTTACATTAGGAGCATGCTGATGATGTCTATAGGCAGAATAATGAGGAGAAGTGTGATGATATGTAGATTCAGCATGGTGATGATGACTATGTGGAGTGGCATGGTGATATTGTTTATATGGCATGGTATGATAATATTGTCTATATGGCATGGCATGATGAGATAGTGATGTTGATTGTGTCTTTGTGCAACATGGTGATGACTGTATCTATGTGTAGCATGATGTTTTTGTGGCATATGATGATTATTTCTACGTGCATGTGGTTTGTGTCCTTTGTGAGAGTGTATGTACATGTAAGAATGATTGTGAGCAGCATGAGGATGACGTGGTTGACTAGTATGAGTTGTGTCATGCTTTGTGTATGTCTCATGAGATTGGGTTTGAGGTTGAACAACCTGTTTTTCCAATTTAGTCTCTAGTTTCTTAGAGACAGCTTGCAATTCAGTAATCTTAGCATTCAAACCATGCATCTTAGTAATAGTAATCTTGTGTCTGCTCTTTTCTCTGCAAGCTCCGTATTTAGTGTTGTGATATCTTGTGTTTGTTGCTCAATACGTGCCTCGGCATCATGTAAGCTTATTTTAAGCTTAGATACCTCATCAGTGACATCTGTGGGTGTAGTGTCTCTATTATCAAGTAATAGAGAAAGTCTTTGTATTTTGACTTCATGACTTTTGATTTTGTCCATGGCTTGTTTGTATTTACCAATGACCTTTTTATGATCACTAAGTAAATCGGTGAAAGCATCGTCAAGTTCATCAAAAGTGAAGTCGTCAAGAGTTTCGTTTGTTACCTTGTCGGACGTCGCCATTAGGCACACATTAGCCGTATCTTGAGGAGAGTTCTTTTCTTCCTCGGAGTCACTAGCTTCGCTTTCATGCCAAATGCTTGTGTTGGCATATTTTTTTCAGGAGGTCTTCTTGTGTGGCTTCATAGCGGTTGCTCTCTTTAAGAATGGACAATCTTTTCGGACGTGTCCCATCTTCTTGCAACCGTAGCAAATTGGCTCTTCTTCTTCATCTTCTGTGGTTCCTTCTTTCTTCGATTGAAGCGAAGGAATCTCTTGAAGTTGTGAACCATGAGGGCTTGATCATCGTATTCTGAGTTGTCATCATCCGTCTCTTCGGGTTCAGCCCTCCGTCGGTGAGCTTTGAGTACGATCTCCTTAGCTTAGGAGCAGACTCTTCGAAGTCCTTGAGGTAAGCTCATGAGTCATTAGCTTTCCCATCAAGGTCTCCATAGACATGGTTGTGAGATCATTTTTTCTATGATGGCTGTCACCTTAGGGTTCTAAACTTTTGGTAGTCCCCTAAGTAGCTTGCGAATCTTTTCGTGATTTGAATATTGCTTCCCAAGCGAAGACAGGGGGTTGATGATGTCGAGGAATCTTGTGAACATTTGCGTGATCGTCTCGTTTGGCTTCATCTTGAAAGCCTCGTATCTGAGTGAGACGACTTATCTTTGATGACTTGGCTGGTTCCTTCATGCGTCACTTCTAGAGCTTCCATACTTCGTGGGATATGGTGCATGTAGATACCCTGTTGAACTCATTCATGTCTATAGCACAGAATAAAACATTAATAGCTCTCGCGTCTAGACTTGCCTGTTTCTTCTCCTCGTCAGAATATTTGTCATGTGATTTCTCAACGAGATCGCCATTGACAACTATTCTGGCGGGCTTTTTGTAACCGTCAGTGACGATAGTCCACAGGTCAAAGTCTAGCGACTTGAGATAAAAACTCATCCTTGTTTTCCAATACGTGTAGTTAGTTCCATCAAATAGGGGAGGCCTATGAGTGGACTGTCCTTTACCGTGATTGAAAATCAAAGATTGTGTGGTTGCCATGGATCAGCTCTAGGATGTAAGTCCTTGTAAAGAGAACAGAGCTCTGATACCAATTGAAGAAAGATGGCAACTTAGAGGGGGGTGAATAGAGTTATAGCAATAATAACTAATTAAAATCAACTCTTTCACGATCTAAAAATAATCAGAGTAAATGCGGAAAATAAATAAGGAGCAAGAGAGCATACACAAACACAGCCGATTTTAACTAGTTTCCCTCGTGGAGGACTAGTCCAGGCCTGAGAACTCTAGCTCAGGATTAAATCCACTATTTGTGAAATAGTAGTTACATCCCGTGCCTTTACTTCAGAAGAGCACGTCAACTTCTTACAATAGTCGAGAGTGGCGATGCTTGGAATTTTCCAAGCTACTTCTTGAACTTGCACAAGACTCTAACTGAGAGATGCGAGCACTCGAGACTTAGGAAACTTGTGGCTAGTAGATGAGAAGGGTATGGCTTATATTGAGCTTAAGAGAGAAGAGAAGAGAAGATTGGATGATTGAAAATGAGAGAATTCTTGGCCTATTTATAGGTTTTTAACAGGCAGAATTCGGCCAAAATTCTGGTAGAAATTTTCAAAAATTTGGCCGTTGGACAACTAGCAACCAGCCAACCCTAAAAATTAACTCTGTCTCCAGAGCACAGAATTGGTCCAAGGGTCCAATGGGCCAAGTTGGGATGTGGAGCTTTATGGACTTTGGATAGGTTGTGGGTTGAGTCTCAAGAGCCCAGCATAACTCAGCTTACAATTATTCTAGACTCAATAAAATATAAAAGTACAGACGCGAAAATGACTTGTATTTGCACAACTGAGCTGTCGTCTGGCTTGAGCAGAATATAGTCGTCGTGTGTCGTATTGAATTATCACAAGTATTATTTAGTCAATGTTATCAATATTTGGTTGACTGTGACTTTGTGTCAACAGTATTGATTTTGGTTCGAGGACAAACCTTGTTTTGAGTGGTATATTTTGTAATGCTCTGCTCCACACGACACATTACGCTGAGACATTGACTCAAAAAGTTAAGATGACCGAATAAAATATATCGATACGAGAGTTACGTTGTCCCGAGCAATACAACGAACTAAATCGATACGAAGAGTTACATTGTCCAAAAGAATGCATCAAGTTGAATCGATGCGAAGCGCTGTATTGCCTCGAAGGATAAGTGCATTGAGTCGAATCAAAAATTTTAAGAAATTGAATCGACCCAAGGCGTATATCTGAATCGATCCAACTATTGATTTTAGTTGGTTTTATGTGCATGTTATCCGTTTACGCTGAAATATTAGAGGTCGGCATTTTACCTCATTCGTAACGGGTCCGCAAAACCAAATCACCGTCTCGCAACGGATCCACAAAACCAAATCACCGCCTCACAACGGGCTGAAACTTGGACACGGTAGGTCAAAATCGATCGAGTAGTTCAATGAAACAAGAAGTGCTCGAATGGCTAAGTCAGAAGATTTGGCCGTGCAACAAGATTATGAAATCTAGCCGCATCGACTCGACAAACAACAAGACGTATCGACTTAAGTTGGGAGGGCTGACTCTTCTTTTTTTACTTTATGCCTAAGTAAAAATATATCATTGTATGCTAAGTTAACCTATCGCGCCACGGACGTGGTCCGACCGAAAGATAAATCATAGTGTGTGTCGAACACTAGTTAGAACAATTGAAATGAAACGTGCATCAAATGCACATTTTGCTATGGAACATTGGATATCGTAAAGGCAAGCGCCTCGGTGCGTAAGCCACAAGAACATGGGATAACTGTACTCGGCGAGTGCCTTCGTGTACGAGCGCTCTAGCGTGCAAACCACAAACATTAACATTAAGGCTAAGAATATGGAATTACGGTATCGAGGCGTGCATCGCATGCAAGACTCGAAGGAAAATGCGAACAATCGTGTCAAAACGTGCCTACGTGTACGAGAATAATAAAAGATGGCTTCGTTGCGAAGAGAACAGTTGTGGCATAAAGGTGACAAAACTGTCAGATGTGACATGATGACTCAAAAAGTGTTCGAAATTTTGGATCGTTCGATTGACGAACATTGAGTTGAGGCATGATGCCATTGAACATTAAAACAAAGTATAGAATGTGAAAAACATAGAAAATTAATGGAAGAAATACGAGATGATAAAGTCTGAGTCTCGGACTCAAGACTATGTTTGGTTGTTGAATAATAGTGCGTTGCCTGGTCGAATGGACTTGAGGAAATGATGAGATAATCTACCGTGCATGGGTGTTCCCTTCGAACGGGCTGCGCCGGAGCACCGAGACCGTTCGACCTAGGAGGGATATAATCTTTGAGGGGCGCACATCCGTAAGACGATTAGCGACCACTTAGCGAGATGTAAAAAGCCGCAAATGATGATATGCAATGGAAGGTCTCCGTAATTGGGATAGCAACCCACTACGAGAGGCGCCGGGCTACCCATATGAGAAAGAAAAAAAGAAAAGAAAAAAGAAGAAAAGAAAAAAAAAAAGAAAGAAAAAAAAAAAAAAAAAAAAAAGAAAAAAAAAAAAAAAAAAGAAAGAAAGAAAAAAAAAAAAAGAAAGAAAAGAAAAAAGAAACCTTTAGTTTATTTTGGCACAGATACGCCAATGACCTTCATATAGTTAAGGAACGATGGGTTGAAAGTGCAGGCACGTATGTATCCTGCACATATAGATCCTGCATAGAGAGCACTTATAATATAGGGAAGAATGGGGCATATTCACCTTGCGTCGGTGCACGGGCGAGTGCGTCCATGTTGGTAAGAAGTCGCACCACGAAACAAATAAGATTTCTTGCCTGCTTATCTATTCAATTCGAATAATATGCTTTCCATGATAACATGCTTTACCGCTTTAGAATATATCATGAAATCGACCCTAAGGAGAATATAGCGCAAGATCATAAGCTAAGTTGCATGATTCAATATAAATACTAAATATCGATTTAGAAAGTGGGTCTTTTCATCAGTACATGCGAGGACGAACGTATTGATCCCCCACCAGCTTTCATGTAGGGTGCAAAGAATAGATTGCTCGCGATGGAGCTTTACTTGAACACGCTGAGGCATCGATTGTCGTAGCATATTGAGGTTTTGTGGCCGCATTGATGCTCGGACTTGCAACAGGATGATGCGGTCGGGATATACAAGGCATGATGTATGGAACGATGAAATCCTTTGTAGATAAGAGAGAACTTGAGTGTTGTAGCCAATCTGGCAAATTCAGTTAGGCTATTGAAAGCCTTTGTAACCTCAGTTCATATATTGAATAAAGAGAATTGTTTCGTATACTCTGTTTTCTTCTGTTGCTAATATCAAATCAAAGATAACCATTTGAGAACTTGTCTTGTCTTGTACGAGTGTAACTCCAGACTCGTACGGTATCACGTCCCAGCGAGGATGATGATTCAGATAAATCGATACGAGAACGAGCGATTTTTCGGATCGGGACGTGATATAGGGTGTCACCACATAAAATGTATGTGACGCTAAGATGTCGCTAGATCGTCGTAATATTTTTTTGCGGAGTTCCCACGGTTAACCGCGTAAATTTGTGTCGCCTTGATGACGCCTATGTAGAATTTTAGAAAAAAAAACTTATGAGTTCATATTTTATGCTTGTTATGTTGTATTTATGGAATTGGTAAGCATAACATATGTCTTCTTTTGTTTTATATACATTAGGATTGTTTAGTTTTAGTGTCTCACATATATTTCGATATTAGGATTTGATCTCGAAATTGACTGATGTTAGAATTTTGGTCTCGAAATCAGTGTTCATTAGCTTATGCGAACAGTAATTTTGAGATCCAAACTCTAACATCGGTCAATTTCGAGACCCAATGTATATGTGGGACCATAAAACTAAATATCCCATTAAGTTACTATTTTTATTAATTGTTACAATTGCTAATTTATTTTAATAATTTATTATCTTAATAATGTGTGGTAACTACAAATTAACAAGAATTAGAAACATAGATAAACAAATGAGTGCGTGTGGGCGTAACATTTCAAAAGTGAAAAACTTTACCAATGTCACTATTTTTTACTAACAAAATATGGAAACTACAAAAAATATTACACTTCCCAATTTATAATTCATCAAACATTCAAATACCAAAATATTTAAAAAATTTATTTCCAACCTTCACCCTTTCAAAACGTAAGTATACGTACACTAAGCATTAGTACACAAAATTGATTTCATAATTGTTAGAGCATCTCCAACCTTATTGTCTTGTTTTGTATTATGATTCCTATATGGCACGAGACACAAGACAATGTCTTTTCTATGTGGCAAGATGATTCACAAGACAATGAGATAAAAATGTATTCTCCAATGCAAAAGTATTAAGAAGACAATAAAAGGTATTTTTTACAACTTCCAATACAACTCCTCCGCTTCTTCATTTTTTTATAAATATTTCTATTCATAATTGATAATGTAGAGATAAAATCATTGTGAAATACATTGTCTAGATCTAGACAACCAACTTCATATTGTCATTGACTCATTGCTATGTTAACTTTATGATATATTGTATATTTGCATTGGAGAATAATTTTTTAAATAAAAGTTTGTCATTTTTATGTGACGACGATTTTTTTTAAACTCAAAATAGAGTTGGAGATGCTCTCACTTTAGTTCACTTTGTCGAACCAAACAGGTCATTCCTGTATATGTGTAATTATAGCTTTCTTGTCTCGACAAAATATTAAACAATATTGTGGAAACATGGGCAACGTAGAGTTCCCGCCATGGTTGTGGAACAGCTCAATATATAAATATATCTCTTCTGCCATCCCACACGGGATTGAGCAGGCAGGAAGAAAGTGCGATCTGTTTGAAACTAGGAATCCCCACTGTCCCTCTCGGGAGTCCCACTTCACATCAAATCCCACATAAAAAATTTTTTTGCAAGTAATGGAAATACCAAGTCCTGTGTTGATTGAAGAGCGGGAAATACGACTAAGTAACCATATTTAGCAGTTTATCTTTTCCTTTTCTCTTTACTTCTTTTACTTTCCCACTTTCCTGTGAAACGAAAACTAAGTAAGCTACTGATATTGATGTGAAAGAAAGAGAAAAAGAAAGAGAGAAAGATTGATCAATAATGGAAGGAGACACATGGAATCTTTAACCTGAGAGGAAAAGATATGGAACGTACATGGCGTGAAGGCTCTCCTTTTGCCATTGCAGCACAGCAGTGAATATACGTACCAGATGTTATGAATTGCATTGGTATATGCATAAATGCTTCGATTGATTGACGCACTGTAACATCATCACCCACCATGAAATGAAGAGCAACACAAGGTACAAGCCAACTAATTGATTGAGTTGAGTTTTAGAATGAGTTGGGTTTCAAGGTGTTGGATGGGCCGGTCTGGCTGGCCCGGCCGAGATTAAATTGGATTTGACCGGATTCGGCTCGGACCGGACTCAGACCGTTAGTGACAGCAGACTGGCCGGGCCGGGCTAACCCGGAGGGGGATGGCTGGACCCAGTCCGGATCCGAGGTCCGGTTTGGTCAGGCCGGACTGAACCAAACCTGGGCCGGGCCGGTTCGAATTAGAAAAACCCAAAAAATTTTCATAAAAACAGATATTTTAATTCTAATAAAATGTAAGAGATAAAAATCGAAAAATTTATTAATCTCAACATAAATTAATATACAATTTTGGACAATTTTTGATTTTTGGACAGCTAAATTGTAACATAAATTTATTAATGTCAACTAAATTGTAAAAAAAATGTACAAGTTATTATTATTTTTTTTTTTTGTCTTCCGTCGTCCTTCGTCCGTCTGGATTGCTCAGCTCATCCTTCATTGGTGTCCTCCAAGATAAGAGACTCAAAGTTTAGTTCACTGATGTCGGCATTTTTATTTCTTGAGTTTTGGTTTCGTTCTTCCGCACGAACCCAGTCTTGAAAGTATGCGCATTCTTCCAAGATATCCGGCAGCATAATGCTCCACTTCTTGCTCAGTATCCTTGAACCTGCACTAAAACAAGATTTCGATGCTACCGAGGACACCGGGTTCACTAGTATGTCGCGTGCTATAGAAGAAAGTTTATGGTACGTTTTTTCGTGTCTTTTCCACTATTCTAAAATGAAAAAATGAGTTGGAGTTTCATCATATTCTTCATAAGAATTTAAATATAACGACAATTCCTGAGTTGGTAGGAAAGATTGTTTTTATTTTTCCTTTGCAGTAGGCTGCCGGAATATGATAATTTAGCCATAGGATCGGACCTACTACCACCAACTAGAAAGGACGTACCGGGTCGGGCCGATACAACTCGTTCTTCATAGAAGTAATTAAGAATCTAAAACATCTTTAATCTCTACTTTTAAGTTACTTACATCTACATTCATATTTTCATGATAATCATCTAGCAAAAATGAATATGCCATCTAATTTGATCTTCGGATAAAAAATCGAAGCCAAACAATCTAAAAGAGGTATTTTACCCCAATATTTTTGAAATTTTGTTTCCATTTTCGAAACAACATAATCAAAACCGAAAACATTTCTATATTTAGAAAATAAATGAGACATGTCAATAAGTTTCGTTAACGCTAGTGAAGAAGTTGGATAATAAACGCCAGATAAAGTACATGTAGCATTGTAAAATAATTTTAAAAATTTATAAATAGAAATAGCAACTAACCAATCATTTTCAGTAACTTGATAATCAAAACTTGGATTAACATTACAATAACGAGTAATAACATCTTTAAATCCAATGCAAGATTTTAACATTAAATATGTAGAATTCCATCTATACGGTGCATCCTTAACAAATCTTCTAAAAGTTATACCATATTATGCAATAAAATTTTGAAAGCTTGTTGTCTACTTGGAGACTCATTTAAACTGTGTAGACACAATCTAAGAGTGTCTAAATTTGCATGGAAAAATTGAATTCATTCTTGTACAACTAAATTAATAATATGGCAAGCACATCTAACATGAAACAGTCGTCTTTCTACTATAGGTAAAAATTGTAAAGTTAAAATACCAATACAAGAAGTGTTATTACTAGCATTTTCAATAGAAATGAAAAAAAAATTATTGTGAATATCGTATTCACGTAAAAATTGCATGATAGATCCACCAATTACAGAACCGGTATATGAAAAATCCAAATGTCGTAAACAAATAATACGTTTTTGCAACATCCACTTTGGATCTATATAATGTGTCGTGATACAAATAAAAGCATACTTTTGTTTCGTAGTCCATATATCAGAAGTTAGAGAAAACTTACTAACATTTACGAAGCTTTCCTTCAAAGCTGTCCTTTCCTTTCGAAAGAGTTTGATAGTCTCCGCTCTACTAGTCTTTCTAGAAACTTTATTAAAACATAGGTTAAGAGAACCACTAGCATACTTATAATACCAATCACTCTCCCCGAATGTGAAAGGTAGATCATCACAAATAAGAAATTTTGTTAGCTCGGTTTTGTTACGAGCATTAGAATAAATAAAATTATCTACAGAAGATCCTTGTGGATCGATGCTTATCTGTGACTGCCTGGCTTGCATTGTGTCTTTACCATGACAAGTGTCATAGTGTCTTTTCAATGTGCCCGTGCCATCGTTTCTTTTCCAATTAAATATTTTCTTACATTTCTTACACTGTGCACCTTTAGCAATTAGTTTTTGATTTTTTGGGATCTAAAATTGGTGCACCCTCACTATCAGTAACATTTTTTTTTTCATAATATTGCCATAAAACTGATTTTTTTTCTAGTTACAATATTTGTAGCCATGCTCCTTACTTCAGGAGGTGACATTTGTAATTTGTGGCAGAGAATATGAATATGATTGTTTTCAAATAAATTATTATAATAAACAAATGTTATTCTGAATCATCCCCATAAGGATGGTTAGAAACAGTAGCATCCATAGTTTTGAAATTTAATTTTGCAGAAAATGTTATCGACCAAAAAGAGAGATCAGAGAGAAGAAAATTTCCAAAAACAATCAAAAATTACCACAAAAAGTGAATTTTTTTTCTCTAAGTTAAAATTAGTTGGAAGGTACACTTCGGGAAGATATGTCAAACTCCAAAATTTTTTGCAGAATTTGAAAGCCGGAGAACACTGCAGTTTGGCCTCCAGGAAGTTGCACTTCAAAGCCCAGAAACTTGTTGTTCAATCTTCAGATAATTCCTTAGCTTCAATATTTTGTAGGAGAGGAAAGAAATCGTTGTATATAATTTTTGTAAAATTTGGTCTATTTACAGTTTTTTTTTTTTTGGTGCAAAATGACCTATTTTATCACAAAAAAGAGTGGTTATAAGGATATTTTGGTCATTTTCAGCAAAATGACCAAAATACCCTTCCACCTTTCAGAAAAATAGCCACTAAATTTTTTTTTTTTGAAATGGACCGAACCGGACTTGAGACCAGGCAGGTCCGGGTCGGCCCGGTCGAACTAGGGGGTTTGACCAGCTCGGACTCGCGTTCAAATCGGGTCGGACTGGTCCGGGCTAGTGGGTCGGGGGGAAAAACCCAGCTCGGACGAATATAGTGTCAGGTCGGGCCGAGCTGGGTCGTTGACCGGGACCGGGTTTGACCGGGCCAGGCTCGAGCCATGGACCGTGCAGCCCGGCCCACCCAACACCTTGAGTTGGTTAGGTCCATTGGTGATTATGTAGAATGGTTGTTAAAAGGGTCTCCTATAATATTTGATATTAAAGTTTGGGTCTTCATATTATCCAATTTTAGAATTTTTGTCTCCATTTATATTGTTCATCAAAATTAATCTAAATGGAGATCTAAACGTTAATATTGGACAATATGAAGACTTAAACTATAATATCAAATATTGTATGAGACCTTTTAACTAAATTATCCTAAGATTTATCCAGAATTTTTATTTGTAACTATTTCTGTTTGCAAGATTAGCTTTATTTGTTTATATATAGAATCGTTTTTAAGGAGGACTATGATGGTTTCGACCAGGCTCGTACTAATCAAAAGAAGAAGAAAAAAGAGTTTGCAAACAAAAAAGAGTAGTTCTTTATGAGTTTTGTTTTTCTCTCCTCTCTTTTCTAGAAATTTTTAGGATTTTATTCTGTCATGTGAAAGGCAGCAAAGAAATATCGGTATATCAAACCCAAGGTATCTCTAGAAAAGAGAACAAATCTTGTAGAGTATCAATTTCTTAAGTATTCTACAAAGTATGCAAATTGTAGAATATCAATTTCTTACGTATCCTACAAAGTATGCAAATCCATAATTAATTATAGCCCTTCTTTTTTTTTTGAAAAGAAGAGAATTAATTATAGCCCTTCAGAAAAATTCTAATCCTACACTAAATTAAGACAAATCACAATCATCCTTTAAAAATAATTTGGATAAAACTAAAAACATCCTATCAATTCCTGAAAAATAAAAAACAAATAAGTCAAATCCTATCAAAATACAAACTTGGATAAATCATGACAATAATCCCAAAAAATCTCCTTAAATTGTCATAATAATCTCTACACCAAAATGTGAAGAAAAAACTCTTACATAATAATTGCGTTGCTGGTAAAGGAAATATTTATTCTACTACCACATATATAAAAGAAGCTTGGATTTTAGGCTGTGGATCAAGCAACTTTGAGGAATGTGAGTTATGAAACTTGAATATTGACATGTACATAGCATCATATAGTTCATGGCATGTAAGATCCTGATTGGTGCAGTTCACTTGAAGTCATGAATTACGTGGTGTTAATGGGAGTAAAATAAAGTCATGCATGGAGTTACATATATATTGCAGTGTGGCCGTGATAATTCCTGTATAAATAGTTCCTTTGTATGAGGTTGACGAGTACAAACAAAGAGAAACCAATTGAGTAAAGTTCATCTGCTCTTCTTCTTTAATCCACCACAACTACAGTCCACCTCCTCCAAATTATTTCTTAGCGAACTGCAGGAAAAACAAGCATCGATGATGGCCAAAACATTTCCTTCGTTTCTACTTTCTATCATGCCACTTTCTAAGCATTAAATTCATACACAACATCAAAACAGAGAGAGAGAGAGAGAGAGAGAGAGAGAGAGAGTTGAGAGTGATTGGAGAGAAAATAAAAACCTTGATTAAGAAAAGGATCCTGCAGCCGGCCGACGTGGCGGCCGGCCATTGACCTTCCGGTCCGGGTGGGACCCGACGATAGCAGAGGAACCAATAATTGGCTGCTACGTCGGGCCTCGGATATGCTTGTGGTTACAAACCACGGGCAAAATATCATTTCCTTTATAAAAAAAAAAGGGCCAATAGAGCTGTGAGCTGTCTGAACAAAGTTGCAGTCCACGTCGAAATTTACAAAAAAAATCATACACAACATTAAAGTTTAATAAAGTTGTACATACAACATAAAAATTTAACAAATTATAAAAGAACCAAAACGTCAAACGAATTGGCATTTTACTTGAAACTAAACAATGAATTTAATCAATGAAAACGTCCATTGGATGGACGTTTTTTGAAAGAAAATAAAAAAAAAAAAAGTCGTACCAATAGATGTTTTTTTCTTACCGTTTCATATATATATATATATATATATATATATATATATATATATATATATATATATATATATATGAAAAGATGAATTTTTTTGTTAACTCGTGAAGTAATAAAACCACATTTTTTGTGTAAAAATAATGAGTATGGAAAGATTTAAACCCGCAACCTCCTCTTAAATTTTATTACTTTACAAAAATACCAAAAATCTTCATGTACTTTCATGTTACAAATACATATATATGTATATATGTATATGAAAAATAGAAAAAAAAAAAAAGAAAAGAAAAATGTCCAAGGCAATTTTTCAACAAAATTAGAAAAAAAAATTATTTGTTTTTAACACACAAAACACAAAGCATATAAACTAAATAAGAAAAAAATAAAAACACCCATCCATGGACATCTTCTGTCAAAAAATTGTCCATGCAAAGAAGGTTTTCTTGACAAGAAACGTCCTTGGGATGGACCTCTTTTAAAAAATGTGACACAAAGCCTAATAAAAGTTAGTTCTTAAACTACATATTTTTATTTGAAACGCCCTTCCAAAGGACACATTTTGTTATTCTAATTCAACATACCCTTTTCGAAAGACACTTTTAATGAAATTTTCTGCCAGATTTATTTGCTTCGTTTCCCTATTAGATTTCCTACAAGTTTCTCTCGACTTGCTTTACATCTGAAGTCTATTCTACGTACCAGTTTAGTTAACATTCAACTTTTCTTCTTTGGTCTATGCAAGTATGTAAATATATCATTCGATGAAATTTCTATCTGAAATAAATATATATATATATATATATATATATATATATATATATATATATATATATATATATATATATCTAGATTACAAATATTCATATCATGAGCGTACACCCAATTCATGCTTCATTCGCAAACTTGAGAAATTTGATATAGGTAATAAATTACACAGGAGAAACAGTTTGCGAATCAACATCACAAGATCTTTTGGAAGAGAACTCGTCACAAAGATTCAATCAAATTAGTAATCCAAAAAAAAAAAAAAGCCAGACCAGGGAATGAATCAGATGTTTGAATTGGTGGACCGTGTCGAACGGCTGCTTGGGTTGGAGCGATCTTTCTTCCATATAGCTTCCAGGTTCTGTAAACATTTCAAGGGTCTCACCTGATGGAGACACAAAAGAACAGACATTATCAACCATATTTTCTTGTTGAGAAACATAGTAATTAGCTTCGGATTTTGGAGGGAAGCCTGAGTTGAAGTTAAAATGGGTTTAGGTGGAAACATCCAGAGGAAAATATGAACCAATGCTGATGAAAGAACTAAAAACAACTTGAATCTGATGGTGTGGGGAATAAGCATACAAATCATGGACTCAATCAGTTCATGTCTTGGTTATTAGATGCACTGCAGCTATTATACTTGATCAGAACTTACTGGATTTACTAGAAACCAATTCTAATATGTTGGTATATGCTAATTAATACCCAATAAACCAAGGACCATATAAGACTATGGAAATAAAAGTAGTAATCTGGATTTGAATTCATCAACACCCACAAAAGGGATATCATACCCGGAGACACAGGAGCATTACGCATCTGATAACAACTAAACACCGAATTGCAACCAAATATGACAGGAAAGATGACATACTTATTTAGGAAAAGGTTCACAGTATCAGTGATATCATAATCATATCCAACCCGTCTTATGATACTTTTTTGAAATATATATATATATATATATATATATATATATATATATATATATATATATATATATATATATATTACCTCCGGGGTAGGAACTTCTGGGTATGTGACATTGACAACAACTTCTCTGTGTCTTTCAAGCATATCCTGAGGAACCGACCTGTACTTCGGAAGGCGATTGGGCGGAAGATGAGGGAGGGAGGGGAGACGGACCTATGGCTTGATCCGTGGATTGCTGGTCAGTCTCTCCTGGCGATTCTGGGTCCCCAGACGGACGGTGTGGAGTACAGAGGTCTGACTTGTAGGCGCATCATCAGGGGTGGGGTCTGGAGACCAGAGGAGTATCGTTTCACTGCTCAGTTAGGAGGGAAGATCAGGCAGGTACAGATCACTCCTGATGTACTGTCTGACGTCTGGGTTTGGGCCCCTCCCGGCTACACGGAGGGTGCTGGGGAGTTCAGATTTAGCAGCTGCTACGATCTTGTTCGTTTCCACTTCGACAAGATCGAGGAGTATGACTTTATATGGGGGAAGGGCCTTGCCAGAAAGATGCAATTGTCTGCATATAAACTGGTGCTGGGCCGGTTGCTTACTAGGGACAGACTGCTTCGGTTCGGGGTCCCTGTCCCTGACCCTACGTGTGTTTTGTGTGAGGCAGAGAATGAATCCATTGGGCACCTGTTCTTTCTGTGCCAAGTGGCGTGGAGCATCTGGGCAGAGCAGAGCCGGAGATACTTGGGAGGGGTTGGAAGGGAGCGTGACTTCAGAAAAATCCTTAAGTGGATTGGAGATGGCAGGGGCCGGGGGCAGAGCTGGGCCAGACGTGCTAGATTGAGGCTTGCTGCATCAGTTTGGCATGTCTGGAGGGAGAGGAACCGGCGCATTTATGAGGGACTGTCCACCCCACTGGTGGACATCCTTCATAACATTGAGTCGGATGTACTAGTAATGTCCCCCTGAGTTGGAATTGTATCTCTATATTGTAACCTTATTGCGATGATTGTGGAATAAAATTTACCCTTTTTCCAAAATATATATATATATATATATATATATATATATATATATATAAAATATATATATATATGCGCGTACCTTACTGGGATCGATCTCATGACCTGCATGCCTCACTACTACCACCAGGCTAGAGGGTCATTGGACACACACACACATATCACTGAAAGAACTTGGTACAATGGAGTGCTTGGACTCAAATGCCTAGCACTCATCCAACCCTACTATCAACACATTCCAACCGTAATCTCTCACCTCACTTTACAAACCTACTATTTTACCCTTTTGTAATCTAAGTGCTAACACACACAGTCAGATCTACTCACTAACTTACGACAAGCCTGCTACTTCGCTGTGACATGTCATCTTGCCAGTAGCGTAGCCAAAATTTGAGTATAGCGCGGCCAAAATAAACTAGTAAATTTGTAATCCAAATTTTTTTTATAAAAATGTAAAGTAAAAAATGGCATAAATTTTGTCACAAAATATTTTGATGACAAAAATATATTATAATAGTTGCATCACATCATAACCTATAATAATTATTTACAATAACCTCATTCGAGAGTTCAAACTTAAAAATATTACAAGATGCCCTCCTTCCAAACTTTTGCAAATATCTTGCTCAATATACGTTATCAAACTCAATGGACGACGGTGGTACAATGGTCAGCAGCCGATAAAGCATCCATAAATTTTGACATGGGGGAGAATATTTCAATTTCGGTACATATATCTCTTCCGTGTTACTAGTGGAGGAACTCTTATTTCATTCAATAAGGAGGACAACCTTTCAGTCTCAAGCATGTCTTTATCTCCTTTCTAGCTTGCTTCTAGTCTAGAACTTTCTTGTGTTCTTCAAAAAAATCATTGGAAGCATCAGCAAGTTTATCAAAGGTAAAATTATCATATAGAGGGTTTGTAGTTCCTTGATCTGCAAATGCCATTAAGCAAAGGTTTGCAACTTCACGAGGACTTTCTTCCTCTTCAGATTTGCTCGCTTCGCTCTCGTGTCATATGCTTGTGTTGACATATTTGCGTGAAGATGGTCTTTTTGGCAATTGATCCCCTTCTTTGTTGTTGGACAATCCTTTATATAGTCCGTCTTCTTGCAGCTATAGCATACAGGTTCTTCAATGTCGTCTTGATTGTCCTTCTTTCGATTTGATCTCTTAAAAAAAAATTTAAAAAAAGTTCCTGACGATTAGGACATATTCCTCACTATGTGAATCATCATCTTTAGTTTCATCGCTAGAGACCTTGTGATGAGCTTTGAAGGCTAGAGTCTTCTCTTTTGGTGCGGACTCTTTAAAGCCTTTGAGGTCCAGCTCATGCGTCATCAGTTTCTCCATAAGTGTCTCGAGCGTTATTGTAGTGAGGTCGATTCCTTCAATGATCGCAGTTACTTTTGGATTTCAATTCTTTGTAAGAACTCTGAGAACCTTGCGAATCTTTTCATGATTGCTATAATCCTTGCCAAGAGAAGAGAGGACTACTAATGTCTAGGAAACGTGAAAACATTTATGTGATGGTCTCATTAGGCTCATTCTGAATACCTCATACTCTGTATAAGCCAGCTGATTTTGGAATCCTTCACTTGAGACGTACCTTCATGAGTTACATCAAAAAGTTTTCAGATCTCGTGTGAAGTGGTACAACTAGATACCCTATTAAACTAAATCCTATCAATAGCACAGAACAAAGCATTAATGGTTGTAGCATCAAGACTGGCTTGCTTCTATTCCAAATTCGTGTATCTATCATTAGGCTTTTCTACCATGTTACCATCTACAACTATTCTAGCTGGCTTTTGGTAACCGTCAATAACAATTGATCAAACGTCAAAGTATAGTAACTTGAGATAGAAACTCATTCGTGTTTTCTAATATGTGTAGTTGGTTCCATCAAATAAAGAAGGCCTATTTATGGACTGGCCTTCACCGGTGAAGATAGATTTCACAGTTGTCATGTGTTCTATTCTTAGGATGTAAAGCCTATAAAAGAGAGTCTAGATCTGATATCAATTGAAGATAACTTGCAACTCTAGGGGGGGTGAATAGAGTGTGTCAATAATTCTCTAATAAAAAATAAGACAGTGAACCAACTAAAAAATAATTAAGCAGTAAAGCACACATATATATGGAATGTAAATAGAGTTTAGAAAATCAAACACAAACATCGCAATGTATACTGGTTTCTCTCGTGGAGGACTAATTCAATCTCGAGAACTCTTGTTCGATGTTAATTCATTATCAGTGAAAACACAAGTTTTGATCCAAAGGCTTGCAATTTCGTACAGACAGTTCGTGCTTTGATCCGAAGAACACGACAACTTCAAGCTTTTGAAATAAGAGTTGACTTGAACTTTTCCAAGTTTGTATAACTCTTAAACAATTTCTAGTCGACTCGCACTTCAGCACTTGAGAGCAAAGAAAATTGTTTTAGTAGATGGGAAGGTTTATAGCTCAATAGAGAAGAGATCAGAAGAGAATGGGTGATTTGGAATTGATGGAAAGCTTCTCTATTTATAGGATTTTCTGAGACCAAGTTCGGGAAGAGTTCAGTCATCAAACGTTCAAAAATTTGACCGTTTTAAGCCGAGTCATCAGGAAAGGAGGCTAACTAGGGTTTTTGTTTTGGGAACCCGAGCTCGGCCAAAGTTCGGACAGAACTCGATGCGAGTTCGGTTTTTCCAATTCCAGAAAGTTCCTAATTTGGTTTGTAGCCTATTTTGAGAATAAGTTTGAGTTAAGTTCGAGTCAGGATATAATTTTGGATTTATGTAGGCTATTTTGAGTGGACTTTGAGTGCATCTAATTTTGCCAAAGTGCGATACGACTCACATAAGTCACAGACTCAATAAAATATAAAAATACATAATAAAATGTAAAAACACACAATGATGGTACCAGTCTTCTTGTAATGTAGCAATCTTCTTTTACAACCTTACTATGCTTTACACCATTGCTTATTGGTCTTTTTTCATTCATTTTTCTTTACTGAATGACAGGAAAAGAGAGCTCCAATGTCGGGATCGGTCAGTATCGGGTATCGGTCGATATCGGATCGGGACATGCTAAACAGTATCGATATCGGTTGTATAGGATCGGTATCGACCGATACTGTAAGCTATGCCAATGACACTAGCCAATTTACAAAGAGCATGTTCATTCCAGAGCTTCAAAGGGGATTTCGGAAATTACACCCAGATGGGAGCCGTTGCAAGAAGATCTCGCACTAAGTGACAAACGGATCCCAGGTTTTTAGGATGACACGTCTTTCGTCAAACATCCATGGGCCGCCATTGTGTGTTACCTCCAAAGTGAAACGGATGAAGAAGAATCCAGCGGAGGAGAATACTTCTACTCCCCCCAAGGATTTCAAGCCCTGCGTAGGAATGCTGACACCGCTGGATATGCAAGACGAGGCCCGAGCAAATACATGACTAGAGTTCGCACCCACTTTGCAGCAAAGATGGCAACATCGACATCTGAGATGTTCGCAAATCAAGTATCATCCACCACTACCGGTTCTTCAAAGTGGAATAAGCTTTCTCTATCCTTGGAAGGGAAACAAAAAAGCAATCCATGACACAGGCTTTAAGAAGGAGAATGAGAGAACTCCAGTATTTATAACTAAATTGACCATCTCCCCTGGCCGATAATACTCACGAGTTTGTGCAGCCCTCCATCCCGACTCCATGCGTTGCCGACAACCTCAAGATCCCTCCATTTCTTGTTGCTGCAGACGACCATGCCTAGGGATAGGACATCTGCCCCTGCCACACCATAGGTAGATTGCTTTCCTCTGCCCTTCCGACTGTCTCCTCGAGACTTCTCTGGTATGGGCAACATGAGAAGTGGCCCCCCGGTTGGTGATATGCATTTCTTTCTTTGACGCACAACAGTCCAACCCCTCATTTCTGCTTGATTAGCATCAGGCGATTGATCTTCTTTCTGCAGAGATCCATCCACCCCGCCTCTACCATCGGAACTCTACCCTACATTTCTCATCTGTTATTTGTTCTTTATGTTGCTTTTGAATAGCACAATACTCAACATGTTAAATCTTTCACCCGCAATATCTATTGTTCTCTAGTTTATTTGCTTTCGCACAAATTACCCTGCCAATATATAGTTTTAGATGGATTGATATTAAAATGGACACAATTTTGACAAATGGTAATGGTTATTGTTGCTAAGATTGTAGCATGTCGATCTTCGACACCTAAATCGCTGTATGTATATTGTTTTTTGTCACCATCGCTTTTTCTTTTTAACTTTTTCCTTCGCTTAATTACTGAGAAATAGCCTGGATTTGGCAGCGACCAATATAGCCCAATATCATTGGGAGTTAGATCACCCATTTTCAGTAACGTTACCCTGCCAATAGATAGTTTTAGATGGATTGATATTAAAATGGACACAATTTTGACAAATGGTAATGGTTATTGTTGCTAAGATTGTAGCATGTCGATCTTCGACACCTAAATCGTTGTATGTATATTGTTTTTTGTCACCATCGCTTTTTCTTTTTAACTTTTTCCTTCGCTTAATTACTGAGAAATAGCCTGGATTTGGCAGCGACCAATATAGCCCAATATCATTGGGAGTTAGATCACCCATTTTCAGTAATGTTCGGTTCGGGATATTGGTAGGGGTTAGTACTCAGTATGTATTACGACCGATACATATCACAATCGGTTGAAAATGCAAACAATGGGCAAAGTTGACTCTTGTGCAAGGACACATGCAATTCAAATCTAAAGAACATTAGCAACATTGTGACACCACCAAATCTGCAGAAATATGGCTTTTCTCTGTTAGGAAAGTCCATTGGAAAGATGATATGGCTTTCAAAGTTTAAACCCATTTTCTCTCACTCCAACTCATCACCTTCTACTTCTGGTAAGGCTAATAGCCAAGAGAGTTTCAACCAATGTTTTTAGTATCACTAAAAACCGACCCACCGCCCTTACTTGAAGACAAAAGATCAAATTCAATTCAAAAGTCGGAATCATACATCTGGCAGATTTTAGCTGTTTTGCATAGGATTTGTAGGGTATCGAAATCAGGCCGAAGTATCGGGTTAAGAGGATTCATGATAAGATTGGCTCATTGATGATGGTGCTATCATCCAATATAGAATTAGTATCGACCAGACTGACCAATACTATCGACCAAATATCAAAAAAGAGAGAAAAGGGAGAAGAGGGGAAGTGAAGAAAGGAAGGGGTGTACTTGGAGTGGAATTGGTAGTGCCGGTGTTGTTGAAGAGCTGGGATGGCGTTGTCGTGGTTGTGCTGGAGAGGGGAAGGGGGAAGAGGGCGAGAACGGATGAGGTTTCTTTGTCGAGAGGGAAGGTGGGGTATAGGTTTAGGTTTGTAAGAGAGAGAGAGAGTTTTGATGATCCCTTTAGCTTTTAGTAAAGTAGTCTGGTTTTAAGAAATGAGTTTAAACAAATTTGGACTTATATAATTTTCATTTTTTTTGTTAAGTTTTCGATTGAGTGCCAAAACCAAAATCTGTCAAAATTTCAGCGTCTGCCAAAATTTGTTGCAATTTTCATGACCTAGATTTCTTTAGTAACATAAGGATATCAAACATTTCAACAGAGAATGTTTTTTTTTCCTTAAAATTACTTACTCCATATGTTGAATATTCAATAACATGTAGTACACCTCGGTTGATAACAATATGCTAATAATATGGAATTAAATGACACATACTAGTAATGTGGAGATTAAATGACACATGAATATCATTCAACATCAGGATAATCGTATGCCTAGTTAACCATATCATATATTCAATTTCACACATGAACTATATATGTGAACACATATGGTAGAGAATTTGAGAGAAACATATACCTTCCAGCGCCTTTTATGAGCAAGGTACTTCTCAATGTATGTCAGCCGATCGATTATCTCTCTGAAAGTTGGTCTTTCTGCAGGATTTTCACTCCAACATTGCTCAATCAATCTGTACAGTTAAAGTCTCTAAGATATGAGATAACTTTAAAAAGTAATATGTATGCAACTAAAACTGACATGAGCTAGAAATGAAAATGTTAACTAGTAATTATTTTCTGCAGCCAATAATGGAATTTTACAAAGTTACCTTTAACTTTGTCCAGTAGGACATGTTGGGTTCTTACAACTAGGAGTGCAACCAGATCTGGATCCAGATAGAACCCGCTTTTGGCTAAGGAATTATTGGAAGCAGTTGGATATGAATCCAGATACAATTCTGTTTTCATCCGGATTTCATGGTAATTTCTGGATCCATGGGTTGGGGTGGGTGGGGGGGGGGGGGGGGGGGGGGGGTGGGGGGGGGGGGGGTTTGGGTTTGGGGGGAGGAGCACATTGTTAGGGTTTACTTTCGACTAGGAAGAGTGCCAATTTAACTTAACTCAGCCCGACTGGAAAAAAAGGATTTTGCCACTAAGTTTTAGATCTCAAATCCAATTAGGCTTTTCAATATATTTTCCACATTATTTCTACGCCGGACTCAGTTTGTGCCTCTACCCGCCCGAACCGAGTTCAAACTCTTGACAAATTTCAACTTAAGCTATGTCAATATGGAAATCCTTAAAAGCATCGTGCAATCAAGGATTAATGTGAATTTGTTTGAATAAAGAATATATTTGGCAAAAATTTCAACAGATCTTTTGTAAAGTTTATATAGCAAATAAGGAATATAAGAAAGCAGTTAGTGAGTTAAACCTAAGGCCTATGATTATTTGTGTAGAAGAAAAAGATATTCATAGGGTTGCTAGAGTAGAGAAACGAGAAGTAAAGACCTAGGAAATAGTAAAGGTGTTGGGAACGCGGTGTGACCCGAACCGGAGTTGGCCCATGAGGTGTGAAATTGAATTGGGCCTATATGCCTTAAAAGAGAATTCTCATGTAAGGCCTGAACCAATTCCAATTATCTACACCTCATGATCCCATCGCATATCCGATGTGAGACTAAATTACCAACTCCATTGTTACCCCCTTTTGAGGGCTCAACCAGAAATGAGATACAATCCAACAATCTCCACCTTAGCTCGTTTTCGCTGACCGAGCAACCTAGCACACCCGGCTACCTTTTGTTCGTTCCCGCTAGCTAAGCACCCTTGCTCGTTCCCGCTAACCGAACAACCTTAGCTCACTCCGGCTACCTTTGTTCGTTCCCGCCAGCCGAGCACCTAGGAGATCCAACATATTGTCATCTCGATCCGTTCGACCACAGAACCGTACCTGACACGTTCATCCACACCACAATTGTGTGCCAACCACGTCTTGCTCCACCTTGGGCTTGTCAAACCCACCTTTGAAGCCAAACCAATTCGTGTAGTTGATGCTCCTAATCCACCTTGAGAAGGGCCCGTATAATCCGATTATACACATGAACGTTCAGCACCATCTGTCTCGAACCAATTAGAGCCGTCCAAACCAGTCCCATAACCATGGCTCTGATACCACTTGTTGGGAACGCAGTGTGACCCGAATCGGAATTGGCCCATGAGGTACGATATTGAATTGGGCTCATTTGCCTTAGAAGAGAATTCTCATGTAAGGCTTGAACCAATTCCAATTATCTACAACTCATGATCCCATCGCCTATCCGATGTGGGACTAAATTACCAACTCCATTGTCACCTCCTTTGGGGGGCTCAACCGGAAACGAGATACAATCCAACAAAAGGTATCAAGGATTCAAGAGTGAAGATCAAAAGGTATTAGTAAAAGAAATGATATTAAGGAGAAGTGAATGAGTTATTTTCATAAGTTATTTAACAAAAGCAAGCTAAAAGAGCTTAATCTAGATATAGAGTTCGTTCACGATAGATCGTATTGTTATTATCGTAAAATTAGAATTTCTAAGGTTAAAAATGCTTTTAAGAAAATGGAAAGTAGTAGGGTCCAATGATATTTTATTGAGGATTGGAAATATTTAGGTGAGCTCGGATAATATGAGTTACTGATTTATTCAAGTGAATTATAAGGACTACAGAGAAATATTATTATAGTCTCGTATATAAAAATAAGGAAGATATACAACATTGTAAAACTATCCAGGAACTAAACTTGTGAGCCACATCATGAAACTACAAAGGAGAGTAATTGGGAAGGATTAAGAAAAGAAACTAGAGTTCAGAAAATCAATTCGATTTTATGTTGGAAAGATCTTACAATAGAAGTCATTACTTATTAAGAAGATTAGAAAGAGGAATTTACATATGGTTTTTATGGACTTAGAAAAAGCTTATGATAGAGTCCTAGGAAGTTAATGTGGATTTGTTAAGAAAATAAGTTCCTAGCAGCCATATTGAGACTATTAAGAATATATATAATGGAGGCACGACGGTCGTGCAAATCGTTAAGAGATAGCAAAGCATTTGATAGAGTTCCTAGGAAGTTAATGTGGATTTGTTAAGAAAATAAATTTCGAGTAGCTACATTGAGACTATTAAGAATATATATAATGGAGGCACGACAACCGTCAAACCGTTAGAGGAGATAGCAAAGCATTTGCTATTACAGTTGGCTAACATCAAGGATTACACTAAATTTCTACCTTTTTGTGCTAGTTATGGATGATATATCCAAGAGGAGGTTCCATGCAAGGTTCGAAGTACCGGTATCGGAATCGGTATCGGATCATTCCTACTGAGTATCGGGATCGACGGTATCGGGAGTATCGGAGATTTCGGATCGGAGTATCGAATTTTCTAGTATCGAAAAGCAAATAACTATTAATAAATTATTAACATTTTAGAAAATTTTAGAAAATATATTTTATACATTTAGGCATAATTTTAATATTTTTTGTGTTGTTTCTTAGTAGTTTTGAAATTGAATAAAATAGTAGTCATCTTTACCGATTGATTTACATACGATAGATAAGTTTCATTCTTTTACATGCTTTTATAACCTTTTCCTTCTTTTCATGCTTTTATAACCTTTCTATGTTTTTACACCCTTGCTTATTGGTCTTTTTCGTTCAATTTTCTTTGCCGAATTGACCGAAAAAAGACCCCAAATGTCGGTATCAATCAGTATCGGATATCGGTAGGTATCGGATCGGGGCATGCCAAACCGTATCAGTATCGGCCGCATTGGATTGGTATCAGCCGATACTGCGAACTATGGTTCCATGGTGTATGATATTTATTGATGATATTGTGTTGTCCCGGCCGTTAAGGCTATAAAAGGATTAGATGCTAAAATAAAGGTATGGAAAAAAACTTTGAAATCTGAGGGATTTAAAATTAGTATGACAAAAAGCATAGTATATGAAATATAACTACACCCAAAAGGTAAAGAGAAACAAGGGAACATAGATGGACAAAAGATATCTATGAGTGATAAATTTTGATATTTAGGATCAATCATTCATCATGACGGAAAGATTGAGAAAAATGTCGGACATAGAACTAAAACTTGATGGTTGAAGTAGAGTACTTCTGGAGTACATTGTGATCCGAAGATATATTTCAAGTTGAAAGCAAATTTCTAAGACGCCTATAAAAACATCCATGTTTCATGGGTCAAAATGTTGGACAATTAAGAAACATGTCCAGAAAATTGATGTAACAGAAATAAGAATCTTAAGATGAATGAGTGGGAATATAATAAAAGATATGACAAGAAATGAGCATATTCTAGAGAAGTTAAAAAGTGATGCCAATTGAGGACAAGATTAAAGAAAATCGTTTAGGTGGTTTTGGACATGTGTAATATAAACCAATAGATGTCCAAAAAGGAGGAGGATAAGACAATAGTTAAAGGAGCTTTTAGGACTAGAGGTAGGCCTAAACAACATGGATTGAGATTTTAAAAAATGATACGAGTTTTGTCAGTATTACAGAAGATGGCTGTTAGCAAGGCTGAATTGGAAGAAAAGCATTCAATCAATCAACCAACCAAAAAACTGGAATAAAGGATTTGTTGTTGTGAATCAATCAGTTTTAGCTGTTTGACAAAACTAAGCTCAAACGAATCAAATTTGTTTGAATCACAATTTAAAGCTATACTAGTCTCCATATAGGAAAGGTTACAATCACATTTTCTATATAATTATGTATATAGAGATAATGACACGATGACTGAGTGAATTGATACAAGATACATATGTCGATTTGACAATCTAGAGTAGTTTGCATGTCATTGTTTCAAGGAAAAAAATAGTTCTTTTTCTTATTATACTTTTTCAGGAAGTATGCAGTATACTCGGGATTTTAGAAGAATAAGTTGAAGTTCTAGGACCATAAAACTAATGAATGTTGTAGTACTTCAACAGTATCATGGCAAGTATGATTACACAACTATGTGTATGTCAAAATTGAGAAAACAAAGTGATCAAATAGATCATATATTGACTCATTAAGAAAGCCAATGCAGTATGTATTCTAGGAAGTATGTAGTATAGTCCACATTTTAGAATAATAAGTTGAAGTTCTAGAACCATGAGAAGTAACGAATGTTGTAATACTTCAACATTATCATGGCAAGTGATATTTCACAATTATGGGCATGTCAAAGTGATCAGCTAGACCATAAATTGTACTCATTAGGAAAGCTAGTGCAGAACGTACTCTTTTAATCCATGTGGATAGCATTTGAGTGGAGCTCTAAATGGTGGTCTCTCTTTTGAGGCATATGCTTTAGGAACATCATTGTCAGATTTTGTGGAGAAGGGTGGGCGCCCTTCAATCATCTGAATACGAATAAAAAATAAATCAAATACTTGTGCTTATTGGTAAGTCATATTTCAGCACATTTCTTCCTAATTCTGATAGCTTCATAATTGACATATTTTGCAACTAAACAGTTAATTACTGGAAGTTTACAGAATGTTCTCACAAACTGAAACAAAAAATTCAATTGCATATAGCGTATATGTATATATTTCAATCACTAAATAAATTGCTTAGATACATAGTAACTTAAACAAATAAACAATCATAATCAACTAGTACAATATTGTTTGAGTTTTTATTGTATAGTCCATCTCAAAATGTTTTATTAGTATATTCCAAGAGCATTATGGCACAGTAATTCTGAGACAAGTTGATGGAGACAAAAGCCCCAGTCCTAAAACGTACAAATGATTCTCTCTGTGATACAGATGAATATTTGTATGTGAGATGTATGCTAAGAAATTTAACGGGTATCAGACAACATCATAATGACATCACAATTCTATATACACAAGTCACTGTTGTGCCACCTATGTTGCAAGGATACAGATTCAGCACATCACGTTTCAGACACTGCAACACGGAATCGGCACCTATTTTGGTATGTCCTTATGTATTTTGGAGTGTCTGTGGCGTGTCCGATACGTGTCTGACACGGCACTGGCATGAATTTTGGAGTCTCTGTGTTTCTAGTGTACCACTGATAACCATATATCAGAAAGTCCAAAAGTTCCACCTTTGTTGATACAAAACATGAAATAGAAAAAAGACAACCAGAATACAAGGACTACTGCAGTTGCAACCTGTAATGCCCAAGTTCCATAATCTCAGTTTGAACCTACATAACTTTTCTTTTTTTGTCATGTTGGGTGTAACTAATTATAGTGACAAAACATTTTAAAGAGTACTGTTCAAAGCATCTTCGCTATGTTGTAGAGAAGGACATGGATAAAAATCTTTTAATTTCTGTATGACAAAAGAATGCAAACGAACTTGCTATCTGGAAACAATTTTTCAGGATAAAAAATGTAGTACGTTTATATTTATTTATCAGTTAAGAACAATATAGATCCCTTTAAACAATTCTTCTATTTACGCAAGACTGGTTGGAAGAACAAACTGTGCTTGATTCCATGTAACAGGAAAGGGAAGCTCCTAAATGAGTTTGCTTCCCCTAAACAACTTTCGTAGTAGCAGGAAGAGCAATTAATTAGTCTTGCAAGTTACAAGAAATATTACCTCCTGTAGAATCAAAGAGAAAGAGAAAACATCCACCTTCACATCATATTCTTCATTTCGGAAAACCTCTGGGGCCACATACCTGCCTGTTCAAATATAAACCATACACATTCTATGCATGAGTGTCAGATTTCAGATGTGCCTAAGTTAGGACAACAATGCAAAGGGTAATGTTGCATCAAACAGAAATCAATTAAAATACCTGGCACTGAAGAAGTGTATATAACAATGTATACATATTAAAACATAGCAATGTGCTAGGAAAATAACAGATTAAATGAACTACAATGGGACTTGCACACTACAGATAATGGAAAATAAAAGGTTGCAATTTTTGTGAAAAAAAAAAATCATCAAATTCAGTAAGTAATAAAAGGTAATGAAAAAATAGTGAGCAATAACTAATGAAAATTATATTTGAAATTAGCAAACGAAAAAAGCATGGATAGACAAAATATATTTAAGTTATAAGTAGTAAAAGATACTCACAGGCAGTATCTTCGCAAACCAGTGGTCGATCCTCCCTAACAGTTTTTGCTACCTTCAACAATTTGCTCACACCAAAATCCGCAACTTTTAGATGCCCAGAATCATCCCGCAATATATTTCTGTTATCTTACAATAGGCAACAGAAAGAAGTTTAAATAGCTCCAAAACATTGATGTATTTTAATAAAAAGTATATAGAAACTACACTGTACAGGTGATAGAAAAATGACAAAAATAACTTACGAAGGCTCAAGATCACGGTGAATGATTGCTTCTGGTTTATGTTCATGCAAGTAATTCATTCCTCTGTCATGCAGTTCACAACAAGTGATATGTATGTTTAATATGGAAAAATTGAAGCTACATGTTTAGAATGTAAAGAAACTTAATATAAATGATATTTATACATTTGAGACTCATGTTTAATTAGTGAGTTATGATATGTCGGTATTATATTCAGCATGTATGTTTAAAGGGCAAGATAAGGCCAGCATGGAAGTTCTCAGACCTTGCAATATCAAGAGCGAACCAGACTGCCGTTCCTGGCTTTAACGCTCCCTTCCGTTTCAAAAAAGCACAAAGGTCACCCTGTTGTAGTTGGCAAAAATAAGTAACAATTGTCAGAGGAAGTGATTAATCAATCTGTATAGCCAGGGCTCCACGCCACACTGCAGGTCGAAAAAGTTCATGTTTCAGTCTGTCTTTGCAGTGGAAGAAGTAGACAAAAGTGATTCATCAACGAGTATAGTCAGATGGACAGTAAATAATCATGGAGCCCTCTAACCTAAGAATCATGCTCTGTAGCAAAACCCGTTTTGAGGGACCATAATCGATGATGATGACGAAATACTTAGTAGAGACAAAGCACACATACTCAAATGCTCTACCTTGCTTTCTTGTCTAAAAGTTCTATTATTAGTAAACTGTACCAATAATAACGAAAACACATGAAAACCTAGCTGTGTCATACAATACTGAGCTCAAGCATGATAACCATATGTTTTACCTTCCTTTGTTATCGTAGTGTCTTCTTGGTTTTCAGAATATTACTTCCATTTGAAAAAACACAAATTGTGCAGCGTGCCTATACCTGCCTAAAGACTGCAATCTTTAATATTTTGACTCTGATGTGACTGAGAACTCCTGATGTTTCTCTCAACTATTTTCCTACATATTCCATCTCCCTGCTTTTCTGATTTATCCAATATAAATAATTAAAGCAGGGTTTTGCTCCAACTCTAATCTAAATTATCAAGGTTCTAACTTAGAATATCATCTTCCCGTCATATATTAGAGTCTAGAATAATGTACCTCATAATTAGATTTTGAAAACAAAGATTAATAGGACATCAATGATATAACTAACCAATTTGACCTACAAAACATTCGTTAGTTTAGTCAACTCGTAGACTCATGCCTCATTTTAATTTGCACTGCACATATCATCAATTTGGACTGGATTATGAATCTTGATCAAGGTTTTAAGTATCGGTGGAAACCGATACATTTCCACCGTTGCAGATCGGAATTGCATGGTCCGAAACCGCCACTCCCCAAACTGCCAAAAGAGGAAGGATCTGAAACAGACCGAGTTTTTGAACCTTGACCTAGACGTATAGATTTCAAGTGTCCTTATCATATCGATTATAAGCATTTGTGCTTCCAAAAGGACAAGCTAAACAAAGAAAGGTTTCACTCCCATTCAGGTTAATTAATTGGTAAACAATAGTATAAGAATCTTTACTTTAAAATGAATAAAAATTTATGACAGAATAAAGATAGTAAATAGAGTAGCTATCTATGTTGGGCAACAACCTTTGGCAAATATTCTGTTACAATCATCATTGGACTACTTTGAGTGACAGCACCCAAGAATTGTACTACATTTGGATGTCGTATTTGCTGAAGCAATGCGAGTTCATCCCTGAAAGCCGTCCTGCAAAATAAGAGAGCTTAAACCTAAGAGCAGCTTTTTGAACTGACACAAGAGATAAGATAGTGGCACGAATATAAATTTATTCACAAGAGTAAAACATTATAATCTGTTGACATTATAGGACCAACTCACACTTTATCCTCATCAGTAATCACATCTTCGCTGAGTACTTTCACAGCCACTTGTGATCCACGCCATGTTGCCATGCGGAATGTTCCCTGGACATTTAGTTACACACAACAAATCAAAGACATTGTTCATGGCAAATCATGTGAATTGTGTAATATCATCAGGCATGTTAATCTTGCATTTGAGGAATGTCCGACTGCTGCTGGCTAAATGCATTTCTATCAAGCACGGAAGATGTCAATCTATAATAAAATAAGGAGAATAATTTTGATAGAAGGAAAAAAAAATAGATCAAGTACAATGTTGCATGAATGCGACAACCTGTAATCATATAGTTGTTAGCATTTTCTTTATAGATGTTGAAATAAAGAATAACTATGTCCAACAAGACGAAACTTTTACTAATGCTTGAATGATAAGCTGAATAAAGTAAAGGGTAATATCTAGAAACCTCCCTCATGTTTTCCCACTTATCATCAAACTCCCCAGACGTTTTGTTTTTCATCATGGAGCCCCCTTCGGCCGTTAGAAACTCCCAAGTCCCATTTAATCATGTACCTGTAGAATAAATTTATGGACGAATTTATCCCTCTTTTGGCCCAAATTTGACACAGTGAAACCCTAACCCTTATTGCTCTTATTCTTCCCCATGTCTAAACTTGTTCTCCCCAAATGGTTCTATGTTTTTCCGAAAAATTCAAACTTGTTCTTTCCAAATTTGTTCTATGTAGCAAACTGGATTTTTAAAGAAGATGAACGAATTGCTAATATTTCATTTGTCTATGGTGTTTATATGTAGATTTATTTCAATTTTATTGAATATCATTCACTTTGTAATCCTCATTACAATGTATGACTATATTATCGTCAATAGATACTTTTATACAACTAGATATCAATTTCTCTACAAAATTGAGCTTTGAATCTTGTAGTTTTCCATCTTCATTAATAAATATGTGTTTGGTGTTTGAATAGAGAGATATTAGCTCAATTTGAGATTTGAATCTTGTAATTCTCCATCTTCTCCTTCAAACTTGAGTTTCGAATATCTAAAAGTTCTTAATATTTGGTCCAAACTTGAGTGAATCTTCCTAACTCAAAATACACATGTTCAACAAAAAGAGAAATCTTGTTAAATTGCATATACATTTGGGGGCACAACACAACAAATTTTACAAATGTCAAAATTTGGATGAGATTTAGAATTTAGAGTTAGCAATATTGTGACTTTTTGGGGTGCAATACAACAATCCTATGACGAAATTACAAAAGAAAATCTATTTGAGTTGGAGATTTGGTAGAAGAAAGCTTTTTGGTAGCTATTTAAGGTTTGAAAGAAATGAAAATTTAGGGTTTAGTAAAATGAATGAGTTCATCGAGAAGAAAGTCTCCAATGCTTACATTACATGGTTAAAAGAAGGGAAATTTTGTCCACCAACATAAAATTACTCCATGTTGGCCTAACTTAACAGGATTCTTAGATCCCTAATGGCGGAAGGGGTCTCAATGATGAAAAAATTACATTAGAGGGGTTTGATAATAAGCAAGCAAACGTCCTGGGATTTCCAGATAATTACCTTAAGTAAATTTACATAAAGTTCATCATATTAACTAAATGTTTAATGGTGCAAACTAAGGTCTAAATCAAGCAAATTACTTGATACGAAATACAAGCAACTTTTTTAACTGATCTATCTATTTTACACCCACTTCATACGTTCATTCGGTTAAATAAAATGATTCATTGGGCACGAGCTAAAGCTGTAATGGCAAAGAGAGATTGATACTCTAACCCTACAGCCTTGCATTCCTTCTGAAGAAGAAAAATATAGACTCACTATTCCAAATTTTCCTCTCTTTATTCATAGTCATAAGGGCAAAATCCATCAATAACAACCCTCGAACTCCGCCTTTTGAACTTTTCAAGTGGCCACTATTCAGAAAGTTCATTTTCAGTCAACATACCTTCACCCCACTGAAATGAAGTCAGACAACAGAACACTATTCTCCAGTTGATGCTAAGGAACACCCCCCCCCCCCCCCAACACACACACCCCACCCCGCCCCGCCCCAAAGTCTTCCACTATCAAACCAAATGAGGCCATGTCCAGCTAACACAGTCCTGTCATATGCTGCCTTAAATATCAGGCATAGTCTGACGAAGACACGCCCATAGTTACCAGCCCTAGAAAAATTGATGAACAAACAAAATATAATATAGAAGAGATCAAGCCTTACATGATCACTATGTGGTTGGCTAAAGAGAAGCTGAA
This sequence comes from Iris pallida, assembly GCA_029216955.1. Classification (NCBI taxonomy): domain Eukaryota; kingdom Viridiplantae; phylum Streptophyta; class Magnoliopsida; order Asparagales; family Iridaceae; genus Iris; species Iris pallida. Next base: position 10,105,417 of record JANAVB010017598.1, read on the forward strand.
GTCTATATTGTGGTTTATCAACCTAACATTTATGTTTGATTCCAAGGTTTGCGGTATCGGCCGATACCGATCCGATACGGCCGATACCGATATGGTTTGGCATGTCCCTATCGGATACCGACCAATACCCGATACCGAGTTGGGGATCTCTTTTCCGATCAATTTGGCAAAGAAAATTGAACGAAAAAGCGAGGGTTTAAAAACATATTAAAGTTGTAAAAGAAGAAAACTAATCTATCGCATGTAAACCAATGGGCAAGGGTGACTACTATTTCATTCAATTTCAAAACTACTAAAAAACACTAGAAATACTTAAAATTATGCCATAATATATAAAATATATTTTCTAAAATATTAATAATGTATCAATAGTTATTTGTTTTCCAATACTAAAAAATCCGATACTCCGATCCGAAACTGCCGAGAGTGTCGATCCCGATACTCATAGGAATGGTCCGATACCGATTCTGATACGATACTGCAAACCTTTGATTCTTTCCTCCCCTCTAGCCAACAATTCTAGCTAGGGTAAAGCGTGAACCAAAGAATAGTTACGAATACAAGACACCATAGTGGGCTATGAAATGAGAAACATACATGGGATACATGGTTTCCAAAACGTATGGGAAACATGATATAGTTGTATGTTAGGGCTCGTTTGGATCAAGTTTTTGGATTCCTAGGAATAGATTTTCAATTTCTTTCCCACGGGAAAGGAATTCAACATTCCCATACCCATGTTTGGTTAGGTTGGGAATAGGTAGTTCAAAATTTTAAAAAAATATTATTTTCATGTTTGGTTCACACATGGATAGGAATCTTAATTTATTTAGTTTTACTTTAATACCCTTTCACTAATTTCATGATGATTCACATGTTTGGGATGAGAGTTGAAAATTTGAAAATAAAGCGAGGGTATAACCGTCCAAACAAAATAGTCAAACATCATTTCTAGGAAAGCAAATCTATTCCCAAGGGGGCTTGGGAATAGCTTTCCCATATCCATGGGAATAGCTTTCCCACCTAACCCCCTCCTATTCCCTCCTCATTCCCAATCCTAAACTTACCAAACATGGGTAAGGAATTCAAATCCCATTCCCAAGCTTCAAAAACTTGAACCAAACGCCCCCTTAATGGTAACCAAAAGCTTTTGCAAAGCTAGTGTAGGAGATATAAATGTTGATTTTTGAAAAAGTTATGAAAGAACTCAAAGAATAGCAATGTGATACAGATACAAAGCTGATTTAACCTCTAGGAAGTAGCATCAAATTTAATGTTTATTAAGATAATTGCATCAATCACCTAAAAGTTAAAATATTCAATTAAATAATACATCTCCATTCTGAGTTTGTTAATGTACTTCATTAAAGTTTGGGATAAAGATTTTGTTGATGTTGTCAATTATGCAAGCTATCTTTTCTAGAGTTTTCTCCATTTCTAACAATAAAAATATTAGAAAATTTGTCATAGAAAATTTCAATCAACATTCATAGAAATATCATTTCTAGAATGTACCAGCATTATGGCAATCTCAAGATGTATAATGGGTCAGGTGGCCTGCAACCCGTTCCGGGCCCGGCCAGGTCAAACCCGGACCGGGACGCACCCGGTCAACGGGCCAACCCGACCCACCATCCCCTATAGGTCAGGCTGGATTTCATTTCCTAGAACCCAGGCCCAGTCCGGCCCGGCCCAGCTCCACCTCCCGTCCGAACCGGGTTGACCATCAAAAATTTGACCGACCCGACCCGGTAGGTGACCCGGTTAGGCCTAATTCCATGCCCGGGTCAACTGGTCCCCACCCCCACCCCCCCTCCTGTGGGCCCTACAACATTTATATAAACCGTTTATAAAACAGTTGGAGGGGTTGATTTACAGTTATACCTCTCCTAATTCTTTAATAAACGTTAGGGGCATATGTTTTTAAAAAAATCCTCCAACGGTTATATTTGTCCTTTTAGGGGGTATTTTTTTAAAATACCCCTATATTTAGCCGTTTCTACACGTTAATAGGGGATATTTTGATCTTTTTGCTGAAAATGACCAAAATATCCCTATAACAGTCATATTATCATTGTATTAGTGGTCATTTGGCACCCTAAATTTTCTATAAGTAGAACTTAATTCATCAAAATTTACCATAATTTTTTTCCTACCTCTACTCTTCTATTACTTACAAGCAATCTGGTGTTCTAGTTGGTGAAGTAGCTTATTTTTTATTGCAATGAAAAATCAACCACCGTAGCAACGTCAATCCTTGCAGCAACCTCAAGGGTACAAGGACCTCAGCCCGTGCAACCTTAGTGGACACTAGGCTACGAACCAATAAATAATTGGATGAGAGAAGAGATTTGGTTTCACTTCAACAAAGTTTATAATGAGCGTGATATCGAAAGAAGAAAAAAATCAAGTGCAACTCTTGTTCAATGCATGCTTTGTGGGCGACGAATCAACTGGGTACCTCAATGTGGCATAGGAAAACTACATAGACATCTAAACAATTATATCTAGTATCCTGCAACTTTTTTAAAAAAAAATTAGTTTAATTTATTTAGCTATTAGTATTAGGAACTTAGGTAAGTCATAATTATCATGTACCAGTTTGAATTATCATGTATCAGTTTGAGCTTTGAAGAATTAATTGTACTTATTGTTTTATTTATCATTAGTCGCAATTATCATGTCTTTTTTTCAATATATAATATTATTGTTACATAGGTATTTTATATTTTTTATGTAATTTATGTTTTTTGTCTCGGCTTTCAACCTCTCTAGAATCTTCCTTTGTCGAACCACAAAGGTATCTTGAAGAGAGGTTGAAAGCTAGGCGCAGAACATAAATCTCATATAAAAATAACTATATAACGAGAATAATTTATATTGAAAATTTTTCAATTAAATAAATTTATTTTATTTTTCTTACTAGTTTTCTATATAATCAACTATAAGTTCATAGGCCCCTAGCCCAAAGCCCAATTTTTTTTGGGATTTTTTTTTAAAAAATCGGACCAACACGAGCCTGGCCTGGACCCGACCCGAACCCAGCCTGGACTAGTTTTTCCCAGGTTGTGACCGTACTGTGTTTGGATTCTGGAATCTGATCACGTCCCAGTCCGAACCCTAATTTTTTACCTTGTCGGTCTGGTCCGGCCCAGGCCCGATCAAAATCAAGCCCAGGCCGGATCAGCCTATTACACATCGTGAGGTCCATCAAATAAAGATATTTCTTTCTGTGTCAAAAATGTGCCAAATTATTCAAAGTATTGTTCATCGAGCATGTTTGTGACAATTCAATCAAACTCCATTAAGTGTTGAATGTAGTGTCGTAAGTACCAAATTCAATTTCCAATGAGTGTGTTAGAGACAGCTCTCCATCTCTTCTGGGTGTACTATCAAGATACATGTTTCTCGTGGAAACAGGAGTCTCACTAAACTATAGACTTTCATATAACTATGATTCAAGTGTCATGAAAAGATGATGTTAAAGCTTTGGTACCTAATGCAGCCGTCAATTTCGGAGAAGGGGAAAAGAAACAAAGCCAAGGGAATATCATATTTTATGCAGTAACCTCAAAGTATAGACAATAAGGTGATTATGATACTCATCTGCCCTACTAGCTAATTTGAAAAGTGTTTCAGTAGTAGGAATATCCTTGATGTTATGAACATTTTAATTATTAATTTAATGACACATTATTTATCATATTTATATTATCTTTTGTATAACTGTTGATAAAGTATCAAGAGTAAAGGCAATGAATTTCGTAATGTCAAAAGATGGCTCGGATGAGATAAAACTGCGTTAAGCTTTAAGGTAAATATATGTTTCTGACCATAGGTTCCCTAAGAGGAGCATTGGTGAAACCGAAAAGGTCAGTGTGCTCTGCATCGAACTCATATGATGGGTGCAACCGGTCTCATAAGTTGTTGGTGTAGTTAACTCCATAGCGAGAGTACGAGTACTCATAGTTAACGAGTTCACTGAACACGGCATCACCTAAGGAATCCCTAATAGAATAAGTACGTCGATGTCAATGGAGATATCATTCATGTCAATGGTGCAAGTAGTCTTCGGATCTGAGGCCATTACGGTATTTGATGAGTGTGCAGTCACACTTTGACTATGTACTTTTAGCAAACCCAAGGGCTGCGACGGTTATAGATCGAGTGTGGTGAATTAATCATGAAGATAGTGCATGAGGAAAATGGAAAATGTCACTCCTAGAACATGATGAAGAGAGTAACGTTATGTGTGATCTGACGTGTTACACTATAGTAATCCTTAAGCAAGGTGATGTGTGAGGATATGAGTCATACTCGGTAAACATGCATGTTGAACAGACGAGATTGAGACACATAGTTACTAACGACTTGACATATCATATGTGTCGTAAATCTAGTCGAGACATAGTATGAGAGAAGGACTGAATTAATAACTAAACATTGATAGGTCCTTGAGTGGACACAGAAAACATTCTCACACTACATGGGGGTCATGACATACTGCTAAGTGTAAATCTTGGTCAGTAAGAAAGTAAGTTCCAAAAGAATAAGTTCTGGAACATGACATCTGGAATTTCGACGGACGTCTGGTCTGTCGTATTGGTCAATGCGGCCACAGTGGTGTTAGGCTTAATGACACAAGAGTTGGTCAGCTATACAGGACATACTTGGGTTCAAATTGGGTCTAATGGTGATTGGCCCATGACTGACTGACCTAAGTTCAACAATGTTAACATGTGCTAGCACATGAACTAGATGTTGACTTGGTCAAATTAATTGATCACATAAGAAAACATGTGATAGGTAATCCTAGATCACGATTAGGATTGCAACTAGAGTGTTCTAGAAGGGTTTAGAATTGTCTAAGTGATCCTAGAAGAATCAATGGTGAGGTTGGATTAAGGATTCCTACTCAAACCCTAATTAGGATAAAAACGTATTTACCAAACTACCCCTTGCCAAATCTTATCAATATGAGGGTTTGTTAAAATCATATATAACTTGCAATTTCTATAAAACCCCATCAAGAAACCCTAGGCTCTCGCCTTTCCTCTCTTTCCATTCTTGGCCAAAATCTATTCGTTATACTTTCACCGACTGACTGCCAAACTTCTGACGAGGCAGTAAACAACAACAGAGCAACCGGAGCTCAAGTTATTGAGCTATGGATCTGTTTCGAGAACTTGATCTACGGATCTGTTTCGAGAAGGAGCTTTAGGAGTTCTGACGAGGCAGTAAACAACAACAGAGCAACTGGAACTCAAGTTATTAAGCTATGGATCCGTTTCGAGAAGGAGCTTTGGGAGTTCGTAGGTTGCTAATTTCGGTAATCATGAAGAGTTCTTAGTTTGGATCGTCCTCAAGTCGTCACACTCATGTAGAAACAGTTAGAGACCGAATATTGCTAATGTCAATAGGGATGTCTTATGTCGGTAGTGCAAGTGATTTTCGGACCTGAGAAGTGATTTTCGGAGCCGAGATCATTATGGTATCTTATAAGTGCGCATCTACACTTTGACTATGTATCTTTAGCAAAGCCAAGGGTTGTGACGAATCTGACGATCCTAGATTAGGTGTGGTGAATGACTCATGAAGATAGTATATGGTCAATACCAAAAATGTCACTCTGAGCATATGATGAGGAGAGCAATGTCTTATGTGCTATGACGTATTACACTCAAGAAATCCTTGTGCAAGGTAATGTGTAGTCATACACGGCAAATATGAGTATTGAATAGACGAGATCGAGACTTATAGTTACTACAAAAATATGACTCAACATATCATCCGTGTTGTAAGTCTAATTGAGACATAGTGTGATAAAAAAGATTGAATTGCACGATAAATAAATATGGATAGGTTCTTGAGCGGATGTTGTTAACTTCTCCACACTACATGGGAGGTCATAACACACTACTAAGTGTCAAAATCTTGGCAAGTTGGAAAGAAGTTCCAAAAAGAGTTCTGGAACAGGATAACCGAAATTTCGTCGAACGTCCGGACATCTAGTCTGTCAGAGTCAGACTTGTTGAAGACCGCATTGGTCTATGCGACCATGTTAGTGTTGAGACTAATATATCACATACACAAGAGTTGGTCAGCTATATAGGACTTAGGTTCGAGTTTGATCCAATGGTGATTGGCCTATGACCAATTGACCTAAGTTCAATTGTTACTTGTGCTAGCACATGAGTCAATTAGATGTCGACTTGGTCAAATTATAATTGATAACATAAGAAAACATACAATAGGCAATCCTAAATCAGAATTACGATTGCAACTAGAATGTTCTAGAAGAGTCTAGAATCGTCTAGGTGATTCTAGAAGAAACAAGGGTGATATTGAGGCAAGGGTTTGTAAAATCATATATAACTTGCAACTCATACGAAGTCCCAGCAAGAAACCATAGCCTCTCACCTTTCCTCTCTTTCTGTTCTTGGGCAGAATCTGTCGGACAACCGCAGGATATCGGTCGGCTGGTCGGCGAACATCTATCGGCTGGTCGTCGAACTTCCGTCGAGGTAGTAAGCAGCAACATCTCAAGTTGTTTGTGTTTCAGGTCTGTTTTGAGGAGGATCATTTTGAGTTTGTGGGTTATTGATTCGATATCGCGAAGAGTTTGTGGTTTGGATTATCCTCAAGCCGACACGTTCATGTAGATACCATTAGAGATCGGACACTTGTGCGAGTTTAAAGGTCGATCAAGGTAACCGAATAACCCTAATCTAAGTAGTTGGATTAATTAAGCGCGTAGAAGTTAAGTGTGTATGAAATTGTTATTACTTGTGTGCGACATGCTACTATTGTATCAACTATCAAGATCGTATCAGTCTATGCGGTAGATCGTATGATACAGGTCAAACCGAAGACCGATATTGACTCATGAGATGAGCGCAGCAATTAGTATTCATGGATAGATTAGATCTATCATAAATCTAGATGGATCCTTCGATCTTTCCATGTAAACAAGGTCTTCTTACGTTTGCAATAAACAAGGTCTTCTTACTTTGCAAAGGGGGTCTGTGCATTGGAGGCATGATATTGACATGAAGGGGTTCAGTAGGATGACCTAGTGTAGCGTATCGGAAAAAATTAAATATCGTTTCCACCACCGATACGTGTCGCTTACTTACATATCATAGAGCAAGCCTTCAAGGCATGTAATTGCCCTGGTTACTTTCAATATATCCTGTCAATTCAAGCATGTACTTCAAACTTGTTCTTTCGTATTGTAATATTTCCATATCATATGCTAAAGAATCCAGTTGTGTCGATATTGTTACCTTATATATATAGTTTAATGTTAATATGCAATCAAGAATGCATTTAGTTTGCATTTTGCAGATATTAAGTCGTGAATATCTTGGTGAAATCTCACAGCATAGATGAAATATATCATCAAACAGCAATAAAATCTGGAAAGTAGTTAACCAAAAATATACCTCACTAAAAGAAAAACAAGCTGATAGCAAAATATTTACTCCATGGATAACTCTTTTTTGATACTTTTTAATATTATATATACTATTTGATGTCAATATGCATTAATGCAATTTAGTTTGAACTTTGCACATGCTATATTGGTCAATCTCACAACATATGCATGAAGTATATTATCAATAACAATCTGAAATGTAATTAATGAAAAATATACCTTACTTTACCTGAAACAAGCTAATAGCATGATATTTACTACACAAAAAGCTCTTTTAAATATATCTAACTATCTTTAAGCATAAATTAGTAGGAAGCAGAAACATATATTTGATAAACTTCGTGAACTCCTACCTGATGTGTAATAAACTTGCTCAAATGAAACATAAAACAAAGATTATGAAGTAAACTTATCCAGAAAGATAACACAAGCTTCACAACTATTAAAAATCTAACATGGAAATTGTGTATATAGGTACTTGAAATTAATCCGTAGCAGGAAAAATCAAACAGGAATAGTTTAGGGAGAACTTAAGGTGGTAGCGTATAGGAACTTTCACAGGTACCTTGGTTATTTGAAAACTGTTACTGAAATCAATTTCTTTGGGGTCGATCTCGTATTCTGGGATTTCGCGTGCATTTTTAACATGCATTGGAGCAATCTACATGAAAAAATAAGTATCAATAACAAATTTCCTCCGTAAACCCAAAAATGTAAGCTCTTATCCCATACCTTAAGTTTAGCGCCATTCTTCTCCAAAAGCTTGATCACATCATGGTTTTCATAATGTATTGCATCTGCAAGTGGCTGTTCATGAAGCAACATCAAGGGAAATTATCCAACCAGAATTGTTCTCTATATTATTAATTAGCAACTGCATATATCAGCATCACTCCAGAGAACATAAACAAAAATTACGACACGGTATTGAACACTCCCAAAATATATTAGAATTTAACGACAAGGATACATATCACTACTACCATCATGATTATAGGCATTCAATGTGAGGGAACTTTTCATAAATCATCTAGATGTGGTTTCTACATACTTGAATCCATATGATAATTTATATAATTTATTTATTTGCTTGAAGAACTTGCTGAGAAATTGTGGTTTTCAAGACACTCGTTACTCAGAAAGACGACAGGGGTGACACTGCAGAAGGCCCCCTTGCCACTACCCTTTTCAGGCCCTGGTAATGTAAAGAAGAGTTCTTAGAGAACAGCCAGAAGCAAATAGGGATCAGTAGGAGTCGATCGGTGCTGCAAACTAATGTAAAAGACTTGTCCATCTAAGCTTTACTTGGCTTACTTAGCATTTGCTAATTGACTTCAGTTTGAGGATTCCTTAAAAACATTACAAGGATTATAGGATTATGTTGCTGATTAATTAGTGTAGGGTGGACTATATAGGGCTCATCATGGGAACTGTGAGTTGATTGGATGTCAAAGGAAAATTTTAGAGAGGTAGGCACAGTACTGGCTTACTGCACATGTGTAAAGTAATGACACAACAGTAGTATGTATCCATATATGGATTGTAGCCTACCAAGTTACTGATATAGGATTCAAGTTTTAGGAGTCCTGTATCCCTATATAAAGGTTACAGGATGGTTAATAAGTAGCTATTGGAATAGAATAAATCAAAAGAACTATTATTGCTACTGCTTACAACTTCTCTTGTAGTTGTTATTCATTTTTTCATTTCTATATAGGTTGATCCCTTCTCTTTTATCTAAAAAGAAATCATCACATCTATAACTTGTTTAAGCATGTGTGGACTATTTTTTGCATGTCTAATTTTTAGTGTTATATACTTCTAAAAATACAAAAACATTGTAAAATCCTTATGTCAGGTTATCAAGTTGATAGCAATATTTTCGTACAGCACATCTTTTCACATGCTCACATCTAAACAATATTTTCAAAACCCTAAAATTTTACCAACTTGTTTTAGTTCCTTGAAGTGTCTTTTGGGATATAGATCCTCGAACAGAATCTGCATCATCTTAAAAACTTACAGAGCTCTTCTGCTCCATACTCAAACCCCGCTCAACATCCAAGAGCACACCAACACCGCCAGACCTGCCCCACCTCACCGTAGGTTACCATGTCCCTACATCCCCTGAGAACCACACCCCAAATCCAACAACACCAAATGTTGTGGATTCATGAGCCACATCACCAAAATGGCGATTCGGATTACAATTTTCTTTTCAAAAGAGGGCAATCAAACGGAATAGAGAAGACAAGAGAATCATTCAACTCTAATATAAAGCATACAAGAGTAGGTCCTTGTAGGATTCAGTACAAATTCAACCCCAGAATATATATATATATATATATATATATAGCATGCGGCCCAAGTGGTCAGGGATCGATTCCCGGTGGGAGCGTTCGACACAATTACCATTTTCTATATATATATATATATATATATATATATATATATATATATGTCGATCGCTGAGCACAGCCTACTGGCCCATGAGATGGTGAGGGGATTCAGCAGACCGGGAGGGGAGAAAGCCTGTGTTAAACTGGACTTGAGGAAGGCATATGACATGGTCAATCGTGACTTCCTCTGTCATCTGATGTCTGCCATGGGATTCGCGGATCACTGGGTTGAGATGATCAGGGAGTGCATTACGTCCCCTACTTTCTCCGTTCTCATCCATGGTATTCCTTATGGGTACTTCCAGAGCAATCGTGGTATCAGGCAAGGTGACCCATTGTCCCCTTACCTGTTCACGTTAGTTATGGAGTACTTTACTTGTTTGATGGATCGGGCAGTGCACCGTGGTCAGCTGGTGCCTTTGTTTCGGAGGATGGTTCCCCCAGTTACTCATCTTATTTATGCTGATGACCTGCTAGTCTTCATCCAGCCTTCGCCGGAGGGGCTTCATACGCTTGCGGCTATTATGGAAGACTTGCAGGCTTTTTCGGGTCTCCAGTTGAACAGGGATAAAAGTAGGGTCTACTTCAGCTTCCTGTGCACCCGGAAGGAGGAGAGGGCTGAGGTGCTGGGTATCGCAAGGAGTGATCTTCCGGTGCGGTACCTAGGGGTGCCTCTCACAGTCAATTATGCTCGGGATCAGGATTGCACGAGTCTGGTGGAGTATGTCCAGAGGCGAGTTGAGGGTTGGCAAGCAGCAGGTTTGTCATTTGGCGGGCGCATCGAGTTGGTCAGATCGGTGATCTCGGCTGCGGCTCACTTTTGGCTGCAGTCTATCCTCTTACCTGTGGCCACTATCCGGCGTGTAGAGCGATTATGTGCCGACTTCATCTGGAGGGGGGGGATGCATGCGATCTCCTGGGACCAGCTTTGTCGTCCCAGGAAGGAGGGTGGAGTGGGGCTCCGCCCGCTGATGGAGATCAGGGAGACCTCTTCGCTTAAGCTGGCCTGGAGATTTATCAGCAGAGGATCTCTCTGGGCGGACTGGATGCACAGTAGATACGTGAAGCAGGGTAGTTTTTGGACGTGTTCTATTGACAACAACCACTCAGTCACGTTCAAGAATATCTTGCGACACAGGGGGGTGCTCAAGTCTGCCATCCGGAGGGTCATGAAGGACGGGTCGAACACGGACCTCTGGCTAGACCCTTGGATAGATCGGCGGTCGCTGTTAGACATCAGAGGAGCCCCGACTCATCAGGAGGACAGACGGGGTCTGACATGCAGGCGCATCATTCGTGATGGGGAGTGGAGACCTGATTCGTATCGGTTCACTGAGGAGCTGGGCGGGAGCATTTCATCTATTGCCATTGATCCGTCGCTGCCTGCGGATCGGTGAATTTGGGAGCCGACAGGAGCGCCTGTCGGGACGGGGGAGTTCCTATTCCGTAGCTGCTTCAACCTTATCCGACGAGCTTTCCCGTTGTGCTCTGATTACGAGTTCGTCTGGTGCAAGGGTCTGGCCAGGAAGATGCAGTTGTGTGTCTACAAGCTTCTACTGGGCCGCCTCTTGACTAGAGATCGCCTGAGATCGTTTGGGGTGCCGGTCCCTGACCCCACTTGTGTGCTGTGCGGGTTGGAGCCTGAATCTATTCAGCATATATTCTTCGAGTGCACGCTGGCTTGACAGATATGGTCGGAGCAGATTCGGGTATTGGGAGTGAGCGCCTCCGAGAAGTATGTGGGGGACATCATCACGGAGATCCGAGATAGCAGGGGTAGGGGGCAGGACTGGTTCCGAACAGCCAGAGTTCGTCTGGCTGCTGCGGTTTGGCACGTATGGCGGGAGCAAAACCGTCGAATTTTTGAGGGGCTGGTCACCCCCCCAGTTGGTATTCTCCACAACATTGAGTATGATGTAAAGGCTATGGAGAATAGATGAGTGATGAGTGGGAGTCCCACTCTGTTTGTATGTTGTAAGATTATGGCTGTTCTTTTGGAATAAAATTCACCTTTTTTCCAAAAAATATATATATATATATATATATATATATATATATATATATATATATATATATATATATATATATATTTCAAATAAGGTAATTAGTATAGATAAGAAGGTCACTTAACATCAAATATCTAAGACACCGTGACTGTGTCAAAGACAACTCATAGACTCAAAATATTCTCATACTAGGATTACAACCCACAAATAATAAACAATTCTTCTAGTGTGATGCCCTTTAGTTATTCGAGAACTTGGACGTCTTGTCGCAAGCATCTTCCTCAGAATACCATCTTTTTTCTAGCTCATTCTTGTCTCCTCTTTGCTTTCCATAGGGGATTGATCATAACCAACTACCCTTGAACATGTTGGAGATGTTTTGAAGTGGCGTAGTGGCCTCTGACTCTGACTCCTTGCCATTAGATTCCTCAGGAATCCTTGAATGGAGCTCCTTATCCATGATACCCTATGGCATGTTGTAGCAGCCAAGGGGATCTCTGGCCTGGTTCAGAAGAGGCGGAGCCCACTACCCTGGTGGTATGTGAACTGCCACTGCACTGACCTCCAATCCTGCAGGCACCACGGAGCCCACTACCCTGGTGGTATGTGAACTGCCACTGCACTGACCTCCTCTCCTGCACACACACACACACACACACACACACACACACATATATATATACATATATATATATATATATATATATATATATATATATTAAGATGGATCTCTCGTGCGACCTGGGCGACGGAGAAGGTGCAACTAGGGTTCCTCCCCCGCGGCCGCCGGATCCGCTCGCCGGCGGGGGGAGGACCTCCGGCAAGTCAGCAACCACCCCCCGAGGCGGTTGGGTGGGGGGGGGGGGGGGGGGGGGGTTCGGGAGCAGCGGCGGGGGGGTCAGGCGGACCCCCATGTCCGCGTGAGCGGGGCAGTGCCCCCCAGGCGGAGGGGGGGGGGGGCGGAGCACCGGGGGGGGGGGGGGGGGGGGGGGGGGGGGGGGGCCTGAGCCGGCGGCGAACAGCCCTAGGCTGTCGGCGGGTGGTGGCGCCCCCCCCCCCCCCCCGGGCGGTAGGGGGGGGTGACAGTGGGGAAAAAGGGGGGGGGCGGGCGGTCCCCCTACGTCGGGTTTGTGCGGCGTCCCCCCGAGCGTAGGAGGGGGGTCGGGAACGAAGGCAAGGGGGTCGGGTGGCCCTCCTAAGGTGGTGGAGAGGTTTGCTCCGTTGATGGAAGGGGATCGGAATGTGCGGGGCGGCACCATTGCCCCTAATTTTGAATTCGGAGCCGGCTCCGGATCTTCGGGGAGCCTAACGGATGGAGGCGGATGGACGACGGTTACACGCCGTCGTGTGGCGAAGACCGGGGGGAAGACGGGAGGCGGACAGGGTCAGACTAGGGATCGCCATCCCGCTGGCCGTCAGAACGGATCAGGGTCTCGGCCATCTGGCCGGGGTCCGGGGGTGTCTGCTGTGAGTTCGGTGGGTTGGCGGCCTAAGGCGACCGCGGCGGCCAAGGGAAAGAGCAAGGTGGTGGATCTAGATGCCCTGGGATCTGGGACTCCTCGTCCGGTGATTGCTCCGAGGCCTCTCGGGACGACTCCTCGGCCTGCTGGAAGGTCCTGGGCCGAGATCTACAAACCTGTGGGGCCGAAAACCCCCACTTCGATGGAGTACGTTCCGTCGATCAAGGCTGGGACGGATTTCCGGGCCTCGTTTCCTGTGGAGGAGATCCAGAAGGTGACAGCATACTGGAAGAATACCCTCGTCCTGTATGTCTTGGGCAACAAGCCTTTCTACGGGCAGATCAGGGGCTATGCAGCGCGTGTCTGGCATCCCAAGGGGAGTATGGAGTTCTATGCTCGCGAGAACGGCTTCTATTATGTGAAGTTCGGACTGGCGGAGGATGTCGCTAGGATCCTCCAAGGTGGCCCCTGGACGTTCGACGGTAGACTGATCATTCTCAAGGAGTGGACTCCGGAGCTGCGTTGTGAGAGGAAAGTTCTGAATGCCATCCCTGTATGGATCCGATTCCCTGAGTTCTCGGTCCGGTTTTGGAGCATACCTTTGTTGATGCGGCTGGCCAGCTTGGTGGGCAACCCGATCAAGGCAGATGAAGCTACTGCCTTTCGGACGCGGTTGATGTACGCTAGGATCTTCGTGGAGATTCGGGCAGGTGGGGAGCTTCCGAAGATGGTGGAGTATGAGATCCCCTCTGGGGAGGTGCTTACCCAGAGAGTGGAGTACGAATGGGTTCCGCCTACCTGCTCACGTTGTTCATGTTTCGGGCATCTGGCCAATGCTTGTTCGGAGGCTGGACCTCCGGTGGAGCCTATTATCCACCCCAATGTGGATCCAGAATCCCCCTGCGATATGAATTTTAGAGATGAGAGCGAAGCGGGGGTTTTGGAGGGGGAGGTTACTCATCATGTGAGTGACGGCGGTCTGAGCCTCGTTGTTGCTACTCAGCCTGCACCCTCGGGTGGTGTGATGTCCACTTGTCAGGGACTGAGTAGTATAGTTACTAGAGGTATGGTGGCATCGGCGATGGAGGCACGAGGGGAGGGCGGATCGTCTGGAGGGCAGGTTTACTGTAGGAAGAGACGGGCTGTCGGCCAGCTGAGAGATGGCCCCTCCATGGTGGTGGGACATACTACAGACAGAGAGGAGGCGGTGTGTGTTGACAACCCTGCCTGGGCGTTGGTACGATCTCAGGTCGCTCCCCACCAGGCGGCTCCGACTGGGATGGAGGAGGATTCCTTAGCGACGGATGCGGCACCTTCCCCAGGTGCCGACCCGGGAGTTGTACAGGGGGACCCCACCTCTCATTAATTAATGGCCATTATCGCCTGGAATGTGAGGGGGGCGTGTTCGCTAGGGAGGTGGAGAGAGATCTGTGGGGTGCTCCACAGAGAAAAATGTGACATTTCTGTACTATTAGAATCCAAAATCAAAGGTGAGAAGACTCTTTCTCGACGGACCCCTTCTCATTGGGTCCAACTGCACAACCTGGCTCTTTGTGACATGGCCAGGATTTGGGTTCGCTGGAACTTGAAAAGTTGGGATGGAGACTTGCTCTTGATGACGGAGCAGTTGATTGCAATCTCCTTCGTGAACAAGGGTGGCTTCCGGTTCTTGCTGGGGGCTGTCTACGGCCACAATGACAGAAGGAGACGGGAGTCACTATGGAGCGACATCTCCCGTATTGCAGCTGTTGCTGACTCGTCGTGCCTTCCTCTTCTCTTGGTTGGGGACTTCAATGCCCTTCTGCACCAAGGGGAGAAGCTGGGTGGTCGTCTGGTTCCAGATTCTATCCTCTACGACTTCCAGAGATGCCTCCTGCTTGCGGGACTTCGGGAACTGTCTCGCTCAGGCTTCATCTGGACTTGGCACAACAAAGCAACTCATAACCGGGTTGCTTGTCAGCTGGATCGAGCTCTGGGCAATGGGGAGTGGTTCCGACACTTTCTCAACACTTCGGCTGAGGGTCTGGCAGCTGGGACGAGTGATCATTCCCCTATTAGGGTTGGCTTCACTGCTCGGGCTCTTGGGAAGGCCCGCCCGTTCAGGTATAACAACAGTTGGTATCTTTCGGAGGGCTACCTGGAGGCTGTCGCTGAGGGGCTTACCAGTGGCCAGGAGGGGACGGCACAATTCCGTTTGGTTCGTCGTCTCAAGGCCACGAAGAGAGCTCTTAGGGGATGGGTGAAGGGTTTGCCCAAGTCCACCTTAGAAGATAAGGAGGTGGAGTTGCGGGCCTTGCAGCAGGATATGCAAGCTGACATGATGAATGGGGACCTGACGGCTAGAGAGAAGGAGCTGATCGGAGAAGTCAACATCCTGAGGCTACAGAAGGAGATTAGCTCGGCCCAGCGAGCCAAATGTTACTGGTTGAAGGATGGCGACCGTTGCTCCAAGTTCGTCTATGATGTTATTCGGACTAGACAGAATCGGAATCACATCTCCCAGCTTCTTGATGCAGATGGCACTCTGTTGGGGACGCCGGCTGAGATCCAGGACGAGGCTGTCAGGTACTACTCTGAGTTATATTTCCAGACTGACTACCTTTCCGTGTTCCCAGAGGTTGTTACGAAGAGATTGGTGACTCCATACGGAAATAGCATTCTTCTTGCCCCTGTTACTCTGGAGGAGGTGGAATCTATTGTCAAGGTGGCAGATCCCAACAAGGCTCCTGGTCCGGATGGCTTCAGCAGTGGTTTCTTCAAACGTCATTGGGACACTCTGAAGCATCAGGTCGTGGAGGTGGTCCAGGAATTCTTCACCAACGGGAAGCTTCTGAAAGAATTGAATCACACTTTTCTGACCCTGGTGCCGAAGAAGGAGGGAGCGACTGCTTTGGCTGATTTCAGACCTATTGCGTGCTGTAATTATCTTTATAAGATAATTACGCACCTTATGTGCCGACGGATTGAGGGGATCATGCAGGACTTGGTATCTCCGAATCAGACTGCGTTCATCAAGGGGAGGTCGATCGCAGAGCATAGCCTCCTGGCACATGAGATGGTGAGGGGATTTAGCAGACCCGGCGGGGAGAAAGCTTGTGTAAAACTGGACCTGAGGAAGGCGTATGACATGGTCAATCGCGACTTCCTCTGTCATCTGATGACCGTCATGGGATTCGCGGAACACTGGGTTGAGTTGGCCCGGGAGTGTATTACGTCACCTACTTTCTCCGTTCTCATCCAGGGCATCCCGTATGGGTACTTCCAGAGCAACCGTGGGCTTAGGCAAGGAGACCCATTGTCCCCTTACCTATTCACGCTGGTTATGGAGTACTTTACTTGTTTGATGGATCTGGCAGTGCACCGTGGACGGCTGGTTCCTCTGTTTCGGAGGATGGTCCCCCCAGTTACCCACCTTATTTATGCTGATGATTTGCTTGTCTTCATCCAGCTTTCGACGGAGGGGTTGCAGACGCTTGCGGCTATTATGGAAGATTTGAAGTCCTTTTCGGGTCTCCAGATGAACAGGGATAAGAGTAGGGTCTACTTCAGCTCCCTGTGCTCCCGGAAGGAGGAGAGGGCTGAGGTTCTGGGTATCGCGAGGAGTGATCTTCCGGTTCGATATTTAGGAGTGCCTCTCACAGTCAATTATGCGCAGGATCAGGATTGCCACAGTCTGGTGGAATATGTCCAGAGACGAGTTGAAGGGTGGCAAGCGGCAGGTCTGTCATTTGGCGGTCGCATTGAGCTGGTCAGATCGGTGATCTCGGCTGTGGCACATTTTTTGCTGCAGTCCATCCTCCTCCCAGTGGCTACTATTCGACGAGTGGAGCGTCTTTGTGCCGATTTCATTTGGAGGGGAGGTATGCATGCGATTTCCTGGGACCAGCTCTGTCGTCCCAGGAAGGAGGGAGGAGTGGGGCTCAGACCGTTGATGGAGATCAGGGAGGCTTCTGCGCTTAAGCTGGCCTGGCGATTCATCAGCGGGGGTTCTCTTTGGGCGGACTGGATGCACAGCAGATACGTGAAGCATGGCAGTTTTTGGACGTGTTCTTCTGAAAACAACCATTCAGTCACGTTCAAGACTGTTTTGAGACACAGGGGGGTGCTCAAGTTTGCTATCCGGAGGGTCATGAAGGATGGGTCGGGTACGGACCTCTGACGGGATCCTTGGATAGATCGGCGTTCGCTGTTGGATATCAGAGGAGCCCCGGCTCATCAGGAGGACAGGCGTGGTCTGATGTGCAGTCGTATCATACGTGATGGGGAGTGGAGGCCGGATTCCTATCGGTTCACTGAGGAGCTGGGCGGGAGCATTTTGTCTACTGTCATTGATCCGTCTTTGCCTGCGGATCGGTGGATTTGGGAGCCGACTGGAGCTTCTACAGGGACTGGGAAGTTCCAATTCCGTAGCTGCTACAACCTTATCCGGCGAGCCTTCCCGCTGAGTCCTGATTATGATTTCGTTTGGTGCAAGGGTCTGGCCAGGAAGATGCAGTTGTGTGTTTACAAGCTACTTCTGGGCCGCCTCTTGACTAGAGATCGACTGAGTTCGTTTGGAGTGCCAGTTCCGGATCCCAAGTGTGTGCTTTGCGGTTTGGAGCCTGAATCTATAAATCATATCTTCTTCGAGTGCACTCTGGCGTGGCAGATCTGGTTGGAGCAGGGTCGAGTATTGGGAGTGTTCGCCTCCGGAAAATGTGTTGGGGACATCATTACGGTGATCCGAGATAGCAGGGGTAGAGGGCAGGACTGGTTCCGAACAGCCAGAGTTCGTCTAGCTGCTGCGGTTTGGCATGTTTGGCAGGAGCGAAACCGTCGGATCTTTGAGGGGCTGGTCACCCCTCCAGTTGGCATTCTCCATAACATCGATTTTGATATAAATGCTATGGAGAGTTGATGAGTGATGAGTGGGAGTCCCACTCTGGTTGTATGTTGTACGAATATGGTCTTTCATTTGGAATAAAATTCACCTTTTTTCCAAATATATATATATATATATATATATATATATATATATATATATATATATATATCGCTGAGCACAGCCTCCTGGCTCATGAGATGGTGAGGGGCTTTAGCAAACCCGGAGGGGAGAAAGCATGTGTGAAACTGGACCTGAGGAAGGCGTATGACATGGTCAATCGAGACTTCCTCTATCATCTGCTGACCGCCATGGGTTTCGCGGACCACTGGGTTGCATTGATCCGGGAGTGCATCACGTCTCCCACTTTCTCTGTTCTCATCCAGGGCATTCCTTATGGGTACTTCCAGAGCAATCATGGACTTAGGCAAGGTGACCCCCTGTCTCCCATTACCTGTTCACGCTTGTTATGGAATACTTCACATGCCTGATGGACCTGGCAGTGCACCGTGGGAGGCTGGTCCCTTTGTTTCGGAGGGTGGATCCCCCAATTACCCACCTTATATATGCAGATGATCTCTTGGTGTTCATCCAGCCATCGATGGAGGGTTTGCAGACGCTTGCGAAGATTATGGAAAAATTGAATTTCCTTTTGGGCCTTCAGATGAACAGAAAAAAGAGTAGGGTGTACTTCAGCTCCTTATGTCCCCAGAAGGAGGAGCGGGCCGATGTGCTAGGTATCGAGAGGAGTGATCTTCCGGTGCGATACTTAGGAGTGCCTCTCACAGTCAACTATGCGCGGGATCAGGACTGCCATAGTCTGGTGGAGTACGTCCAGAGGAGAGTGGAAGGTTGGCAAGCCGTCGGTCTGTCATTTGGCGTACGCATCGAGCTGGTCCGATCGGTGATTTCGGCTGTGGCTCATTTCTGACTGCAGTCCATCCTCCTCCATGTTGCCACTATTAGGAAAGTAGAGCGACTCTGTGCAGATTTCATTTGGAGGGGGGGTATGCATGCGATCTCCTGGGAGCAGCTCTGTTGACCCAGGAATGAGGGAGGAGTGGGGCTCAGGCTGTTGCTGGAGATTAGGGAGGCCTCCGCGCTTAAGCTGGCTTGGAGATTCATCAACGGGGGGTCTCTCTGGGCGGACTGGATGCACAGCAGATACGTGAAGCAGGACAACTTTTGGACGTGTGCTACTGACAACAATCACTCAATCACGTTCAAGACTGTCTTGAGACACAGGGGGGGCTCAAATCTGCAATCCGGAAGGTCACGAAGGATGGGTCTGGAACGGACCTCTAGCGGGATCCTTAGATAGATCGACGTTCGCTATTGGACATCAGGGGAGCCCCGATACATCAGGAGGACAGGCGTGGCCTGACGTGTAGTTGCATCATTTGCGACGTGGAGTGGAGGCCGGAGTCTTATCGGTTTACCGAGGAGCTGGGTGGGATCATTAGTACTATTGCCATTGATCCGGCTTTGCCTGCTGATCGGTGGATTTGGGAGCCGACAGGAGCAACTCCGGGAACTGGGGAGTTCCAATTCCGGAGCTGCTACAACCTCATCCGGCGCAACTTTCCTCAGAGTTCTGACTACGAGTTCGTATGGTGCAAGGGTCTGACCAGGAAGATGCAGCTTTGTGTCTACAAGCTTCTACTGGGCCGCCTTTTGACTAGGGATCGTCTGAGTTCGTTTGGAGTGTCGATTCTAGATCCCAAGTGTGTGCTTTGCAGTCTGGAGCATGAATCTATAAAGCACATTTTTTTCGAGTGTGCACTGGCATGGTAGATCTGGTCGGAGCAGAGTAGAGCGTTGGGAGTGTGCGTCTCCGGAAAGGGTATTGGGGACATCATCACGGTGCTCCGGGATAGCAGGGGTCGAGGGCAGGACTGGTTCCGGATCGGCAGAGTTCGTCTGGCTGCTTCAGTTTGGCATGTATGGCGGGAACGAAATCGTCGGATATTTGAGGGGCTGGTCACCCCTCTGGTAGACATTCTCCATAACATCGAGTTTGATGTAAAGGCTATGGGGAATTGATGAGTGGGAGTCCCATCTTGATTGTATGTTGTAAGATTTTGCTTTACTTTTGGAATAAAATTTATCCTTTTTCCATATATATATATATATATATATATATATATATATATCTCCGAAGCGAAGAGTGATTCAAGTAACATTGCAGCTAAGCCTACTCTCCATCTATGTTGTTAAAGATGCCACCTTTTTGGTGCCCCGGCAGTTTTTTTTTGTATAAGGCGCCCCCCAAATCCAGGCGGTGATTGGGTTGGACGTTGTTTTTTAAATCAGTTAGACTTGTTAGTTCTTACTAAGGAATTACAAATGGATTGGGCCATTGAGTTGAGTATAATTATGTAATATACTAGAGACTCAAAATTTTAATAACCCAACGGCTATGGACTTAAGTAAAAAAAAAATGGTTGAAAACTAAAACTTTATTACAAGGTACAAGTAACAAAAAAGATTTGATCAAAGAATATTTAGCAATCAAAACAACCAATTGTTGGATTTCCTTCTCCATCGTCTCCTCAACCAGGAGAGTATTATCTACTTCTCCATCATCTCATATCTCATCAAGTTCATCTTCAAGATAAAAGTCATCAAGTTTAACCAAGTTAAAGACCCAAAGGCATGTCAATCATTTTTTGTTCTTTTTCTATTTTATTGATCTATGATTCTATGTTTATTAATTTGTTTTTACTTCTAGCATTTAGTAAAATACAATGAATATTGAGACTATGAAATGCTAAGGTTTAGTTTTATTAATTAATTTGAGTTTTTGGCATGAGACACAATTTACGTAATGTATACTAGGAGCGCATTGACCCCGCCCTGCCTCTTCCCTCTAATTTTAGACCACAATGTCCCCCTAGCGTCCCGTCCCATACAACATAGCTTTCCATGTACGACGTATCAAGGAAGTGTAGCTTGTACCAAATGAACCACGACGAAGTAGCATTGCTCCGAGCCACTAAAAGAAAGAACACACAAGAAAAAATATCTCCATCTAATTTCTGTCAGACCCTTCTCTTTTCCAATCACACTCCAATTATGCTCATCTCCTCTTCCCTTTGCCGATCAACCCCACGTTTATCTCACTCGATCACTCTACCTTATCCCAACACAAAGGCAAAAGTCGGCGGAATCATGGACAACATGAGGCGATGGAGAACGAGGAGATGGCAAGGATAGCATATGAGGAACATCAAATAATTGTCTTCTAAGGTCATTATAAACTATCAATAAAAGAAGGTACAAGGAAGCAAAATAGAATGCTTACCTTTGATGTGTGGAAAGCATGATCTTTATGTCCACTAAGTTAGGTTGCAGGATCTCAATTGGTGTCGTTTTCGGTATCTTCTTCTCCTCGTAGGTGAAGACGTCAATTACGACCAGAAAGACGTCAAGTCTCCACGTGCTCGATATCCCATGATTATGGAGCCACACGGAGAGAACAATAATAAGTGAAGATGAAGGTGTATTTCCATTTGGGAATGTCATTCTCCTCTTTATATAAAGGACTCCACGTGCTCGATATCCCATGATTATGGAGCCACACGGAGAGAACAATAATAAGTGAAGATGAAGGGTGTATTTCCATTTGGGAATGTCATTCTCCTCTTTATATAAAGGACTTGGATACATTTAGATGATAACAAATATCATCTATTACATGAGAACAAATTTCATCGAGTTAGATGAGAACAAATTTTGTCGAGTTAGATGAGACCAAATTTCATCTATTAGATTTAGAACAAATCTCATCTATTGGATTTAGAACAAATCTTATATAGCTAGATGAGAACATATCTATTAGATGATTGAGAACATATCTCCTCTAGTTAGATGATTGTGAATATATTGCA
This sequence comes from Iris pallida, assembly GCA_029216955.1. Classification (NCBI taxonomy): domain Eukaryota; kingdom Viridiplantae; phylum Streptophyta; class Magnoliopsida; order Asparagales; family Iridaceae; genus Iris; species Iris pallida. Next base: position 10,127,471 of record JANAVB010017598.1, read on the forward strand.
TCTAGTTAGTTACATATGGTTAGGCACCTTAGCCCTAATGGGCAGACTATTATTGGGTTGAAATGAGTCCATAACCGAAACCCAACTCAGTAATTAACAATCTCCTAAACACCCTCAAAGGCAAGGTGTATTAGCCTACTAAAGACAAGGCATTCTTCATTCCTCCAAAATATTCCAAAATCTCCTCATGTAGGATATAAGCTATTAGAACTTACGAGACAAGACGACATCGGCGAACTATACTAAGTTGACTCCTGACTAAGCATAAAACGACAGTCAGGGATTCGCATGTGTGCCTTAGAATGTCTTGAAACTGCACCAAATGTCAGTGCCTTCCATCCCTAAACGAATGTGTTCTGATCTAACTGATAAGATTTGTTACCTAAAAAATGAGATTTGTTATTGTTGGGAAAAACAAGACTTTCTCCGTCTTTGTGATGAGATGAGAATAAAAAAATAGAAATTGGAAGAGAAGAGAAAACTAAAAGATTGCACACACAAGATTTACCGAGGTTCGGCTCAATGTGAGCCTACGTCCTCCGCCCGTCCCTTCTCCGCCGTTTTCACTATAATCAAATGAAAGATTACAAGGACATTCTCTAAAGTTGGTACAACTTAACTTGAGGATCACTATCTATCTCACAAACTCACTTTGAGTGGATTACAAGTGTGAGGATTACAAGTTGTGTTGTTCTTCTACTTCTTGTGTGATTCAACCTTCACCATCTCCCCTCTATTTATAGGGAGGATATGCCTCTTGGGTACACCACATTCATTGCATGGAGAAGTCCAAAGGTCAGCCCTTCCATCTCCCAAGATTCGTTCTTTCATTCCCCCCAATGTATGGAGAAAGGCAATACATTAATATTGCATGCAAGCTGAATGCATGCAAAATATTAATAGATAGGCTACTTCAGATGGTCATAACTTCTTCAATACACCTTCAAATGACCTGGTTCAAAGCTTGAATGAAAGATAAAACTTTGCTCAATAAATTTTGTATTGAAGACTGAACCAAGAAATGACTGCAACATATCCAAAACAGCCTCTCAAAACTGAATCTTGTCACAAAAAACTGCACCCAGAAAAATGGCTTAAGTACTTGGCCAAACCCAACCATGAGTGACCGATTTCCATGGATCAAATCCATATTGTTTTATCATGGGGATGGACCCCGTTCCCATCAGTTATCATCTAGCTAAATGAGATGTGTTATCAGCTACCTATATGAAATCCGTTCTCATCTAAATGCATCAATGTCTCCAATGTAAAGAAGATAATGTCGTTCCAATAGATGTACACCCTTCCTTCTCACTCATTCTTGTTCTCTCCCGGTGGTGATTCCATTGGATATTGAGCATGTGGAAACCTAGTGGGCACCTTAGATCCTGCTTCCACGCTTCAAAGGTAAGCACTCAATTTTGCTTCTACACACCTTCTCTAATAAATCGTTTAGAAAGATCTTAGAAGACTCTTTGTCCAACATAAGATAACTCTGAATCCAGATAACATCATACTATCTAGTAAATGACAATATCAAAATTAAGATCCTGGTAGAAGAATGATTGAATACTTGTTGGCTCTCCACAAGTAAAATATGCAAAAGACTAATCTATGGAAGTCATCAGAACCTAAGCAATGAAACTTTAACATAACACCACGCTAAACCTATCTTAATCACGCAGACGCTTTTACTATAGCTCAGGGTAGTTAATCTTAAATCCATTGACCAAAAAATTCACTTAAAAAAAAGATTTTACTATGAACTATAAATGCACACGACTTCTTTTACAAAATAATGTTATTTAAAAAAATATTACATAATGATAGATTTGAAAGTTATTGCCAAACTACATCCTTTTCTGAAGTCGCTTGTTTCACAATGCAATTTAACTAATGAAATCACAGTTTGGAATGTGAAATCATGTTTTGAATAAGTGAGTCAAGTGCAATGGTATAGATTTCGCTAGACAGAGTCGGTGCGTTGAGGGCCCGACTAGCGCCTAGGGCGCCTAGGCGCCGAGTTAATTTAATTTTTTTTTTTTGGCTCATGAGTTTCTATATAAATAACATGTATGTTACACTTATAGACACAAAAGCTATTGAGCATTTATGGTTAGTGTAGCAATGGTTAAGACTTGGTACATGAGTTATCATGGGTTCGAATCCCATGTTTCTGTTTTGCTTCCAATTTTTTTCCTACTTAAAAAAAAAAAAAAATATATATATATATATATATATATATATATATATAAGGGGGAGGAGAGGAGAGAGAGTCAGCAGACTTCTCTCCCCCCCCCTCCTCCTCCCCTCCGCTCCCCTCTTCCCTCCTCCTCCCCTCCGCTCCCCTCTCTCCTCCCCTCCGCTCCCCTCTCCCCCCACTCCTCCTCCCCTCCGCTCCCCTCTTCCCTACGACGACGACGACGACGACGTCAACGACGACAGCAGCAGCAACAGCAACAACAACAACAGCAGCAGTCGGCGGCGACGACGGCGGCGACGGCGGCGACGGCGGCGACGGCGGCGGCAGGTAAGTATTTAATTTTGTCGAATATATATTTTTTTTTGATTTTTTTTCTTGAAAATTTCAAAAAAATTAACCCTAACCCTAACCCTAGGCCCGACTAGGTCCAACTAGGGCCGCCTAGGCCCGCCCAGCACCTAGGTCGGCCGCCTAGGGCCTTTTCGGTGCGGTCGACGGCCGCCTAGGCCGATTTTTAGAACACTGGTCAAGCGACTCAGTTAGAGACGCATTTGGGAAAACAAAAATGCTTCTCGGACCGAGGGGGGACCGCGCACTGAACCGAGCGCTAAAGTAACCCCCCTTATTGGCCTCCAGAGTCCATTTTTGTTCACCCACTAAAACTAGATGGGATGTTCACCTCCCACTAAAGAAATAACACATGGCACAAAACCACTTTGGTGGGTGAACAAAACCACTTACAAAGTGGTTTGTGTGGGATGAAAATGTAACGTGTCATTTATTTAGGGCTAATTATAAGGGCACATACTTTTTTGATCGGGGCTAGCCAGGATTAGGGCTAGCCAGGTTGGGAGGAACTTTTACTAGGGCTATCAAAATATTCCAGTCAGGGGGCTGTCCAAAGCCCACAGCCCCCCAAACCCAAAAAATTACTCTCATTTCTAAATTTCACTCTCTTCACAAACCCTAGCTTTCTTCTTCTTCTTCTATCCATCTTCTTCTTCTCCACCATTTTCATTCTCACATCTTCATCAAAACCTTAGTTTTTTTCTCATCATCATCTTCTTCTTCTTCTCCACTATTTCCATCATCACCATCTCCATCAAAATCCTAGTTTCCTTCTCTTTCTCAATTTCGATGGCACCCAAAAAATTAAATAAACCCTAAAATGTATGGAAATAAAGGTTAAATACTTCTTTCTTCACAAAGAATGCATGGAAATAAATCTTAAAATGCATATTTCACTCTATTATCAAGATTGAAATAAACCCTAACATGTTTTTTTTCATTCGGGAATGTCGACTTTAGGACTGCCAGAAATTGTGGCAGTCCTGAAAGGAACTTGATGTACAGCAAGTATCTTTCAGGAGTGCCTCAATTTCTGGCAGTCCTCAATATGTCTAGGACTGCCAGAAATTGTGGCAGTCCTGTTGTAGAGCATGTCCCTTTCAGGACTGCCACAATTTCTGACAGTTCTCATTACTTCTAGGACTGCCAGAAATTGTGGCAGTCCTGTTGTACATCGAGTCTATTTCAAGACTGCCAGAAATTGTGGCAGTCCTGTTGTACATCGAGTCTATTTCAAGACTGCCACAATTTCTGGCAGTCCTCATTACTTCTAGGACTGCCAGCAATTGTGACAGTCCTGTTGTACATCGAGTCTATTTCAAGACTGCCACAATTTCTGGCGGTCCTCAATACTTCTAGGACTGTCAGAAATTGTGGCAGTCCTGATATGAACCCAATTATTCTACAACTAGGATTTCTTCCATAGTTTTCTTCTACAACTAGGATTTCATGCATAATTCTTCTATTAATAAAGAAAATTTGGTTAATAGACTAATAGATTTGATAACCCAATTTCTTCTACAACTAGGGTTTCATCCATAATGCCCAAACAAGAAGAAGAAAAATAAAGTAGGGTTTGGAGAAAGAGATCTGAGAAATTAGAAGAGAGCAAAAAATCAAAATAAACTAGGTTTGCAAAAATTGATGTTCTTGTTCTTGTTGTTCTTGTTTTTTTTCTTCTTCTTGTTCTTCTTCTTCTTCTTCTTCTTGTGAGGAATGGAAAGTGAGGAAGAAAACAAAAATTATAACACTTATCTTTTATACCTACAACTTGGATAGCCCTGAGTAATTTTTTCAGTGGCAAACTTGTAAATAATGAAAAACTAACACTTGGACAGCCCCCATCAAAATGTGCTGTGCCCTTATAATTAGCCTTATTTAGTGGGAGGTCAATATCCCACCTAGTTTTGGTGGGTGAACAAAAATGGACTCATTGGCTCCAGCCCTCCCCCTGCTGGCCGTCAGCGCGCGCTCCCCTCTGGGTCCAAGAAGCACAGTTGTTGGGAAAATAGTGGTTTTCAAAATTCAAGTTCTAATAATAAAACCATGTTCTAAAGACGAGTCCAAAAGAACCTGTAGTTTCCTGACAAGTTTTCATGTAATATTTTAACATTATTTTATTCGAAAATCCTAAAAGTACGTCTTTTTACAAATAAATTTGCAGCTAGTTTAATCAAAAAAAGAAAATTCAAACTTTTCTAAGAATTTCATAGATTAACACTAAAGTCAAGCTAAATTCTTTCAAATTCCTCGAGAATTGACAAAGATTGAAACGCACCGTACTCCCCCAGCGATCTGCCACATCGACCTTCGCCCCTCTCTGGAGGAGGAGCTCGACGACGCCAGGACGCCCCTGGCATGCCGCCACGTGGAGCGGCGTCCGGCCGTCGATGTCGGTGAAGTTGACGTCGACTCCGGAGTCGAGCAGCTCCCGGATCCCGTCGAGGTCCCCCTCGTTCGTCGCGTACATCAACCGGATCTTCGAGTCGATCTCCTCCGGGACCTCGTATCCGTCGGCGGCGGCGTCGCGGTCGCGGTCCGGAGCTAGGGATGACTGCTTCCCCAGCGTGAATCTCCCGGTTGACTTCGATTCCATTGGAGAGATCGAATGGAGTGCTTTTCGAAAACCCTAAAAATTAGGCTGCTGGAGGAGAGGAAGAGAAAGAGGAATCGGGGACTGATAAGAAGAAGGTTCTTTTCTTTTCGATGGTCGTCGGAACGGAGCGGAGTGGAACAAGTAGGAAGAAGAGCGGGCCCACGCGGCAGCTCTGTTTTCTGTACAGCTGTCGTGCTATCTGGATTAAATAGAGGAAATTCATTTTCTCTGTAGTTTCTCAATCCTTGCGTGTTTTTTTTCTCTGTAAATTTTCTCTCTATAAATTCACTTTTTAAAGGCTAAATTATAATTTGATACCCTTAACCATTCGAGTTTTTCAACTTGATACATTCAACTTTTATAGGTACTAATTTAATATATTAAAAAAATAATCAAATTACTCTCGTCTCTCTCACCCACCCACCCATTGTTGCTCTCCTTTCCCCTCCCGGCTGATCCCCTGCCCCCGTCCGGCTACTCCGCCCTCGTCCGTCCCCGGCTGCACCCTCCACCCCACCCCCACCCCTCTCTCTTCGCGCCACCGCCGCTACATGCGGAGAGGGGGGGAGGGGGGGGGGGGGCGGGGGCGGGGGCGGGGGCGGGGGCGGGGGGGGGGGTGCAGCCAAGGACGGGCGGGTGGAGCAGTCGGGGTGGCGGCGATGATGGGGGCGGTGGTGGGGGCAGCCGTCGCGGGAGTGGGGGCATGGGGAGACGAGGGGCGGAGGGGCCTGTAAGGGTTGGAGGTAAAAGAGGAATAATTTTGTCTTTTTTTTTTTTAGGTATCAAGTTAAAAACATTAGTTGAAGGAGGGTATTAATTTAGTACCTATAAAAGTTGAGGGTATCAAGTTGGAAAACTCGAATGGTTAAGAGTATCAAGTTATAATTTAGTCTTTTTTAAATATATACTTGGATGTCCAGAGCTTGAAGGTGTGACTTGGGCCGGACGGTCCGGTCGTCTACACGGACCCGACCTGATCAAAATTGGTCTAGACCTACCTGAGCCCGGTCAACAACCCGGACCGACCTGGCCCCCTAACCCAGCGGGTCTGAGCTGGGTTCCAGCTTAGGACCCGCAAGCCCGAACCAGCCTAGCCCGGTTCGATCACGGGTCTGGGCTGGTCAAACTCAACGAATTCAACCAGGGCGGTCCGGACCGGCTCGTTTCAGGCTCGGTACAATCCTTTTTTTTTTCTACCTTGGGGGGGGGGGGGGAGGCCAAAAACCGTTTTATCCTCATTTTCATGGCTGTTTTTTGACCGATTTAAGGGTATTTTGCTGAAAAATGACCCAAAAAATTCTTATAACAACTATATTTTGAGGATAAAATAGATCATTTTGCATCCAAAAAAAAATCTATAAATAGGTCATAAATCTTCAAAATTAATCACCAACAATTTCTTTCCTCTTACAAATTTTACAAGCAATCTAGTGTGAAGAGGTTATTTTAACTACCATAGCAACCACAAAATCAGCAACCGCAGTATGCACCGCAACCTCAACACGCACCGCTACAAAGAGCTTGAATCAGGATCGAAAATTTGGTATCATTTTATCGGAGTTCACAATGAGCGTGCAAGTGGCGTTACTGAAAGAAGATACTCCACTAAAGTTCTTGTTAAATATTTGCATTGTAAAAACGATTCAAATGAGACCATAGCTATGGTATAGAAAAGTTACGCAGCCATTTAAAATCTTGTATGGACATCTAGTAATCATATATGAGTTATTAATTGCAGTTTATGTACTAGTAATCTTGTATTAGTCATTAATTTTTAAATTATGCAAATCTTGTATTAGTCATTCAATTCATGTTTCATTTAGCAAATTAATTGTGCAAATTTTCTAAGTTTTATTATACATGTACATATTTTTTATAGAAATTTTCTAAACATTAATAAAAATATTTTTAAATCGTACTCATTTTTATTACATTTTTTAGTCTTATTCTACTAATTTAGCTTTTTAAATTATACTTTTTAAAATATACTAATTTTTTTTTTTAGAAAACTCTTTTTTAGATAACTTTTTCATTTTTTTTTCATTTTTTTTTTCATTTTTAAAGTTCTATTTTTTGAAAACCTATTAAAAAAATTGTTTTTCTTAAACCAAACGGGCCTGCCGGTCCAACCCTAAACCAGCCCGGCCCAGGCCCAGTTCAGTCCGGCCCGATAAAAATCGGGCCTTGAGTCCGAGCTGGATTCGAGGTTCACCGAACCGGGCCGGGCCGGACCGGCTTGCCCCCTAATCCGAAGTCCGACCTGGCCCAGGCCCGATCAAACTCGGTCAAAAACGGGTCGAGGTCGGCCCAGCCCGGCCCAAGTTACACCTTACCAGAGCTTTAGGTTACGTGGAAAGCAACGAGTACATCACGTGACTGTTCGAGCCTCCCAACCGTAAAAACGTGTAGGTGTCCCAACTATGAGTGAGCATATAACGGTTTCCAACCGAAAATCGAACCAAACTGAACTGAAATATGACAACGGTTCGATTTTCAGTTTGAATTTTTAAAAATTTAAAATATCGGTTCGGTTATTGGTTCGAGTAACCGAACTGAACCTAAAAGATTCAATAATTTACGAAAATATGCTCAATTTTATATACAATAATGTTTTCGCTAACCTTATCTAAACGCACTCTCTTTTTCAATTCTTCTTGGCACTTATCATCGGTTCTTGGAGTGTTCTCTCTCTCTATACCTTCAATCTATGTATACTAATATATTTTTCACTCTCTATAATTGTCATAATTTATAAATGCAGCAATGTCATTGTTTTTACAATTTTTGTTATTTAAATAGGCTCATTTGCTAAAATGTGAAGGTCCGACCATAAGCCATGAAATCGAACCAATCGAAAACCGAATCGAATTAATTTGGTTCGATTTTTTATGAAAATGGTCCAGTTTTCAGTTTTGAAAAATAAGATTTATGGTTATTTCAATTTTTATATACTCAATTCAGTTTGAACGGAACGGTTGCTCACCCCTACCCCAATTGATTTTTTTTTTTTTGTTGCAAGAAAGGATTTTTATCCACTTGGGGCGTTTGGTTCAAGTTTTTGAGGCTTGGGAATGAGATTTGAATTCCTTACCCATGTTTGGTATGTTTAGGATTGTGAATGAGGAGGGAATATGAGGGGGTTAGGTGGGAAAGCTATTTCCATGAATGTGGGAAAGCTATTCCCAAGCTCCCCCTTGAGAATAGATTTAGGCCTCGTTTGGTTCGCGGAATGGAAGGGAAAGGAAATCAATTCCTTGTCATTTCCTTTCCTTTGGGAAACTTTAATTCCTATTGATTTTCCTTTCCGATGTTTGGCAATGCCAAGGAATTTGGAAAGGAAAGTGAATACTTCAATGTGGGAAAGTGATTCCTTCCTTGGATGGATGGAATCACTTTCCCCCCTAATTTCCCTTCCATTGGGAATCACTTTCCTTTCCTCCTCAATTCCTTGGGCGCCCAAACATAGGAAAGTAATCACTTTCCTTTCCCAACCGGGAGATTCCGCTAACCAAACGAGGTAGGAATGATATTTGACTATTTTGTTTGGACGGTTATACCCTCGTTTTATTTTCAAATTTTTAACTTTCATCCCAAACATGTGAATCATCATGAAATTAGTGAAAGGGTATTAAAGTAAAACCAAATAAATTAAGATTCTTATCCATGTGTGAACCAAACATGAAAATAATTTTTTTTAAAATTTTGAATTACCTATTCCCAATCTAACCAAACATGGGTATGGAAATGTTGAATTCCTTTCTCATGGAAAAGGATATTCCTAGGAATACAAAAACTTGATCCAAACGAGTCCTGGAAAACTGAAAAGAGTAGTCTAAGCAGAAAGCTGGTCTATAGTACAAAAGGGAGGCCTGACGAAACAGCCATACTGAATCAGTACAAAGAGAACGAAAAATGTGCTAAAGCATCTGCAACTGCATTGGAGGATATTGGCGAGTACGAGACTGAAAACTCCATGGAGTTAAGGAAAATATTTCTTGCCTCTTCCACATGAATTCGGATCTTCCAGCGAATAAATTGACATGGGTTATTCATCTACTGATATAATGATTTCAGTGTCACCTTCAAAATCGAATAAACTGGAATTCTGAAAATTCAAAATCAAAATTGAACCGAAACTAAGCCAAAACCGAACCAAATAAATATTTTGATTTATTCGATTTGTTCGGTTGGATTATGTTTATTGTTTAATGGGTCCGGTACAAAGTTGGAATTGTGGTTAAATTATATTAAAAATGTAATTTTTATGCACACATTTGTTGTATTTCAAAAATTGTGTCCGAAGTTCTGACTAGTTGTTAAATTATCAAAGTTGACTTCAAAACACATATATATATAGAATTGTTGTTTTCAAAATATACACATTTTTAATCCCAAATATGTATAGAATTGAGGATATTTACATAATTTTATAAGTCATATTCGATTTTCGGTTTAGGACCGAAATCGAAACTGAAACCGAATGAGAAATTTTAAACCGAAATCGAACTGAATTTTTCAAACCGAACAAAATCTCTTATTCACTTAGGTTTGGTTCGGTTCGATTTTCGGTCCAAATCGAAATAATGCTCACCCCTATTGAGTTGTTTATTTTCAAACACAATCTTGTTTTAGCTTTCCAAATAACCCAATGGAGATAACTGCTTAAAATAAACAGATTCGAGAATCTGTTACCAATAAGTAAGTCAGGTATATCCACTAGTCGACTTGTATGAGACAGTGGCGGGAGGCCAATTGGAGATGCAAAAAGAGATGATTCGTGGTTTCCGCTTCAATCCCACGGAGACGAAAAATTATTGGGTGGTTGGGACTCACTATGTTGAGATGGTAAATGGTGAGTCCGACTACTAATTTTTTTAACACTTAACATAATATTTAGCGCAAAAAAAAAATCAAAAAAATGTAAAATATATATATATATATATATATATATATATATATATATATATATATAGAAATTTAATTGACATATAATTAGAATTTTTTTTTTCAAAAAATGTTAAAAAATACTGACCTAGAAAAAAAGAAAAAGAAAAATGTAGTGATATAACAAATTATGCCAAGTGTTAAAAAATTAGTGGTCGGGCTCACCATTGGCACGTGGTGAGCCCGGACCACCCAATTATTTCTCCCATGGACCAAATAACATTTGGTTTGATGATTTCTCCGTAGATTCTCCGTAGATTAAGATGATATCCCAAATTGATGACCAAGTAGTAGTCTTCTTGGCTAACCAAATTGAGGTTCGCGAGAGGTACTTAGCTTTAAGGCCTCCTTTGATCTTGTGATCTTTTCCCAAGCTGTAAAATACATTTTCCTCCTGGATTCACTCGAGCCCCACCAAAAATGTCTTTGGATCTGCATAAGTTTGTTGGTAACTCCTTTAGACAATAGGTAGCATGACATATTGTAAACATGCATTGATGCTAGCGTCGATTTAATCAGAATGGTCCTGTCTGCAGGAGATAAACATCTAACCTTTCAGCTACAAAGTTTAGCATTAAACGGATTTATTAAAAAAAAAAAAAATTGCGATGTCCGACGTAATGTACGAAATTTTGTGCATACTGCATTGCATATCATTTGGATCCACCATCCGCAATGGACAAATTATGAGCAAAAGAGCATATCCTGCTTCATGGGATGGACTTGTAAAATGTCCAGTATTAACTGTCTCCTGTAGTGATCCAATTTCCTTGAGAAAAAGATAGAAGACTAGTTGAAATTGATACTCTGACCAGATCAAGAGGAGAAAAAGTTTAAGATGTTTAAAATTTGAGCAGCATTAGGCAGTGCAGCTTCCCCAAGTATGAAATGTTATCAACAAACGTAAGGTGTGATATGTTGGGAGCTCGAGCATTGATTTTGATACTAAGAAGTGGCCAATATTTTCATTATAGATAATGAGTTTGGAAAGGATTTCTCCACATAGAATAAACAAATACGAAGAAATAGAGGGCAGTCATGTCTGATAACTCTGGTTGGATAAAATGTTTTTGAAGGTGAGCCACTGACAAGTACTGCAAATGATGTCGTACTGATACAATTCATGATTAAGTCATGTATTTTTCCAGTAAATCCTAAACCAAGGACTTGGCTTAAGAATGACCAACTAATGCTGTTATAAGCTTTAGACAAGTCCAGTTTTAGCGCTAAACATCTTTTGGATTTAGGAAACTTGGCAATATAATGGAAGACTTCTTGAGCCACTGTGATGTTATTCGTTATTTGACGATCAAGGACAAAAGCATTTTGGAATTGGGAGATGAGTTTATTAAAATAGGGTGAGTTCATTTTGTGAAGATTTTAGTGATGAGTTTGTAGATGACATTGCATAGAGAGAGAGGTCGAAAGTCAACAGGAAGAGTAGGTTCCGTGATTTTAGATTAGAGCAAGGTAAGTGTGATTCAAAGAAGCAGTAAAGAAAGTTTGGACAAGATTGATTACCTCTCCTCAAACCACTTTCCAGCATTTGTGATAGAAAATAGCTGAAAATCCGTCAGGATTATGTCGGTGTAGCGAGAATAGATCCATTTAAGTCTAGATCTTTGATGCCAATATATCTCCTCTTGTTGAAGAATTTGTTTAAGAGAGCTTTGGTTTTGTTTTCCTCAAGGATTATGTCGTCTGTAGGAGTGCTTTGTTGAAAATTCAACAGTTTATGTTATCAGTCCGAGATTTTTCTCACTTTTTTAAGGTTGGTAAAATATTATGCAGTCGAACTGGAAGAGAAGGGTTAGCATATGATGTCCAAGAATCTTTGAGTTTGTCCATGAAGTACTCTTTCTTGAGCCAAACAAATTCCAATCTCATGGGGAATCTTCTCTTTTTCCTAAACATAACTATTTTCAGAAATATGGGATGGTGATCACTGTTATTGCATGGTAGATAAAGTACACCAGCTAACGAATACAGAAGTCTCCACTTGGTATCGACAAAAACACGGTCAAGTTTTGGCTCATTTGGTTCCCCGATTTAATGATTAAGAAGTTGTTTCTTTTCATTGTGTGTCCAACCTGCTTCATTCCTTGTAACTAGGATGCGAATGCATCAACAAAGAATACCCTAAAGTCTATTTGTTTATATGCTAATTTCAAGTAAGGGTGCAACTTGGGCGGGTTAAATCCGAGCCCGATCAGGTAAACCCGTTAATGAATTGGATTAGGGTTGAAGATATTCGGGTTCAGATTCGGATATGGGTTAAAATATTTGAACCCGATCAAAAATCGGATTGAACTCGGATTCATGTGTCGGGTTATCCGAAGAACCCAAAATCTGACATATATATATATATATATATATATATATATATATATATATATATATATATATATATATATATATATATATATATTTTTTTTTTTTTTTTTTTTTTTTTTTTTTTTTTTTTTTTTTTTTTTTGAAGCAATGGGTACTTGTGGCGAACTCGCCTCCACTGAGGCTCGAACTCCGGACCACTTGGGCCGCATGCATCACTCTTAACCACTAGACTAGAGTTCGAATCCCAGTGGGAGCGATTCCAGAAACTAAGTACCCTTGCTTCAAATATATATATATATATATATATATATATATATATATATATATATATATATATATATATATATATATATATATATATATATATATATACCTCTTAAATAAAAAGTTTAAATCCTAAATTTCAAACTCTTCAACTCCTTATCCTAAATCTTATTTCAGTTTGTATTTTGTAATGATCAATACTTGATTGCTATTTAATTATTTGTTTAATATTACTTTTGTTTAAAATTATTTTAAATATTATATTAGAGTATGATAAATCCGATGGATTCGACCCAACTCGAGTTCAACACGAGCCAAACCCTACCATCTGAGCTTCGTCTTGGATTTCATATGTTGAATCCGAGGTCGGGCCGGACTTTGGCTCGAGTTATGCTTATGATTAACTGGGTTTGACTCGGATTGATCTCAAGCCCGACCCAACCTGCCAGAGTTGCACCCCTAATTTCAAGCACTCAGAAACATATATATGCAAACATTATGATATTAAGAGTGTGTTTGATTACAAAGTGAAAAATATGCGAAAAATAAATTAATTTCAAGAAATTAATTTGGGTGTTTGATTGTCGTTATTTTCATGAATATTGATACTTTTCTATGGGTAGTCAGTTTTATTTTCCACCATTTTTGGAAAAAAAAATGGTAAATGGTTGATTTTTGAAAAAAAATAATGAAAAATATACGCTATCAAATACTATAATTGGTGAAAAACTTGTGATGAAAATATTTTCCATTCAAAAAAAAAAAGTTCAATCATACACAGGCTAAGAGAAAATTTTCTTCAATTTGAGAGTTAATTAGTTGTACCCCCTATGGTTTGTACGCATTTTGGTAATTGTCCTCGTTGTTTTAAAAACAAAGAACACCCCTCTAGTTTATAGAGTTAATTAATTGTACCCCCTGGTGCATAGAAGAAAGTGAATGGAAAATTAAGCAGCCAGGAGGGTGTTCTTTGTTTTTAAAACAACAGAAACAGTTACTAAAATTTGTACAAAATATAAAGGGTACAACTAATTAACTCCCAATTTGAAGAACAAAGTCAATAGACGTCTAATCATTTATCCAACTAATAATATTAATATTAATATTAACAGGGCCGGCCCTAAGCTAATGGGGGCCCAAGGCGAAACTTCCAAACTGGACCCCTATACATAATGTAAAAAAAATATAAATAAAACAAAATTTTGTTGTAGTCAAGATTTGAACTAAGGCCTCCTACATATAAGTCTAGAATTATAACCACTACACCACAATACTTTTGTTAAAAAAAAGAACATGATATATACTAGTTCTATTGTAGATAATTTTATGTTGGTGCTTCCTTTCGTTAGGGGGCCCTGGGCCATCGTCCGGTCTGCCCTGGGCCAGGGCTGCCCCTGAATATTAATATTAAAGTCAATAGGCGAAACTGTCAGCCGCATAAAGGGCTGCACACAATGCGGAAAATGATTACACATGAATATTATGTAAATTGATGATTAAAATTAAATACTTCTTATTTCAACTGTCTGGTGTAGTTGGTCATCATGTTAGTCTCACACACTAAAGGTCCCCTGTTCGAGCCCGGGCTCAGACAAATTGTTTTTGTATTTTTTGTCATATCTACATTTTTTTGAATTGTTTGTCATGATGATTCAAGTTAAATACTTCTTATTGCACAACTGTCTGGGTAGTGTAGTTGGTCAGGCTCAATTGCTTTCATGGTACCCCAAGTTATACCCAAGTAACAATATGGTACCTAATTTATTATTTCTTACTGTGTGGTAACACAACTTTTGATTATGGTGTATTACGGTACCTGTTACCATTTTCCGTCCAATGCCTCACGGAAATGCCAACGTGGCATCCCAACTCAGTTAAGGAGTGTACACGTGTGCAGTCCACGTGTACACTCAACTTAATATAACCTTTCTTCATCTGTCTCTCTCTCTCTCTCTATTCGCTCGACATACTCCGACGAGAAGCCGAGGCCACCGAGAGACGCGGACGTCGAGGAGACGAGCGGTGCGGCTGAAGGCGAAGCTACCGGAGCATTCGCAGATGGGTACCTAGCCCTCTCTCCCTTGCTCTCTTCTTCTTCTTCTTCATCATTTTCGAATCTCATGTTGTTTCTCCTTATTACCGAAACCCTAAAATTTGAAAAACCTCGAAGTAGAGTAAACAGTAGAGGAAAACCCTAACCAGTAGCTATTATTATGGAAACCCTAAAGTAATTTATTGTGTAATCATGCAATAATTTATTGTGGAAACCCTAAAATAAAAGAAGAGCCGATCTGAAAATGTTTATTCTGACAAAATTGCAGCAATCGAAGCAAGTGAAAAGGAATGGGATCTTGCGAAGATCCCATGTTATTGCGAAGGAACTTCTCTGTGCAAATTATTCACTGCAAATACACCTTGGAATCGTGGGCGCCAATTTTTAAAATGTGCAAAAGAGGTAGGATGTGATTTTTGGTGTTGGACTGATGAACTTCGGTTATGTCATTGCGAAGCCGGATTTTGCAAAATACGAACATCAAAGGTGCCTAGGAGCTTAGGTCAAAAATTCTACTGTTGTCCATTATCTACCAGTGTAAGTGAAACATACTTTTCTTTGTACATTAATATAAATCAATTATTATTTCTTGCTAGTAATGTGTAACTTATAATTGTAATTTCTTTTTCAATACTTGTAGAGGGAAAATCCCGGTTGTGAATACATTGAATGGATGCAAGAAGCTACGGCCTCAAAGACAAAGAACAAAATGGTGGATGATGGAGCTACTACTTCTTCGAGACAAGGCAAGGATATCATGAAGGAGATCATATTGGAAGTTGAAATTGAACACCGTGTAGCGCAACGACAACTTGAAATGTATGGGGCTATTCTGAAGAAATTTGGAAGATTTAAGATGGAGTAATTGTAAACTCGTATTTATCTTGTAATGACTAAAAGTTGTAATGACTAAAAGTTGAAGTTGTAATGACTAGTAAACTTGTAGTTTATGGATCGAAATTGTAATGGCTTTGCAGCTGTAAACAAGCTCTGGATTTTCATCCTGACCCTTTTTGATGTTGTATAGAATGATGTATTGAATGGTGTATTGAATGGTTCTGGATTTTCATGGTGAGAGAGATTCAAGTTTATTGTAATGGTTATCTTTTCTATAATAGAAGTCATCTTTTGAGTCATGTTTTTGTTATCAAACACTACATGGTGGATTTTCATGTTTTTGTTATCAAACACTACATTCACACAAAATATGAAACACACAAAGTAGAACCAGTGACCTGCATTTCAATATGAAACACACAAGTTATATATATCCTCTTCATTAGCATGGTCCTGGTGATACAAACACACAAATAATTAGCATGGTCCTGGTGATACAAACACACAAGTTATATATATCCTCTGCATTTCAATATGAACCAGTGACCTGGATTTTCATGAAGACTGCATTTGAAAGAGTGTGCAGGTGATAGAAACACACAAATAATTGTCCAGAAACATAATTGTCCTGGTGATACAAACACACAAATAATTAGCATGGTCCTGGTGATACAAACACACAAGTTATATATATCCTCTGCATTTCAATATGAACCAGTGACCTGGATTTTCATGAAGACTGCATTTGAAAGAGTGTGCAGGTGATAGAAACACACAAATAATTGTCCAGAAACATAATTGTCCTGGTGATACAAACACTGATAATTTAAAAGACTCCAAACTGCATTTAGAAATACACATCCAGTTTGGCATCTCAAGAAACATAATTGTCCAGAAACATAATTGCCATGGTGATATAAACACAAAATAATTGACCACTTGTCCAGTACATATTAGGCCTTCTTCTATAAGGCCACATAATTGTCCAGAAACATAAATCCAGTACATATTAGGCCTTCTAAATGGCCACACAATTGTCCAGGTGATAGAAACATGGCTCAAAATAATTACATCAAATGTCATTACATGCTTTTTGGTTCACCTATGAAAGAAATAGGACTAAAACAAAATCTTTCAGTTGTGAACCACAAAATTAGTGTTGTCCAAATTAGTCTAGACACTTGTCATTCAGTTTTTGCTTTTCTTAGATGGTAGATTGTATCTTGATGGCACCACTCTGCCCTTTGCTTTCTTTCCCTGACCATTCTTTGGCAATGTTGAAGTTGGATGAGTTGGGGCTGCTGTTGTGCTCCTTTGGCTTGCTGAGATGTCTTGGTTGGAAGCTCCCACACCTAAGCCTCCATCAACAGAGCCAAGGCCTGAAAATCGAGATTGGTTGGAAGCTCCCACACTGCTTAGGTTTGTATTATTGACCACCTGACTTGTACCCTGATAACAAAGTAGAACAACAAGAAATTCCATCACTGACAGTAGAACAAAGTAGAACAGAGTAGAACAGAGTCACAAAGTAGAACCAAGTAGACCATGTTAATGAACTGATCACTCAATTTTATGCACTTACATCCATCATCCACCTAAGTGTGGTTGGTGCACTGCTGACACCCAGATTCAAATCACTGTCAGTTTGCCTTGAAGATCCAGCCTGAAATGTAGGTACATATACAAGATTAGAAATTCAGTAGCCTAAAATATTCATACAAGTTGCAATAAAACAGTGATCAAAATATTAAGTCAAAACATTCACTTGTACAGTGGCAATAATGCCTGTAAAGGATACTTACAGTTGGGAATTCTCCTCTTTCACTTGTATGTTGTTCATTTCCAGTAGTGTTTTCTGCACTTACACTGCCTCTGCTTCCTCCAGCCTGCAAAATTAGTAAAAGTAAGCATTATATATACAACAATCTTGACATAGAATGTAAGTACAAATCGACATACTTACATTCACCCCATGGAACCTCTTGTTATGGGCATGTGACCCACAAACACTGCATGTCATTTTACTCAGGCCTTTCTTACTGAGCTTGGCCCTGGTTTTCTCACTTGTCTTCTGCTTCTCCTTCTGCTTCTGTTTTCCTTTGTCTTCCAACTCAATTGGGTCCTTCCTTCTAGCCATTGTCTTCCTTCCACTCCTTTTCTTCACTGGGGTAGGGGGTAACAAAATACCCTGAGGAAATGGATGTTTTTCCCATAATGCAGGCCCATTTAAAGGGTGAATTACATTACTGTACACTAGTCTGTAAGTTGAAATTTTGTAGCAGTCATCAACAAAGTTTTCAGGCCTTTGATTATTTCCAAATATGCAAGCACAAGCATGCTGACATGGTATTGCAGAAAGTTCCCATTTTCTGCATGAACAAGTTTTCATAACCATGTCAACAACAAATTGACCACCTGGCCCACTAACTTGGACCTTAGGACCTCCAGAAAACTCTGTTGTCCACATATAGGATTCCTTCTTGTGCTTTTCCAGCTTCTTTTGAATTTTAGGACACAGTCTGCCCCTCCACTTCTTTCCCAATTTGGCCTTTGTATCTATCCTCTTCATTAGCATGGTCCTAATCATCTCAAACATTGTGATGACTGGTTTCTCTCTAGCTTCAAGGATGTACTTGTTAAAGGCCTCACTGTAGTTGTTCAGCAATACATCACACTTGCAAGTATCCTTGAAGAATGCCCTGCTCCAATGGACTGCTGGTCTAGCATCAATCCATTGCTTAGCTTCAATACTCTTCTCTTCCATTTCCTTCTCATAATTCTTGAACTCAGCTAGGTTTGTGGATCTTCCCATTTTCTTCAGTATCTCCACCAACCCAATATCTCTAAATTTCTTTCTCATATTCTGCTCCAAATGCCTTAGACAAACCCTGTGTTCTGAATTTGGGAAATGTCTGTCAATTGCATTGATAAGGCCCTACATATACAAAGGAAAGATGTAAGATGGTAATGTTAAGAAACTGTAATGTTTGTTATGACAAGTTGAGAGATGAAAGTGTTATAATACTTACTTTTTGCCTATCACTCATGAAGACCCAATGGTGAGAGTTGTGCATACTAAAGTCTTCCTTTAGCAACCCCAGAAACCAGTCCCAATTTTCAGTATTCTCAACTGTCACAATTGCAAATGCAAGTGGGTACATGCAGTCATTTGGGTCAATTCCTGTGGCAACCAACAATTGCCCACCATAGGTGCACTTCAAGAAGCATCCATCCAGACAGACAATTGGCCTGCAGTGTTTGAAACCCTCTTTGATACCTGCCAAGCACATGTACATCCCACGAAATTTCCCTCTAGCCTCTTTAAATTCAAATGTAGAACCAGGATTTGTCCTCAGAACCTCCCATTTGTAATCCCATAACCTACCATACTGTAAGTCTTCATCACCCTCAATCTTCTTTAATGCATAGACCTTTGCCCTCCTAGCCTTCATGTAGTCAATTGTGAGAGCCAAATCCTTCTTTACTCTTTTAACTATTTGAATAATTTTCCATTCTGGGTCATCTCTAAATTCATTCATGTACATTTCAGCAATAACCTTATAACTCAGATGAAAGTTGCTGTTAACCTTGCCACAAGTGTGCTCAAGGTTGTAGCTCTTGAGAAGGAAAGTCTTATTCTCTTTGTCTTTCCTATCCAACTTGCTTGCAAAAATGAAAAACTTGCAGTCTTTGGAATGGCACTTGCACCTCACCCTATTTTGATCATTGGTTGGAAACCAAACTTGCCATCTGTGATTTATGCCCCACTGTTTGCAGGCCTTCTTGAACTCATCTTTATCTTTAAATTGTAGCCCCAATTCCCATTTAGGATCATCCATGTTCCTGTTGGCATTAAATCTAGGAAACTTCCTCTTTGGATGTTCACTAACAAAATCAGAGTCAGAGCTGCTTTCAGTACTAACAATCTCATCTGATGGAGGACCATAGTCACTGCTCTCCCCCTCACATGCTGCAAATCTAAGTGAAGCTTCTAAAGCACTGTCATCTACTGTTTTGGGCTTCCTCTTGTGTCTGCCAGTACTGCCTTTTCTCATTTTTCCTGCTTCAACATCCTGCAAGACCCCTTCATCATTAACTTGCCCAGTCTCTATTAAGACTTCCTGCAAGTCCTCATCCCCCTCTATTTCATCAAAATCTGAATCAAATAGATGACCATCAGGAACATGGATTTTGATACCTTCTTCAAAACCATCATCAACAACATCAGCTTCATCTTCTTCAGGGTCAACTTCTTCATGAAGGAATGTGGCAGCTACATCAGCTGCATCTCCTGCCTGTGAGTATGTCATGTCTTCACCTCCATGTGGGTTTGTGGCAGCAACAAGTGGACTCTTCACCTCTGGATTTGCAGACCCCATATCAGGGTCAGAACTATTTTCCCCTTCATCAAGATCAACAACTGCCACTTCTTCATGTTGGTCTATGGCACCAACATCAAAATCAACTGCCACTTCTTCATGTTGGTCTATGGCACCAACATCAAAATCAACTGCCACTTTTTCAGGTTGGTCCGTGGCACCAAAATCAACATCATGTAACTCTTCATCACTGTCATCATGCAACTCAACTGTCTCATTCTCTGAGTCTGCAAGGTACTCAGTTTCTTGATCACATTCTTCATCTCCCATATGCATAACATAGAGATCTACCTCCCCACTACCATGTTCAACAGCATTATGAGCCATTTCAAACACACTTGCATCATTGACAAGTCGTTTTAGACCATAATTAACTTCCTTACCAGCCTCCTTCCATAAATACATCAGCTTTCCTCTATATAAGAACTTAACCCACATATGAATCATCTTGAATGACACAGTATCAACATCAAACCACTTTGAAACTACTTCCCCATCAAAATATTGCAGATTAATTTTAAAACTACCTGTTAGCACAGATGAAGGTTATATATTCATGTCTAGATAAAACCATGTCACATATAATCATGTATTCATGTCTACTCTACATATAATCATATATTCATGTCTATATAAAATCATTATATATAATACAAGACTATATATTCATGTCCAGATAAAACCATGTCACATATATTCAAGTCTATATAATTATGTCTATCTAAAATCATGTGCATATAAAATCATATATTCAGGCCTATAAAATCAAAACTACCTGTTAGCACATGTCACATATAATCATGTCTATATATAATCATGTATTCATGTCTACTCTACATATAATCATATATTCATGTCTATATAACATAATAAAATCATGTAGATCAATTACATTATATATAATACAAGACTATATATTCATGTCCAGATAAAACCATGTCAAATATAATCATGTCTATATATAATCATGTATTCATGTCTACTCTACATATAATCATATATTCATGTCTATATAACATAATAAAATCATGTAGATCAATTACATTATATATAATACAAGACTATATATTCATGTCCAGATAAAACCATGTCAAATATAATCATGTCTATATATAATCATGTATTCATGTCTACTCTACATATAATCATATATTCATGTCTATATAACATAATAAAATCATGTAGATTAATTACATTATATATAATACAAGACTATATATTCATGTCCAGATAAAACCATGTCAAATATAATCATGTCTATATATAATCATGTATTCATGTCTACTCTACATATAATCATATATTCATGTCTATATAACATAATAAAATCATGTAGATCAATTACATTATATATAATACAAGACTATATATTCATGTCCAGATAAAACCATGTCAAATATAATCATGTCTATATATAATCATGTATTCATGTCTACTCTACATATAATCATATATTCATGTCTATATAAAATCATAAAATCATGTAGATCAATTACATTATATATAATACAAGACTATATATTCATGATCAAATTAAAACCATGTCACATATATTCAAGTCTATATAATTATGTCTATCTAAAATCATGTACATTATATATAATACAAGACTATATATTCATGTCATATGCACATTGGTGTATGTAAGCATATATGGACAGGTAGATATACAGGGTGTGTGTGTATATATTACAGGGTGTGTGTATATATTACAGGGATACACAATTGTGACTTGGTCATTTAGCATACACAATTACCCTGTACAGGCAGGGTAAAACCCTAATTTTAACAAGATAACCCTAATTCTAACAAAATAACCCTAATTCTAACAAAGGAACCCTAATTTTAACAATATAACCCTAATTTCGACCAGGTGCCTGTACATGTGCCTATATAGTCTAACAAAAGAACCCTAATTTTAACAAAAGAACCCTAATTTCGTAATGAAAATAAAAGTTTCAACGCCTAAATTGAACAATCGAAGAAGATGATCCCTAAACAAACTTCGTGCAAATTATTTCGGTGCATGCATAACCCTAAATTCAGTTCGTGCTCTTCATTTAGGGTTTTCAGAATGAAATGAAGAGAATAAAACCATAACGAAGTGTGTTTCGTTGCATGCAGAACCCTAAACTCAGTTCCTGCTCTTCATTTAGGGTTTTCAGAATTAAATTATAAGAATAAAACCCTAAAATCATTCTTCGACGAAAAATAAGAAGAAGACAGAGAGAGGAGGGGGGGAAGAGAGGTACCCATCTGCGATTCTCCGATCGTCGCCTCTACTCGTCTTCAGCAGATCGTCGTCGCCTCTACTCGTCTTCAGCAGATCGTCGTCGCCCCCTTCTCGCACGTTCGTCGGTCCAGGGAAGAGGAAGAGTTACAGAGAGAGAGAGAGAGAGGGCGGGAATTGAACCACACCCCTGCCCCACCCCTTATTTGTTGAGTGTACACGTGGACTGCACACGTGTACACTCCTTAACTGAGTTGGGATGCCACGTTGGCATTTCCGTGAGGCATTGGACGGAAAATGGTAACAGGTACCGTAATACACCATAATCAAAAGTTGTGTTACCACACAGTAAGAAATAATAAATTAGGTACCATATTGTTACTTGGGTATAACTTGGGGTACCATGAAAGCAATTGAGCCAGTTGGTCATCACGTTAGTCTCACACACTAAAGGTCCCCGTTTCGAACCCGGGCTCAGACAAATTGTTTTTGTATTTTTTCTACATTTTTTTGAATTATTTGTCATGGTGATTTAAGTTAAATACTTCTTATTGCACAACTGTCTGGGTGGTGTAGTTGGTCATCACGTTAGTCTCACACACTAAAGGTCCCCGGTTTGAACCCGGGCTCAGACAATCTGCTTTTGTATTTTTTTTGTCGTATCGTGTGTGTGCAACACAGCAGCTGTGTCATTGTGTCATATCATGAAGCATTTCACTAATAAAAGTATTATTCACATCTACATATTAATGTTCAGATGCTGTTTGGTTTGTTGATTGGGCAAGGAAGTGCTAAAACTATGATTTTAGCCAAGTGTATCCCACTTTACTCGTTTGGTTTTCAACCTCTTTCGACAATATCTACAACAAGAGACAATTTTTTGCACAATTTACATCCTTGTTTTTTAACAAAGATGTGGGTTGGAAGTTCCTTTTTTTCCCCTTTCAATTTAATCTTTTTAATATTATTATTAACATAATACTTAAGTATTAGTTTTTAATATATTAACTAGTTAGTAATATTTTGAATTAATAATCTAGCTAAATATTAATTTTTAATAAATTAAATAGCTAGCAAGGACATAGCAAAATATTAATTTCCACTTAGGTACAAACACTAAAAAAAAATCTAAATCAGCGAAAAGTATAATATTAATTTCTAATAATAATAATAATAATGGTTATTTCCAAATTCTATTTTTTTTTTTAGAACAACCAAACAAGGAATTCATGAATTGCTACTTTTTAGTCTTCAATAATTCAAAACATCCAAATGAATAGAAATATATGCATACGCATGATATGCGATTTAATTTTCTACTTTGACTGACTTTGTCGGTCGAACCAAACAGATCCTTACCAAACCAAGAATTAAGTGGTCCTCCATGCACACCTTTCTTTAGCATAAGGTCTGATATGTTGGGAGCTCGAGCATTGATTTTGATACTAAGAAGAGCCAAATATTTTCATTATAGATAATGAGGTTTGGAAAGGATTTCTCACAGAGAATAAACATATACGGAGAGAGAGAGAGAGAGAGAGAGGAGAGAGAGAGGAGAGAGAGAGAGAGAGAGAGAGCACCCTGTCTGATACCTCTAGTTGGGTTAAAAAAGAATTGAAGGTGAGCCATTGACAAGAAAAGTAACATAAAGAGAGAGAGAGAGAGAGAGAGAGAGAGAGAGAGAGAGAGAGAGGGCGCCCTGTCTGATACCTCTAGTTGGGTAAAAAAAAAAAAAAATTGAAGGTGAGCCATTGACATGAAAAGTGACATAACTCATGATTAAGTCATGTGTTTTTCCAGTAAATCCAAAACAAAGGACTTGGCTCAATAATGACCAACTAATTATATCATAAGCATTAGACAAGCCCAATTTTAGAGCTAAACAACTTTTGGATTTAGGGAACTTGGCAATAGAATGGAAGAGCTCTTGGGCCACTATGATGACATCTGTTATTTTGACGACAATGACAAAAGCGTTTTGGAACGAGGAGATGAGTTTATTAAAATCGGCCGAGTTTGTTTTGTGAAGATTTTAGTGATGAGTTTGTAGATGACATTGCATAGAGAGAGAGAGAGGCCGAAAGTCAGGAAGAGTAGGTTCTGTGATTTTAGGGATTAGAGCAAGGTAAGTATGATTCAAAGAAGCAGGGAGACAATTCGAAATAAAGAAAGTTTGGACGAGATTGATTACCTCTCCTCCAACCTCTTTCCAGCATTTGTGATAGAAAATAGCTGGAAATCCATCAGGACCCAGTGACTTACTTGGTTTGATCTCCATGATAGTATTTCTAAATTCCTCAGCAATAGGTATAGCTAGAATAGATCCAAATTAAGTCTAGATCTTTGATGCCAATATATCTATTTTTGTTGAAGAATTTTGTTTAAGAGAGCTTTGGTTTTGTTTTCCTCAAGGATTATGTCGTCTATTGAAAATTCAACAGTTTATGTTTTAGGATCTCTATAGCAGTGGTAAAGTTATTAATCCGAGATTTTTTTTCCACTTTTTAAAGGTTGGTAGAATATTATGCAGTCGAACTGAAAGAGAGGGATTAGCATATGATGTCCAAGATTCTTTGAGTTTGTCCATGAAGTCCTCTTTCTTGAGCCAATCAGATTCCAATCTCATGGGAAATCTTTTCTTTTTCATAGACATAACTGTTTTCAGAGAAGGAACATGGTCTAGTCTGACCTCATTTGGTTCGTGGAAAGGAAAGGAAAGGAAGCTGATTTTTTGCTCTTAGGTTTCCTTTGGGAACTGTTATCCCAATCAATTTAATTTTAGGTTTTTGGAAATATCAAAGAAATTGAGAAGGAATGTGAATCCTTGGAGGGGGGAAGTGGAACCTTGGGTTGGTAGGGGAACCATCTCCCCTCCCTATCTTCCTTCCTCTAGGAATCAATTTTCTTTCCTACTCATTTCCTTTGATATCCAGACACTGGAATAGAATGCCTTTCCTTTACTAAGGTCATGATTATGCGAACAAAACGAGGCCTTCAATCAATTTTCTTTCCTACTCATTTCCTTTGATATCCAAACACTGGAATAGAATGCCTTTCCTTTACTAAGGTCATGATTATGCGAACAAAACGAGGCCTTCCAAGTATGGTACCCAAGATCCATAAGTCCAGAGTTGTTGAAACAGTTAATAAATGGTCGAGAATTGGAGATTGAGAATTCAGAACCGCCGCCTATCTTCTCCGTTGCATTTAAATCGAATTAAAATCACCAACGCATAACCATGGGTTAGAAATGGTATCAGTGATTAACGAAGTATTGTATGGATATGGTTTTTAAAATCAGATACAACGATGACACATATTTCATCATTCCAAAATAGCGCTAATCCCCCTGACCTTTCCGTAGCCGAGATAGCATGAAAATGATCAAATCCAAGTTTAGTAGCAATTTTATAAGCTCCATCTGATGAGCATTTAGTTCATGAGATCTAAATTGTATTGGTGTCATGTTTGCATTAATGTGTAATCGGCTAAAACTCTGTAGTTTGTCTTCAAAAACTAGGGCCACGTTTGGTTAGCGGAATCATGATCTTGGAAAAAAATAGTTATTCATTTTTTATGTTTGGCCAAAAGGAAAAGAAAAAATGAACATGAAAGAAAAAAAAATTTCCAAGAAAAATAATAGAAGATAAATGATTCTCCCATAATTTTTTCTGGCCTTTCCAAGCACCTGAAATTTTTTTAATAGAAACTATAATTTTTTTCAAAATGGCAAGATCTAAGAATTGATTTCCTTTCATTACCTTTCCACGAAGGAAAGTAGGCCTAATAGTAATGCACTTGATCAATGGAAGGAAAAATAAATAAAGATCATATCATTGTCATCTAACAAGTTTTTACATATTTAGGCAATGTCAAAGCTATTCCCAGGGATACTTGAGCCAGTTACATTTTCATATAGACAAAGCAGGAAATTTTTATTTGTCAAGACTTAAGAACAATTATACCATTAACAATGCCAAATTTTATGGTGCTCCACTCTAAAACAAAGACCAGTTTGCGAACCCCATTAGACCAGAACAAAAATACCATTAACAATGACAGCATGGCCTTCAAGCTGGTTGGGTTCGTGTTCCAGAGGGCGAAGAAGAAGAAGAAGAAGTACCTGGAAGGAGAGAAACGAGGAGAGAGAGAGAGTTGGGTTGGGGGGAGAGAGGGCGGGGCCTGCAAACTTTGGAAAAATAATATTTAGAAAACATTGAGAGCGGATCTGCTGTTCCATTTATTTTGTTTCAATTCTGTTCCTCTTACTATTACATGTGGGTCACCATCCACTTATTTACTCCTATGACCCGCATATAATAGAGAGGAAGATATAACTGGAACATGATAAATTGAACATCAGATCTGCTTCCGCAAACATATCTTTGGCTCTTCTAACAAAGTAAAGTTTAAAAATTGATTTTGAGAAAAAAAATTTTGGAGAGTACATTCAGAATGTTGTCAGCCAAACGATTTTTTTTGTATTTTACTGTAGTATTTGTGATACATAAAATTTACTGTACAATAATAAATTTTATATAAATTACTAATAACGATAAGAGTTGTGGATATTTACATTAACGATAAGATCCGACAGACGAATTGTCGGAATTTGGAGTGATGCCCAAATTCCGATAGACGGTCTGTCAGAATTTGGACATCACCCCAAATTCCGACAATCCGTCTGTCGGAAATCCCCCCCCCCCCCCGGTTCAAACGTTTTGGTTCGGTTCAAGGGTGGTTCAAGATTAAAGATTGGTTGGTGGGGTGGTTGGGTGGTGGAGTGAGAAGTTAAAAGTTGAAAAATACGTGCTATGAAGAGTATCAAACCGAGAAGAAGAAGAAGAAGAAGAAGAAGAAGAAGAAGAAGAAGAAGAAGCAGTAGTGGTTAGTCTATTTTTTTTTTAAATTATAGATATTTCTCATATTCTAAGAATAAGAAGAAGGTGTTTATGGTTAGACTAATTTTTTAATTTTATTTATTACACAAACACTAATGTTCATCCCTAACCCAAAAAATTGTATCCTAACACTAATCTTGAACCTAAAACCTAATTAGACCCCAACCCTAACCCTCTTCCTAACCCGTTAACTAAATCCTAACATAATCCAAACCTTAACCCTAGTATGAACCCTAACTTAAACCTAATCTTGACCTAACTTAAACCTAATCTTGAACCTAACTTAAACCCCAACCCTAACTTAAACCAAATCTTGAACCTAACTTAAACCCCAAATTAATCCTATCATTGACCTTTATCCTAATCGTATTCAAAATCCTAGTAATAATCTTAATCCTAACCTAATGTAAACCTTAATTATGATCCTAATGTAGATCTTATTCATGACTAATTAAATATGCATTTTGACAACCATCTTTTTACATATGGCTACCTAAAACGATGATCGTATATCAGGGGGGCCAACTACAGAATTGATTAAGCATCAACGCGAGTCGCACATATGTAGTCTGATATTTACTGGAGAGGTATATATACTTTTAATTGTGTTAGTGAATAAAATTTACATTTTATATGTTTTGTAATAACATAGTTTGTATATTTTATATATAGCTATTTGATTATAAAAGAGAAGTACGGTGTCGAGAACATAATACATGTCGCTATGAGGGCCAACTTGGTTTCTGGAAATTGACTAGTGACCAAGAAGCTTTATTGCACGTATTTGGTTTTCAGTACCATGATCAAATACGTTTTCTACGTCACGATAGAGACTTGATTCAGTCTACTAGAGCGTTGGTGGTCCGGACGAAATACGTTCCAGCCATCTTTCGGAGAAATGACTATTGTGCTTAAAGATGTTGCAAATATTTTAGGTCTACCTATTACAGGTGAACCTATAATATTTGATGAGTCATTTTCCGCTGAGACAGCGATCATGGAATACCTAGGTATGGAGGCACCAAAATTGAAAGGCAAAGGCCTAGTGTCCTATTCATGGCTTCGTCAGAATTTTATGCACGTAGATCATATCGGTGACGAAGAAATCTCAGTTGATGAGGAACGGATAAGTATTACATTTATGGTTAATATTTATGACGAAGAAATCTCAATTTAATTTAGCTAATATAATTTTTTTATATTATGTTCAGGTCATTGCATGCACCAGAGCCTATTTACAAGGCCTTATTAATGCATTTATGTTTTTCGACGCATCTGATATGATAAATTTACGGTTTCTGCTATTTTTGAAAGATTTGACTGAACCGACGAGTCATGCTTGGGGAGCGTCAATGCTGGCATATCTATACAGTGCTATGTCAGATTTTGTGCAGTT
The DNA here is from genome assembly GCA_029216955.1 of Iris pallida. NCBI lineage: Eukaryota > Viridiplantae > Streptophyta > Magnoliopsida > Asparagales > Iridaceae > Iris > Iris pallida. The sequence continues at coordinate 10,155,956 of JANAVB010017598.1, forward strand.
TCAGTCAAAGGATAAATTAATTTTGAACTATTACATTTATATATAATCCCAGTAGCATTATTTAAAGTAGCTGAACAAGTAAAATTACGTCTAATTGCTATATCACTAATAAAACTTCTAAATTTAGAACGATTCTCAAATTGTTTTCCAATAAATAATTCAAGAGTGCTAAGGCTATCAACAGAATCATCAAATTCATTATCTAAATTTTCAATTAGATCATCACTATTTTCATCATCGTTATTACCATCATCTACTATATGTTCTTCTTCAGTAAATGGAATAACTTGGTGAGAAAAACTAGGACCAACGTTAAAAGTTACATTACAAGCAGATATATTACTTACATTATTATTTCTTGATGGGGGCGGAGTGACATATATATTAATATACGGTAATTGTGCATTCACTTGAAGAATAAATTTTCATGCTTCTTCACTATCTACATTTATACAATTAGATACGAAAATGTGTACTAATATAAATTCGTAATCGATAGAATATTGATCAATAATTAGATTATGTAAACTAAGAAACGAAATATTTCGATCAACTAAAAGAACTTGGGTTAAACCTCCTTCATACGCTAACCTACTTAGTACACCTCCAAGCGAGCATAGTATTGTTAGATTTTGATCCATGCTGACAACAAGATGAACTTTCAAATGGAGGTAGGACGAGAGGAGCTTCAACTTTCAACGAACTAGAGAGCTTCTTACTGAATGAGAGAGATTTTGAAGGAAATAAAATTTTGTGGGAGAAGGCGTTGCTTGCTTTGATACTTATACATAACATTGTGGTTTAATATAGCCGTTGGAATTGTAACGTTGGAGAATCTTACAATCGGTTAAAACCTCAATCCAACATACAAGAAATAAACCAAATCGAAAAAAACCAAACCGATTCAAACATAAAACCAACATCTTACTCAACTAAAAAAAAAACACCAAACCAACTCAAAATAAAAAAAAACCAACCCACCACCCAACTCAACCCAGCATCTCCCAACCCAACCAATCCTCTCAATTTCCAACATACCATTTGTTGGAATTTGAACATTGTCCATTTTCCGACAAACCGTTCCGACACATCGTTTGTCGGATCATATCGTTTTTCATAATTTTTCTAACTTGTATCGTTTTATGCAATTTTATATATTTTTCTTATTGTACAGTAAATTTTCTGTTTGTAAATTTTATGTTTGTGATAATGTTTAAAATGACAACCAAACGGACTCACTCCTAACTTTTTTTTACGGCTTACAAGATCACAATCACTCAATTGATTAACCGAAATATAGGTACTTGACGTGAAGAGGTTTGTCTACCTCCAAGAGAAAGCTTCAATCTTCCTTGACTTTTCTCTTTGACTTTTGTTCGAATAATGCTCCCAAAGCCCTCAATTGGCTTACATATGAACCCTAATAAGTCCTTATATATCCCAAAACATAAATCTAAATCGTATTGGTGTCATGTTTACATTAATGTGTCATTGGCTAACTCTGTATTTTGTCACATGACACTGTATCCAAACTGCCATGCAATGATCTCAGAAGCAACAATGTTTGTAGCTCAATGTCACGCACAAGAATAACATTAACTCCGTGACATTAAAACCTCGTTTGGTTCACGGAAGGAAAATCAATTCCTCTGTATTTTTTTTTATGGAAATAGAAAAATAAGATTTTTATTAGTTTTTTTTCTATGTTTGGTAAAACAAGAAAAATATTTAAGAAATAGTATTTGATTTTTCTTACACTGTTTGGTTGGTGCAGGAAAGTAAAGAAAAAATATATCATTGTTTCAATAATATCCGATGTCAACATAATTATAGTCAACATAATACGAAGAGTTAATTGGTAAAATAGACAATAACTCAGGACTATTTTTGTCATAATGTTTGGTAATTAATGCTAGAAAATGAGGAGGAAAAATAAATTCCTTGGTCATGAGAGGAACCATTTTTTTTTTTTTTGCATATTTTCCTACATGTCAGGAATACTTTCCAAGTTTGTGGCTACTAAACAATAGAAAAAAAAAATACATTTTCTTTCATGATTCCTTGAATCCGTGAACCAAACGAAACCTAAGGATATAACTTTCATAGTAGAGAACGTATGTGCGATGTTTTGGGCATCATCCAAGCATTCAGCAACATAGAGTCCTTTCCTCCTACTTTTAGGCCTCGTTTGGTTCGCGGAATGGAAGGGAAAGGAAATCAATTCCTTGTCATTTCCTTTTCTTTGGGAAACTTTAATTCCTATTGATTTTCCTTTCCGATGTTTGGCAATGCCAAGGAATTTGGAAAGGAAAGTGAATACTTCAATGTGGGAAAGTGATTCCTTCCTTGGATGGATGGAATCACTTTCCCCCCTAATTTCTCTTCCATTGGGAATCACTTTCCTTTCCTCCTCAATTCCTTGGGCACCCAAACATTGGAAAGTAATCACTTTCCTTTCCCAACTGGGAGATTCCGCGAACCAAACGAGGCCTATCATGTTTCTTTCGGGATGTTAGGAATAAAAAGTTGTTTCTTTTCTTTGTTTGGTAACCACAAATTTAAAAACTATTTTTCTGAAATAAAGAAAACAAGAGAGGTAGATAGTTTCTCTCTCCTAACATTGATTTTTTTTTTCTCCAACATTTATTGCGAAAATTTAGTACGAAATACATGTAGAGTCACAACAATGTGTTTGTCCAACCTGCTTCATTCGTTGTAACTAGGGATGCGAATGCATCAACAAAGAATACCCTAAGGAGCCGTTTGGTACGCGGAATACTAAATACCCAGGAATTCTATATTCCAAGGAATTTTATTCCGAGGCATCATATTCCGGATATTCTTTATTACCACGTTTGGCACATAATATAATATTCTCGGGTATATATAATTTATTCCCTGAGTATATATAATACATGCGTTTGGTACCATAAATAAATTCCTAGGAATATATTATTCCTCAAACTCACATGGAAAGATATTTAAATATAAAAAAATGTTATAACGGTGACAATCTTTTTCATATCTACCCAATAAAAAAATAAAAATATTGCAGGTAAAATTGTCAAAGTCTATTAAATTAAAACACATACTCAAAATATTTTCAAAGTGCAGCAGCTATTGTTCCAAAGGCCAAATAAATAGCAATCAAGTGCATCAGCTATTGTTCCAAAGGCCAAATAAATAGCAAACTAAAACTTAAAAAATCAATATCCAACAAGGGCAAGAGCAACAGATCCAAAATAACCTACAAGTAAATGCAGGAACCAAGGAGAATGTGCAATAAACAAAGGTACCAAATAGGAAAGATTGAAGTTCCATTGTATGGCTTGTGCAACTACAATTCACAAAGAAGTCTACAAATTCAGGTGGATACAAACCAAAATAACGTGAGACAATTCATACAAACAACAAATAAGTAGCATAAAGATCCACACATAGCTAACCAACAAGAGGATATAAATGAACTACTCTCAATTATTACTACTAAGTAAACCCTGGAGGTAGAGCTTCCTCAATCCATAAGGCAATGTGAAGAATAATTGGCCCTAGCTGCATCCCTGCTCAATATCTCTCCCGCCCTTAGCATGTCGGCATCGCTAAACCCCTCTACCTTGGATACTTCCTCAAATACATTGAGTCTTCTTGAACCCCACTCCGCTTCTATCTCAAAACATTTGGCAATTTTTGCCACATTTGCAGATGTTTCTCCATACAACTTACCCTATGTCCTTCATTACATCGACAAGACTTTCAAGGGTAGTACTTTCAGTTGTCTTAGTCCTTTTCCTCGTCCTCCTACCACTACTAGAAGCATCTCCAGTAGGTACATGTGAATGACTCATATTCTCATCAACATCCGCATTTTCCTGGATGTCATCCAAACCATGAACCTACCTCATTTGTTGCCTCCTCCATTGCTTCAATAGCATCAGTCGGGCCCTTAGCTGCTTCACCCCTTGCCCTATCCTTACCAAATATAGCACCCAAATCATCACATTATAATTCTATGTTAAGAAGAGAAAGAATAAAACCAGAACCCCAACCATGTTTCTTGTATCCATGTTTCCTGGCACAAGAAAGCCACTTTGCCAATTCCAGACAAAGGAGAGCCTAATTTTTTTTTTAAACAGGAACATTGTCCTACTACTGATTCATTAGGATACCTTGCTTTCAAGTGCATGCTGCTGTTCAAAAGAAAAAAACACAAAATGATAGCACAAGGAATGCTTGTGTCGTATAAGAACAAACAAAGATAGAATGTATGGAATTAATTGGTAGCAAACAAAGATAGAATTAATTGGTAGCAAAGACAGAAAAAAAATCTCTTCCACCAGAGGATGAGAATGGAACCATCAAGATAGAATGTATGGTATCTCCATAAAATAATTGAGAAGGGGAAGATGGCAAGAATATATATATATATGAACACAAATGTGATAAAAAAAAAACTAATTATAACTTATTTTAACTGTGTAAGAAATAATCTGCAATTGGTCCATCTTATGCTCAATAACTGAAGAATTAGTCGGACAGTTTCTACTATCAGAAGTTTGTGTAGCTACAGGTGGTCAACTAAGATTCATGTGATCATAAAGTTAAAGCATATCAAAACACATTCTACAATATATGCAGCAGGAAGCTAATTGAGAGTTGAACTGTATGCTCTCATTCTTCAGTTTTATGCTAGGCAAATACTGCTGGAGGGAGGTGGTGGAATAATTGAGCTGGGTGATATATTTTTCATTGAATGATTGGAAAAAATGGAGGCATAATTTCAGTCAAAACAAATATTATCTCAGTCATTAATGCACCAATATTATCTCAGTCAAAACAAAGCTCTCACATCATAATTTCAAGTATCTTTAGCACTCATCAAGTTTCTCACAGAGATTAATATCCAAAATTGATAAAGCTACAGTCATTACACAACATTCGCATTCCAAAGAGAAACAAGAAAAAAAAATCAAATTCCATTCCAACTATTAAAAAGCTCTTGTGCTAAGTTATCCCTCCATGCACTCCAAGCATTTGAGCTCTCGACAAATCTAATCCTCTCCCCCTCCAACCGTTCTGGAACATCAAATTGCTCTTCTTCCTCTTCATATGGGTCAACGGCCATTTGTTGTCGAATGTGGTTATGTAGAAGACAACAAGCAATGATTATCCTACATTGAGTCTTGACATGATAATATGATTTGCTCCTAAGGATCGCCCATCTTCCTTTCAACATACCAAATGCTCTCTCTATCACATTTCTAGCACGAGAATGTCTCATGTTGAAATATTCTCTAGGTGTTTCAGGCAAGTGATCTGTCCCCCATGACTTCAAGTGATACCTCTCACCTCTATAAGGTGTCAAAAATCCTTCATTGTTGCTATACCCAGCATCACATAAATAGTAATAACCTACGATTAAATAAAAAAAAAGTAAGTGAGTGCTAAAACTTTGAAAGTTCATCACCAACCAACCTATATCAATAAGAGAATTTACCTCGAGGGACCACCAACCCGTTTCTCCTAGAAATAGCATCTCTGAGAACCCTAGAATCAGCTGTGGAACCCTTCCATCCAGGTGGTACATAAATAAATTGCATGTCTGGAGAGCAAACTCCCAAGATATTTGTCGCAATTTTATTTTTTCTTGTACGGTACCTAGGTATATCACCCTCTTGCACATTGACCTTGATATAAGTCCCATCAAGGGCACCAAGACAATTCTTAACAATTTAAATAACTAGTCAGTTATTTACTACAACCCTAAGAAAATCAAAATAAAAAAATTATAAGTGTACAATTACATTACCTTGAAATATTTCCAATGATCATCCGTGCTATTTTCAGGGATTGGCTCTGGCCGCTTTAACAAAAGTGCTTGACATCGTAACAAAGAGAGCAACACTTTGTTAACAACTCTGCTTATAGTCTCTCCCGACCTCATGAGTTGTCTCTGTATTATTCTATTCTTAACGTCATGTGCCAATATATGCAAGAAGATAGCTAATTGTTCTTCTACTGTCATGTTCTTAGTTGGTTTCTAGTCTACCGGTCTCCCTAACCATATGGCATAAATTGTGGAAAGTCCTTCGATCCATACGGATGTTCTCAATGCACAATTGATCATTTTCAAACACTATTCTATTTAAGTTGACATGTCTCACTATATGCCTCTTGTAAGTATCCTCCCATTTTCTCTTTCTTGTAGCTTTTAGCTCTAAAATTATCATAATAAATATCATAGTCATCAGTAACAACAACCGATCCATCATATCCAGTTGAATTATCAAATAGATGAGTACCCTTCTATCTTTTGTCAAAGAAAGTCGGTCCATTTTCTGACATTGAAAATAAACAACATATTAATAACATATTATTTAACCTAAACAAACAAATATATATAATAAATCTTTTGTTAACTAAACTTGTTAGATTTACTTGAGCACTACATATAATTGTTGAGATCATATTCAAATAAAAAATGAGCTAGAGATTTACTTAGCACTACGTATGATAATTTAGATTTAAATGGGCACTTGTAAATCTAAATATTTGTGCAAATATTTGTGTAATTTTTTTTCGAAATGCCTCAAAAATCTGCACTTGTTCACTACATATAATTTTTTTCGAATTAATTCTCCAAAATTATCCAAAATTTCTCTCCCGAACATATCTATAATTAATTCTCCAAAAGTTCTCTCCCAAATCCCTAAAAAAAATACCCATATATATGATCCTATTCGTGTTATATAACAATCAAAAAAATATGACCAACAACCATATTTACACAAATTATCCATAACAAACAAAGCTAAAGCAGATTCTTACAGTCTGTCTCAAATACCCAAAATTAATTCTCTAAAATTTCTCTCCCGAATCCCTAAAAAAATACCCAAATCTCAAATCAAAACCTAATCACCAAATTCCCCCCAAAAAAATCAAAATTTAAACACAATATATAATTTATCTAGCAACCAAAACAACATTATAAAAAATTAACAGAAATTTAACCCAAAAAACCAAAAAGAAAACAAAAAAATTGAATAAATAGAAATCCATACCTAGATGAGAGCGTGAGAGAGAGAGAGAGAGATCCGAGCGAGAGAGAGAGATCCGAGCGAGAGAGATAGAGCGTGTGCTCTCTTTCTCCAGAGTTCCGAGAGAGAGAGAGTCTCGAGAGAAAGAGAGAGTGTCTCGAGAGAGAGAGAAATGATCGGGATTTAAAAAAAAAGTCAGTGGCAAAATGGTAAATAAGTTAAGTTTTTGGCTGATTTTATTTCCAGGTGAAAAAAATATAACCACCTATTTGCTTGGGAATAGGTTTCCTACATTTCATGGGTAAACAATTTACCCTGGCATTCTTAATTCCTAGGCATAAATTTGAATAGGGCAAACCGAACATAGGAATTATTTTTCCATCCCAAATTTTCTCGGGCATAATTTTTTTTTCTGCGTACCAAACGGCTCCTAAAGTCCATTCGCTTACATGCTAATTTCAAGCACGTAGAAACATATATAGGCAACGAAAATGGTTTTTTGCCCGCAGGCTTGGACCGCGGGCATGTGTCACCAAACGATTGGTCCCCCGTTAACTTCCGGCCCATCCGTCTCGGGGCCAATCGGAAGGAGACACGTGGCCCACGGGCCAGGACTGTGGCCAAGTCCGCGGACAACGTAGCACGTCCATATATGCAAACATTATGATATTAACTGTGTTTGATTGGGCTTTTTTTTTCGTGGAAAATATTTCCATCACAAGTTTTCCACCAATTGTAGTGTTTGATTGCTTATATTTTAATGGAGTTATTTTATAAAAAACTATCATTTTTCATATTTTCTTATAAAATGGTGGAAAATAAAACTTGTCCAACCCATAGAAAAATATCATTTTCCATGGAAAATAATGAGAATCAAACATCCAAATTAAGTTTTCCATGGAATTTTTTTTCTAAAAAAAATAATTCCACAGAATTAATTTCTTTTCCACATATTTTTCACCTTGCAATCAAACACACTAAGGCCTCGTTTGGTTCGCGAAATCTCCGGGTCGGAAAAGGAAAGTGATTACTTTTCTATGTTTAGGTGCCAAAGGAATTGAGGAGGAAAGGAAAGTGATTAGGGGGAAAGTGATTCCATCCATCCAAACAAGGAATTATTTTTTCACATTGAAGTAATCACTTTCCTTTCCAAATTCTTTGACGTTTTCAAACATCGAAAAAAAAAATCAATAAAAAATAAAATTTCTCAAAGAAAAGAAAATGACAACTTTTTTTCCCTTCCATTCCGCGAACCAAACGAGGCCTAAGTGGAAATCTTCTCCAATTTAAAGAAGAAAGTCAATAGGTGTCTAATCATTTCTCCCACTACTAACAATAATAACAATATTATTAGGCTAAATTGCACTTTGATACCTTCAACTATTCCGATTTTTCAACTTGATACCATAAATCTTTTTTTGTAACAAGTTGATACCCGAAATTTTTTTGGGACGGAAATACCCATGGTCAAACTTTAAAATTATCCCCCCACCCTCCAACCCTACCCCCCTCCCCCCTCTCTCTTCCGGCCGCCTCCGGCTGAGGGAGGGTGGACGGAAGCGGGAGGGGGGGGGGGGGGGGGGAGGCGGCCGGAAGCGGGAGAGGGGGGTGGCCGGAGAGGGGGGGGGAGGGAGGGGGGCTAGGGCTGTGCGGGAGAAGGGGGTGGCCAGAGGGGGGAGGGGAGAAGGGGAGAGGGAAGGGATAAGGGCATTTTCGGGATTTTTAGAATTTTAGGTATGAAGTTGAAAAAAAAAGTTGAGGTATTAAGTTGTTGAGTAAAAAAGTTTAGGGCATCAAGTTGAAAAATCGGAATAGTTAAAGGTATCAAAGTGCAATTTAGCCATATTATTATTAAAGTCAATAGGCGAAACTGTCAGCTGGATAAAGGGGTGCAACCGATGTGCAAAATGATATACAATGCTGCTACTCAGAGCATCTCCAACCCTACTGTGAGTTTAGAAAAAAAGGTTGTCACATAGAAATGACAAATTTTCATTTCAAAAATCATTCTCCAATGCATATGTAGAATTAATCATGAAGTTGACATGGCAATGACATAGCCAGAGGCGGCCCTGGCCCAGGACAGACCGGACGACGGCCCAGGACCCCCTAACGAAAGGGAACACCAATATGGAATTGTCTATAATAGAACTAGTATTTATTATGTGCATTTTTTTTTTTTTACCAAAAAGCATTTTGGTGTAATGGTTATAATGTTAGACTTATTTTTAAAAGGTCCTTGGTTCATATCTTGACTGCAACAAAATTTTGTTTTATTTATACTTTTTTATATTATATTTGGGGGTCCATTTTGAAAGTTTTGCCTCGGACCTCCAATAGCTCAGGGCCGGCCCTGGACTTCACAATGACTTTGTCTCCACATCATCAATTATGAATAGAAATATTTATAAAAAAATGAAGAAGTGGAGAAGTTGTCTTGGAAGTTGGAAAAAAAATATTTTATTGTCTTCTCAATACTTTTGCATTGGAGAACACTTTTTTATCTTATTGTCTTGTGTGAATATCATCTTGCCACATAGAAAAAATATTGTCTTGTGCCTCATTCTACATAGGAATCACAACACAAAACAAGACAAGAGGGTTGGAGATGCTCTCACATCGAAGGTAGGAGGGGTGTCACACTTTAGACGGAGGCTCGTTGATCATTTTCCAATGATATACGGAGGGGATACATGAATATGTCAATTTACGTTTTAAAATAAGTTCTTAATTTGAAATGTGGAATACTGGTGTCTGCTTATTACACAACAGTCTGGGTGGTGTAGTTGGTCATCACGTTAGTCTCACACACTAAAGGTCCCCGGGCCCAGACAAAAATATTTCTTCTTTAGTATTTTATGTCATATCGTTCAGCACAGCAGCTGTGTCGCTGTGTCATGTCGTGAAGCATTTCACTAATAAAAGTATTATTCACTAAAGTTTTTATCACTTTCAGAGGCTGTTTGGTTTGTTGATTTCCTTTTCCTTCCGTTCCGCGAACCAAGCGAGGCCCAAGAGTTGCACCCAGTGAGCATCAGGAGGACTATAAATCTCCAACATACTTTGCATACCTGTGCTTGATTTGCTAATTTCCGGTATTCGAAAACCCAAACCTCCATCCTCCTTTGATCTTGTGATATTTTCCCAAGCTGTGAAATACATTTTCCTCCTGGATTCACTCCAGCCCCACCAAAAATGTCTTTGGATCTGCATAAGTTTGTCGGCAACTCCTTTAGACAATAGGTAGCATGACAAATTGTAAACATGCATTGATGCTAGCGCCCTGTTAGCAATCACCAGAATAAAACGCGTGTTATACGCGAATTTTTCCGTATCTTACATAAATGTATAATACTTACGTACTTTTAAAACTTTTGGATTTGTACGCGAATTTTAAGACTGTGGCGTTTTAAATGCGTACCGTACGAATTTTTAAAAAAATTGGCCAAAAAAATGTGACCAAGAAACCCAACAGTTTGAATTTTCTTGACTCTTGCTGCTATTAGATATTAAGACAGGCATGATTCTTAAAAATTATCAAAAGAAAAGAAAAAAAAGTGTCACAGTAACCAAAAAAAGAAACCCAAGAGTTTTTGCACATGTTGCTTCCAACAATCAAAGAAAAACCTTTCGGTTTTTTATCATCCAACCGCTTCTTATTCTCACACTGAACCATTATTTAGGAAGGAGTAGAGGTGGGTGGGCCCTATATATATGCCGAATTTTTAGTGTCGAGTTGGTTCATATGAAACGTACTAAACACGAATTAAATCTGATCCGAATGTTTTTCGTTAGACGAATTTTTGATCGAATTTTTGACCGTATTTTACTTATATTGTGCCGATTTATACTCGTACTTTTGTCGTTCCCAATTTTTTTCGTTTGCCGAATTGCTAACAAGGTGCTAGCGTCGATTTGATCAGAATAGTCCTGCCTGCATGAGATAAACATCTAGCCTTCCAGCTACAAAGTTTAGCATTAAACGAATTTATGAGATTATTCTTCTTCTTTTTTTGTGATGCCCGATGTATCGCACGGAATTTTGTGCAGACTGTGTTGCATGTCATTTGGACCCACTGTCCGCAATGGACAAATGATGACCAAAAGAGCATATTTTGTTTTTGGGTAGAGCAAAAGATAATCAAAATATTTTTTGTTAGACTTCACGAGATGGGCTTGTAGAATGTCCAGTATTAACTGTCTCATGTAGTGATCCAATTTCCTTGAGAAAAAGATAGAAGACTTGCTGAAATTGATACTCTGACCAGACCAAGAGGAGTAAAAGTTTATGATGTTTAAAATTTGAGCAGCATTAGGAAGTGTAGCTTCCCTAAATATGAAATGTTATCAACAAACATAAGGTGTGTGATGTTGGGAGCTCGAACATTGATTTTGATACTAGGAAGAGGCCAATATTTTCATTATAGATAATGAGTTTGGAAAGGATTTCTCCACATAGAATAAACAAATACTGAGAAATAGAGGGCAGTCATGTCTGATACCTCTAGTTGGCTAAAATGTTTTCGAAGGTGAGCCATTGACAAGAACTGTAAATGATGTCGTAGTGACACAATTCATGATTAAGTCATGTGTTTTTCCAGCAAATCCTAAACCAAGAAGGACTTGCTTAAGAATGACCAACTAAGTCTATTATAAGCTTTAGACAAGTCCAATTTTAGAGCTAAACAACTTTTGGATTTAAGAAACTTGGCAATATAATGGAAGAGTTCTTGAGCCACTACGATTTTATTCCTTATTTGACGATCAAGGACAAAAGCATTTTGGAGATGAGTTTATTAAAATAGGCCGAGTTCATTTTGTGAAGATTTTAGTGATGAGTTTGTAGATGACATTTTTTTTAGGGTGTCCACTTCTTAATGGTGCTTCGGCCACGGGGACAGTTTGTAGATGACATTGCATAGAGAGAGAGAGAGAAAGAGGCCGAATGTCAGCAAGAAGAGTAGGTTCTGTGATTTTAGATTAGAGCAAGATAAGTGTGATTCAAAGAAGCAGGGAGGCAATTTGAAGTAAAGAAAGTTTGGACAAGATTGATTCCTCTCCTCCAGCCACTTTCCAGCATTTGTGATAGAAAATAGTTGAAAATCCGTCAGGATTATGTCGGTGCAGCTAGAATAGATCCAATTAAGTCTAGATCTTTGATGTCAATATATCTCCTCTTGTTGAAGAATTTTGTTTAAGAGAGCTTTGGTTTTGTTTTCCTCAAGGATTATGTCGTCTGTACGAGTGCTTTGTTGAAAATTCAACAGTTTATGTCCTAGGCTCTCGATAGCAGTGGTAAAGTTATCAATCCGAGATTTTTCAAGATTACTGGAAATATGTTGATGCTTTTGTTAAAGTGTTTTATTATTAAAACACTAATAAAAAACATACTTGGTTTCTCAAGATTTGTTCAGAAATACTCAGTCTGGATATCCCTACATGGTTCTATGAATGGTGGCTGTTACTTGGGGCAACCATTGATATTTTGCATGTTTCTATCAGGGAACACTTTCCTAAATGGGTAAATTCTTCGGTTCCCTGTCAAAAAGAACATCTTTTTGAGGGAGAGAGTACCCTTCATTTCTTGTACAGAATGACATTCCATTTATTATGAAATGGACTCTCCAGGGAGAGATTAATACCCTGAATATTCCGGTATTAGTCAGAAAGTTTCATGTAAAATGGTGGGAACGAATTGATGAGAATGAAAAATTAGCCGAAATTCAGGCTAATATCAAAGTAAATGAGGTGCTTTTTGAGAAGCAGTTAAAACAAGATATAATGAAAAATAGTCCAGTTAATAAATTAAAGGTTTCTTTGATTAGAAAGAACCCATATATTAGAGAAGAAGAATTAAAGAAAAGATGTTTTCAATACTTCCAAGCCAAATTTATTGCTGATTTTAATATGAAAAATACAGTTCCAGTTCAGCCTGATATCCCAATGGATGATTCTCAGAATCCGGAAGAGGAGGAAGATTTTAATACTATGTACCAAAAGGCTTTGACTCTATTATGTGTCGAGTCATCATCTTCAAATACAGAAGAACAGAAGAAGGCAAAAGATGGAGGAGAATAGTTCCAATAAAACGCGGCCCGTTCGTGGCCCTTTTCTTTCATGGCCGACAAAGCTTTGGGAAGATTCCTTTACTTTATATAAAGTAAAGTCGACAAAAAGTCTAGAAGAGACTTAAAGTAAAGACGATTCCTTTACTTTTCTTAAAGTAAAGTCGACCGACGCTTCACTACCAACAGATAAGCTTTGGTACCGACAGATGGCCTGGTAACCGGCAGATGGTGGACTCATTAGATTAATGAGTTATGTATAAATAAGAGGCTGCGTTCTCTTTCTGGGTGTGCAATTTTAAGTTCAGTTTTTTTCATTTTCTTCCTTTTTGCAAATTTGCTAGTTTCTAATCGTGTGCTTTGTACTACTGTGTGCTTAATAAATTCTATATATATATATATATATATATATATATATATATATATATATATATATATATATATATATATATATATATATATATATATATATGCAAATGATCTATAGCCTAGTGGTTAAGAGAGATGCATGCGGCCCAAGTGGTCGGATGTTCGAGCCTCAGTGGAGACGAGTTCGCCACAAGTACCCATTGCTTCAAATATATATATATATATATATATATATATATATATATATATATATATATATATATATATATATATATATATATATATATATATTTTGGAAAACATTTTATTGAAACTGAAAGAGGCTGAGCATACAAGAAACGGCTGGGCCAAAACACAACAGAGCCCAACCCATCAAAACAACAAGAGGGAAAACCCAAAAGCCAAATTTCGAAAAACTTCGAAATTTTGAACGCAGCGGGAGGGAGTGGGCCCGAATCCCTAGGGGGGGACCGGTCCGCGCACGGGACCCGATGGGTCGCCAGCACAGCGCGGGGCCCGAGGGAGCTACGCGACTCACGAGAACCGGGGGGGCACGCGTCCCACGAGAACCGAGGGGGGGCCACGCGCCCACGCGGCCCGAGGGAGGACGCCGAGCCGCCGGTAGGGGAGGAGAGGGAATATATATATATATATATATATATATATATATATATATATATATATATATATATATATATATATATATATATTTCTATTTCTTAAATAAAAAGTTTAAATCCTAAATTTTTCTAATTCAACTCCTTATCCTAAATCTTATTTCAGTTTGTATTTTGTAATGATCAAGACTTGATTGCTATTTGATTACTTGTTTAATATTACTTTTGTTATAAAATTATTTTAAATATTATATTAGAGCCTGATAAATCCGATGGACCCGAGCCAAACTCGATCATCTGGGCTTCGTCTTGGAATTCATATGTTAAATTCGAGGCCGGGCCGGGCTTGGGCTCGGAGTAGGCTTATGATTCACTGGGTTTGGCTCGGTTTGACCTCAAGCTCGACCAAATCCGTCCGAGTTGCACCCCTAATTTCAAGCACTTAGAAACATATATATATGCAAACATTATGATATTAAGACTATGTTTGATTACAAAGTGGAAAATATATGAAAAATAAATTAATTTCAAGATAATTTGAATGTTTGATTGTCGTTATTTTCTATGAACGTTGATACTTTCCTATGGGCTAGGCAGTTTTATTTTCCACAATTTTGGAAAAAATATGGTAAATGATAGATTTTTGGGAAATAATTTTATGAAAAATATACTCTATCAAATAGTACAATTGGTGGAAAACTTGTGATGGAAATATTTTCTATGGCAATTAAAAAGCTCAATCAACTGAAAATTTTCTCCAATTTAAAGAACAAAGTCAATAGGCGTCTAAACATTTCTCTCACTAATAATTTACTATTATTATTATTAAAGTCAATAGGCGAAGCTGTCAGCTGCATAAAGGGCTGCACACAATGCGCAAAATGAGTATACATGAATATGTCAATTTACATTTTAAGACAAGTTCTTTAAGTTGAAAATTATGTTAAGATTCAACTTAAATACTTAGTCTTACAAAACTGTCTGGGTGGTGTAGTTGGTCATCACGTTAGTCTCACACACTAAAGGTCCCCGGTTCGAACCCGGGCTCAGACAATGTTTTCTTTTTTTTATATTTTGTGTCATATCGTGTAGTGCAACACAGCAGACAGCAGCTGTGTCAATGTGTCATGTGTGAAGCATTTCACTAAATGTTGATTTGGTTTGTTGATACTATGATTTTAGCCAAGCGTGTCCCACTTTACTCGTTTCGTTGTCAACCTCTTTCTACAATATTTACAACAAGAGACAATTTTTTGCACAATTTACATCCTTGTTTTTAAACAAGGATGTGGGTTGGAAGTTCTTTTTTTTCCTTTCAATTTAATCTTTTTAATATTATTATTAACATTATTAAGTATTAATTTTCAATATATTAACTAGTTAGTAATATTTTGAATTGATAATCTAGCTAAATATTAATAAATTAAATAGCTAGCTCGGACATAGAAAAATATTAATTTCTACTTAGCTACAAACACTAAAAAAAAAAAAATCTAAACCAGTGAAAAATGTAATATTAATTTCTAATATACAAAATAATAATAATAATAATAATAATAATAATAATAATAATAATAATAATAATAATAATAAATTGTCATTTTCAAATTATACTTTTTTTTAGAACATTCAAACAACGAATTCATGAATTGCTACTTTCCAATATTTATTTCTTCAAAACATTCAAACGAAAGAAAAAGTATAAATATATGCATAAGCTTGTTATGCATTCACAAAATGTCGATTTTACAATATTCTACTTTGACTGACTTCGTAGGTCGAACCAAACAGATACTTACCAATTATAAACTAGGAATTCGGTGATCCTCCGTGCACACATTTCTTAGCATAAGGTGTGATATAAGCTCGAGCATTGATTTTGATAGTAGAGAAGAGGCCAATATTTTCATTATAGTCTTATAGGTAATGAGTTTGGAAAGGATTTCTACACACACACACACACACACACACACACACACACACACACACATATATATATATATATATATATATATATATATATATATATATATATCTGTGTGTGTGTGTGTGTGTGTGTGTGTGCACTACTAAAATATCATCAAATAGCGATGTAATGTAGCGACGACAAGAAATTACGTCGCCAGTAGCGACTTCTTTATAAAAACGTCGCAAAACGTCGCTGGCTAGCGACGTTCTGCGACAGGAGTATACTACGTCGCTGAATAGCGACGTTCAGCGACATATTATAAGTATATGTCGCCATGGTTGCGACGTTTAGCGACGTCAACACGTTACGTCGCTAAGTTATTTTACTTAGGGCACGCCGCTGCCTTCTTTCCCCCTCACTCTCACTCGAAAACCCCCGAAAATTTTAATTTTCCCCCCACCCCCCCGGCGACCCCCTCCCCCTCTGTCAGTGCCCTCCCCCCCGGCGACCCCCTCCCCCCCGGCGACTCCCTCCCCCTCCGGCGAGCTCCTCCTCCTCGAGATCCTCCTCCTCGAGCTCCTCCTCCCCCAATCCGACCTCCTCCTCCTCCTCTTCCTCAGGTAAACCCTAACCTAACTCCTCTCCTTCCTCCTCCTCCTCTCCCACGGACACACACACACACACACACACACACACACACACACACACACACACACACACAGACACACACGGACACGGACACACACACACACACACACAGAGACACAAACACAGACACACACACACATACACACACGGACACTGACACACACACACACACACACACATACACACACGGACACGGACACACACACACACAGACACAGACACATGCACACACACACAGACACAGATTTATTCCTAGTTTAAATGGTTTAAATTGTGATTTAAATGCTAGATTTGATTCCTAGACATGTTGTTAATCTATGTTAGTTGATATTTACATTGAGAATGGGTCGTTGCTGTGATATGGGATTCGAACATATGTGGGTTGACTTTACATGACTGATACATGATACGTTTCAAGTTTTTCCTATGTAAATCCTGTTAATCTGATTCTAACTAATGTTTTAAGTACCAATATTACTCCTACATGTGTATTAGCCTATGATAGATTGATCTTTACTTATTAAATTAAGTTTTATGATATGGGAATGGAATTTGGACTCGAGTTGGTTTCAATGGGTTGACTGATACTCATGAATCAGTTTTGATTGTCCCCTGAACTTCAATTCCAAACTTTTTTGATTTCTAATTGTTGTTCAGTTATCATTGGTTGTAACGCATGTGTTAGTACCTGTTAATTCCATTTTTTCATTTCTGATTAGGCTTGTGATTTGAGAATAGGATATTGGACATAGGGTTCGATTTAAATTGGTTTGATGAAAACTCAGGAATTTGGTTTGCTGTTCTTCCTTGAACTGAATTGAACTGATTCCTTTTGATGAGTTATAATGATCCCCACATGTTCTAGTTTGTGTTTACTGCAGGATTGCTTAATTTACTACTAAAATCTGTCAATTCAGCGACGCGTAAAGACGTCGCTAAAAAGGGAAAATACGTCGCTAATTTCTATTAGCGGCGTATTTAGCGACGTTTTCAAGTAGTCGGGATTAACCTAGTCGCTAAACAAGAAAACGTCGCCATACGTCGCTATTGCGACGAGCTTTAGCGATGTGTCCACGTCGCTAATTTAGCGACTGCCAGCGACATAAAACGTCATAATTTACCGACGTAATCTAGCGACGTTGAGCGACTTGACATGCATCGATGCTGACCTGGCTTGAAAGCCATATGGCGACGTTCTACGACTTTTCTACGTCGCTACAGTACCGACGTTTAGTGATGATCAGCGACGATATTCCTCACAGTTAGCGACGTTGATAGCGACGTTTTTGTCGTCGCTGACCGTCGGTAATCGTCGCTGAACGTCGCTAATATTAAAAAAATATAAAAAAAATACAGCATTTGCAGCATTCCCTGCAGCATTTGCAGCATTCCCTGCAACAACGGTGTGTATCACGAACACAGTATCAAACAACACAGATACACACAATCACGAACACGTTTGAAACACAATCTCATCAATCAACACAGATATATGAAAATTTGTAACAACAATGTCAAACATAATGGTCCACAATTTAATTGCCAAGTATGGGAACGAATGGCTCAGAACACAACCTAAAATTCATTCTAGCATACATTAGTGTGAATCATCTATGTTCTGTACATATGGTGTAGTATATGTTCTTATCGTATGTAGTATCTGAAGAATGTAACAGAGTCAAGTTGAAATCACATAATGTAATACTAAGACGTCATCTACTACTATATATATAAGATATAGTGATAGGTTGTCGGATCATCATTGCCGAGAGATGAGGGTCGGAGGACAGTCAACTTTATCTACGACTACATAGTTTCTGCCTCGCCAGTCGAATGGCTGCAGGGACCATGTCCTGATCACGATGTCGTATCGTAGATTAATACAAATGGAGCTGGAGCCAAAATACAGAAACCAAAATATGATAT
This sequence comes from Iris pallida, assembly GCA_029216955.1. NCBI lineage: Eukaryota > Viridiplantae > Streptophyta > Magnoliopsida > Asparagales > Iridaceae > Iris > Iris pallida. The sequence continues at coordinate 10,174,524 of JANAVB010017598.1, forward strand.
CCACCTGAAGTGTAGAGTCGGGGGAGAAGAACTTTTCCACCCTCTCCCTCTCTCGCGCTATCAACGTCACAACTTTTCCACCTCAAGTTCTGATCAAGCATCTTCCTTCTCCTCTCCTCCACCATGGCTCTGAACCCATCTGCTCCTCCCTACTTCTCTTCTTCTTATTTGACTCTCTCAGGCACATATGATATCCAGCTCAAGTGTAGAGTCGGAGGAGAAGAAGTGGACAGGAAGAGGAGGGGGAAGCAGCACAGCCGACGGCATGACCCGGAGGAAGTATAGAGGTTTTCTTCAACATACGTAGGAGAACTATAAGGATATATCTTTTCACAACATATCACCTTGTCAAAGACCCTTAATGTGACAACCATGTTACCGCGGTGTCGGAAGACTAATATGTCATAATTTTCTAAGCAGTGTGTTTTGACATAATCCTCCAACCGGATTTCAGTTCTATGTAATAATGCAAGATTACGACATAGGAGGAAAGAGTTAGGAGGATTATGTCAAAACACACGGCTTAGAAAATTATGGCATGTTAGTCTTCCGACACCGCGGTAACATGGTTGTCACATTAAGGGTCTTTGACAAGATGACATACTGTGAAAAGATATATCCTTATAGTTCTCCTACGTATGTTGAAGAAAACCTCTGTACTTCCTCCGGGTCATGCCGCCGGCTGTGCTGCTTCCCCCTCCTCTTCCTGTCTACTTCTTCTCCTCCGACTCTACACTTGAGCTGGATATCATATGTGCCTGAGAGAGTCAAATAAGAAGAATCGAAGTAGGGAGGAGCAGATGGGTCCATAGCCATGGTGGAGGAGAGGAGAAGGCAAAACTGAATCAACATTGTCTTCCGGATCGTCCTCATCAAGGCATAACGGGCTACTCAGCGTGCCCAGCTTCTTCAACTTCTCGCTGGCTGCAGAGTCGAAATGGGAACGGGTCCTCTTTGCCGGCCCGGAGCTCTGACTCGCACTCGTCGCCGCGCTACCGATTTCCTCTTCTTCTCTGACGTGGGTCATAAGAGAAGAAATTTCGTACCTCTTCTTCACATAAACATCATTGCCGCCTTGTACTCGAGCCTAGCCTCCTCGTCTGTGACGCTATCCAACTTCTCGGAGTCATCGGAGAAGGAGTCGAATGAGTCGGCGGTGATAGCGGATGATTGCAAGACAGGAAGCGAAAAGACAGGCGAAGAAAAGGACGATACGAGTCGAACGGGAGATTCGAGTGACAATGTAGGCACCGAGAAGTCGGATAGCATCACAGACGAGGAGGCTCGAGTACAAGACGGCAATGATGTTTATGTGAAGAAGAGGTACAAAATTTCTTTTCTTATGACCCGCGTCAGAGGAGGAGCGAAAACCGGTAGCGCGGCGACGAGTGCGAGTCAGAGCTCCGGGCCGACAAAGAGGATCCGTTCCCATTTCGAATCTGCAGCCAGCGAGAAGTTGAAGAAGCTGGGCACGCTGAGCAGCCCGTTATGCCTTGATGAGGACGATCCGGAAGACAATATTGATTCAGTTTTGCCTTCCTTGGATGGTATTAATTTTGTAGATCCGTGTATAAAAGAGAAAGATATTGGGAGTAGAGTGGACCCGGAAGGAAATGGGAGATTGGAAGCTGGGTCAATATCTAAGAAGCGAAATAGAGTCGAGGATTCTGATAGGTTGTCGTATCATCAATGCCGAGGGATGAGGGTCGGAGGACAGTCAACTTTATCTACGGCTACATAATTTCTGCCTCGCCAGTTGAATGGCTGCAGGGACTATGTCCTGATCACCATGTCGTACCGTAGATTAATGCAAATGGAGCTGGAGCCAAAATACATAAACCAAAATACAAAATATAGAATCCAAAATACAAAATACAAAATATAAAATACAGAAACTAAAATACAAAATACAGAAACCAAAATACAAAATACAGAAACCAAAATACAAAATACAGAAACCAAAATACAAAATATAGAATCCAAAATAGGACCCTCTGTGAGAACGGATGGCTCAGAACACAACCCAACCGGAGAGGATAATCTGAGAGATCCATCTGAGAGGGACGTATATTCTGAGAGATCACCTTTACAAGAATTATATCAGTAGTGGGATCGAGTGTTGGAGGAGATATTATCAAAGTATACGTCCTACTCAGATGGGTCTCTCACCGTTACTATTTTTTTCTGACAGCATGGTGGATGTGCTCCGTCCACAGATTCTTGCTCCGAGCCAAAACTTTGTCCCGGAGCTCAAGTGGACATCCTTGGTGTAGAGCTCGAGTGAGAGGTTCCTGACAGCATGGTGGTCTCCTTTGTTAAAGTATCCGTGCTCGTCCCATAACCAATGTGGGATGAGCACGGATACTTTAACAAAGGAGGCCACCATGCTGTCAGGAACCTCTCACTCGAGCTCTACACCAAAGATGTTCACTTGAGCTCCGGGACAAAGTTTTGGCTCGGAGCAAGAATCTGTGGGCGGAGCACATCCACCATGCTGTCAGGAAAAATTAGTAACGGTGAGAGACCCATCTGAGTAGGACGTATACTTTGATAATATCTCCTCCAACACTCGATCCCACTACTGATATAATTCTTGTAAAGGTGATCTCTGAGAATATACGTCCCTCTCAGATGGATCTCTCAGATTATCATCTCCGGTTGGGTTGTCGTATTATCATTGCCGAGGGATGAGGGTCGGAGGACAGTCGACTTTATCTACGGATACATAGTTTCTGCCTCGCCAGTCGAATGACTGCAGGGACTATGTCCTGATCACCATGTCGTAGTCCAATATAATCCAGAGATTGACATAGTACTAATTCATATATGTAGTCCAATACAAATAGTCTAATACAAAAACAACCCAATACAAATAGTCCAATATAAATAAGTACTAATAGCTAATGAGAACTACGCTGCTCACGCAAACGCTCAGTGATACGTTCACGCAACCACCTCGAAAAAGCAAGATTTTTGGCGCGAGGAGAGCTGTCGTCCCTTGCAAGGATTGCATGAAGAGTCCTCTCGGTCTCACTAGCTACCGGTGCTGGATGAATAGAACTCCTGGTCTCACTAGCAACCAGTGCCACTTCCTCCTTAACTGTAGGAGGAGCCACCTCAGCATTCACTGTTTCCCTCAAACGACGTGCCGCTCCTCGGGTCATGGGTGCCATCTGGTAAGCAAGTTAATATAATTGTAACATAAGCAAGCTAACTAAAAGAACCATAATATAATTTGAGTACATTTTCGAAAGCAGATAAAGTACAATAAATTCGATTTTTTGCCAAGTAGCAGAACGGATGGCTCAGAACACAACCCTAAAATTCATTCTAGCATACATTAGTGTGAATCATCTATGTTCTGTACATATGGTGTAGTATATGTTCTTATCGTATGTAGTATCTGAAGAATGTAACAGAATCAAGATGAATTCCCATAATGTAATACTAAGACGTCATCTACTACTATATATATAAGATATAGTGATAGGTTGTCGTATCATCATTGCCGAGGGATGAGGGTCGGAGGACAGTCAACTTTATCTACGGCTACATAGTTTTCTGCCTCGCCAGTCGAATGGCTGCAGGGACTATGTCCTGATCACGATGTCGTGCCGTCGATTTAGGATTTAAAATATGGTATTCAGGTCAACTTAATTCGGTCAAAGGATACTGAACAGAAAGTCTAATTATCCCATATTTTAGTAATGTCAGTGAGCTAAATCATACTCAACTGTCGAGAATACTTAGGAGAAAACTCATTCACAGGATTAGTATATCCATCCTTCGTGACATAGCTGAAATTTTATAGGGCTCGATAATAATTATTAGTCAATTTATTCATCATTTTAAAACCCTAAAAATGCCCAAAAAACCTCCAGTATCAGTAAATAGGGCTCGAACCCTAAATTAGAATTCGAATCCACCCAAAACATCAAATTGACAGTTGATATGCCCAAAAAAAGAGATTTTTCAGTATATAGGTGTCACACTGTGAATCTCGTGTCCACACAGTGGGACACGACGTGTCCAAACCAACAAAATAGGTGTCACACGAACTAGAAGCGAGTCCACGCTCTCGTGTCCCCTGCAGAGAGTCCACTGTCAGTCTCGTGTCCCGCGCAGCGAGTCCACGCTCTCGTGGACACGAACTAGAAGCGAGAGAGAGAGAGCCAGAAGACGAGGAAAAACTGGAGAGGAGCTACCAGAGGAAGGAGGAGGAGGAGAAGGAGGAGCTACAAGAGGAAGGAGGATGAGGAGAAGGAGGAGGCCGGAGGAGGGAGATCGCCGGAGGAGCGCCGCGGAGGAGGAGGGAAATCGCCGGAGGAGCGTCGCGGAGGAGGAGCGTGCCCAAAATTAGGGGGAAAAATTATGAAATGATCGAAAAGGAAACCCTCGCTGGCTATATGAAACGTTTAGCGACGTCCGCCTAGGACGTCGCTAAACGTCGCTGATATAAAATAAATAGCGACGCAACTTAAAATGCGTCACAAAACGTCGCTATATCAGCGACGAGTACCGACGAACTTGCGACGTACTACCCCATTTAATAAAATATAGACGCTAGACGTCGTTATTAGTCGCTGTTGGCGACAAACAGCGACGTCTTATATTAACGTCGCTAAAACCCCAAACATTAGCGACGAAATTTCACGGAGTCGCTAAATACGTCGCTGATTTGACTAATTTTGGTAGTGATTAGAATAGGCTTCATGTTAGCTCACTGATTCCTTTGGTGAATTGTGTCTTATTATAGACGATAAGGGTTTCCTATTTTTAAAGGTAACATGGCAACATGTGTAAGGGAACATATAGGTGTGTGTTTGTGTTTGAAAGGGAGTGTCACAAGAGTAAGGCGTGAGCATGTGTTAGTATTTTGAGCTGTGAGAGTGTTTGTTCTATTGAGGTTAGTACCAACTGTATTTTGAGCTGTTATATTCTTTTATATATACTTACCAGATGGCACCCATGACCCGAGGAGCGGCACGTCGTTTGAAGAAAACAGTGAATGCTGAGGTGGCTCCTCCTACAGTTGAGGAGGAAGTGGCACCGGTTGCTAGTAAGACCGGGAGTTCTATTCATCCAGCACCGGTAGCTAGTGAGACCGAGAGTTCTCTTCATGCAGTCCTTGCAAGGGACGACATCTCTCCTCGCGCCAAAAATCTCGCATTTTTGAGGTGGTTGCGTGAACGTATCACTGAGCGTTTGCGTGAGCAGCGTGGTTCTCATTAGCTATTAGTACTTATTTGTATTGGACTATTTGTATTGGGTTGTTTTTGTATTAGACTATTTGTATTGGACTACATATATGAATTAGAACTATGTCAATCTCTGGATTATATTGGACTACGACACCGTGGTAACATAGTCCCTGCAGCCATTCGACTAGCGAGGCAGAAACTATGTATCCGTAGATAAAGTCGACCATCCTCCGACCCTCATCCATCGGCAATGATGATACGACAACCAACCGGAGAGGATACTCTGAGAGATCCATCTGAGAGGGACGTATACTCTGAGAGATCATTTTTACAAGAATGATATCAGTAGTGGGATTGAGTGCTGGAGGAGATATTATCAGAGTATACGTCCTACTCAGATGGGTCTCTCACCGTTACTATTTTTTCCTGACAGCATAGTGGATGTGCTCCGTCCACAGATTCTTGCTCCGAGCCAAAACTTTGTTCCTGAGCTCAAGTGGACATCCTTGGTGTATAGCTCGAGTGAAAGGTTCCTGACAGCAAAATGGTCTCCTTTGTCAAAGTATCCGTGCTCATCCCACATTGATTGTGGGACGAGCACGGATACTTTGACAAAGGAGACCACCATGCTGTCAGGAACCTCTCACTCGAGCTCTACACCAAGGATGTCCACTTGAGCTCCGGGATAAAGTTTTGGCTCGGAGCAAGAATCTGTGGACGGAGCACATCCACCATGCTGTCAGGAAAAATAGTAACGGTGAGAGACCCATCTGAGTAGGACATATACTCTGATAATATCTCCTCCAGCACTCAATCCCACTACTGATATCATTCTTGTAAAGGTGATCTCTCAGAGTATACGTCCCTTTCAGATGGATCTCTCAGAGTATCCTCTCCGGTTGGTTTGTGTTCTGAGCCATCCGTTCTCACAGAGGGTCCTATTTTGGATTCTATATTTTGTATTTTGGTTTCTGTATTTTGTATTTTGGTTTCTGTATTTTGGTTTCTGTATTTTGTATTTTGGTTTCAGTATTTTGTATTTTGGTTTCTGTATTTTGTATTTTGGTTTCTGTATTTTGGTTTCAGTATTTTGTATTTTGGTTTCAGTATTTTGTATTTTGGTTTCTGTATTTTGTATTTTGGTTTCTGTATTTTGTATTTTGTATTTTGGATTATGTATTTTGTAATAGATGATGTCTTAGTATTACGTTATGTGAGTTCATCTTGATTCTGTTACATTCTTCATATACTAGATACGATAAGAACATATACATTCTGTTACATTCTTTTACATTCTGTTACATATACTTACCAGATGTCACCTATGACCCGAGGATCAGGACATAGTCCCTGCAGCCATTCGACTGGCGAGGCAGAAACTATGTAGCCGTAGATAAAGTTGACTGTCCTCCGACCCTCATCCCTCGGCAATGATGATACGACAACCTATCAGAATCCTTGACTCTCTTTCGCTTCTTGGATATTGACCCAGCTTCCAATCTCTCATTTTCCTCCGGGTCCACTCTACTCCCAATCTCTTCCTCTTTTATACACGGATCTACAGAATCAATACCATCCAAGAAAGGCAAAACTAAATCAAGGCATAACGGGCTGCTCAGCGTGTCCAGCTTCTTCAACTTCTTGCTGGCTGCAGAGTCGAAATGGGAACGGGTCCTCTTTGCCGGAAGACGCTGATTCAGTTTTGCCTTCTCCTCTCCTCCACCATGGCTATGGACCCATCTGCTCCTCCCTACTTCTATTCTTCTTATTTGACTCTCTCAGCCACATATGATATCCAGCTCAAGTGTAGAGTCGGGGGAGAAGAAGTGGACAGGAATAGGAGGGGGAAGCAGCAGCCGACGGCATGACCCGGAGGAAGTACAGAGGTTTCTTCAACATACGTAGGAGAACTATAAGGATATATCTTTTCACAATATGTCATCTTGTCAAAGACCCTTAATGTGACAACCATGTTACCGCGGTATCGGAAGACTAACATGTCATAATTTTCTAAGCCGTGTGTTTTGACATAATCCTCCCAACTCTTTCCTCCTATGTTGTAATCTTGCATTATTACATAGAACTGAAATCCGGTTGGAGGATTATGTCAAAACACATGGCTTATAAAATTATGACATGTTAGTCTTCCGACACCGCGGTAACATGGTTGTCACATTAAGGATCTTTGACAAGGTAATATGTTGTGAAAAGATATATCCTTATAGTTCTCCTACGTATGTTGAAGAAAACATATGTACTTCCTCCGGGTCATGCCGTCGGCTGTGCTGCTTTCCCCTCCTATTCCTCTCCACTTCTTCTCCCCCGACTCTACACTTGAGCTGGATATCATATGTGGCTGAGAGAGTCAAATAAGAAGAATGGAAGTAGGGAGGAGCAGATGGGTCCATAGCCATGGTGGTGGAGAGGAGAAGGCAAAACTAAATCAGCATCTTCCGGTAAAGAGGACCCGTTTCCATTTTGACTCTGCAACCAACGAGAAGTTGAAGAAGCTGGGCACGCTGAGCAGCCCGTTATGCCTTGATTCAGTTTTGCCTTCCTTGGATGGCATTGATTCTGTAGATCCGTGTATAAAAGAGGAAGAGATTGGGAGTAAAGTGGACCCGGAGGGAAATGAAAGATTGGAAGCTTGGTCAATATCCAAGAAGCGAAAGAGAGTCGAGGATTCTGATAGGTTGTCGTATCATCATTTCCGAGGGATGAGGGTCGGAGGACAGTCAACTTTATCTACGGCTACATAGTTTCTGCCTCGCTAGTCGAATGGCTGCAGGGACTATGTCCTGGTCACCCATCGGAGGGCTGGGAAGTTCATTGACGAGAGGGCGACGCAGGCATATGTACGGGATCCTACGGCGCGTATTTGGCTTCGGAGTCATCCCGGGCCCCCTCTGTCAGTGTGCAGTCTCCGGCTACGCAGGCGTCGTCACGAGCTGAGGATGTTCGTCGTCAGATCGAGGAGCTGCGTCGCGAGTTGCAGCAGCAGATTTCTGATGCGGTCGAGCGCAGTATACAGGAGCAGTATGACTATATTCTATCCCAGTTGTCCCAGTTGCGCGACAGGGGTCCGCAGTAATTTTATTAGTTTTTTTATGACTTGTATGTATTGGCCCTATGGGCAAATTATTTATTGGTACACTGTTGTTTATACACTTGGTGGGAGACTTTTTATCATCTTCCATTTTTATTTGACTCTATTGGATGTTTGTGAGGATGTGTGTCTGTGATATTTACTTTGCACTGCCTCCTATTTTTATTGTGATATTTACTTTGTGATATCTGCGACGGGGATGACAAATATACCTACGCTGGGTTATAAGCGATGATCTGATATACAAAGGAGGTGCTGCCGAAATTTTAAAAAAAATATTGTGTATTTTTGTTATGATGTGTGTCTGTGTTTACAGTGAATGTGAAATGCAGTGTTCGGAACCATCGACAGTTTCGATTACTGTTGTATGTGTTATCTTGGATAGAAATAGCAACAGTTCATGGTGCACTTCTGAGAGCTTCATTTTCACGTCCTTCACTTTCTCGAGACGTCGTAAAGGTTCCCGAGAAGGGGAATGACGTGAAGAGGAAGCTCTGAGAAGTGCACCCTGAACTGTTGCTCTTTCTATCCAAAATAAAACATAGAACAGTAAGCGAAACTGTCGATGGTTCGAACACTGCACTTCACACATACTGGAAACACAGACACACAACATAACAAAAATATCAATTATATTTTTTAAATTTTTTTATAATATCTGCGACATATAGCGACGTTTTGCGACGTACTGCGACGGATCTTTGACGTCGCTATACGTCGCTAAATAGCGACGTAACGTCGCGAGACGTCACTAATACTACGTCGCTAAATCTGTCGGTAGGCGTCACTAAGTTGCCCACGTGGCTGCCATGCCATGTCATCATATATAAAGTTTACAGCGTCGCAAGTGGTCGCTTTACGTCGCAATATTGGCGACGTAGTGATACGTCGCTATATGTCGCTAATTTTGCGACGTCTAGCGACAATGAATTTTGCGTCGCGAATAGCAACGTTCGGCGACGAAAGTGACATCTGCGACTTGCCTATAAGCGACGTCCGATTTTTGTCGCTAAATACGTCGCAAATTAGTTTTAGCGACGTATTTTTCTTATTTAGCAATGTCTCCTGACGTCGCTAAAATGGGTTATTTTAGTAGTGGTGTGTGTGTGTGTGTAGCAATGGTACTTTTATTCAAAAAACTGAAAGGCAAAACTGTTACAACTCAAGCATTACTCTACAAGCTATAAGCTTTACTTGCTGCTATCACCCCATGAGGTTAGCGTCTGTATCAATGTTGTTGAAAATCCCATGGATAGACATGGAAGCTCCTTCGAAAACTCTTCTATTTCGCTCGCGCCAGATGTGCCATAGTACCGATAATAGTTTGATCTTGGCTTTGATACATGCTCTTGCATCTTATCCCTTATGACCCAATATCTCCTCAACTACTCCCGAGAGGTCATCTCTACCGGCAATAGACATGCCCAGGCCGCGTTTACACATTTTCCATATAATCCTTGTCATAGGACATCGGAAATATATGTGATTCCTAGTCTCCTCCCCTCCTCCACATAAAACACAGGGCATACGAGTTTCTATGATACCGAACCTAGTCATCCGCTCTCCAGTGAGTAATCTATCCTTGATTGCTTTGTATGCGCAGAGCTTTATCTTCATAGCCACTCCTCGCGTCCATTGACCTCAGCCCAGTCTACTCTCTGCCGTCGATCTCGTATTTGGTCGTAGACAACTTTAGTTGAGAACTTGCCATCGCTCGTGTCGTCCCAAGACCACTGATCCCCGTTATCGCTCGGCGTAATGAGGATATTAGATATCTCGTTCGCATGCCACTGAGCAATCTGTCGTTCATCAAATTGCCAGCACCCATCGCGGATAATAGCTGCTACTGACTCATCCCTCCCGCATATTTCAAATGTTGGCCAGCCCCATCTATCAATCATACTTGAGTGGTTGAGCCAGGGGTCCTTCCAAAGATGTGTTCTGCATCCATCACTTATCACCATGCTGATACTAGCCTTCACTTTGCTTCGGATGCGCAACATATTCTTATATGTCACAGAAAAATTATTATCGAACTTTTGAGTCCAGAAATTATCTGTACGCAAGTATCGGCTATGGGTCCATCTTGCCCACATAGATGTATTCTCGATAAATCTCCATGCAACCTTCATTTGAGCTACCTCTCGGAGGACTCGAAGTGAGCGCAAGCCGATTCCCCCTTCCTCTTTGGTTTGGCATAACTCCCCCCAAGCTATAACATGCATTCCTCCGCGCCATACAAAGTTGGCACACATTGTCTCTATTTTTCGAACTGTTTTCTCAGGAATGAATATAGCTTGAAACCAGTAAGTTGTGATCGCGTAAATAACTGATCTAACAAGCTCCACTCTTCCCCCCGAATTATAAGAGTTGGGCCTGCCATCCTTCGAGCCTACCTTGGACATCTTGCAAAAGTCCATGACAATCCGCATCCCGAGCATAGTTGGTTGATAGTGGTAAACCAAGGTATCTCACAGGCAAATTGCCTATTTCTATCTGGAGTAGCGTAGCCCATCTCTCCTTTTGAGGGCAGTCGCGACTGAAGTAAATGTGACTTTTTTTCCTGTTCAACTGCAGTCCCGATAGATTGCCAAACTCTTCAAGAACCTTGTTTAACCCATTGAAACTAGCCTCTGAAGGTTCAATGAATACAAGGAGGTCATCGGCATAAATCAGATGGGAGAAAATTGGAGATACTTTACGGTACAGTGGAACAACCCTTTTTTGATGCACTGTAATATCCATTAAACAGGTATAATACTCCATGACAATGGTAAATAAGTATGGGGATAATGGATCTCCCTGCCTTAACCCCCGGTTGCTGCCAAAGTATCCCCTCGGTTGACCATTAATAAGAACGGAAAATGTGGGAGTGGATATGCATTCTCTGACCCGATCGACCCACCAGTTCTCAAACCCCATGTTGAGAAGAATTTGACAAACAAACTCTCTGTTTACAATGTCATAGGCTTTCCGAATATCCAGCTTAATACAACTCTTCCTTCCTCCGACTTTGTTAAAGTCTCTAACAAGTTCATGTGCTAATAAACAATTCTCTGCTATTAGTCTTCCTTTAATGAAAGCGGATTGATTCTCCGAAATCAATCCTTGCATAATCTCTTGCATACGGGAGCACATCAAATGTGTAATGATTTTATATATCACATTACAGCAAGATATTGGACGAATGTCGCCTAGCGCTTTGGCACCCTCCATCTTCGGAATTAATGTTAGGAAAGTATGATTCATTTCCTTCAGGAGACGTCCCGTTCTGAAGAAGTCTTGCACCACCTCAAGAACCTGGTATTTTAACTGGCCCCAATGTTTTTTGTAGAATGCCATATTGAAACCATCTGGTCCGGGAGACTTATTGGGGTCAGAATCTTTGATTAACTGCTCAATCTCCTCCATCAACACTTCCTCTTTTTTTTTTTGAAATCTCACACACACACAATTGGGGGACTCGAACCTTGCCGGTCCCTCCGGGTGTCCGCTCTAATACCACTAGGTTAGAGAAATTGGACTCAACACTTCCTTTTTTAATACACTTTTTCCCTTTTCCGTAATAATACGCTTATAAGGCAAGGTGGGAAAGGTGTCCATGTATCCACTTTGGTTGTATAGCGAGGTATAGAATTCGATCGCTTCCTTCGCCATAGTCTGATCATCCGATATCCGTTTGCCATCTTTGTCCAATAATGAAATAAGAGAGTTCCGTTGCTGACAAGCGCGAATCACCGCATGGAAAAACTTTGTTCCCCTATCACCATCTTTGAGCCAGAAGACTTTGGCTCTTTGTTGAAGGTGAACTTCTTCTTGAAATCTCATATTTCTAACTTCAGTTTGTAGCCGCAGCTCTGTTTCAACGAGTGCTGCATTGGAAGGGTCCTTTTGGACCTGGGTTTGAATGATCTGCAGTTCATCTTCTTTCGATCGAAGATTCGAAGGCGGCCGGTTCTTGTTCCACGCTTTGAGAGCATGCTTCACCAACTTAAGGTGCTGAACGAAGCTAAATTGGGCGTTCCCCATAATATGTGAGTTTAACGGCCCCTCAACAGCTTCTTCATAACCTTCTACCATCGCCCACGAGTTGTTATACCTGAAGGGTCTTCTACGAGCAGGTTCATCGGCTTGTAGCCTTATCATCAACGGGGTGTGATCACTTGTACCGCAAGGAAGGCCTTCAGCTTGAATAGAAGGGAACATCGCCATCCATTTGTTGTTACACAGGGCCCTATATAACTGACAAACCACTCTATTTGATGATAAGCTATTACTCCAAGACCACAGATGTCCGGTACGAGCCATACATATGAGACCAGAAGTGAGTAAATAGTCTCTAAAATCAGCGAGAATCGGATTAGGCACTTGACGGCCTTCGATTTTCTCACACTCGGCCATCATGGCGTTGAAGTCCCCAAAAAAAACTAGCGGAAGCTTGTCTGCAAATTCTGCCGAGATTTTAATTAAGTCCTTCCATAGTTGAGTTCGTCTTCTGCGGTCGTTATGACCGTATACAGCACCAAAAGCCATTTGAAAGCCTCCTCTGTTCGTTAGCAATAAGACAATTATATATATATATATATATATATATATATATATATATATATATATATATATATATATATAGAGAGAGAGAGAGAGAGAGAGAGAAAGAGAGGACAACCATGTCTAATACCTCTAGTTGGATAAAATGTTTTTGAAGGTGAGGCATTGACAAGAACTGTAAATGATGTCGTATTGACACAATTCATGATTAAGTCATGTGTTTTTCTAGTAAATCCAAAATCAAGAAGGACTTGGCTTAAGAATGACCAACTAATTCTATCATAAGTTTTAGACAAGTCCATTTTTAGAGTTAAACAACTTTTGGATCTAGGGAACCTTGCAATAGAATAGAAGAGTTCTTGAACCATTATGATGCTATCCGTTATTCGATGATCAAGGACAAAAGCATTTTGGAATGGGGGGACGAGTTTATTAAAATAGGCCGAGTTCGTTTTGTGAAGATTTTAGTGACGAGTTTGTAGATAACATTGCATAGAGAGATAGGGCAAAGTCCGGAAGAGTAGGTTTTGTGTTTAGGGATTAGAGCAAGGTAAGTGTGATTCAAAGAAGCAGGGAGACAATTCGAAGTGAAGAAAGTTTGGACAAGATTGACTACCTCTAGCTCTAACCACTTTTCAATATTTGTGATAGAAAATAGCTGGAAATCCATCGGGTCCGGTGACTTAGATTGATCTCCATGACAGTATTTCTAATTTCATCAGCAATAGGTATAGCTAGAATAGATCCAATTAAGTTTAGATCTTTATGCCAATATATCTCCTCTTGTTGAATAAATTTGTTTAAGGGAATTTTGGTTTTGTTTTCCTCAAGGATTATGTCGTCTGTAGGAGTGCTTTATTGAAAATTCATCAGTTTATGTTCTAGGCTCTTGATAGCAGTGGTAAAGTTATCAATCTGATATTTTCCCCACTATTTTAAGGTTGATAGAATATTATGCAGTCGAACTGGAAGAGAGGGGTTAGCATATGATGTCCAAGATTCTTTCAGTTTGTTAATGGAGTCCTCTTTCTTGAGCCAAACAGATTCCAATGTCATGGGAAATCTTCTCTTTTTTAAAGACATAACTGTTTTCATAAATATGGGATAGTGATCATTGTTATTGCATGGTAGATGAAGTATACTAGATGACGGATACAGAAGTCTCCACTTGATATCGACAAAAACACGGTCTAGTCTTGCCTCATTTGGTTCGTGGAAAGGAAAGGAAAGGAAGCTGATTCTGGAAAACTGTAATCCCAATCAATTTAATTTTCGGTGTTTGGAAATATCAAGGAAATTGAAAAGGGATGTCAATCTCCAGAGAGGAAAAGTGGAACCTTGGGTTGGTAGAATGAGCATAACGGAGTATTGAATTTGTATGGATATAATTTTTAGAATCAGATACAATGCTGATAAAGATTTTATCATTCCAGAATCGCGCCAATCTTCCTGAACTTCCCGTAGCCGAGATAGAATGAAAACTACCAAATCCAAGTTTAGTAGCAATTTTAGAAACTTCATCTGATGAGTATTTAGTTCATGAGATCTAAATCATATTGGTGTCGTGTTTACATTAATGTGTCATCGGCTAAAACTCTGTATTTTTCCTTCAAACATTAGGGCCACCACTACTAAAATAACTCATTTTAGCGACGTCAGGAAACGTCGCTAAATAAGAAAAAAAAAACGTCGCTAAAACCTATTTGCGACGTATTTAGCGACGAAAACCGGACGTCGCTTATAGTCAAGTCGCAGATGACACTTTAGTCGCCGAACGTCGCTATTTGCGACGTGGAATTAATTGTCGCTAGACGTCGCAAAAATTGCGACATATAGCGACGTATCAATACGTCGCCAAAATTACGACATAAAGCGACTACTTGCGACGCTGCGAATTTTATATATGATGACATGGTATGAAAGCCACGTGAGCAACTTAGCGACGCATACCGACAGATTTAGCGACGTACACCCGCAGCCAACGTCAGCATTTAGTGACGTCTAGCGACGTATAGCGACGTCTACGTTCCGTCGCAGTACGTCGCAGAACGTCGCTATACGTCGCAGATATTATAAAAAAATTTAAAAAAATATAATTGATATTTTTGTTATGCTGTGTGTCTGTGTTTACAGTGTGTGTGAAGTGCAGTGTTCGAACCATCGACAGTTTCGCTTACTGTTCTATGTTTTATCTTGGATAGAAAGAGCAACAGTTCAGGGTGCACTTCTCAGAGCTTCCTCTTCACGTCCTTCACCTTCTCGGGAACCTTTACGACGTCCCGAGAAAGTGAAGGACGTGAAAATGAAGCTCTCAGAAGTGCACCCTGAACTGTTGCTATTTCTATCCAAGATAACACATACAACAGTAATCGAAACTGTCGATGGTTCCGAACACTGTATTTTACATTCACTGTAAACACAGACACACATCATAACAAAAATACATAATATATTTTTTTAAAATTTCGACAGCACCTCCTTTGTATATCAGATCATCGCTTATAACCCAGCGTAGGTATATTTGTCATCCCCGTCGCAGATATCACAAAGTAAATATCACAATAAAAATAGGAGGCAGTACAAAGTAAATATCACAGACACACATCCTCACAAACATCCAATAGAGTCAAATAAAAATGGAAGATGATAAAAAGTCTCCCACCAAGTTTATAAAAAATAGTGTTCCAATAAGCAATTTGCCCATAGGGCCAATACATACAAGTCATAAAAAACCAATAAAATCACTGCGGACCCCTGTCGCGCAACTGGGACAACTGGGATAGAATGTAGTCATACTGCTCCTGGGTGAGCTGTACCGTAGGGGCAGTAGGAGGCAGTGGAATGTCTGGAGTCGGCGCCGTCGATGGACTCGGAGGACGTATCTGCTCCAGCTCTCGCAGTCGCTCACCATGCACAGTAAGGGTACTCATCACCTTCTCAGTATACTGAGCGAGTGAGGCAGATATGCTCCTCTGCGATCCATCCAGCTCGACCTGTCTATGCTCTGTGCGCTGCGTAGACTCGGTGAGCGTCTGCAAGCTGATAGTTGTAGCCTGATGCAGACTCATCAGCTCCTGTATACTGCGCTCAACCGCATCAAATCGTCCGGTGAGGACCGGAGGGTCGGATCGTCGCTCGACCGCATCAGAAATCTGCTGCTGCAACTCGCGATGCAGCTCCTCGATCTGACGACGAACATCCTCAGCTCGTGACGACGTCTGCGTAGCCGGAGACTGCGCACTGACAGAGGGGGCCCGGGATGACTCCAAAGCCAAATACGCGCCGTAGGATCCCGTACCGTAGTACGTACCCTTCTGAAGACCGCCAACGGCGGTCATCCAGAGCTCGTCTGGCGATGGAGCTGTAGGCGGCTGGGAGGAAGTACCAGCCCCTCCCTCTGCTTGCGTACTAGCAGCAGCAGCAGCAGCCGCCTCGTCCTGTAGCCGAACAAACTCGGCCTAGAACCTGTTTGCTAACGTGTAAGTGTTTGCTAAAGTCTATATTGATATCTATTTTTATGTTTTCTAAATTATAGTAAATTAATATAAAGGATAGAACGTACATATGCATGCGTCGCACGCTCGTCAATGAACTCCCCAGCCCTCCGATGGGTGACCAGAAAGACGGTCACCATGTTCGGGTCCTCACCCTTTTTTACCTGTTAAAATATATTATCTATTATTAGTATTAAACATTATATCGAACTATATATAAATTAATGTCCGTCATAGGAAACGTACCAGACGACGAAAATGCTCCGTCATCGGAATGGAGCCACCACACCACTTACCGGCGCTCGACCGCACCACCTTGGCCTTCTCAGACCGCTCCTGGTACCTGCGCTCGTTGAATCTAGCATTCATCGCAGTCCACTGCTCTGGCGTAATCCAACCCTGGATCGGCTGTCCGGAGCGATCTCGACGCTTCTGGTCGTCGATCGCATCACGGATGAGCTTGGTTGCGACGGCAGAAAATTGGCCCTCGATCCTCGCCGCCCGGTGTGGTGGATAGAAATAAGTCCTCTACAATAAATAAAATACAAAAGTTGTATAATATACACAAATGATTATTAAAAATAAACAAATTTTTTACCTTGAAGTGGGCGAACCAAAAGGCCTTCCTATCTGCGGGAGCATCTGAGCAGTTAATCCAAGGCCCACCATAGTTCTGCCTCAGAAATGTCCCCAACTGTCTCTGTACCGCAGAAGGCCGATATCTATACAATAATAATTTTTCATGAATATATATGTACATATAATCATTTGAGAAATATATAATAATTAATTAACTTACTTCATAGGCCCGTCCGTCCAAATCTCTATACGCGTCTCGCCCGGGGGAGCGCATGGAGGGTCGCTCTCACCTCTTGCCTGGACAGGATCAGTCTGATCGCCGTCCTCCATATGCTCGGCGTGGGCTCCCTCCATAGAGCCGTCGACAGGAGGAATGCTGGACGGGGGATCAGGGATGCTGGACGCGAGATCAGGAAGGCTGGACGACGAGGGAGGAGTCGCCAACCTGCTGGAACTGCCCTGTCCCGGTAATGGACCGGGAACAGAACGGTACACTGGCGTACTCGGAGATGAGGATGAGGGTACGGAACTGCCCTCTCCATCCCCAGGCTGAGGCTGACGGGACTGCCTAATGTAAAATCCTCCGCGTCGTCCTCCTGGTCTAGTAATACCTGATAATAACATATGACAATAAAACAAAAATACATATTTATATGATAGACATCACATATTTTTGAAAAATATCATAGTCATAAAGTGTCACTGAAGTGTCAATAAAAGTGTCAATAAAGTGTCACTGAAGTGTCACAGATTTATATGATAGAAGTGTCACTAAAGTGTCAAATATGATGATAAAACAAACGTACAGATTTAATCCTCTTCTGAAAATTCATCTACTTCTTCTTCTTCTTCTTCTTCTTCTTCTTCCTCCTCTACATCTTCACTTTCATCTGCATCTTCCTCTTCAGATAATTCTACTTCTTCTACACAATTAGATGTGTAATGAGGAACTTCCGTCGTGTCCACTTCTATAATATTTGTTACAAGAGGTAGTTCATCCTGTTGATAAGCTATATCGTCAACCTCAAAGGTATTTCTAGCTTTGCTCTTGCATACTGCCCACCAGTCCGACCTTGTTGTTCCCCATTTAGGATAACTTGTGAAGTACACGAGCTGAGCCTGACTTGATAGGACAAATGGTTCATAGGCTTGATATCGACGCTGATAGTTTATATCAACAAGACCGTGCTTGTCTACTTTCCAACCTTGACCTTCAATCGGATCGAACCAATCACACCTGAATAACACAATCTTAGCAGGCTCTATTCCATAACTATATGTCAGCTCCACGATCTCCCGTAGCACGCCATAGAAATCGTTGCCCGCATCAACATCTTTGTAGTTCGAAGATCTGATACACAAACAGCTATTTTTGGTGGAGTCGAGATCCACAAAGTTGTCTCTGATCGGGCAAGTTGTTGACTTGAACCTAAATCCATTAACACAGTAGCTTGGCCATATTTTTGCAGCATAAATTGGTCCCTTGGCTAGCGTTCTAATAGACTCATTCTTAAGTCTTGCGTATGGACGATCGACCTAAATACCACAAAAGAAGCAATTAAGCTCATTCTCAATCAAGTGCATATACAGAAATGTAATTACAGAGTTCTCAAGTCTTACATATGCACTCAACCATGATAGAAAATAATGCCTCATTTCTTGTTCTAGTTCTTCTACTGTTATGTGTGGCCTACCTGACCTCACATCATCATTAAATATGCTGAAAACAACATCGTGCAATTAATGTAATAGTATTATTCTCAACACTATTAAAATAATGTAGACGTATTATTTACTTACCCCTCCAGTTTCTCTACTTCCTCCTCGTCGCAGTTGAGTAATACATACACCTGAGCAGCCCTTAGCTCATCATCGTTCAGATATCTCTTCTTCATCTTATCCGATGGCTTTCCTGGAGCATTGAATACCTTCAGTATTGTATCATTACTTTCATGATCTCCCTCGTCGTTTCTGGAAGCTCTCGTTCTATTAGTTGCAACATGAGACTTGAAATACATCGAACAAAAGTTTGTAATCTCCTCGAGAACATAGGCTTCACAAATAGAACCCTCGACCCGTGCCTTATTTTTTACCTTTCTTTTTAGGTGATTCAAATGTCGCTCGAACGGATACATCCATCGATATTCGACGGGTCCACCAACACGTGCCTCATAGGATAGATGAATCGGCAAATGCTCCATAGAGTCGAAGAATCCAGGAGAAAACACCCTCTCTAGCTTGCATAGTGTTACCGTAATGTCATTCTCTTGCTTTTCTAGACGATCAACGAGCAATTTCTTAGAACAAAGATCCCTGAAGAATATGCTAAGCTCCGTCAATGGATCCCAAACTGCCTGCGGTAAGAATTCCCGAAATGCAATCGGATTTAACCTCTCCATGAATACGTGACAATCGTGGCTCTTCATACCCGTCAATTTATTTTCTTTCGGATCGACACATCTTCTCAGATTTGACACATATCCGTCTGAAAATTTTAGGCCCTGGATCTACCGACAAAGTCTCACTTTATCCTCCTTATCCAGCGAGAAAATTGACTTCGGCAGGAACTGTTTTCCATTCTGCTGTATCAAATGCAACGCAGGACGTTTGCATATTTCTTCTAAGTCCAACCTGGCCTTGGGATTGTCTTTCGTTTTTCCTTTTACGTCCATCACAATATTAATTATGTTATCAAACACATTCTTCTCAATATGCATGACATCAAGATTATGTCTGATCAGATTGGTACTCCAGTATGGCAGATCCCAGAATATGCTCCTCTTTATCCAGTTATGATCTCTACCAAATCCATCGCACTTGTACCCAGTTGTAGGATCTTCGATAGCACTTGGAAAATCTTTAACCTCCTCCCATATCGTGGCTCCGTACCACCTTGGCGGTGGATCACCCTTCACTACAACGTCGGTACGGAATGCATTCCTGTTCCTTCTGAACGAATGATCTTTTGGCAGAAATTGCCGATGACAATCAAAGAAGCACGGTTTTCTTCCGTGTTTCAAGCGGAAAGCCTTACTACGGTCTATGCAATACGGACATGAGAGACGGCCATGAGTGCTCCATCCAGATAACATTCCATAGGCCGAAAATTCGTTGATGGTCCATATAAAGGTTGCCTTCATCTGAAAATTCTGCTTCCTGGAAACATCGTACGTGTTAGCGCCTACTTCCCATAACTGATTCAACTCATCTATCAAAGGCTGTAAGTACACGTCAATGTTCCTCTTGGGATTGTTCGGACCAGGAATTATAACGGTTATAAACATGTACTGAGTCTTCATGCACATCCAAGGCGGTAGGTTATACGGAGTGACAATCACAGGCCAGCACGAATACTGGGATCCCGAAAGACCAAAAGGAGTAAAACCGTCATAAGATAGTCCCAACCTGACATTACGCGGATCTGAAGCAAAATCAGGATACACTCGATCAAAGTGCTTCCACGCTTCTCCATCGGATGGGTGATCCAACACTCCTTTAATCTGTTCTCGTATGTGCCAACTCATATTTTCGGCCGTCTCTTTCACCATAAATAATCTTTGCAACCGCGACGTTAAAGGCAAGTAGTGCATTGAATCGGTCGGTCTTCTTACACCGGTAGACCTTCCTGTACTAGTTGTCTTATAGCGATCAGCACCACAAAATCTGCACACATCTGCGTCCTTGTCGTCTTTGTAGTACAGCATGCACCCATTGCGACAGGAATCGATTTTCTCGTATCCCATCCAGAGCGATCTCACCATCCTCTTAGACCGGTAGAAGTCTTTAGGCAACTTAGCACCCGCCGGCAAGATCTCTATAATCAACTCCAACACTCGGTTGTAGCATTCTTGCGACATGTTAAAATCGGACTTAATGCTCAACAGTCTTGTAACCACCTCCAACGGTGAATGATCCTCACAACCAGGATACAATGGAGTCCTTGCATTCTCCAGCAACTCCATAAACTGTGCAGCATCGGCGTTCGGTGCCTCCTCGGGTGCATCATGAACGAAACTAGGCTCCGCAGCATCGAAAACCATGTTCACGCACCCGTCGTCGTATGCATGATTATCTGAAACAAAATTAGGTCCCACATGCATATATGGCTCAACATAAGGCTCCGGCTCTGATGCTAAAGACACAAGTTCTCCGTGTGCGGTCCACTAATAGTAATTAGGCGTGAAACCCCTCGAGTACAAATGATATGTCACTTCCACTTCTGGATAATATTTCACGTTATGACATTTCACACACGGACACTTAATTTTGGTGCCGTCCATGTTTGCAAAAACAAAAGTTGAAGAACTTTATTGATACAAACTTTATAAAAGATTACAATTTGAATTCTGGGAATGGTACAACTTTAGGAATCCAATCTAGATAACGATTGCTTTATCCCTTGGACGATGTGAACTCTGAAGACGAAGCCTCTGAAGTTGAAAACAACTCTGGAATTGAACGCAAAAGCCTCTGAAGTCGAAGGCAAAAGCCTCGGAAGAATGCAGCAGCACTTGGGCAAGAACTCCTGAACTCTCTGATCTCTGATTATTGATTTGTGATCCCCTTGAATGAAGACTTGAAACTCTATTTATAGAGTTCTGAGAAATAACTAACTTTTAGTTATTCTGGACTGCACATGATGGATTGCGCAGCAATTGGTTTACGCCATAATGGACTGCGCAGGCAGTTGCTGGATCATGGGTTAACTGTCTTGGACACATGGCATCATTTGATTAAAATGCGCATGATCATGCATAAGCAGTTGCTACAAAATGAGCAATTGATGGCATGAATGCCACGTGTACTTTATCATTTGTACTGGTAGAACGCGCACATTGAACTGCGCAGACTTTGGATTGCGCCAACTTGATTTGCGCAGGAAATGGATTGCGCCAACTAGGATTGCGCCAACCTGGATCGCACTGTCAGCTATCCTCGAGCGCCGTGCTACACGATTAAACGAACGGCCGCCTCGATCTCCGTGCTATCAGTTGTCAGAAGATTTGATTGTGTCAGATAATGATGACTTTTGCCACGTCAGCTTGCGCAGTTGAGAGTGTGCGCAATCGATCCTGCACAATCTGAATGATGCGCAATCTGTTGTCTGCGCAAGTCATCTGAAAGTTATATTTCTTGATTTTCTGACTTTGTTGATGTGTGCCACTTGATTTTTAGGACCTACAAGACCCCCTTCAAAGTTTTCAAAAATTGAACTTATTCAAAATTTTGAAATACTTTGAATTTTGAAATTTGAATCAATTTGCGCATGATGTAAACTGGCTACGCAATCTGAGGGATTGTCCTCAATTTTAGGCGCAAATTGAGGCAGCCGTTTTATTTTCGAAAACTATAAATAGCTCTCTTCTTCTTTTCATTTCTTTACTTTGCCTCCTTTGTGTTTGAGAGAAAGAAATTTCCGAGCAAACTTCGACTTCCTTCTCCGACGATCTTTATGGCGCCCCGACGATCCTCCGCCGCCGCTAAGGGCAAGGCCCCGGCCGAATCATCAAACAGGGCTGCGCGACGAGCTTCTCGTCATGAATCCACGTACCCTGCAATGTCAGGTAGAGAATTTTTTAATCAAAAACCCTTTTTAGGGTTTTGATGTCACTGTTCTTCAAAAATCCATCTCTTTTTAGAGATGTGATCATACTGCGCCACCCTTTTTAGGGTTCTGGTTGCACAAATCAGTTAACTCTTTATTTTTATGAAGAGCGACTTTCTGCACAATCGGTTGAACTGCGCTGGCAGATGTCAGCACAATCTGCTGATTTGCGCGAGATAGTCAATGCAAACTGATGGCTGTTTGTTCGCGCAGTCTGACGTTTGCGCAAACTGATGCTGCGCAATCTGATACTGCACATTCTAATTTTGCGCAAACTGATGACAGAATCTTTGACTTGACTTGTATTGATTTTTATTTTCGCTGTTTGATGCAGTTAATGTGAGAGAAGATCCAGAATATGAAACTTTTGTGGGAACTCTTTCAGAGTCTGAGTATAAAGAGGATCTCTCCCATGTACATTATCCTCAGTATGATCTGCCGACCTCCCGTCAGGCGATTCAGATATCTCAAGACAATGAGACTCTACTGTGTTTAATGAATGAACAGCCCTTGGAATCAGCAGACGCTGTTACTCATAAGAAACCTGCATTCTTGTTTGGTGAGGCTTTTGAGAAAAGCTCGCAACCAAGGCCGAGGATGGTGGAAAGAATAGTCCATCAAGAAGATAGGTCTTTCTTCATACCAGATAATGCCCGCTGTCTCCTTTTATCCCGGTATGCTCATGCGAGCTACCCAAGGAAGATGGAGTGGAACATCACTCTTTTCCAAGACGCCCGTGCAGGGAAAATTTTCGTGAAGAAGGGGTCAAATAAGAAAGATATGTTCTACAGCTCCTCTGATCGATACAGTGTCTTGTTGAGAGGCTTGAAACCTGGTTGCATTCCGCCAGAGAACTCCACTATAATGATGCCTGTCAGAACACCGATATTTGCAAACGAATTTGCGAAAGCTGAAGGGAAGTACCCCGAACAGGATATCAGATTAACTGGATTGGTGAATCCAGATTACAGGAGATGGAACTGTATTGCAAATTGGATTCTGACAACATTTGAAGACAGACTTCAACAGATCAATCTGTACCAAGCAGTGCACGCCACTGTTTATGGTTTTGAACCCAATCCACACATGTTCTTGGCCTTGGCTGAAAGATACAATTATAGAACGGGAACTTTTATGACCCCTGGTGGAGAAATCGGGTTTGCACTCCACGAGATGAAATATATCTCGTACTTGCCAATGGCAGACGCTCCATATGAAGAGTTTGTTCCAACCAATGACGAGTTGGACAAACTTAGAAGGGAAAATGTAGCGATGGTAGCAGTATTTGAGGAACTGCTATGCCATTATAAGATCTGCTCCCTATTTTATAAGAGTGCCACAGCCAACACCTGTTATTCTTCGAAATGGTTACCCTATCTGTTCCTTCACCACATAGAAGAGAAGAAGACTAAGGAAAACGACAAATGTTATCCTGATTTCTTCAAACCTTTGAGCAATACAGAAGTTATGAAGTTGATGGAACAGAGTGGTAATTTTGATAAGCTAATGGAGGATGATTATCAATACCCCCCTTTAAAGAAAGGGGACACTCTGGAGAGTTACTTGAGAATGGGCTATAGACCCATGTCAAAAGAAGCCCAACTGGCAGGGTTTCTGACATACTGGCTTCGGCGGTTTGTGGTTCCCGGATCCAGTGCTGTGGATCGCTTTCACCGCGGCGTTCTTTTTGCAGCGGTCAAGTTAGTCTTTGGCTACAAAGTGGACCTGTTATCAGCAATAACTTGCAGATTAAATGCCAGTCTTCGTTTGTATGTAGATTTGATGCTGAAAGCAAAAGGAGAGAAAGAGTTCCCTCGCCTAGAACTGCCATACACATATCTATTTGGATGGTTGCTTCTCCACTATCCCACTTTAATGGACCCCGGCATGGGATCGGTTGATGGCAGCTTTCTGCGAAGGTACTCTCAGGGTAAATGGAAGTACACTTCTTTGAGCGAGTGTAGATATGTTCTGAATCTGAATAGAAGATGGAACTTTTGTTGTGCTCCTCTCCCTGCTGGACATGATCAGATGCCAACAAACATAGTGGACTCAAAGATGCAGCCTCTAACCCGTGCAGCCTTTGAATGGTTGAAGACAATTGGACCATCTCATCTGGTATACCGGTTCGAAGAGGAATATTACTTAGAACCATATCTCCCCAGCCGATTTGCTCGGCAGTTTGGATATGATCAATTCCATGTGGGGAATGCAATCACCTGCCTCCAAGGCAAAGGTTATTTGATAGACGGGGTCCGAGCCTGGGCTTACTATAACGCCCGTGATACGAAGGCCACATTCTCGATGCCAACAAATAGCACTCATGGTCTCCGGATGTTATTTACTTATTCAGTATTTTATACATCGGCGAACACTTTTGCTGAGAATTTTAACCTCGCAGATAGTTTCGCTTCTTCGACGAGATTGAATAGAGGAAGAATTGCTCTGTCGATCCCTATAAATGATGAGGTGCACGAGCCAGCAGATGCACCTTTAGAAGTTTCGAGGGATATTATATTCCCTCAAGAAGTAAACGCAGCTATGCGTATCTCTCTGAAAGTGGGTAGATCTCCTGCAAAAAGGAAAAGAAGAGAAGATCCTCCTGCTCCAGCAGCAAAGAAGAAGTTGATCCTAGATCACTCTTCTGAAAAGATCACTACCCGATCTCAATCTCGGCAACTGGCCGAGTCAGCTCAGCAAGAAGGGGCTTCAACACCAACCTCCATCCAGAAACAAGTTGAAACTATCAATATAGAGAGCCCTGAGAGGCCATCCAAAAGAAAGAAGATGGCCCATAGAAGGAATCGGGCCTTGTCTTCAATGGTGATGGATGATGCAGCTGGATTAATTTTGCCCTCTCCTACTCCTGTTTCAGAGCCTAGGAATAAAATTCCTAGTCCTGAACATAGAGAGGAGGTTGAGCAAAGGACAAATCTTGCTCCAAAAACTGAGGCCGAAGAGCCTAAAGGAAATACTGTGGAGGAAGCGAGGGAAGAGCAATTACAGCTTGTTGAACTTCTGCCTACTCCGAGAACCCTTCGTGAAGAGAAAGATCGCGAAGTAATTGCAGCTTTAGAAGATTGTCTCTACAG
Organism: Iris pallida; assembly: GCA_029216955.1. NCBI lineage: Eukaryota > Viridiplantae > Streptophyta > Magnoliopsida > Asparagales > Iridaceae > Iris > Iris pallida. Next base: position 10,200,149 of record JANAVB010017598.1, read on the forward strand.
TCCTCTGGAAAACTATGGTGACCAAGCCGCGACTACCAGCGAGAAGGCACCAGAAGAAGATGAGGATGAGGAGAGCTCTTCGTCTGAAAATATTGATGACTACATGCAAGATCTTAAAGATGATGAAGTGCACGCATCTCCTGCTGCTGTCAATGATGTAAATGATGAGGATATTGAAATCCCAGAGAATGCTGCTGAGACCTTAGACCCTGAAAAGGATGTTGAGGCTCCCGAGAATGCTACTGATACCTTAAATCCAAAAAAGGATGTTGAGGTTCCAGAAAAAGCAATAAATGAAGAGACCCTGGAAGAAACTCCTGCTAATGATCCCCAAGGTATAAGATGAAATTAGCAATCTCCTTTTGAATGAATTGATAGCTAACGTCTTTATTTGTATTTCCTGTAGATCATGAGACTCCTCCAGTACCTCTGACGTGTACGGACATAGTACCCATAACGACGGTGGTTGTGAGTAGTAGTCATCATTTGTCTTGTGGTTTTGAAGCGAGTAGTAGCCAAGCTGTTATAGCTGAAGTTACTTCTGCTCTGCCAGAGTCTACTCCTGCAGGGGATAAGCTCATTGCTGGATCGAACCAAGGTAAGACTACCTTCATTTGATCTTTTTGGTTATTTTGGCAAACGACTATCAAAATAACAATTTTACTTTTGCAGAGGAACAAACAGGAGGGGCGAATAGCTCCACTCTGGCTCCTTTGTTTAAAGAGCCTGCCATCCAAACACAAAGGATCGAGCATCCTGCTGCCTCATCTTCAACGGGAGTAGCTGCGACTCCTGGGACTCTGGCAATTAATCAACAAGTTGTTCAATCATTCACCAGATGTTTTTTTGAATCGTTGAGACCCCTAGTCAACAAAATGATGGACAAAGAGGGAGCTGATTTCTTTATGGTTAGAAACCCGACTTCTCTTTTAGTGAGGGCTGTAAGGGAGCAAGGTGACGAAGCTCAAGCTACTATCCTTGAACATATACTGGATGAGTTAGAAGTCTCCATAAAGAAATATAAGGAGCTCAAACAGAAGGAAATAGAATCTCTAGTGCAGGCTGAGTTCGAGAGAATGGCCCAAGCAGCTGATATAGAAAGGATGAATCTTCAAAATCTTTTGGAGGCTTATTCCGCAAAGTCTGCTGAATACAATTCTAAACTAGAATCAGTAACTTTGATGGCTGAAAGAAAAGGACAGAGAATTGCTGAACTGAGAGCAGAAATTGTTCGTCTCCAGCAAGAATTAGAAGAAGAAACTGCTAATCATCAACTTGTGGTTGAACAGTTCAATGCCTTGATTCAGGAGAAGGCTGAGTACGATGCAGCTCATGGTGCAGAGATTACCCGTCGGACTGTAAACATGCCCGTTTTTAATGAAGAAACCGGGATGGAAGAGGCTAGAAGGAGGGTGACATCCACTCATGAAGAAGAGCTGCAGACTCTGAAGCAGCAGATTGACAATTTGATCATTCCTCCCTCTTAATAGAACTTTTTGTATCTTTTGTCTTTTGAAGTATGTGTAATGTCTTATATTTCAATCAATAAAAGACATTTTTGCTGTGGCTCCATTATTTGTTGCATATCTTGTTCAGATATAAATAATAGAGATAGAAAATATATTCAGAGGTACAAGACATGATATATTTCTTGATAATTTTGTAGAAAATAATCATATTCATTATATCTGCTCAGAGGTAATATGGACATGGCAGAATATACTGAACATTATTATTTCAATTGACAACTTAATCGAAACGATAAGTTGTTGATATGGATGTGAAATGAACGGGAAAACCGTCAAATGATGGAACGAACGGATAAACCGTCAAGTGGTGGTGAACAAATGATAATGAATGAACGGGTGAACCGTCGAATGAATGTGATGAACGGACAAGCCGTCAGGTGATGATGGATGAACGGGCGAACCGTCGGATGAATCTGATGAACGGACGAACCGTCAGGGGAATTAAATGAATGGATGAACCGTCGGATGAATGTGACGTTCCGTTGTTTGAGAAATCTCTGTCTATAAATAGGACATAAATCTAACAGGAATGAGCACTTTCACTTCTCAACATAAAAAATGTCGTCTGAAGACGCACTCAAGAAGACTGAGCTCGCTCCAAAGGTTGAAGAAGACGTTAAAGAACGTCCTGTCGATCCAGTTCAGCCAAAGAAAGCAGAAGCAGGCGAAGGTTCGTCTGCACCCAAGCCACCGAGAGACATTCTGGACTTTCTGCTTGAACCAGGAAGGACTGAAGAAGAAGAAGAAGCCATGAGGATGGCTGCCTGCAAGTTCCTCGTGGGTTCCAGCAAAGAGGTTCTCGGCTCTTTTGCTGACCGTGTTTTTGAAAAGGACGGTAGTGGTCCGCGTCCAAATGTAGAGAAGGATGATAGTGATCTTCCTTAATATTATGTACTATCATTCATGATTAAATAATATTTTATTTATAAACATAAACTTGTTTGATGATTTACAAGCATTTACATTTATACATAGTACTTCTTAAGGAATTTGCCATTGATAGGCATCATTGCAATTCGTCCATCCAGTTCTGAGAGTTGATAAGCTCCATTTGAGAAGACTTTGCTCATAATGTATGGACCTTCCCACTTTGCGTCGAACTTGCCTTTGCTCATATGAGTCATAGTCATAGGACGTCTGACTGTTAAAACAAGTTCTCCTTGCTGAAAGGCTCTGACCTTCACTTTACGGTTGAAAGTCTTAGAAATGCGAGCTTGATATAACTCAATATGTTGCTGAGCCATTAACTGCTTTTCGTCGAGTGCCTCCAATTCTTGAAGTCGAAGAAGGTCATTGTTCTCTGTAATGAGCTCGTTAGCAATGGCAATCCTTAAAGAAGGAATTTGAAGTTCCAGAGGAAGAACAGCTTCACAGCCATATACCAGAGAGAAAGGTATAAAACCCGTAGGATTGCGGACCGTAGTTCGGTAGGCCCATAGACATTCGCCAAGCTTTTCACTCCAATTCCGTTTGTTAGTGGATACAAACTTCTTAAGGAGTTTGATAATAGTTTTGTTGAAGGCTTCGGCTAATCCATTAGCAGCAGGATTGTAGACAGTCGAGGCGACATTATCAATCCGATGATCATCACAGAATCTGGTGAATTTCTGGCTGATGAATTGTGGTCCATTGTCATGAATGATTCGTCGAAGGACACCAAATCCATAAATAACATGGTGTTTGACGAAGTTGATAACACTACTGGTCTTGACCTCAGCTAAGGGTATAGCTTCAGCCCACTTAGAGAAGTAGTCTGTTATTGCTAAAATGAACCGATGTCCTCTAGAAGAAGGAGGATTAATAGGACCTATGGCATCTATGCCCCAAGCTTCGAACGGCCAAGAAGCGGCTGTCGGATGTAGAAATTCTGAAGGTTGATGAATGAAGTCTGCATGGATTTGACAGACTCGACATTTCCTTGCATATTCGATGACATCTGATACCATAGAGGGCCAGTAGTAACCCATTCTTCGGATGCGATCCTGTAGCTTAGGACCGGGCTGATGTGCTCCACAGACACCATCGTGAGCTTCACGTAATACCTGTTTTGCTTCATCACCAGCTAGACAGCGTAGAAGAAGACCGTCGTAAGTCCGTCGATAGAGAGTCTTAGTGGTTTGGTTGTAGTAGAATCGTAGAGATCGTCGTCGAATACTTGTAGCCTCCTTAGGATCTTCGGGGAGTATGTCGTGAACCACGAAGTCGATGAAATGAGTTCTCCAATCTTTATTGATAACATTAATTTCAGCAAAATTACTGAATTCAATGTTACGATTGTTTTCAACAAAAACAATTCTCGATTAGAAATAACCACCACTTGTTGTCTTCGGATGGGAACAGCTAAAACTGCTGCAAGATTGGCTAAGGCATCTGCTTCAGTATTACAAGCTTGGCGTACATATTCAATAAAGAAAGCTTTGAATGATATAGCCATGTTGATTGCTGCTTCAAAGTAAGGTACCAGATCTTGATGACGGACTTCATAAGTTCCTCTAACCTGATTGAAAACCAGTTTAGAGTCGCCGTAAACTTCCAGATATTCAATATTCAATTGCTTGGCTAATTGAAGACCAATAAGTAGAGCATTGTATTCTTCTACATTATTGGAACATGATTCATCTAGAGAGTAAGCTCTTTGGATAGTTGATCCGTCTGGAGAAACGAGAACAACTCCAACTCCTGCTACAATAGCACCATTGGGTCCGATTCTGGATGCTCCGTCAAAGAATAGACGCCAGGTTGGAAATTCTTCAGAGATCAAGTTGACTTCCAACGTCTAGTCTGGAATTTCGTCGTAGAGTTTAGATATTTCTGGTACAGGATGAGCTGCCAAGAAATCTGCCAGTACTTGACCTTTAACAGACTTTTGAGGAACATACACCATATCATATTGGGCTAGAAGGATGGCCCATGTAGCAAGCCGAGAGTTGAGTGTGCTAGGCTTTTTCATTAGTACCCGAAGAGGATTGACTCGGGATATGACATGAATGGTTTGACCAATGATGTAATGCCTCGTCTTTTGAACAGCAAACATAAGGGCTAGGCATTCTTTTTCAACCGGACTATAACGGTGTTCAGCACCAATCATAGTACGACTGCGATAGTAGATGGCCTGTTCGTGACCTTCTTTGTTCTTTTGGGCGAGTAAAGCACCCAACGAATGATCCATAGCACGGACATACATTAAGAATGGAATGCCTGAGATTGGTGGCACCAATACTGGTGGGTTCATAAGATATCGTTTGATGTCGTCGAATGCTTGTTGACATTCTTCAGTCCAAATAAAAGATACACCTTTCTTTATTAGTTGAGTGAATGGTCTGCAGCGTCCAGACAAGTTCGAAATGAATCGCCTGATGTACGCAAGTCGGCCTTGAAATCCTCGTAGCTCTTTTAGGTTGCGTGGAGGACACATCTCTTGAATGGCTTTGATCTTCTCGGGATCCACGTGTATAACCTTAGAGGTAATAACGAAGCCGAGAAACTTACCACTAGAGACACCCAAGAATGACTTGGTAGGATTCATCTTGAGCTGATGTTGACACATGAGATTAAAGATAGTTCTCAAGTCTTGGATATGATCTTCTTTTAGACGACTTTTGACAGCAATATCATCGACATAGCATTCGACGGTCTTACAAAGGTGATCTCGAAAGATGGTACTCATGGCTCGTTGGTAAGTTGCACCAGCGTTCTTGAGACCAAATGGCATCACTGTGTAGCAATAGACTCCCCGAGGAGTACGAAAAGATGTATGTTTTTCATCTTCGGGATTCATTTTGATCTGATTGTATCCAGAGAACCCATCCATAAAGGATATTCGCTCGAACACACAGGTATTGTCAATCATAACGTCCGTGATAGGGAGAGGAAATTCATCTTTCGGATATGCTTCATTAAGATCTTGGAAGTCGATGCAGACTCGAACTTTGCCAGTTTTCTTCAGGACTGGAACAACGTTGGCGACCCAATCAGGATGTTGTTCTTCTCGAATAAAGCCACAAGCGATAAGCTTCTTAACTTCATCATCGATCGCGTCCATCATTTCAGGCTTGAATCATCGTTGCTGCTGTTTGACTGGTTTAGCATTGGGCAGAATATTCAATTTGTGAGTAGCAATTTTAGGATCTAAACCTGGCATGTCTTCGTAACTCCAAGCAAAGATGTCAATATATTCTTTAATGAGAAGAATCAACTCTTGCTTATCTGCTTTCGGAAGATTTTTGCTAATAAAGATTGGACGAGGGGACTCGCTTTCCCCTACATCAACTTGAATTAGTTGATCTTCAATAGGAGGTTCTCTTTGTTCAAAACGGAGTACCCACTGATTATCCATCTGTTGAGCCCAAAGATCTGTTTCAGAACTTTCTTCAATGTCCTCATCATATCCTTCCGGAAGTTCAGCGGAGACCATATTAGAAGATACGATTACACGATGGACTTCACCAACGCTGGTATCAGAATCCCATGACCTGGAATCAGAAGAGTTAGAACGTTTCTCACTATCAGAGTCAGAAACTGCTGGGGATAACATCGGAGGAGAAGTATATCCAAGACCTCTTTTGGCCCTGCTGTAATATATTTCTGACTTTCCTTGTGGAACAGCTGTACGAATGGGAGTCCTTCTGCCTTTACCATAATTAAGGCCGCTTTTAAAGTCGTAACCCATCTTTTGGACGATGTCTTTTGATTGTTGACTGTAACGACGGAATTGAAGATGTCCCGTGTCGTAAACTTTGCTATCATCCGTGTAGCTAAATTTTTGTTCCGGTCTTTTGCTAAAAAGTATTGGACGTTCACCTTTTTTGCGAGCAGGAACAATACGATATGAATCTTTTGGGTGTTCACATAAAACTTCTGTTTGAAGAGATTGTACCACTCCCATTGTAAATGATTTGAAGCTATCTAACATATCCAAATAGCATTTAGTATGATAAATAACATCAGTATACTGGAAAGTAGATGCTTTTTCATTGATATGTACATCTGTATTTACAGCAGGACCTTTAGCCTTAGCAGGCTTGGTCAGATTGATTACAAGAGGGGGAGAAGAAGAACGTGGAAGAGATTTGTTACGACGAAGGTCAATAACAAGTGGCTCAGAAGAGGTGAGCTCCCTTTTTTTCTTGTTGTGAGTTAAATCGACAACAAGAGGCTCAGAAGAAGTGAGCTGCTTTTTGTCCTTGTTACGACGTAAGTCGATAACAAGTGGCTCAGAAGAGGTGAGCTCCCTTTTATCCTGATCGTCATCAGTAGACTGCCGCTGAATTGGCAAGTAAATAGCCAGTGGTTTAGAAGACTGAGGGTGGGAAACACGCCCTTTAACAGGTATAATGAGAGTGTCATTGGGCACTGTTTCTTGATCTTCTTCAGTATCCATTGCCAATACCACTTTCATAAATTCCTCCTTATACATACGAGCGTCATTGCAGTATGCCTCGACACCCTTGAAAGGATAAAGATCTGCGACTTCTTTGTGGACTTGTCCTTTGTCATCAACATATTTGAAGCATTGATGCAGAGTTGATGGAACAATGTTATGTTCATGGAGGAAAGGTCTTCCCAAGAGAGCGTTGTAAGAACAACCATGATTGTCAATAATATAGAAGGTCACCTTTGTGCGAAGATTGCCTATTTGGAGTTTCAGGCGAATCTTACCCAACAGTTCACTCCTTCCTTGGTTGAATCCCGAGATAGTGGTGATTGTGCTAGAAAGACTATGCACTGGTATCTTTAATGCGTCGAACATTATCTTTGGCATGATACTGAGTACAGACCTGTAGCACCCAGTTTTCCAAATGAGGGTAATTTTAAAATTTCGTGTTTATAATTATTTTAATAATGATATTTAATTCATGATATGATTTTTGGTGATTTTAAATCATTTTAACATTATTTAAATCAATGACTTGTGGTTTTGATGTTTTGCTAGTGAAACCCTAGAGACTGTTTGAGCTAGAGCCTAACCATGTGATTATGATATTTTAATGTTATTTTTGGCCTAAGGATATTTTTGCATTTGACCTCTTTGAATTATTTTGATATTATTTTATTATTTATGATATTGTTTTGGGGTTATTTGAGTCAGGTTCGAATTTCAACTCAATCCGACTTGAAACGGGGACCCGGGGGTAGTTTGACTCTAGTGGGACCCACACACTAGTTAGACATGGCCCACATAATATTAATTTTAGTCCACATGATAGAAATATTTTAGTTAGAGGTTAGACTAATTATTATGGATAAGGTTAGTGTGATTATAGACTTTAGAATGACTAATTTAGCCCCAACCAATTAGCCCTTTCCTAATACTCATAGAATAGGTTAGTAGGGGCTTTTGGACTTTTCATAATAGGACAAAACCACCTTTATGGCCAGCCACAATAAGGATAGAGTTGAGCCTCCCATTTGTCATTATCCATCTATTTTTCTCTCTCTTGTTCTTCCCCAAATTTCTAGAGAGCAATCCCTAGCAATTTCTCCACCAAATCCTTCCATTTCACCACCAAATCTTCTTCTTTCCTTCTCCATTCTAGCCAAGAAGGAAGCTACCCAAGTTTGGGAGGATTCGGAGCTCGTTCGTGTCCTTTTGGAATCTCTACGTGTCGTGTCGCTCCGGGACGGTTTTTCTTCGATTCGATCTACCGGGAGGTATAAATCCCTTCTCCTTTTCATTTCCTCATGCATATAGGTCTATTTTAAACCCATAGGAATGATCTCCACGGTTGTATCTCCATTTGTGTCCATTTTGTGTCCATTTGGAGGTCATAGGAGTGTCCTTTGTGTTGTGGATGTGTTCATGTTACATATATAGATTTATATATATATATATATATATATATATATATATATATATATATATATATATATATATATATTATAATGAGAGTGTATCTATATTTATATATGTAATAAATGGTTCATGATGATTATATAATCAAGTTTGTGAGTGTGGTTCCTTATATTATTATTGCTATTATTGTTGTGGATAATTAGGATATATATTGTGTATTCTTTTGGCTCAAACTATCTAAATCCGTCATAATGTTTATCCACGTTTTTAATTTCAGCCCTAACTTAGAAATGTCATAACTTCTAGCTCAAAGCTCAGTTTAATCTCCCTTTTTTTTAAAAGAAGCGTATTGAAGTTAGCTTTCCAAAAACATGTATTAATAGGCCTAATTCTTTTTGTAACTTTCTGGAGAATTATTTGAGTATCAGCTGTACGAAAGACAAACACGTTCTCGGTGTTTTCGCGATTCCGGGAGTTTCCGGAAACGAAAACGTGATCCGTTTGAAGTTTCGGAAAGCTAACAAATAGATCTATAACATACTTTAATCCTAGAATTTAATTCATGCTGAGTTGGTACAGTATTAATTATTAGTAGGAGTTACTATTCGGTATATGCATTTTGTGCACCCTTGTGTGTAATATAATATTCTATTTAATTTTAACCCATGTTAATGTATATGCATTATGTAACTAAATAAAGAATACAAGCATGAGTAAATGGTTAAATAAATGATGTATGAGGTGTAAGTATCCTATCTAATGTAAGCATGTATAAGTATGGCTTGTAATGAATATGTAGGTTCCATAGTATGTAATGTATGGTGCATATAGTAGTGCAAGAGAATAAATGAATGATTAATGAATGCAAGCATAAATGTAATATAATAATAGATGTAATGTATGCAATATACAAGTTAATATGATGTAATGTTCTATGTTAACACATATTACCTCATGTACCCCTTACACTATGTTGACACTATCACACTTGACACATTGTTCACTTACACTTTGACACTCTTTGATATGTATACACTATGTATGCCCATTTAACCCTCACTTGACCCTTTGCCATGTTCACATACACACACATAGCCTCTTAAATAAGTATTTATGAATATAGTTAACTTAGCTATGTATGTATATTATATATATGTTAGCATATTGTGTTGTAATATATAAGTTTATATAACCATTTGAAATGCCATGATTATAGACCTAATATTGAATACCAATATATGCATGTGTATATATGTGTAGACATATATAGCTTAAAGTAATAGATTACCTAGTGTATATCCAATGTGAATTCTTGCCTATTTGAGTATTGAATAATTGCATGCTATATAGAGTTGGGTGTATGTTGGCTTGTATAGCCTTGTATTGATGTGTGCTTGCTAGGATAGTCTTGGTTAGGCCTAGTAAGACTTGTTGGGTTAGGACATGACCTAGTTTGACCTAGTTGACTAGTGCAGTTGATCAGAGTTGACCAAATGTTGACTTTGACCTAGTTTGACCTAGATTCATGTAGAATGCATTGTAGTACTTTATATTATCCTTCTGGACATGTTGTGACTTGTGCTGTTCTAATTAGGAGCCAGACACCTCTCCTCGAAAAGTATCTTTACCTTGGACATTCAGATATCAGGCGAGTACATTCTCTGACCGTTTCATACTTGTATGGATTTACATTCTTGCTCTAGATTACTGTACTTGATGCTGACACGATCTTTATCACGGATTGGTACTATATGGATCTTCTTCTGAGATGTTATCTCCTTGTATTCACTAAGTACATATTGTGATGTGCGTTTCACTTACATATTGTATTTATTGAATATCCTTATCATTGTACACTCATTATGCATATTCTACTCTCAGTATCACATTGAGCCATTGTACAAGCCATTGTACAAGCCATTGTACAAGACATTGTACAAGCCATTGTATAAGGTAACGTAACTGAATTGGATCCTTGTGTATTGATTGGGGAGGGGGAGTAGAAATGGTTATGTGATCAATCGTATTGTATAAGAAATTGTATATGTCCATTGTACACCCACGTACAAAGGAGTCCCATTTTATTGTATAACCTAACCCGTTTACATAACCATATTGTGCTCTAAAATCACATGTTCCTTACAGTCTTACTTATCATATTTAGATATTTTCTGTTATCAAACCTCTACTGTTTTTCATATATCTTCTTCTTTCAGCGTTTCATGTACTTTACTCTATTGCATGCTTTATATTTCCTAACTCGTTATGAACTGCGTGAGATGTTTTGTGCTCGCTCCAGTCCTGACTGGACCTGTTGATAAATTTTACAGATAGCCTAGAGGTTGCCTGCTAGCCTAGAGGAGACAATAGAGGTTGCATAGATAGCTAAGGTTTTTGCTTATAGTTTATTTTCAGTCATCTTGAGTTGTATTTATGGATTACTGTATTTGGGTTTTGAGATGTATTCTGAGTTTGTATCTTAGACACTTAGACTTCTATCTGTTGTATCTCTTTTCGATTTCATGTTTTATCTATCTTCCTTTATGCTCTACCTTAGATGTGATTGATTTTACATTATGCTATGTCACCCCCATTCGGGGAGTATAAACTGTTTAGTCTTATACTGTTAGATGCATTGAGACCTAGGACAGCGTTCTACCGCCGACACTGCGGCGTAGGCTGGGCGTTGTTACGTTCTCGTGCCCTAACTCTAGGGTGCGGGTCGTGACAAGACCTTGGATCTATCAGGATACGATCGACTTTCATCGAATCGACATATCATGTATAATAGAGAGGACGATCATGTCTATTATCCTCCAGAAGCATATCATCCTGAGTGAAAGTGATGTTTGGAATCAACTCCAGAACACTGTGACAATGGTGGCAAGAAACTGGCTCTGCTTTCGGTTTCTTGAGGAGAGTTAGGCAAGTTTCAGCCTGCATCAGGGCTTCACTTAGAGTTTCTCGAGTCTCTTTAGAAAGGCGCAAGAGCTCGAAGATTGATAATCTAGCCGGTGTATTGGCTAATTGAGCCAATATATCAAAATTGTATGGCTTTTCAAGTCCTGTAGGAGATGATTTCTTCAGGAGCTTGTCAAAGAGGACTTATTATTTGCCTTTGTCAGCAACCACCGGCTTGGGAGGAATATGCACTACAACTGGTGAAGATGTAGAAGGGATCTCTTCAATGGAAGCAGGTTGTGCTGGAGCAGGTTCAGAAGAAGAAGCAGGATTCTCTTGACCTTCAGAATGATCTTTCAAATAGGCTTTCCCTGATCTGGTGCCTAACAGAATCTCTTCATCAAGGATGGGTTCAAAAGACACCATGTTGCAGGTCTTTACCTTGCTTTTGGAGCGGTCTTTCTTCTTAGAGGAAGAAAAGATTTCGAATTCAGAAACAAGATCTGGATGGACCCAGATAACTTTGTCGTTGTCAAGAGACAAGAAAACAAGACCTTCATTTGGTGGAGGCGGAAGATTCTCAATCTCAAGAGTGGCTTTAGGAATTGGAATGACACCGTGCTGTACCATCTGTGGAGGAAAGTCACCGAATTGGACCGAAACCATGTTTGCAGTAACAGTCTTTTCATCTTGCTGCAGAGTGACTACACCAGCATTGACAAGCTCTTGAATTTTGCCCTTGAGCACGTAACATGCTCGAGTAGGATGTCCAATAAAACTGTGGTAAATACAATATTTAGGATGATCTGTCTTACCGACTTCATCAGGTTTCGTTGGATCTGGGAGCTGAATCTTGTTACTTTTGAGTAAACATTTAAAGATGCTCGCAGTGTTATTCTCATCGAAAGAATATTCCACTTTTGGACGAGGTTCCCTCGGTGGAGGTACAGAAGGAGTAGGAGTGGAAGTAGGCGGAGCCACATTGACAGCTAGAGACTCTTTATTCTTGTTCAGATTGATGTTCAAAGTCTCTTTTGCTTTGCGGTTGTTCTGGCGGTTGCCACCACCTGATGTCTGGTGTTCATCTCGATCAGGGTTAGACATTTGTACCCCCAATTGTTTGAACTTCTCAGCACTTACTTCTGCAGCTTTGGCGTTGACAATGAATGAAGGCCAGTCTTGAAATTGTGTAGACCCCGTCCACATACTGATAATAGGCAAAAGGTTTGCTTTATAAGTATCAATAGTGACAGCAGCCGGAGTCCCGGGAGGCATTTTCAAGGCTTCACGGCGGAAACGTTCGATGAAACTCTCAGCAGTTTCATTGTGTTTCTGTTTGATTTTGTTGAGAGCCGACATAGTCATGTCGTTGAACCCTTCATAGAACCGTTCCAGGAAAATTTGTTTAAGACCTAAGAAGGAAGTGATACAACCATCGGACAAACTTCTATACCAGTCATATGCTACGCTGGCTAAACAACCGACGAACACTCTGGTAAGAAGAGCGTCATTTGGCTGAAGTTGAATGGTCATCACCTCAAAATGATTGATGAATTGACTAGGGGAAGTACTGCCATCGAACAAAGAGATTATTAGGATTTTGTACTTCGGTGGGAACGGGACTTCCTTCCATTCAACTGGATAGGGCTGCTTGATTCCTAATCTTTGCAAGTTGTCTTTCTCTTTAAAGGCTTCAAACTGAGTTCGCAAGAGTTTGACAGCTTCATTGGCATCTTCAGATGATGAAGAAGGAGCAGGTTGAGTTAGAATAGTAGGAGGAAGAACATCATTGTAAGCACTACCCCCAGCTCCTGATTGACTTGGTGTAGTTTGAACTTGTACAGGAGGTATTTGAGTAGGTGCTACCCCCAATCCAGCATTGACAGGCACCGATGATGCTATGATTTCAGGGTTTGCAGGTAGTACGGTAGGTGGTGTAGCATGTTGTGCCACAATGATAGAATGCATATTAGCAACCATTTCAGCTATGGTTTTTAGCTTGTCTTCAAGTGCAGCGATTCGCTGTTCTTGATTTGTAGAAGTTGAAGCATCTGGATCATCAGTGACAACATAAGCTGTCACTTCTCTTCGTACAGTAGAAGACACCGTCTGTTCAGAGCTTTCGCTATATGCATCATAGTCGGAGAAAGAGTCATCTCCTGAATGAGAAACAGGAAGACAACCTGAAGGATCTTGAGGAAGATTCCTTTGACCGATTGTGTCTCGGCTTCGAGAACGGGTATGTTGAAATACTCCTTCAAAAGATTCTTGGAGTAATTCTAAATACCGCTGACTTGGTTTACGGAGTCTACCGTGTTTAGAGCATCTTCTACCCCTAGTGTCTCGGGAAGTCATGTTAACAGAAGCATACAAGACTTCGTCTTCCTCTGACATAGGTTCAGATTTAACAAAAGTCAAACGATCGAAGACAGATCGTTTTGTTGTTTGACAACAACATTGGATGAAGACTTTGTGATTACAATGATGATCAGATGGTTGAACTGGAGGTGTTGAGATAGTATCCCGCTTCTGTCTGAGATGTTCTCGGAGATCAGGAACAACAGCAGAACGAGAAAAACTCTGAGGGATTTGTTCTTTGATAACATTCGGAATATAATTCCGATTCTTCAAATATTTAGTCCCTTGTGTATACAGGGAAGTGCTCACTTCATTGGCATAAGTGTCAGGATTTTTAACCTTGGAGATTTGTTTTTGATGATGTTTGATCTTCGGCATTGGCTGTTTTCGTTTCACCGAAGTGGGTCTGTTAAGATAAGTTCTGAGATCAGCAAATTCACCCCCAAGGGTTTCTGTCTGTGACACTAACAGTTTTCCCTGTCTAGAACGGGAAATTTTGAGAGTCGGAAGATCCTGGAATTCTGCTACCGGGGTAGGCAGAATACCTCTTTGATCAGTATAAGTCCTCTTGTCATAAAGGAAAGAAGAATCCTTGTTTGAAAGAGTTCTAGTACTGATTGGTGCCGAGGCACGTTCAGATTGATCTTCTTTGGTAAAAACTGAAGAAGATTGAGAAAAGATCAAAGGACCTTTTTCTTTATTTTGATGAGAAGGGTTAGCTAAAAAGCGTTTTCCTCTGTTGTCTTCCAAGTCATGGGACAAGGAAGTTTGAGAAAAGACCAACGGGCCTTTCCCTTTGTTTTGAAGAGAAAGAGAAATAGCCAAAGGACTACCCCCAGTGGTTTGTGCAGGAGCAACAATCTGTTTGGGGAGAGGAGTAGAATTTTTCCCTTTGTTATGAGAAGAAGGGAGTTTAGCCAAAAGGCTGTCACTCTTGGATTGCGCAGGAATGCTTTGCGCATGAGAGGATGGCACATTGGTTCTGGCCACAGAGACTGTGGTTTGCGCATCAGGAGTTCTTGCTACAGAATGCTTAGGTTGTACTCTGGTTGGTGGAATGTCAGTTTGCGCAGGAAGTTTGGCAGCCAATTGCGCCAGAGGCATCGGAGTTTTATACTTAGCCATGGCAGCATATGAAATCTTCTGTGTACTGGCAATGGCAGATTGTGCAGCAGTGATAGAGACAGATTGTGCACTGGACTTGGTGACAAAAACTGTAGATTGTGCAACAGATTGTACATCAGGCTTCTTAGCAGACTGCACAACAGTCTTGTTGGCAGACTGCGCAGCAGTCTTGGAGACCCACACTGTGCGCACTTTGCTTGTGGCAGCAGTGTTTGCAGTGCGAGGATTGGTCTTGGAGTTGATCATAGACTCGTAGGCTGTCTGGTTGATCTTCACAACCAGTGTCTTCTGCGTCTTTCCGATAGACGCCACGTCACATTGAGTTGTCACTTCCTCATCGGAGGAGAAAGTCGTCCCCAACAGAGTCGCCATTTTGTTTGCAAAAATAAAAGTTGAAGAACTTTATTGATACAAACTTTGTAAAAGATTACAATTTGAATTCTGGAAATGGTACAACTTTAGAAATCCAATCTAGATGACGATTGCTTTATCCCTTGGACGATGTGAACTCTGAAGACGAAGCCTCTGAAGTTGAAAACAACTCTGGAATTGAAGGCAAAAGCCTCTGAAGTCGAAGGCAAAAGCCTCGGAAGAATGCAGCAGCACTTGGGCAAGAACTCCTGAACTCTCTGATCTCTGATTATTGATTTGTGATCCCCTTGAATGAAGACTTGAAACTCTATTTATAGAGTTCTGAGAAATAACTAACTTTTAGTTATTCTGGACTGCGCATGATGGATTGCGCAGCAATTGGTTTGCACAGCAATGGACTGCGCAGACAGTTGCTGGATCATGGGTTAACTGTCTTGGATACATGGCATCATTTGATTGAAATGCGCATGATCATGCATAAGCAGTTGCCACGAAATAAGCAATTGATGGCATGAATGCCACGTGTACTTTATTATTTGTACTGGTAGAACGCGCACATTGAACTGCGCAGACTTTGGATTGCGCCAACTTGATTTGCGCAGAAAATGGATTGCGCCAACTCGGATTGCGCCAACCTGGATTGCGCTGCCAGCTGTCCTCGAGCGCCGTGCTGTACGATTAAACGAACGGCCGCCTCGATCTCCGTGCTGTCAGTTGTCAGAAGATTTGATTGTGTCAGATAATGATGACTTTTGCCACGTCAGCTTGCGCAGTTGAGAGTGTGCGCAATCGATCCTGCACAATCTGAATGATGCGCAATCTGTTGTCTGCACAAGTCATCTGAAAGTTGTATTTCTTGATTTTCTGACTTTGTTGATGTGTGCCACTTGATTTTTTAGGACCTACAGTCCATGTACTGAGGGAACGTCTTAGAAAACTACAGGAACTGCTCTACTCCCGCTATGTATTCATCCCGCACACCATACATATCATCAGGACGACGATTGTACATCCATAAACGATTCCGCAAGTAGTAATTCATATCCATTTGGAAATAATTCTGCAAAGATGGACACACATTATCCAACAGGCACAAATTCGTATATTATGTCTTATTAGGGACACACATTAGTAGCGGACAGTTACTAATATCAATGATATGCAATCTAGGTCAAACTAGGTTGTACTAAGTCAAACAAGGTCAACCTAAGTCAAACAAAGTCAAACAAGGTCAAAGTAGGTCAAGGGTTGACCTATAGTTGACTTTGTCAACTCTTAGTCCAATCTAAGTCAAATATCCTATTTCTAGTCATTACCTACCAAGGTACCGTTTACCTTATCGCTATTGGTATCCCAATACCAATACCTAAGTTGGTACCCTTTACCTTATCGCTATTGGTACCCTTTACCTTATCGTTATTGGTACCCTTTACCTTATCGTTATTGGTTAACAGTCAATTCAATTTCAGTTATTCAAGGGAATCAGTTGACACATTCAGTGGATTTATCTCAGGAATAGGAAAACCAATCTCAGTCCTATTTACAGTTTAAGGAAAATGAAATCTACAAGGACTGTTACTCAAATAGACCACCTGTTGACTGATACAATAATACCTATCATCAAAAGCCCCAAACTCGAGCCATACTCCAAACACTGACCCATTTGTGAAAATAGGACTGAACCTGTGTGGCATGGACTGTGCATGGTAGGTAGGTGACTAGACACTTGATGTTAGGGACTGATACTCAAGTATTTAGTCAAGTGACCTCAGGAACTGAACTCATATTCAATAGGGGACTGAACTAACTAATAAGCAATTTGGGGGCTGAATAATTGATTCAAAACTGATTTAAGGACAGGCTGGACATCTAAGTTGATAACTAATATCGATGTGCAAGGGTGGAATGAACTAAAAAGGTAATCCTTCAACCAAACAATACCTAATCTATATGTCAGTCATGGGACTGAACAACTGAATACAAGACAAATAATAGGACTGAAACTAAATAAATGCCTGGACTGATATGAAGAGATAATATGGACTGCAATATATATATATAAAATATGAGGAAACAATGCACAAACTGTTCTCAGATTGACACGTATATATATGTGTGTGTGTTATGTGTGTGGTGTGCTAACAGTGTGTGTGTACAATAGGGTGTGTGTATATAGGGTAAAGTGTGCCATGTGTGTGTACATAACATGGGCTAGGTGTCTTAATGTGTGTGTGTACAATATGAGGAAACAATGCACAAACTGTTCTCAGATTTTTAGTGTAAAGTGTGTGTGTATGTGTAAACAGCATAGGCTAGAGTGTCCCAGGTTTGTGCTCCTATGTGTGTGCGTGTATAGGAAGCTGGAAAAACAGTGTATAATTCCTAGGTTGTATGTACATAGGAATCAATAGTGTGAGTGAATTAGCTATTCTCGATTTTGAGTGTAATGTAAGTGAGCTATAAGAGAAACAGTATACACTAACAGTTTTCAGTGTAATGTGTAAACAGTGTATCAATCTCAGGAAAATCAGTAGATAGCAGTAGTGTGTGTTTATATTCTCAGGTTACACTTATGTGTGTGTGTGTGTAGATAGGTGTAAACAGTGCATAATTTCTCGAGAAAATTCAGTGTAATGTGTGTGCCAATATGTGAAAACAGTGTTTAAAAACTATTCTCAGTTTTGACAGTCAATGGCATACGAAAACCCAAGAATTCCCAATCAATGTGAACCCTAACATGCACATTAATTCTCAGACAAGATATGGGATTAATCATAATGGTTTAATCATTCAAAATCAGTTTAAACAAATGTTAATATCAGAAAATTAATATATAGTGAACTACGTATCAGAAAATTAGGGATAAACCAAATTCGAAATCCAAATTCAATTAATAGCAAAATCTAATGGTTGGTAATGATATGTGTATGTGTCATAGAGTCACACGTGTCAAGTGTGCACCAAAACAGGATCACACAATCGTGTCCAAATTATTTTTTAACACACACTAACACAAATGACACAGTGCAGTCTCGTGCACGGGTTCATGCGTGGTTGGTAATGATATATATGTGTGTGTGTGTGTGTATATGTGTGTGTGTGTGTGTGTGTGTCCGTGTGTGTCCGTGTCTCTGTGTGTGTGTGTGTGTGTGTGTGTGTGTGTGTGTGTGTGTGTGTGCGTGTGTGTCCGTGGCTGTGTGTGTCCGTGTGTGTGTGTGTGTGTCCGTGGGAGAGGAGGAGGAGGAAGGAGAGGAGTTAGGTTAGAGTTTACCTGAGGAAGAGGAGGAGGAGGTCGGATTGGGGGAGGAGGAGCTCGAGGAGGAGGATCTCGAGGAGGAGGAGGAGCCGGAGGGGGAGGGAGTCGCCGGGGGGGGAGGGGGTCGCCGGGGGGGGGAGGGCACTGACAGAGGGGAGGGAGTCGCCGGGGGGGGGGGGGGGAGGGCACTGACAGAGGGGAGGGAGTCGCCGGGGGGGGGGGGAATTGAATTTTTTGGGTTTTCGAGTGAGAGTGAGGGGGAAAGAAGGCAGCGGCGTGCCCTAAGTAAAATAACTTAGCGACGTCACGTTTTGACGTCGCTAAACGTCGCAACCATGGCGACATATACTTAAAATATGTCGCTGAACGTCGCTATTCGGCGACGTAGTATATTCCTGTCGCAGAACGTCGCTAGACAGCGACGTTTTGCGACGTGTTTAAAAAGAAGTCGCTACTGGCGACGTAATTTCTTGCCGTCGCTACATTACGTCGCTATTTGATGATATTTTAGTAGTGCACGTTTGGTTAGCAGAATCATAATCTTGGGGGAAAAATGGCTATTCATTTTCTATGTTTCGCCAAAGGAAAAGAAAGAATTAGGAGAGAGAGAGAAAAAAAAGGAAAGATCAAAGAATTAATTTCCTTTCATTAAAAAATTAAGATCACATAATTGTCATCTATCAAGTTTTTACAGATTTAGGCAATGTTAAAGCTGTTCCAAGGGATACTTGTCTTGACCCAGTTACATACATTTTCATATGGGTTCGACTATTGACACCCCATCTATTTCTAAGTTGACCCCAATTTCTTTTCATAACTTAAGTTGTATTATGAAATGACTGCTTTATCCTTTTCCTATTTCTAATTCTACCCAAACCCAAACAGCCATAGGACCCCACCCCTTCACTAACCCCACCCCTTCAATAACTAATCCAAAAACCTTAGAAGACATTATTTGAAGCTTGAAGAAATTACAATGGAGGGCCAAAGTAATGATAGAAGATCTCCCGTACCCAATGTAAGTCCTACCAATGTTTTTTTTCAAGTATTGATTCGGCTGTTTCGATTTTGAGAAGAAAACAAAATTCGCGGACTGTTCGACCATAACAAGTCGGACAAATCTACACTGTTCGACGAGGGGAGGTCGAACGTTTTTTGAACTGTCCGACCTGTACTGGTCGAACAGTGTGGATTTCTCCGGATTATGTCGGTCGAACAGTACTTTTTTTGAGTTAAATTTAAAAATTTTATTTTCCAACCTAATCCGATATTTGTATTTATCTTCATAGGAAAACATGAGTCGTTTCCCTCCTACTAGTTTGCTTTCCTACAAGTTCCACCAAAATAACATGGCTTAAAGAAATATTTTTTAAATTGTATTGTTCGGTCTCGAAGAGTCGAACTAACCCACACTGTTCGACCATAACAGGTCGAACAAATCTGTACTGTTCGACCGAAACAGGTCGAACAGTAAGCAAGGTGTTCGACTATCGTGAGTCGAACACATTGCTGTGTGTCCGACCGACCAGTGTCGAACAGATCCGTGGTGAAGAGACTTCTCGGAGTGGGGTGAACAATGGGGGACTTCTCCGACTCAAATCTGGTGTTGGAGAGAAGTCCAACAGAGATGGGGAAGAGAGTAGTGTGGAGGAAGAGAGTAGTTAGGGTTAGGGTTAGGGTTTGATGGGGAAGAGAGTAGAGTGGAGGTGTATGTAGGGAGAGAGGAGAGTGGGGTGAATGTAGAATTTTGTGTATAGAGAGGAATGGGGTGTACTTAGAAATTGGGATGTAGGGGTTGTACACTATGGTTTAAGTCATAAGGGTATTTTTGTCAACATTTGGGGTGTACTTAGTATTTTTATAAGTTAATTTATTTTTAGGTGGGGTGTACTTAGAAATTGGGGTCAACTTAGAAATAGATGGGATGTCAATAGTCGGACCCTTTTCATATACACAAAGCAGAAATTTTTATTTGTCAAGACTTCAAGAAGGAAAATACCATTAACAATGGCAAATTTTATGGTGCTCCACTCGAAAACAAAGACCAGTCTACGAACCCCATTAGATCTCATTCCCTTTGGAGATCACTCAAATACTCAGCAGTCCCAATTGTGAGATCACTGATATATAATATTTTATGGTATAAAAACTTGTAGAGAATAATTTTTATTTTTTTACTAAAAATTAGTCTTTTGTTTGAGGTTGTTTGGAGTGGTTTGTATGTTCAATTTTTAATTATATACTTTGTTTCTATATGTTTATTTTTTTGGAACGTTATCTCCGAATTCTTTTATGATTGATCCGCCACTGCCTTGTAGCGCCTCGCCCAGAACATGCAGCCGAGGAGGTTGATGAAGCTAAGCACTGCGAGCAACAAGTAGAAATAGTCCAAGTGATTCCTGTTGAGGTTGAAACCGACCAGCCATCCCCCGGTCGCCGTGCTATTCTCCGTCGCACCGTTCACCCGCCCGACCGCTACATTGCTCGAGAAGTACCGGAGCGCGACGGAGATCGAACCAGAGGAAGGCCACGAAGAGGAATGGCAGGAAGGGGCGTGGCAGCGACCTTCAGTTTGCCGGTGTGGGGGTCCATGGCTAGGCCTTGCGAGATGGAGGAGCTCATGAAGTCGCCGAGGCAGGTCTCCGAGATGACGGTGGTGAGGAAGATGGGGAGCATGCCGAGCAGAATATTGGCAGACTCGACGTGGGTCACCCCGCAGAGCTTCCATGAGCTCTCTGGATTTTCAGGAAGCCGAAGTCCGTGATTTATTACCGAGGATACAAATATTGCAAAATCGACGAAGATTCAGACCATGACAACACAACCGATGGAATCGGACTCCCGGACGGCATGAACTCGATATCCTGGAATTCCGATAACGAAGACCGCAGTTCCGATTAAGCTGCCGATCGCGGAGAGCCCGAAGCCCCACCCCCACCCGACATCCGTCTGGAGCCAAGAAACTAATATCAAGCTTGCTGTCGACCCGACGCTTGAGCCAAGTAGGAGCCTGTTGAAGTAACTGGACATCTGCTTCGCTTCGCGCGAGTCCTCGCCGTCGAACTGAGCGGCACCGTGCGTCCGCCACGCAAGCTTTCAGGCCGGCGGTGCCTGCGGCGCCTGCGGCTATTAGGTATATCGAGACGTAGAGGAAAGAGGAATCCCTTCCATGAACTGCCACGCACGAGCTTCGGTCGATGACTATGTCGCATGGTGCTGGTTTGAACTTCGATGATTTGGCTTGCACAGTTAGCAACACGAATCCCTGATCAAGAACAATTTGTTCAGGATCTAGATAAGAATCCATCTGGAAAGAGTACCAGTATCTCCAGAAAAGCCGACACGAGAATGACTTTGTGTCCCGCCAGAAACGTGTCGGAGAAGTATCCTGCGACTATGTTGGCTGCTAGAGCCAGTGTGGCGAAACTGTCAGCCGCATAAAGGGCTGCGCACAATGCGCAAAATGAATCACAAATTGATATATCCAGTGAATACATGAATGTCAATTTACATTTTAAAACAAGTTCTTTAAGTTGACATTATATTAAATGTAAATGATGATTTTGCACAACTGCCTGGGTGGTGTAGTTGGTCATCACGTTAGTCTCACACACTAAAGGTCCCCGGTTCGAACCCGGGCTCAGACATTTTTTCTTTTTTTTAATATTTTGTGTCATATCT
Source organism: Iris pallida (assembly GCA_029216955.1). NCBI lineage: Eukaryota > Viridiplantae > Streptophyta > Magnoliopsida > Asparagales > Iridaceae > Iris > Iris pallida. The sequence goes on from JANAVB010017598.1 coordinate 10,222,164, forward strand.
TGTAGTGCAACACAGCAGCTGTGTCAATGTGTCATGTGTGAAGCATTTCACTAGAATGTTGATTTGGTTTGTTGATACTATGATTTTAGCCAATCGTATCCCACTTTACTCGTTTGGTTGTCAACCTCTTTCTACAATATTTACAACAAGACAAGGATGTGGGTTGGGAGTTCATTTTTCTTCTTCTTCTTCTTCTTCTTCTTCTTCTTCTTCTTCTTTCAATCTAATCTTTTTAATATTATTATTAACATTATTAAGTATTAATTTTTAATATATTAACTACTTAGTAATATTTTGAATTAATAATCTAGCTAAATATTAATTTTGAATATTTTAAATAGCTAGCAAGGACATAGCAAAATATTAATTTCTACTTAGCTGCAAACACTAAAAAAATCTAAACCAGCGAAAAGTGTAATATTAATTTCTATTATACAAAAAAAATAATAATAATAAAATTGTCATTTTCAAATTCTACTTTTTTTAGAACATCCAAACAACGATGTCATGAATTGTTACTTTTTAATATCTACTTCTTCAAAACATTCAAAAGAAAGAAGTAGAAATTATGCATATGCATGATATGCATTCACAAAATGTCGATTTTACAATATTCTACTTTGACTGACTTCGTCGGTCGAACCAAACAGATCCTTACCAATTATATACCATGAATTCAGTGGTCCTCCGTGCACACCTTTCTTAGCATAAGGTGTGATATGTTGGAAGCTCGAGCATTGATTTTGATACTAAGAAGATGCTAATATTTTCATTATAGATAATGAGTTTGGAAATGATTTCTCACAGAGAATAAACAAATAAAGGGGGGGGGAGGGGGGGGGGGGGGGGGGGGGGGGGGGGGGGCACCCTGTCTGATACCTCTAGTTGGGTAAAAAAAAAATGAAAGTAAGCCATTGACAAGAACTGCAAATGATGCTGTAGTAGTATAAACCATGATTAAGTCATGTGTTTTCCCAGTAAATCCAAAACCAAGAAGGACTTGGCTCAAGAATGACCAACTAATTCTATCATAAGCTTTAGACAAGTCCACTTTTAGAGCTAAACAACTTTTGGATTTAGGGAACTTGGCAATAGAATGGAAGAGTTCTTGAGCCACTTATGATGTTATTCGTTATTTTGACGAACAAGGACAAAGGCATTTTGGAATGGGGAGATGAGTTTCTTAAAAATAGGCCGAGGTCGTTTTGTGAAGATTTTAGTGATGAGTTTGTAGATGACATTGCATAGAGAGAGAGGCCGAAAGTCAGGAAGAGTAGGTTTTGCGATTTTAGGGATCAAAGCAAGGTAAGCGTGATTCAAAGAAGCAGGGAGACAATTCGAAGTTAAGAAAGTTTGGACGAGATTGATTACCTCTCTATGATAGTATTTCTAATATCCTCATCATTAGGTATAGCTAGAATAGATCCAATTAAGTCTAGATGTTTGATGCCAATATATCTCCTCTTTTTAAAGAATTTTGTTTAAGAGAGCTTTGGTTTTGTTTTCCTTACGGATTATGTCGTCTGTAGGAGTGCTTTGTTGAAAATTCAACAGTTTCTGTTCTAGGCTCTCGATAGCAGTGGTAAAGTTATCAATCCGAGATTTTTTTCCCACTTTTTTAAGGTTGGTAGAATATTATGCAGTCCAATTGGAAGAGAGGGGGTTAGCATATAATGTCCAAGATTCTTTGAGTTTGTCCATAAAGTCCTCTTTCTTGAGCCAAACGGATTCCAATCTCATGGAGAATCCTAGACATAAGTACTGTTTTTAGAAATATGGAATGATGATCACTATTATTGCATGGTAGATGAAGTACATCAGCTGACGGATACAGAAGTCTCCACTTGGTATCGACAAGAACACGGTCTAGTCTGGCCTCATTTGGTTCGTGGAAAGGAAGCTGATTCTTTGTTATTTCCTTTCCTTTGGGAAACTGTAATCCCATTCAATTTAATTTTCGGTGTTTAGAAATATCAAGGAAGTTGAGAGGAATGCGAATCCTTAGAGAGGGAAAGTGGAACCTTGGGTTGGTAGGGGAACACTAGAACTCTGATATGTGCCCATATGTATAGGCACATTGCTATGTCCATTCCTGGGCAGTTGGTTTGGCAGTTACTTCCTTCTCAGGAATTGCTCAGCGGACCAGCTCAGCAGCCTCAGAGGACAGCTCATCATTGGCAGGCCAATCACACCTGCACATGACAAATGCAAGCCACGTCACCAGGATATCCTTTATATAAATAGCTGTTAATTACTAAAGAGGAAAACAGAGAATTGTTACCTAATTTTCCTGCTTCCTTCTTCCTGCACTTTTCCAATTCTTACATTGCTTTGTATTTTCCATTACCAGTATTACTTCAATAAACCTAGAATTTCTCCCCAATTCTTCTCTGTTAGCTACTGTATTGATCACTGATGACGATTCCTGGAAGGAACTCTGGCATCTACATGTCAGGATCACAAGATCCTAACAACTTGGTATCAGTTAGAAGGCACCATGGGAGCCATGTCAGGTACTGTGCTAGATCTCTCTACCAAATTGGTTCAGTTAGAAGGCCTGCCTGCAAAAATTGATTAGATCGAAGATCGATTTGGAAGAGTGGAAAGGATGCTGGAAGAATTAACCAGATCTCGTAGGGATGGGGAGAGTTCGAGTTCAAATATGAACCAAACCCAAATGTTTCAGCAATTTCCACCTGTCTCACAATTCCCTGGACCAAATTCTCCAATGCATACTCATAATACACATATGGGGAGTGCCAATACTCCAGTGATGAACACTGCCATGACCACTGGGGAACAAACACCCATACAACACATGAGGACACCACCAGCAAATGCCCCAGGAATTTTATATACTCCCCCAAGGCCAATTATACAAGCTGGGGGTATTCCCTATAATGTTCCAAACAACTTTCAAAATCAAAACAGGGGACAGTCCTCACACAGGCTCAAATTACCTGAGTATGATGGCACAGGTGATGTAGAGGAATGGCTAATGAGAGTAGATCACTACTTCAGTTTTTATCAAACCTTAGAAATCGACAGAGTTAAGTTGTGTTCAGTCCAACTCAAGGGCACAGCAGCATATTGGCTGAGGTGGGTGTTAAAACTCAAAAATGGATTCATAACTTGGGATGATTTCTACCAAAGTATTAGAATGGAATTTGGCCCTTCTCAGTTCATAGACCACATTATTGATCTAAAACACTTACAACAGGACTCTGATGTTCAGGAATATAATTCCCAATTTTAGAAAGTTTCATAGAGAGTGCAAGGGGTCCCTGAGATCTGTCTCATTAGTCACTATATTGGTGGGTTGAGAGAAGAGATCAGATATGAGCTGCAATTAGCCAGTCCCAGAAGTTTGTTAACAGCCATGCAACTCTCTAAGCCATATGAAGCCAAGTTCTTAGCTCTCAAGAGGAATTACAAGGGTAACACACACTTATACAAGACTACTCCTGCAACAAATGTGGTGACAACCACACCAGCTCTTCCTGCAAACAATAATGATACAGGAAGGAAGTATACAAACACCACAGAGGCTTCTGCAAAGATCCCAGGAAGGTTCACTATATCCCCTACTGAAATAGTGAGGAGGAAGAATTTGGGTTTATGCTTCCTGTGTGAAGAAAAATGGTTTTAAAGGACACAAATGCAAAGAGAAGAGACTGTTTATGCTATCTGCAGAGGATGACCAGGAAGAAAATGCTCAGGATGAGGGCATTCCAGAATCCTTCTCCATTTCCTTACAAGCACTGTCAGGGACAAGCCAACACTCAACCATGAAGATGAGAGGAACAATACAAGGCAAACCAGTCATAGTGCTAGTGGACTCTGGATCTACTCATAGTTTTGTTGACAAGCAATTCAGTGAAAGACTGAAACTCAATACTTTGAATAATGAAGTTTTTGAAGTACTGGTAGCCAATGGAGAGAAACTGCAGAGCCAAGGCATGTGTCCAAATGTCTTAATTGACTGCCAAGGAAAGAAACTGCAGGTGAATCTACTCAAACTTCCCATCACAGGATGCCAAGTGGTGTTGGGAGCTAATTGGCTAAAGACTCTGGGAACCATCCTCTGGAATTTCCAAGATCTCACCATGATTTTTCAGCAAGATGGACAAGTACAAGCTTTTAAAGGCTTGGGTGCAGACAAGCATAGCCTATCTGAAGCAGACTTGAAGGAGCTCAGGCAAAAAAATCAATTCTATGTTATTCAACTCTCCTCTGTAGAGTGCCAAACCACTACTACAGGTACACACCCATCCATTTCTTCTCTACTGCACAACTTCAAACAACTATTTGATGAACCCACAGGTTTACCCCCCAAGAGGGAATTTGACCATAGAATTCCCTTATTACCTGGGGCTCTGCCAGTGTGTCAGAGGCCATATAGACACCCTTACATACATAAAAATGAAATAGAAAAACAGGTGAGGGAGATGTTAGCTAGTGGAATCATTAGGCCCAGTACAAGCTCCTACTCTTCCCCTGTTATCTTAGTAAAAAAAGTTGATGGGTCCTGGAGGATGTGTATAGATTATAGAGCCCTTAATCAAAACACTATCAAAGACAAATTTCCAATCCCATTCATAGATGAATTGTTTGATGAGCTACATGGAGCCAAATTTTTTTCTAAACTGGACTTAAGGGCTGGGTATCATCAAATGAGAGTAGTGGAAGAAGATGTCCCTAAAACTGCTTTCAGAACTCATGAGGGACACTATGAGTTCCTTGTAATGCCCTTTGGGCTCACAAATGCACCCTCCACCTTCCAATCCATGATGAACTCTATATTCAGGGATTACATGAGAAAATTTGTTCTCATATTTTTTGATGACATACTAATCTACAGCAGTAACCTGGAAGACCATCTAGTGCACCTGGAGAAGGTTTTTTACAGGTTGTCAGAGTTCAATCTGAAGATCAAGGAGAGCAAGTGCCAGTTAGCATTGAAGAAAGTTGGATACTTGGGGCATGTTATCTCTGAGGAAGGCATTCAAGTAGACACCACAAAGACTGAAGCAGTGGAGCAGTGGCCCACTCCCACTACACTGAAGGGGCTCAGGGGATTCCTAGGACTTACTGGCTACTACAGGAGATTCATCCAAGGATATGGAGCAATAGCTGGACCACTCAATGACCTCCTCAAAAAGGATTCTTTTAAATGGAATGACTCAGCTCAAGTTGCTTTTGGAAAACTGAAATTAGCCCTCACTCAACCTTCTGTACTTAGTATGCCCAATTTTAATGAAGAATTTGTATTAGAATGTGATGCTTCAGGAGAAGCAATAGGAGCTGTCCTCATGCAAAAAGGTAGGCCTATAGCATTCCTGAGTCAGGGGTTAAAGGGAAGAACCAAGGCACTGTCTACCTAAGAGAAGGAGATGCTGGCCATCCTATTGGCAATTAAAAAGGGGAGTCAATATTTGTGGGGTAGAGAGTTCATTATCAAGACTGATCATCAAGCACTCAAGTATCTGTTAGACCAAAAGATGGGGACAGAAGCTCAACACAAATGGATAGCTAAGCTACAGGGTTACCATTACAAAGTAGAATACAAGAAGGGCAAGGAGAATGTAGCTGCTGATAGTTTATCCAGGAGGGAAGATCTTATACTGAAGGCAGTCACTGTGGTGCAAGCTGATTGGTTGACTCAATTCCAGGAACAAATGCAACACTCTGATTACTACAAAGAACAGTTGAACAAATGGGCACAAGGAAGTCTTAATACTGATAAGTACTCTATGAGACAAGGCCTCTTATATTACAAAAACAGGCTCCTTATTGATCCCCACTCTGAATTTGCAGCTACCATGTTACAAGAACACCATGATCATGTACAGGCTGGTCATTCTGGTGTGGCAAAGACCTTACAGAGGCCCAAGAAGACTTGCTATTGGAAGGGGATGAAGACTGCAGTCAGGAAACATATACAAGCTTGTCAGGTTTGCCAACAAAATAAATCTGAAAATATTTCCCCAGGTGGCCTATTACAACCCTTACCTATACCTGATAGGGTGTGGGAAGATATTTCCATGGATTTTATTGAAGGATTACCTAGCAGTCATCACAAAACAACCATCATGGTTGTGGTGGATAGACTAACTAAATACATCCACCTATTTGCCCTCTGCCATCCATACACTGCTGCTATGGTGGCTCATGTCTTCATTGAAGGGGTATTCAAGTTGCATGGAATGACAAAATCAATTGTCTGTGACAGAGATCCCATCTTCACTAGCCAATTTTGGTAAGAGTTTTTTAAAGCACAAGGAACTAAACTGAAATATAGTACTACCTACCATCCTCAAACTGATGGGCAGACTGAAGTCACCAACAGGAGTATTGAAGCCTATTTGAGGTGCTTTTGTGGGCATAAGCCTCATGAGTGGAGCAAATTCCTACCATGGGCTGAGTTTTGGTTTAATACCAATTGGCACACTTCAACAAAAATTTCCCCATTTGAAGCTGTATATGGCAGAGCTCCCCCACATCTCCTCACATATGTTCTAGACCCTCCTCAAGACAAGAGTGTTGAAGAAGCCCTAAACTCTCGGGATAATGCACTGCAACTACTTAAAGACAATTTGCACTTGGCCCAGGACAGGATGAAGAAGCTAGCAGACACCAAGAGGACTGACAGGCAATTTGCTGTAGGTGACTGGGTTTTTCTCAAACTCCAGCCCTATCGACAGGTTTCAGTTGGGCAAAGAAGGCCTCAAAAGTTGTCACCAAAATATTTTGGCCCCTATGAAGTCTTAACTAAGATAGGTTCAGTAGCTTATAAGCTAGCCCTCCCTGAAGGATCTCAACTACACCCTGTATTCCATGTCTCCCAACTCAAGAAAAAGGTCAGTTCTGCTAGAGAGGTTCATACTGGAACACCTACTCAAGTGGAAACTCAAATTCTGGAACCTGACTTTATACTAGATAGAAGGATGGTGAAGAGGGGCAACCAGGCTGTCGTTGATCTTCTGGTACGGTGGAAGCATTCCAGCAGAGAGTTTGCTCAATGGGTGCCCTATGAACAGTTCATTCAAACGTATCCCCATTTTGACCTTGAGACAAGGTCAATTTAAGGGGAAGGGAGTTGATATGTGCCCATATGTATAGGCACATTGCTATGTCCATTCCTGGGCAGTTGGTTTGGCAGTTACTTCCTTCTCAGGAATTGCTCAGCGGACCAGCTCAGCAGCCTCAGAGGACAGCTCATCATTGGCAGGCCAATCACACCTGCACATGACAAATGCAAGCCCCGTCACCAGGATATCCTTTATATAAATAGCTGTTAATTACTAAAGAGGAAAACAGAGAATTGTTACCTAATTTTCCTGCTTCCTTCTTCCTGCACTTTTCCAATTCTTACATTGCTTTGTATTTTCCATTACCAGTATTACTTCAATAAACCTAGAATTTCTCCCCAATTCTTCTCTGTTAGCTACGGTATTGTCACTGATGACGATTCCTGGAAGGAACTCTGGCATCTACATGTCAGGATCACAAGATCCTAACAAACTCGAGCAGGTCGACGAAGGCAGACACCTGCGAAAGCCAAAAGAAGCTGATGGGCAGAAGCTCCAGCAGAAGGAACGCGTCCACCATGCATGCCATGGGCCTCTGCCACCTTCTTGCGTTCGGACTCCAAGATTGCACCGGCGGAATCTTGGCGGACTCGATGTGGGTCACCCTGCAGAGCTTCCACGAGTCCTCTCCTCCGGCTCTCTTGATTGCTGCTTGTTGGGTTTTTAGCCTTTAGTTTTGGTTTTTAGTCCCACATCGGCTAGAAAGGAATGTGTATCTCCATATATATGAGTCTTTGCTCTTTATGGAGATGCACATGTAGTGCACATGGGTGTGTGCCATGTGGGATTAATTATTAATGGTATAAAGGCTTAATCAACAATTAAGAAGCTGTAAGCTTTTTGCTCTTGGAAATTTATTTCCATGGAGCTAAGCTCCGTAGGAGCTTAGCGACTCAGACTCGGACTCGGACTCGGGCTCAATGGCTCATGAGGCGTAATGTGGCGTTTTGTTGGCGCACTTTGCACTTAGCACGTCAGCATCGTCGCTAGGCGCATAGTGCGCTTAAGTTGTGCTCGTTGCGTAAGCCACTTGCGCGACCACGTTGCGCGGCCCGTTACACGAGCCCAGTTATGCTGGCCCAGTTACGCAGCCCAGTACGCAGCCCAATACGCACAATGTACGTAGCGTACACAGCGTGCGTAGAGTGCACAGTGTGCGCAGCGTACGCAGTGTGCGTAGAGTGCGTATGTGCGTATGGCTGGCTGTATATTAGAGCGAAAACAGTTGCAGCAGTTGCTGCACGTTCAAGAGTGGTTTAGCCACTACCCTGAAGTTCAGGCAACTGCTTGGCAACCGCCCCGTGGGCTATATATGCAGGTTCTCTCCTCTCTCTCAGTGTTGGAGAAATCAGAATTCCAGGGAGAAAACTCTAAGTGTTCTTTAACACAACAGAGTAGTGAGCGTATTTTTTAACACAAACACTAGTACTTTTTAGTACGCGTGGGTTCTGTTACTTCAGAAACAGAGAGAGAAGAGTAGAGCCATTGCCAGAGGAGTTCGCCGTCTTCCGAGGAGTCAGAAGAGCAGGAGTGTTCCAAGGTTTTCCGTTAACCTTGTTGGTTCCTGGAAGCTGTTCGCAGAGGGCGAATAAAGCTTTGAGCAACGGTGATCATTCACCCCAGCAATTCCATCTCTTGCCTGTCACCCTTCTGTTGCCTTTAGCAGTTCTGTCAGTATCTTCTTTTTAGAAGGCACTACTGCCAGTTTGCTACGATCACGAAAATCTCTTTAGATTATTCGTGAATTACGATGTCTTTTTAGATCTCGTAATTTGCAGAATCCTTCTGGATCTCTGTTGCAAAACCTTCTTTAAGGAATTGTATTTGAAATATTGTCTTTACAACTGTTTCAGTTTCTATATTTTCCATCAAAAAGCGTGCCCCGGCGTTCCCGGCAATAACAATCTCAAAGCTTTATTGCTACGATGGAAAATATTAATGCTTCACTCCTCAATACTGACTTTTGCAAATTAGAAAAGTTTGATGGAGAGCATTATCAAGTCTGGAAGAGGAAGGTTTATCTCACTCTTCAACTTAGAGATGTTGATCACGTATTGCTTGAAGAGGAACCTACTGTTCCAGATACTGGGTCTGCTGCCGCAATCACTGCGGCTACTAAATTTCAGGCCAAGTGGAGAAGGAAAAATAGCATTTGCAGGTTGCTTATCCTGAATGCTATGGAGGATTCTCTAGCAGAATCCTACAGTAAGAAACCAATTGCCAGAGACATATGGGAGTCTCTGGAAAAACTGTACGAAGAAGACAAGAACAGGAGCAAAATATTTGTGGTTGAAAAATATCACAAATGGCTCTTTGAGGACGAGAAGTCCATGCTGCCGCAGGTCAAAGAATTTCTGAAGTTATGACAGAAATTGGAAGACGAGGCTATGCCCCTCCCCGACAAGTTTGTTGTTGGAGGGATTGTCTCAAAGCTCCCCGTTGGGCGGAGCAAGTTCTATGCAAACATGCATAGGAAGAAGTTGGAGATCACCCTTGAAGATCTCCTACAGGAAATCTATGTTGAGGACCAGATGCGGGCTCAACTGAAGGTGGACACACTGTCCAAGCAATTGGCTAACGCCAATCTGGTTTAGACCAAGGAACCAAAGGGAAAAGAAAAGCGTGCAGATTTCCAGAAGAAGAAGAAGAACCCTAACAACTTGAATGTTAAGGGAACTTCTTTCAAGTCAAAGAAATCTAAGGCAAAGATGCCTTGTTTCAAGTGTGGCCAGTTGGGCCATTTCAAAAGTGAATGCATAGCACCGGCCAAGAAATCAGAGCAAGGTGAGCCTAGCAAAGTCTCAATGATTACTGATGTAATTGCTATGATTGGACAGGTTGATGCTGTAGGATCTGATTCAGACTGGTGGGTAGATACTGGAGCCACCTGCCATGTCTGCTCCAGTAAGGAGTGGTTCACCACCTACACACCCACTTCTGAAGCGGTTGTGATGGCGAACCAAGCACAAGCTGAAGTTCTAGGGATCGGGACGGTTATTCTGAAGCTGACTTCTGGCAAGTCTCTGACGCTTCAAGGCATGAAGCACGTACCTGCTATCGCCAAGAACCTGATCTCGGGAGGCTTACTCTGCAATGCAGGCCTCAGAATGGACATCAATGCTGGCCAGATGGTGATGTCTATCAAGGGAACATATTTCGGAAAAGCTTTTTATACCGAAGGAATGTTCAAGATTCAGCTTATAAATCAGTCCAATGTAATTAATGTAATTAATGAAATCACTCCTTCTGCTTATACTCTTGAGTTGTGGCATAATAGGCTAGGACATGTTCATTGTAAACGAATAAACAGAATGTCTAGTCTAGGACTTATCTCCAAGTGTGGGGGTAAGGTAGAGAAATGTGAAGTTTGTGCTCAAACGAAGATCACAAGGAAACCCTTTCCTCGGGTTAATCGAAGTACAGATCTTCTGGAGTTGGTACACTCAGATATATGTGACTTCAAACAGTTCTCTACAAAGGCCGGGATGAAGTATTTCATAACCTTCATCGACAACTTCTCAAAGTATGCGTTTGTCTACTTGCTGAAGGCTAAAGACGAAGCATTCGAGAAGTTCAAGGAGTTCAGAGCCGAAGCTGAGCGGCAGACTGGACAACAACTCAAAAGGATAAGAAGTGATCGAGGTGGGGAGTACAGGTATCATGAATTCGCATCGTTCTGTAAGGAACATGGAATTGTCAATGAGACTACGGCTCCGTACTCTCCTCAATCAAACGGAGTAGCTGAGAGGAAGAACAGGACGTTGACAGAAATAATAAATTCAATGTTGTTGACTGCTGGCCTTCCTAAGTGCTACTGGGGAGAAGCTGCATTGACGGCCAATTATATTCTAAATAGAGTGCCTCATGCAACTTCAGACGTTACTCCTCATGAACTCTGGTTCAAGGTCAGACCTAACTTGAATGTCATTCGAGTGTGGGGGTGTCTGGCGTATGTCAAGCTTCCAGATCTAAAGATTCAGAAACTTGGGACAAGGACTACAAAGACGATCTTCTTGGGGTATGCCGAGAAGAGTGATGCTCGGAGATTTCTTGATATTGAGTCAAATCATATCATTGAATCTCGCGATACAAAATATTTTGAAGATAAGTTTGCAAGGCACAAGAATATTGTTCTTCCGGATGTTCCGGAGAATAATGAGGGTGCACAAGAGACTGAAGTCTTCAATGAAGATGTGGTCCAAGAAGATGTTGTTGTTGAAACAACGGTTGAACCAGAACAAGCTGAGCCGTCAGCTAAGCGTGTGAGGAGGCCGAAGGACTTTGGAAGTGACTTTGTCACCTATCATGTGGAAGCAGACCCGCTTACCTATGATGAGGCGATGAAGACCAGAGACGCAGTTTTCTGAAAGGAGGCGATTGACAATGAAATTGATTCCATCACCTCAAATAACACTTGGGTGTTGGTTGATCTTCCTGAAGGAGCTAAACCCATCGGATGTAAATGGATCTTCAAGAAGAAGATGAAAGCAGACGGAACTATTGACAAGTTCAAGGCTAGGTTGGTAGCCAAGGGGTTTTCTCAGAAGTAGGGGATTGACTACTTTGACACATATGCTCCAGTAGCCCGGATGACCACCATCAGAATGTTGATTGCTCTCGCAGCAATAAATAAGATGGTGATACATCAGATGGATGTGAATACGGCTTTCCTAAATGGCGAGCTGACCGAAGAGATTTACATGCAACAGCCAGAGGGATTTGTCATCAGAGGTCTTGAAGACAAAGTTTACAAGTTGGTAAAATCCTTGTACGGTCTTAAACAGACTCCCAAGATGTGGCATGAGAAATTTGACAAAGTTATAAGGTCAAATGGCTTGGTCAGCGATACGGACAAGTGTGTTTACACGAAGTTCGCTGAGGGAAGAGGTGTGATCGTTTGTCTGTACGTGGACGACATGCTTATCCTAGGTACGGATATTAGATGTGTCACGGAGACAAAGAAATTCATCTCAAGCAAGTTCAGTATGAAGAACTTGGGGGAAGCTGATGTGATCTTAGGGATCAAGATCATCCGGACAGACACTGGACTAGCGCTGTCACAGTCTCATTATATTGAGAAAATGATCACTCGTTATGGGTATCGGGATCTTCCAGGGATCGATACGCCGTACATGTGTGATCTGAAGCTGAAGCCTAATTCAGGGGAAAGCGTCAGGCAGCTGGAGTATGCAAGCATAATCGGGAGTTTGATGTATGCTACTACTGCCACAAGGCCTGACATAGCTTTCGCCGTGGGAATGCTGAGTCGTTTTACGAGCAATCCAGGTGTTGAACACTGGAAAGCTGTGGAACGGGTTATGAGATATCTCAAGAAGACTCAGACATATGCACTGTACTACAGCGGAGATCCGTCGGTAGTGGAAGGCTTCAGTGATGCTGTTTGCCATTAAAATTGTTTTGATTGAAATCTTAATACAAACAGAACAGTGATACAATATAGGACTTAGATGTAATCCTAGGAGTACACTTTTGTTTAAGCTGGGTCCTTAGTGCCAATGGAGCGAGTGGTAATGCGTTGACTCCGTTGACCGGCTGACGGCGGTTATCGGTTCTCTGAAGGTGTTGATTACTCTGGGTGCTGGAGCTTGCCGAGAGGAGGAAGATGTTGAGTGTCTAGAACTGCCTCTCCGGTGATTCTCTGTTGTGGATTCTCTGTGAGTCTTATGTTCTGAGTCCCTGTCTGTGTGTGAAGGGGATGATCCTTCTATTTATAGTTTTGCAGGCTGGCTGCTCATGCGCGCATGTAGGATGCGCCGGTGTGGGGACGCCACGTGGAGGTTGCTGATAGAGGCGCATGGATGCTGCGCCCTGATCGAGGGGGAGAACTCTTCATACTGCTGTTGTGAGCTGGCACGTAGCAGGGGGAAGATCTTTCCGTTGCTGAAATCTTGGACGAGTTGAGTCAAAAGACACGTGTCGTCGACTCATGGTTCGAAGATCTCGGATTTGGTGGAGAGGAGTGATCTGGTGGGCTGCGCCTTGGATTGGGCGCAGGAGGAGGCTGCGGCTCATAACCTTTAGGAGTTACAAACCATTTGGGGCGCATGGCTTTTGAGGCGCATGCAGGCGACTTTCCTTCTGTCTTTCGGGATCAGAGATCAGTCTGGGGCGCATGGCTTTTGAGGCGCATGCAAAACTTCAACCGGAGACTCTTCTCTGTCTTTAGGGATCAGTGAAGGGTCTGAGGCGCATGACTTTTGAGGCGCATGCTGGTTTGGACGCATGGCCGTAGAGGCGCATGCGGGTGTGGACGCATGGCCGTAGAGGCGCATGCGGGTGGCCACGTGGCAGTAGCCGTCGGAATAGAGTCATGATGATACTGACGTTGCCGACGCTTCGTTTTCTGAATAAAGCTGTCAACTGTTCAGACTTTGGGAGGCGTGCTGCCAACTCTGTCAGTTCAGCATTTAATGTTGGTGACGTTCGATGGACAGCTGAGTGGGCGCGTCGGTTGGCGTTCCACTCGGTATGGAGATGTGTGGGGGCGCACCCTCTATAATGCGCCGAGTACTGTAGGGCGCGTCTGTGTGATGCGCCTAATGCCGAAGGGCGCGTCCGTGTGATGCGCTGTCTGGCTGGCGCATCGGACATGTCTTTTAATGATGCGGCTGTCTCGCTCTTCGAGTGCTATAAATAGCCGTTTGGCTGAATTCGAGGCGTCCGGTTCATCCATTTAATGTAAATTCATTGCACGGAATTCGGAGGGCCATCCACTTGGCGCGTGGGTTTGATCTGCCCGGCCTATAAATAGTGGCATGGAGAGAAGATTTGCTTCTCATTCCCTCACGTACTTCCAATATGAACTTGAACATACGGGTGCATTCTGCTGACGAAGTGCTCCCGAGGGTGAAGATGAGACGCTGTGTTGTCTTTGATACACTTGATTGTGACTGTTACATCCAAAAGACGGAGTCGAGGGCTTCTGAGGCAGGCGGAAGGTGCCTGTTGCATCCAAAGATAGGGATGCTCGAGCCTCGTCTCCGTTATTCCGGAAGAGCCGTAGATCGGAATGGCGGTGCAAGGCTCTCTCTTCCTGTAAAGTGGGGTTTCCCCACTTTGATCGTGTCGAAAGCTGCTCCTTTAGCCATGGTTTCGATCACGGTCTTCCTTCGGCTTTGGAGGCTCTTTCGAAGCCTCCCCTGGCCACAGCATTTGCGGTGCTCTTCTCTTCCTTGGTTCCAGCCAGAGGGTTAAATGCTTTGTGTCGAAGCATTTATCGGGCGAGCCTGGTTGGAAGAGCGGCACATAACTGGGCTCTGCTCGGCCAGGTGAGCCTGGCTGGAAGAATTTGGCTGAAGGGATGCACATAACTGAGGTGCTGAAGAGATGATAGGATGCGCCTGGATAGAGGCGCATGATATCTGCTGCGCCTCACTGGTGGCGCATAGTGATGCTGCGCCTATCTGGAGACGCATGGTGGCCGCTGCGCTTATCTGAAGGCGCATGATGGCCGCTGGCTGTAGACTTAGGCTCTTTCTTTGTAGAAATTCTCCTTTGTACAACCTTTTCTAGACATGTAATAGACTTTTATATATAAAATGAAAAGTCTTTCTTCAAATGTCTATACTTATTGACTTTGCTGTGAAGTTCTTCGTCTGAGTTCTAGCGCATGTAGTGTCTGGCGCATGGGCCTTCTGGTTGTGAAATTCCATGCTTCTACAAGACCCCCTTCAAAGTTTTCAAAACTTTTGAATAAGTTTTGGAATACTTTGAATAAGAAGCATGGAGGTCAGGGCGCATGATTTCTGGGCGCATGCTCTTCTCAGTTAATGATGATGGTGCCTCGGTAACCGAAAAGATTAATGATGATCTTTTGGTCTTATTTGCTGCTATCCTTGTACAGAACCCGAGGCGACGGCTGAGATCACACGTCATCTGTTCACGCGTGCGACCATGCCCTATAAATAGGTAAGAGTCGGAGAGAGAAAGAGTTCTTCTTCTCTGTGCCTCTGCTTCTTTAGAGTTTCTTCTTCAAAATCCTAACTTCTCCTTCTTCGAGAGAATGGCTCCCAAGACTCCTCGCGGCGCTGCCGGCAAGGGGAAGGAGAAAGCGAAGGAGTCTGTCGATGAGGATGTACCTATCACTCTTGCGCCTCTTGCCGACGTTCGTCCTGAGGTGACAGGTGGGTTTCGTCTCTGCTTTGGGCCCTGTGCCCTAACTGCCGACGCGTATAGACTTTGGTCTTTGATGATACGCCGAGGTTCTGTCCTGCCGACGTGCATAGGTTTATACCTTTATCATGCACCGAGGTTTTAATGGCTGACGCGCACGGGTTTTATTCCCTGAAGATGCGCCGAAGCCTTTGCTGACGCGCATGGGCTCACGCTCTGATAATGCGCCGACGCTCCAATGCCAACGCGCATGGGCTTACGCCCTGATGATGCGCCGAGACATGCTGACGCGCATGGGCCTATGCCCTGATGATGCGCCGAAGCAGATGCGTATGGGTTCATACCCTGGCAATGCGCCAGTCTGCTTGACATATTTTGTCTTTTTGCCTGACTTCCACTTTTGTTGTGCCAGTGTCGATGACGATCCCTTTGTTGAATGAGGTCCTTCTGGACGCTTCTCTTTGCCAGATGGGAGTTGATTTTGATGAGGCGGTGATCAACCCTGCAAAGGATGCTATCCTTCAGGACCAACCTCGTGAGAGGATGCTACAAATCCAGGTCCAGTTGCCGCTTTTCCTCCAGAGTATGATGGAGAGCGGTAAACTGAAGTCTGCTGATTCTGAAGGTGTGACCTTCTTAAAGCCTGCGTTTCTGTTTGGCGACCGATTAGTCTCTTCCGAGGCGAAGATATTGAAGATCAGAGAAGACTGGTTCTTCGCTGCTAAGGGCATGATGTTATACATGCGGCAGGTTTACCGCCAGTTGCCATTGACAGCCTTTTATCGTCTAGCTTCGAAGAGAAGGATGGGTTGGGAACTTACTCCTTCTCAAGGAGGTGCCTTGGGGGGCTCCCTTTCGATTGACACCACCTCGAACCAGCGAGACACCTTGACCGCTTCACGAACTGGTTCTTCGTTCAGTTACCGAGCTTTGCGTCCCGGGAGCATCTATAGTGAAGTCCCAAATGACACGTTTCCCTTCAGTGCCCCGACTTTTGCAAATCGGATGCTGACGTCAAAGGTCACGTATCCGACAGCTGGTTTTAGAGTCGAAGGTTGGTGTCACTACATCCCAAAGTGGGACGAGTTGACCTCCTGGGTGCTTTCCAGGTTCAAAGTTGAGCTTAAAGAGATAGGGCTGACTGCCGCCATTCGGGCCACGCAGGCAGGCGTGGACCTCAATAAGCCGATGTTCCTTGCGCTGTTGGAGCTTTTCAACGCCCAGACTGGCAGCTTCTTTACTCCAGTGGGGGAGTTGGGATTGGCCCTTCATGAGATGTACGAAGTGTCCAAGCTTCCTTGGGGCTCGGAACCGTACGAGGAATATTTCCCATCGAATGAAGAGATCCAGGTCTTGGAAGATAAGGACCCGGAGATGATAGCCGTTTTCAAGGAGGTGACGAGCCATCATTATCTGATGCACCGGTGGGACAAGGGTAAGACCCAACCTCACGTGACTGCTTGGAGGGACTATGTTTTTAGACAGGATTTGGCGGATCCTTCGAGGATCCGATTTGCGACTCCGCAGGGCTTGACACCCGCGGAAGTGAGTTCTGAAATAACCCGGCTGGACGAGAGGACCCCACATTCAAATGAGAGCGGCAAGAACACGTACAGCTGTTTCTGGCACTGCGGGCACCGGATGTCATCTAAGGCAGTGTTGACGGCCTACTTGATGATATGGCTCCGGGATTACATATTTGCAGGGGGATCCGGTGCTGTTGAGAGGGTACATCGGAATCTCATTTTGCCTGCAGTGAAGTTGGCCTTTGGACGACCTCTGGCTCTCCTCCCCGCGATGGTGTGCAACCTGCTGCGCGGTTTGAGGTCTTTTGCTGATGATGTGATCCACGAGAAAGGTAATAATGACAACTTTCCCCGGGCCGAGCTGCCTTTCCATTATCTTATGGGGTGGCTGATCTTACATCATCCGAATGTGATGAGTCCTGGTCCTGAGGAGGACCATGTTGAAGGAGATGCCTTCATTCGCCGCTTCTACAAGAGGAAGTGGTCTTACACTGGCGTCCCCGTTTGTAGGAGGGTTTTGTCCTTCCTTCAGGGGTGGGAAATCGTGAAGGTTGGCCCGATCTTCAAGAATTTCGAGGCCGACCAGGATTTGGTTGATTCTGGCGAGGATGCGGTTACTTTGCCGAAATGGAGTTTTCGTTGGTTGCAGAGTATCCGGCCTTCGCATCTGGTCTACCGTAATCAGAACAGGTGTTATCTGGAACCGTACTTGCCAAGCCGATTTGCTCGTCGATTTGGCTACACTCAGCTAATGCTGCGGAATCCCAGTAGCAGTCTAGGCTTCATCGGGAGTTTGCTGGATGGAGCCCGGGGCTGGCAGTATTATAACGCTGGATGTACTAGCGTTAAGTTTACCACACCAGTTCGCAATCCTCGGCCGCCGATCTTATATCCGGCCGCCAAGCTGTATTGCACTATGAATACTATGTCTCCTGGTTATGACAGGGAGACTAGTTTCATCATTGGAACCCAGTTGGAAGCAACCACGAATATGTTGGTGGCAGCTCGGTCATATCGTCCGCCAGAATTAGCGGGGTATCGGGCTGCTGCTGTGGCACCAGTGAGAGACCCGTCTGTCGGGAAAAGATGGGCTGACACAGAAGCTGGTTCTTCTGTACCAAAAAGGTCGAGAAGGACATCGACCCCGAAGATTACGGAAACGCCACTTGTAGCGCCAACGGGCTTAGCTCCCGCTGAGGTAAGGAGTGCTTCATAATTCCAGTTTTTTTTTATGTCATTGTGGCGACTTATGCTCTTCTTCTTGTAGGAATTGAAGAAGAAGTCTCGTGCTTCGAAATCGGGCACCAGTAAGCCGAAGGAGGTGGCAGGCTCTTCTGAGGAGTGCATTCCACCAACGATGATGTCTCCTGTGGAGGAGGGTCCCGAAGATGTTCCCGCGGAGGTTTTAGTATCTCCTGACTTTGAAGTCGCAACAACTTCTGGGATAGTACCATATGCCGTGGAGGCCTTGGACGCTGAGGGTCCTACAGACTCGAGGCATCCTGATGATGAAGTGGATTGGAGTTCGTCGCCTTCTGGTGACGTCCCTCCAGCGTTGCAAGGGTCCGTTGCGGGGGCAGCAGAAGCGGTGAGGATAGAGGAGAGGGTTGATTCCCCTCCTGGTCATGATGAAGGGAGGTCGGCTGAATCATTGCCGAATCCTACCTTGGCTTCAACCATGGACATAGAGATGGCTACCAATCAGGCGGTAGCGACAGATTTTGTCCCTGTAGAGGGATTTGAGAAGAGTGAGACCCTTCTGCCGGTCTTGTCTCCTGGGGCTGGCCAGGAGATAGATGTCGATCTCCCCGTTTTGCCGGGGGAGGTAGCTGATGCTGATAGAATATCGGGGGTAGAAGTAGCCGTTGACGTTGGTGATTTCTCCGGGCTTGAGAAGGGTAAGGGTGTGGAACCCTCTGTTGCTCATTCTACTTGGGGTACTATCACGACGCATGCGCCGGCTCCTTCTGTTCCTTCGGCTCCTCGGGCTAGCAGTCTGGGCCCTGTTGATGAAGAGCCTATTGCTGCCGAGATTCAAACCTCTCAGATCGAGGTCGGCGGATCTTCCTCCGGTCCGCAAACTGTAGTAGCTCCCTCAACTCCTGCTATGACGCCGCAGGTGCTGGCGGAAGCCGACGGGTATGTGAAATTCCTCGTCGAGGGAGTGTACAAAATGCTGGAGAAAGGTGTATCTGCAGTGGTAGATGCCAAGGGGAGCTTTGCGGCGACAAAAGCTTTGGCAATGCCTTGTATCGAGCTGATCCGCATTCACCAGGGCCATGACCATATGGCCGAAATTTTGGAGGTTTCGGTGATGGAGATGGACGAGCGGCTCGCGGAACTGCAGCGCATCCAACGAAATGACCTCTCGGTCTTGATAGATGCAGAGATAGGAAAGTCGATGGCTGAGATCGAGGCTTTCCATCGAGCCGAGGTGAGCAGTTGGGAGCGTGAAGTGGCTGGGACTGAGGCTGCGGCGGAGTAGCTGTCTCAATCTATGAAGAAGACGACGGAGAAGCGGGCTGCGGTGGATGCTAACATCGCAGAGGTTGATGCTCAGATGCGCCGTCTTGAAGACCAGCGGGCCCAACTTCAACTAGAGGCTGAGCGTGTCCTGGCTGAACACGTGGCATTCAAGCAGGAGGAAACGACTCTTACTCAGCGGACCCTTGCTTTGGCTCAGCAGCGACGATAGCTTGATGAGAAGTATGAGAGTAAAACTTCCGCTGAGGCTGTCGGGTTAATGCGTCAAGAAGCCGAGCTGCGAGTCCAGGCGACTGTGGAAACTCGCACTGCCGACCTGAGACGTCGAGTCAGAGAACTCTCATCCCACCCTGGGGAGGATCGGGGATTGTAGCTTCTCTTCTTTTTTATGTGTTTTTTGCAACTCTTGCTGGGGAAATAGCGTATTTCTGTACTCCTTTTAAAAAATAAAGAAATACACTATCTCTTTGATGTGTTCATTTTTGATTTCATGAACTTGATGATTTATGTGGACCTATTATCTTTTGCGCACCTTGGTTTTTAGGTACAGATAATAAGTATAAAGGAACCAACATGTTTGCTCAGAGGTAATGTGGACATGGCAATCATTAGGTTCAAATAATAGAATCTTCCTACTCAGAGGTGTTTATGGACGTGGTAGGAATGATCCTGGGGGATACGCTGAACAACTCAGAGGTAATGTGGACGTGAAAGTTCTGCGATCAATGTACGACAACGTAGGAGTTGTTTGTACGGGATGTTTACTCAGAGGTAATGTGGACGTGGTAAACATGAAGGATAGCGTAAGCTCACGAAGTGTAAGGTTCCACTTTGTAGGATGTAGAGAGACAACTCAGAGGTAATATGGACGTGGTTATCTTTCTACGGAAGGATGCCACGGAACAGCTGGGTTCCGGAAGCGATTGATTTTGTGAAAAGAGGTTGTTTGGGGAAATACATATCTTGGAGGATGTCAAGAGTAGTACTTCTTTAGGAACTTGCCGTTGATGGGCATCATGAACAAGTCCCCATTGGGTTTGGCGAGCCGGTAAGCACCGTTTGAGTATACCGTCTCAATGATGAAGGGTCCTTCCCATTTGGGCTCGAACTTCCCTGGTGTCTTGTGAGTTAACACCATTGGCCTTCTGACTGCTAAAACCAGGTCGCCAACTTGGAAAGTTTTTTGCTTGACCTTCTTGTTGAAAGCTTGTGATATACGGGCTTGGTAAAGTTCGATGCGTTGTTGAGCTAGGAGACGCTTTTCGTCAAGTGCCTCCAATTCCCGCAGACGACGACGTTGATTGTCTTCTTCTGTGAGATCGTTTGTGATTGCCACGCGGAGCGAAGGTATCTGTATCTCGAGAGGCAGTACTGCTTCGCTCCCGTAGACCAGGGAGAATGGAGTGTTGCCTGTTGGGGTCCGTACCGTTGTGCGGTAGGCCCAAAGGCATTCGCCAAGCTTTTCGTCCCAGTCGCATTTGTTGGATGACACGACTTTTTTGAGTAGCCTGACGATAGTTTTGTTGAATGCCTCGGCCAATCCGTTTGCTGCCGGATTGTAGGCGGTTGAGGCCACGTTTTGAATGCGATTCTTGTCACAGAACCTGCTGAAAATGTGGCTGATAAACTGAGGACCATTGTCATGGATGATTCGCCGGGGTACCCCGAAACGATAAATGACATGGTGTTTGATAAAGCTGACCACCCTGGAGCTTTTTACTTCTGCTAGTGGGACTGCTTCCGCCCATTTGGAGAAGTAATCGGTGATGGCCAGGATGAAGCGGTGTCCTCTCGATGAAGGAGGGGTGATTGGCCCTACAATGTCCATGCCCCAGGCTTCGAATGGCCAGGAGGCGACTGTAGGATGTAGAGGTTCAGATGGTGTATGTATGAAGTCTGCATGAAGTTGGCATGCATGGTACTTCTTAGCATATTTCACTGCGTCGACAACCATGGTTGGCCAGTAGTAGCCCATACGTCGCAGTCGATCTTGCAACTTAGGCCCTGGTTGGTGAGCTCCGCAAGTTCCGTCATGAGCTTCTCGAAGAGCTTCGGCCGCTTCTTCGTTAGACAGGCATCGAAGGAGAAGCCCGTCGAAGGAGCGTCGGTACAGCGTTTTAGTGGCTGTATCGTAGTAGAATCGAAGAGAGCGTCTCCTGACTGAGACGGCTTCCTTCGGGTCCTCTGGAAGGATTCCGTAGACAGCGAAGTCGATGAACGGGAACCTCCAGTCTCGGACATTAACCCCAGTATTTGTCGGCATGGTGTGAGCCATTTGCAAACATAGGTTGTTTCTGGGACAAATCAAGTCTCGGCCAGTTACCGTGACATAGTGTTGAGTCCCAAGGGGCGCGGCCAATGAGGCTGCGAGGCCAGCTAGAGCGTCAGCCTCCAAGTTTTGTAGGCGGGGTACATGTTCGATGAAGAACCCAGTGAAGGTTGAAATGATGTTCAATGCAACTTCATGGTAAGGGATCAAATCTTCATGGCGAACCTCGTATTGCCCCCGAATCTGGTTTACGACGAGTTTCGAGTCGCCGTAGGCTTCCAGATGATCCACCCCCAGCTGTTGTGCTAGCTGGAGTCCCATGACGAGTGCATTGTACTCAGCAACATTGTTGGAGCACGGCTTCGAAAGGGAGTATACGCGCTGGATGACCAGCTGATCGGGGAAGACTAAGACTACCTCCACTCCTGCGATGATTTGGCCATTGGGGCCCGTTCTTGAAGCGCCATCGAAGAACATCCGCCAAACGGGGCTTCCTTCAGTGACGTTTGATTCTTGGACTTCATCCGGGATGTCTTCATAGAGTTTTGAAGATTCTGGGATGGGGTGTGCAGCTAAAAAGTCAGCCAGAGCCTGACCCTTGACTGCCTTCTGCGGGACAAACACCATGTTGTATGGTGTTAGTAGGATCGCCCATGTAGCCAACCGGGAGTTTAATGACCCTGGCTTCGTCATGAGAACTCTGAGCGGATTGACTCGGAAGATGACGTGAATTATCTGGCCCGAGACGTAATGACGAGTCTTCTGAATGGCAAACACCAAAGCCAAGCACTCCTTTTCAACGGGGTTGTACCGGTGTTCGGCCCCGATGAGTGTTCGACTGAGGTAGTAGATTGCTTGCTCGTAGCCTGCATCGCTATTTTGAGCCAGCAAAGCGCCGAGGGAATGATCCATGGCACGGACGTAGAGGAGGAATGGTTTGCCGGCGACAGGTGCCACTAGGACTGGCAGGCTTGTTAAGTAAGCCTTGATGTCGTCGAAAGCCTTTTGGCACTCCTCTGTCCAGACATAAGAGACTCCCTTCTTCATGAGCTGAGTAAAGGGTTGACATTTACCGGAGAGGTTTGCTATGAACCTCCGGATGTATGCCAAACGTCCCTGTAAGCCCCGAAGTTCTCGAAGGTTCTTCGGAGGATCCATGTTAAGGATGGCTTTAGTCTTCTCGGGATCGACATGAATGCCTTTTGCCGTGATGACAAAGCCCAAGAATTTGCCGCTAGAAACCCCCAGGAAGGATTTAGCGGGGTTCATTTTGAGTTGATGTGCCCGCATGAGATCGAAGACCGTCTTTAGGTCCTGTAGGTGATCTCTTTTGAGACGGCTCTTGACTGCGATGTCGTCAACATAGCACTCAACTGTCTTGCGAAGATGTTGACGGAAGATGGTGCTCATAGCTCGCTGGTACGTTGTACCGGCGTTCTTCAAGCCAAAGGGCATTACTGTGTAGCAGAAAATACCCTTTGGAGTCCTGAATGACGTGTGTTTTGCGTCATCGGAGAACATCTTGATTTGATTGTAGCCTGAATACCCGTCCATGAAGGACATGCGTTCAAAGCCACATGTGTTATCGATCATTACATCGGTGATTGGGAGCGGGAATTCATCCTTCGGGCAAGCAGAGTTGAGATCCCTGAAGTCGATACAGACTCGTATCTTCCCGTTCTTCTTGGTGACAAGGACGACGTTGGCTACCCAGTCCGGGTGTTGTTCCTCACGGATGAAGCCACTGGTCAAGAGTTTGTCCACCTCCTGATCGATGGCGTTCATGATGTCCGGGCGAAAGCGTCGCTGTTGTTGTTTGATAGGTTTGGCATCTGGTAAGATGTTCAACCTATGCATCGCGATCTGTGGATCGAGACCCGGCATGTCTTCGTAGCTCCAGGCGAAGACATCGATATACTCCTTAGCCAGTTGGACTAAAGATTCTCGGTCTTCTCCTTCCAAGCTTTTGCTGATAAAGATGGGTTTAGAAGAAGACCCATCCCCGAGGTCGATCTGCTCGACTTCGTCTTCGGTGGGAGGTTCTCGTAACTCAAAACGAGACTCCCATTGTTCTCCTAGGCGTTGAGCCCAGGGTTCCTCTTTGAAGGGTTCCGGCGGTTGGTCTTCGCCTTCATCTTTCTGAGGTTGCGCCGATGTCATGTTAGCTGACAGCACTTTCCTGAAGACTGATCCGATACTGGTATCGGAATCCCACGTCGATGCTTCTGACGAGTGGGAATGTTCTATGTCTTCTGCGTCTGAACTCTCTGGAGTTGATGGCGGCGTGACATAGCCTAACCCCCGTCGAGTCCGATTATAGTAATCCTGTGGCTTTCTATTGGGCATCGAAAGCCGGACAGGGAGATGCCGACCCTTGCCGTAGTTTAGGCCTTTATTGCTTTTCAGGTCGTAGCCCATCTTTTGGATGATGTGCTTAGCCGCATCCGTGTATCGATAGACTTGTACTCTGCCGGTATCAGGTTCGGGCTCGATCGACGGGAGGTTCCGACGACGCTCGATTTTGCCCGAGATGATGGTGCCTTCGTCTCGGCTTCGTGGAGGGACTATGAAGACTCCTTGAGACGGAACTATTTGATTATGGTAGATGGTCGTTACTTGTGTTTGCAATGACCGAAGAGCGTTGTCTAATGTATACATGGCATTCCAGTGTGGAAGACAAGAATAATTGAAAGACACTCTATTATTGATAAAGTACGAGATTTTATCCCGTGGGATTACATTGTCGAAGGACGGTGCGTCTACATCAGCAGAGATATATTCGCCAAGCTCCTCGTCTGTAAGCACTGGGGCCGGATCAGGAGAGTCCTCCACCGCTCTGACTTTGGGGTCTGAGAGGGTTATGTGAGCCCTCTCCGGCATCTTGGATGACTGCGGCGGCTTGCCTTTAAGACGCACCTTGAGGAGTGCCTCGGTTGCGCCTTCGATGAGTGGCGCCTTCCCTTGTAATTTTACCACCAGGGGAGCCGCTGTTTGTGGTGGCTTCCCCTTGAGGCGTATCTTCAGGGGAGCTTCGCGAGCTGGCGCTTTTCCTGATAGCTTGATGCTCATTGGAGGCGCCTTCTGGGGTGGTCTCCCTTTCAGACGGATTTTCAAGGGGGCGTCAGGAGTCGCTTCGGGCTCCAAGTCCGGCTCTGTTGCCGTCTCTGCTTCATCATCGGCGTCGTTGGCTTCCTCCTCGTCAAGTGGCTTGTACAAGTCGGAATCGGTGAAGTAGGCCTCAATCCCTTTGAAGGGATCAATATCTGCAAACTCCGTCCGGATGACACCGTTGGTGGATACATATTTCATGCATTGGTGGAGCGTGGAGGGCACCACTATGTACTCATGTAACCATGGTCGTCCGAGTAAGATGTTGTAGTTGACCTCGGCATCCACCACATAACAAGTCACCTCAGTTTTGAGGCTGCCGATGTGACACTTCAGCCGGATCTTGCCCAGTGGCTCGCTCTTGCTGGCGTTGAAGTCGCTGATGGTCGTATTGGAGGGCGCTAGCCGGTACATTGGGATCCCCAGCTTTGATAGCAGCGCCTTTGGAATGATGCTTAGGGAAGACCCCGGATCGATCTGAATCCTGCTCACCTTTACCGAACCGATGTACCCTGTGTAATACAACGGTCGGTTATGTCGGTGATGCTTGAGCAGCATGTCTTGTTGGGTGAAGGTTATGTTTGGGATAACTTCATCCGCACAATGACAGTGTGCACAAGTAGTTGGTAGGTCTTCAGGTTGCTTGACCTGACTGAGAAAGGATTCGGCATCCTTCAGAGCTTCGCAGAGAGCTTCTCGGGAGTCCTTGGAGAGACGCAGGAGCTCGAACAAAGACAAGCGTGCAGGAGTACTGGCCAGTTGTGCCAGAATGTCAAAATTGTGGGGCTTGGCTAGCCCCGAAGCATTTTCTTTCCGCAGAGGTCTGTCGAAACGGGCCTCCACTTGCTTTTGTTTATTGGCTGCTGAGGGCTTGGATGAACCCTCCTCAGGTATGGTGCCAGGAGACACCACTTCGGCGGCAGCTTCACCGGGCTGGGAGTTCTGTTGTGCACGCGTCTGTACAGGAAGCGCCTCTTCCGTTGAAGAAGAGACCGTGCGGCAAGACTTGATCTTCCTGCCTTTTGCTTTGGAGGTAGGGCGTACCTCCGGTTGAGTTACCTCGGAGACGAGGTCGGGGTGAACCCAGAGGACCTCTCCTCGAGATGTGGTGAGTGGGACAAGTCCACTCACATTGTCACGGGTGGGTAGCAAATTCACCACCTCCATTGTCGCCTTAGGGATGGGGACGACGCCATCTTGTGTGGTAGTCGGCGGCAAGGTGTCGAACTGAAGTGACACCACATTAGCTGACACCGTCTTCTCTTCGTAGTCGACGGAGATTACATCCGCATTGATCATGCGCTGGATGTAATTTTTGAGGACGTAGCAGTCCTTAGTCGGGTGACCGACAAACCGATGGTAGTGACAGTACCTCGGGTTGTCCACTTTTCCGACTTCATCAGGCCGCTTCGGGTCCGGAAGCTTGATCTTGTCACCCTGCTTCAGTATCTCAAAGAGTTGCAGGGTGTCGTCATCATTGAATGAATAAACCTCCTTGGGTCTTGGTGCCAGTGGAGGCTTTTGAGTAGGCGCAGATGCGCCCTTCGAGGCATTAACAGTCAATGCCTGTTTCCCCTTTGTTTCTCGTCCGGAGTTGTTGGTTGCGGACTTTTTCCCTTTATCATCAAAGGCGGGGAAGCTAACACCCAGAAGACGTGCATTGGCTGCCTTCTTCTCTGCAGCTTCAGCTTCAATGATTAGGGAGCTCTAGTCGGGAGGGGGAGTAGAGTTAAGCCAGAGCTTTACTGCAGGCAGCATGTTCATACTGCAAGCGGAGAGAAGCGCATGTTCTGGCATGCCTGGAGGTAGCCTGAAGCAGGCCTGACGGAAGCGTTCGATGAATGCCCGAACCGTTTCCTTGTCTTTCTGGCGTATCTCAATGAGAGACGCCATCGTCATGTCCTTCCCACCGTCGTAGAAGCGGTCGAGGAAGAGGCGTGTCAGGTCGTCGAAGGACGATATGGAATTATCGGGGAGGCTGCAGTACCAGTCATACGTCACCCCTTTCAGGGCCCCAACAAAGATGCTGGTGAGGAGCGCGTCCTCCTTCGGAAGATGCCCTGTCTGCGACTGGAAGTACGTCAGGTACCGTCGTGGAGAGTCCTTCCCGTCATACGGCGTGAGTGTTTGTGGTTTATACTTTGGGGGATAAACCACCTTGTTCCACTCAAGGGGATAAGGCTGGGGAATGCCCATCTTCTGGCGCTCCTCCTGCCTGTTCTTGGACTCGAAGCGCTCCCGCAGATCTTTGATCATTTCGACCACGTCCTCCGTGGAGCTAGGAGTCGGGGAAGGAGGTACTACCTGGAGTGGAGCGTTTGAGGGCTCCGATGTCCGGGGTGCTTCTGTGTCTGAGGGTGTCCGCTGGAGGGGCACACTCGACTCTCCATTGGCTCCTGGGTCGGGACCATTTGAAGGTGTCCTGATCAAGGCCGACCGCATCTCAAACACTGCTTGAGTCAGTACTTGCATTGAGGCAGAGAGGGTTTTGAGTCCTCCCTCTAGCGAGTCTATGCGCTGGACAATGTCCTGTGGCGGCGCATCAGCCTCAAGATCAACCCCGATCATGTATACTGTCATGACACGGCCGGAAGTGGATGGATTAGTTGAGGCTTCGCTCTCAGCCTCGCTCTCATGTGGGGGAGTTACTTCTCCTGGTGTTTGGCCACCCCCAGCCACATTCTGGAGTTTGTCTTCGACAGGCGCATCTGCAAGGGCCTGACTGCCCTCAGCTCTGTCTTGAAGGGCCTCTTCGTTTTCAGCACTACCCCCGGCGGTGTCCTGGAGGACATCGTCATTTTGAGGGGCTTCAGGGAGGCCATCTTCGCCTTGATGAAGATCCGCCGCAGCTGTGCTTTGGACATCTTCGTCTTCGGAAGGAGGCTCGACAAGGGTCTGGCTACCCCCAGCTTCCTCCAAGGACTTCTTCCTCGACCGAGTACCTTCGAACACTCCAGAGGTCGTGACAGCTGCCTTGGTTTTCCTCGGCTGGCTTTTGGATGAAGACGAGGAATTGGCAGTCGTCTTCCGGACAGATGAGGAATTGGAGATCACGTTGCATGACGCAATCTTTAGTTCCTCTTCTGCTGACACCTTCGTCCCAAGGCGATGTCGGAGGGGTGTCGATGATTGTAGCCGTTGGAAGACCGACTGCTTTGGCGGTACTGCCGTCTTGCAATAGCAGTTGATGGTGACCACTGCACAAGTGTGCCCCGTGAGAGGCGCATCGTGCTTGTTGGTCAACTCTCCTGACCGGCGCTTGTGAGTGATCACGTTGCGCAAGTCGTTGGAGGAGAGTGCTACCCTCACACCCCTCTCAGGCGCATGGCAGGGCCAAGCGCCGGGGTGGTCGGGTGAGTGTTGCGCCCCCTGATCTAATACCAAGCAGGCATCACGATCAGTAGTGGGGGAACCACAGCATTTGAAGTGACTTGAACGGACCTCAAACGCACAACCAGAGGAGGCGCGGGAGTTCAAGACCACTGAGTTTGCCTCTCTCGGCTTGGTTGTGCACGCAGTGAATGCGCCCAAGTGAGATGAGGACTTTGAAGGTCGACTCGTTGTCGGTGCGGGAGCACTTGAGTCAACCTTGTACAGCTTGCCATCGGCAGCACGCGTGATTGTAAGCGCGTGCCTCTGGCCGGCTGCTGGCATAGCACGTTTGTGGCGCGTGGCCCGTGCCACCTTGGATTTCTTCGTACCAGCCCGCTGGGGCGCATAGTACTCAGCATCCAAATTCTCCTCGCCGTTACAGCGAGTGAGTCTGTCGAAGACAGAGGCTCGTTGTGGCGCATCAGAAGTAATGCGCGGGGCATTGGCTGCGCTCCTGCTCCGTCGACGTATCTTCCTCGCCTGAGAGGAAGATGGCTGGGGAACGTGGTCAGCCGCACGCTTTCCCGAGAGATGCGATGCATCAGCGGGCGCACCTTGACTGCTGAGGGCGTCAGCAGGAAGGAAAGGCTGGACGGGCGCATCCCCTTCAACGGTGGTGCCCGAGGCGTCAACTTTGCGCACCCAGACTGCGCGGGTCTTCTTCGGCTTCGACAGCCGCTTCGAAGGACTCGCACTTCCTTCAGAAATGAACTCCTCGTACGCCTGTTGATTGAGGCGCACTACCAGCGTTTTGTGGGAGGAGCCCACCTTCACGTCGTCGGCCTGTGACACGACTTTCTCGGTAGAGGAGAAAGAGGTCCCCAGCAGAGTCGCCAGCTTGTTTGCCATTAAAATTGTTTTGATTGAAATCTTAATACAAACAGAACAGTGATACAATATAGGACTTAGATGTAATCCTAGGAGTACACTTTTGTTTAAGCTGGGTCCTTAGTGCCAATGGAGCGAGTGGTAATGCGTTGACTCCGTTGACCGGCTGACGGCGGTTATCGGTTCTCTGAAGGTGTTGATTACTCTGGGTGCTGGAGCTTGCCGAGAGGAGGAAGATGTTGAGTGTCTAGAACTGCCTCTCCGGTGATTCTCTGTTGTGGATTCTCTGTGAGTCTTATGTTCTGAGTCCCTGTCTGTGTGTGAAGGGGATGATCCTTCTATTTATAGTTTTGCAGGCTGGCTGCTCATGCGCGCATATAGGATGCGCCGGTGTGGGGATGCCACGTGGAGGTTGCTGATGGAGGCGCATGGATGCTGCGTCCTGATCGAGGGGGAGAACTCTTCATACTGCTGTTGTGAGCCGGCACGTAGCAGGGGGAAGATCTTTCCGTTGCTGAAATCTTGGACGAGTTGAGTCAAAAGACACGTGTCGTCGACTCATGGTTCGAAGATCTCGGATTTGGTGGAGAGGAGTGATCTGGTGGGCTGCGCCTTGGATTGGGCGCAGGAGGAGGCTGCGGCTCATAACCTTTAGGAGTTACAAACCATTTGGGGCGCATGGCTTTTGAGGCGCATGCAGGCGACTTTCCTTCTGTCTTTCGGGATCAGAGATCAGTCTGGGGCGCATGGCTTTTGAGGTGCATGCAAAACTTCAACCGGAGACTCTTCTCTGTCTTTAGGGATCAGTGAAGGGTCTGAGGCGCATGACTTTTGAGGCGCATGCTGGTTTGGACGCATGGCCGTAGAGGCGCATGCGGGTGTGGACGCATGGCCGTAGAGGCGCATGCGGGTGGCCACGTGGCAGTAGCCGTCGGAATAGAGTCATGATGATGCTGACGTTGCCGACGCTTCATTTTCTGAATAAAGCTGTCAACTGTTCAGACTTTGGGAGGCGTGCTGCCAACTCTGTCAGTTCAGCATTTAATGTTGGTGACGTTCGATGGACAGCTGAGTGGGCGCGTCGGTTGGCGTTCCACTCGGTATGGAGATGTGTGGGGGCGCACCCTCTATAATGCGCCGAGTACTGTAAGGCGCGTCTGTGTGATGCGCCTAATGCCGAAGGGCGCGTCCGTGTGATGCGCTGTCTGGCTGGCGCATCGGATATGTCTTTTAATGATGCGGCTGTCTCGCTCTTCGAGTGCTATAAATAGCCGTTTGGCTGAATTCGAGGCGTCCGGTTCATCCATTTAATGTAAATTCATTGCACGGAATTCGGAGGGCCATCCACTTGGCGCGTGGGTTTGATCTGCCCGGCCTATAAATAGTGGCATGGAGAGAAGATTTGCTTCTCATTCCCTCACGTACTTCCAATATGAACTTGAACATACGGGTGCATTCTGCTGACGAAGTGCTCCCGAGGGTGAAGATGAGACGCTGTGTTGTCTTTGATACACTTGAAGGTGACTGTTACATCCAAAAGACGGAGTCGAGGGCTTCTGAGGCAGGCGGAAGGTGCCTGTTGCATCCAAAGATAGGGATGCTCGAGCCTCGTCTCCGTTATTCCGGAAGAGCCGTAGATCGGAATGGCGGTGCAAGGCTCTCTCTTCCTGCAAAGTAGGGTTTCCCCACTTTGATCGTGTCGAAAGCTGCTCCTTTAGCCGTGGTTTCGATCACGGTCTTCCTTCGGCTTTGGAGGCTCTTTCGAAGCCTCCCCTGGCCACAGCATTTGCGGTGCTCTTCTCTTCCTTGGTTCCAGCCAGAGGGTTAAATGCTTTGTGTCGAAGCATTTATCGGGCGAGCCTGGTTGGAAGAGCGGCACATAACTGGGCTCTGCTCGGCCAGGTGAGCCTGGCTGGAAGAATTTGGCTGAAGGGATGCACATAACTGAGGTGCTGAAGAGATGATGGGATGCGCCTGGATGGAGGCGCATGATATCTGCTGCGCCTCACTGGTGGCGCATAGTGATGCTGCGCCTATCTGGAGACGCATGGTGGCCGCTGCGCTTATCTGAAGGCACATGATGGCCGCTGGCTGTAGACTTAGGCTCTTTCTTTGTAGAAATTCTCCTTTGTACAACCTTTTCTAGACATGTAATAGACTTTTATATATAAAATGAAAAGTCTTTCTTCAAATGTCTATACTTATTGACTTTGCTGTGAAGTTCTTCGTCTGAGTTCTAGCGCATGTAGTGTCTGGCGCATGGGCCTTCTGGTTGTGAAATTCCATGCTTCTACAGATGCCAGTTGGTGCTCAGAGGTGGAGAGCAAGAGGTCCACAGGTGGATACATTTTCACAATGGGTGGAGCTGCTATATCGTGGAAGTCGAAGAAGCAGACTATGCTCTCACGGTCATCCATGGAATCTGAGTTCTTTGCACTTGATACCGCAGCCGAGGAAGCAGAATGGCTTCGGAAGCTCATGTATGATCTTCCAATGGTTGGGGCACAAATACCGGCGATACCGATATACTGCGACAACCAGGCGACTACGGCGGTGGCATCAAATGACCTTTTCAACGGGAAGAAGAGGACTGTGCGGTTGAAGCATAGGGCAGTACATGATCTTATCAAGAGAGGTATTATTACAGTAATTGATGTTCGGAGTCAGGAGAACCTGGCGGATCCGTTCACCAAGGACCTCAAGCGCCAGCTGGTCGATGACACAGCTTGTAAAATGGGCTTGAAGGCATTCTGATATTGTATTATTGTATTCCTACCATAAAGTTTTATGCTATTAGTTCAAAGATTTATCTACTAGACATCTAGCTTTTGGGTCAAGGAAGGACCACTAATCGGAAGAATATCAGGAACGGTGGGTACATGTTCTATTGGGCATGGAGAGGTTACGGACCTATAACCACTGTTGTCTACTGTTGTTTTCTGCAGAAAATAGGTCTTGTGGGAGGTTGGCTTAAATGCCTTAATGAGTTCTCAGGCATTTGGAATGTCTGGTATGCTTTACAGGAAGCATGGTAGCACAGCACTACAAGGAGTGTAACTCCATGCTATGTGTGGCGGTGACTCCACCATGAGGTTCTCGAAGGAGGTAAAGCCTCGGCTATGTTAGCCAAGTCACAGCGGCATAGCACCGCAAATAGGCAGTTGGCCTAATGCTGTATATTAAATTAAAGAGGGATGTAGTCAGCACTACAAAGAGGAGGTGTTCCTCATGTTACGGGTGGTACGACACCACAATGAGGTAAACCCGGCTAGGGATAAAGCCTCGGCCTTGCAAGCCATGTCGTAGCGGCGTAACACCGCATAGAAGCGTAAGGCTTCATGCTGGGTAGTTTGGCACTACAAAGGGGCTAGACCTCAAGCTACGGGTAGTATGACACTACGATGAGGTTCCCGGTGATTCGGGGTAAGGTCCTCGGCTTAAGGCCATGTCATAGCGGCGTAGCACCGCAAAGGAAGCGTTGGACGCTTCATGCCATGTCTCTTTAATAAAGAACTCACCTATAGTGTATGGACAAAGAGATATCAGGCAGTCTCTTGAGGGTAAACTTGTAGACGCCTAATATTATACACTGAAACCAGGCTGGCACACGGCCTTAAATGTGCAGCCAGAAGCACATGTAACTATATTATGTGAGTGGAAAGAATTTTAGCTATGATGCAGAATTCAAGGCTTAGTCCATTCTTGTATTATAGTTTGATTTTTGACTCACGTGGGAAGATTCAAGTCTTAAGTGGCATCTATCCTATAAGCATAATGGACAGTTACTGTGGGGAACTCGTACTCATATATATAGAGATATGTGGGGGATTGTTGGGTTTTTAGCCTTTAGTTTTGGTTTTTAGTCCCACATCGGCTAGAAAGGAATGTGTATCTCCATATATATGAGTCTTTGCTCTTTATGGAGATGCACATGTAGTGCACATGGGTGTGTGCCATGTGGGATTAATTATTAATGGTATAAAGGCTTAATCAACAATTAAGAAGCTGTAAGCTTTTTGCTCTTGGAAATTTATTTCCATGGAGCTAAGCTCCGTAGGAGCTTAGCGACTCGGACTCGGACTCGGACTCGGACTCGGGCTCGGGCTCGGATTCGGGCTCAAGGGCTCATGAGGCGTAATGTGGCATTTTGTTGGCGCACTTTGCACTTAGCACGTCAGCATCGTCGCTAGGCGCATAGTGCGCTTAAGTTGTGCTCGTTGCGGAGCCACTTACGCGACCACGTTGCGCGGCCCGTTACACGAGCCCAGTTACGCTGGCCCAGTTACGCAGCCCAGTACGCAGCCTAGTACGCGCAATGTACGTAGCGTACGCAGCGTGCGTAGAGTGTGCAGTGTGCGCAGCGTACGCAGTGTGCGTAGAGTGCGTATGTGCGTATGGCTGGCTGCATATTAGAGCGGAAACAGTTACAGCAGTTGCTGCACGTTTAGGAGTGGTTTAGCCACTACCCTGAAGTTCAGGCAACTGCTTGGCAACCGCCCCGTGGGCTATATATGCAGGTTCTCTCCTCTCTCTCAGTGTTGGAGAAATCAGAATTCCAGGGAGAAAACTCTAAGTGTTCTTTAACACAACAGAGTAGTGAGCGTGTTTTTTAACACAAACACTAGTACTTTTTAGTACGCGTGGGTTCTGTTACTTCAGAAACAGAGAGAGAAGAGTAGAGCCATTGCCAGAGGAGTTCGCCGTCTTCCGAGGAGTCAGAAGAGCAGGAGTGTTCCAAGGTTTTCCGTTAACCTTGCTGGTTCCTGGAAGCTGTTCGCAGAGGGCGAATAAAGCTTTGAGCAACGGTGATCATTCACCCCAGCAATTCCATCTCTCGTCTGTCACCCTTCTGTTGCCTTTAGCAGTTCTGTCAGTATCTTCTTTTTAGAAGGCACTACTGCCAGTTTGCTACGATCACGAAAATCTCTTTAGATTATTCGTGAATTACGATATCTTTTTAGATCTCGTAATTTGCAGAATCCTTCTGGATCTCTGTTGCAAAACCTTCTTTAAGGAATTGCATTTGAAACATTGTCTTTACAACTGTTTCAGTTTCTGTATTTTCCATCGAAAAGCGTGCCCCGGCGTTTCCGGCAATAACACTGCTCTGTCCAAGAACCTGCAGCAAAGGAATAGTTGTGGAATGTTGCATCCTTACCCAAAAGAGGAAATATATGAAGAAGAAAATGGAAGGAGAAGCATGAGAACATATTAGAGATGAGAAATGTTGTATTTTGTGTTGCACGGACACTCAGGCCACGTTTGGTTCATGGATTTAAGGAACCAAGAACGGAAAGTTATTCTTTTCCTTTGTTTGGTAGCCACAAATTTGGGAATCAATTTTCTGGGAAGAAAATTGGTGGGAATATGGTTTCACTCAAGATTCATGGGATTGATTTTTCCTCCTCATTTCCCAACATTTATTACAAAAGTTATGACAAAAGTAACTATGTGTCATTGCTTATTTTACCATTAATGTTATTTTTTATAATGTTATTTTTATTTTAAAAGGTAAGGATATTATTGAAAAATTGTTATATTTTGCTTTCCTTTCCTAGGTAGTTTTTTTGTTTTACCAAACAACGGAAATGAAATGTGACAGGAATCCTACTTTTTCATTCCCATGAAAAATACAAGATAATTTATTTCCTTTCTGTGAACCAAACGAGGCCTCAGAGTAAACATTGACGGGATATTTTGGGGTGTTCTAGTGTATTTTGTAATGTCTCATGATATGTGTTGGACAGAAAGAAGGCAACACATCTTTTTCCTCTTTTGCAACATATTCCTCTCTAAGACAACACATCATTTCAAGCACCCACAGACATCTTTTCCTTTCCTCCTTTTGCAACATATTCCTAACATGGTTTCGAAATATATTACAGAAATTTGGAAGTTTTACAAATCCTATCGATCGGTTTGGGAACAAGTAAGAACTGTCATTATCATACTGTTAGTATTCTAGTTTTCTGTAGTTTGGATTGCCAATTTGCCAGAATTCGCAGTCACAAAAAACTTCTTTCTTAGGACTACTAGACTTCTGACAGTTCTAATAATAATTAGCATTACGGGTATCCTTGCAGTCCTGGATCAGAGACATATATAGTACTAATAGCTCAGGTTTATCTTGTACTTTTGAATATATTGATTTACTAGGAATAAAGTTCAGTCCGATTGCATCCTTTTTCTGGAAAAGTAAAAAAAAATCATTTACCTCTCATATTGCTCCTTTTGTGTTACCTCTTGTATCTGTATTTTTTTCCTTATACGATCTTATATTGCATTTGAGTATATAGAAGAATAGGAAGTGGTTCAAAAACCTGAAATTATCTGTATGTGGTGTGAGAGTCCTCGTGGAACTTGATCTCATAGAGCGCCTCTGGATTTTCAGGAAGTCGAAGGGCACGATTTATAATCGCGGATACAAATACCTGAAACATGAGTTAACCAACAGAGTTACTGAGTTCATCACTTTAGTTCCTTTCTTGGTACGGAAATGATAAATGGTCCGCGATTTCTACCCGCTAACGTGACCACGGGCCTACGTGGCTGAACCCCATTCGTCACTTCCTATTCGCGTGGGGACCACTGTCGGAAGACCTGCCATGTGGACTGCGGGCCAAAAGCACGGTCCACGTAGCATCGTCCTTCTTTGTAACATATTGCAACAGGGATGAAGATTCAGACCTTGACAACACAACCGATGGAATCGGACTTCTGGACGGCATGAACTCGATATCCTGGAATTCCCATAACAAAAACCTCAGTTCCGATTAAGCTACCGATCGTGTTGGAGTTTTTGGCCTTTTCTTTAGTAACTTTAGTCCCACATCGGATAGACCAAAGAAGTTGTATCTCTATATATTAGTTATGCTAGTTTAGAGATGCACATATGGTGTGGAGGTGCACATGGATGTGCCATGTGGGGTTATTTTTCTAATGGAAAAAGGCTAAATCAACAATTAAAAGCATTGATGCTTTTTGCTCTTGGGAAATTTATTTCCATGGGAGCTAAGCCCCGTAGGGGCTTATCGACTCGGACTCGGACTCGGGCTCATGGGCTCATGAGGCGTAATGTGGCATTTTGTTGGCGCACTTTGCACTTAGCATGTCAGCGTGCCTGCCAGGTTGCTCAAGTGGCACAATGTGCGCGTTGTGCGTGTGGCACAAGGTGTGCAAGGCGCGCAAGGCGTGTGGCACAGTGTGGCGCAAGTGGCTCTGTGCGCAAGGTGCAAGGCGCGCGGGTTGCTAGAGTGGCGCAACTTGCTTCAGATCGTGCCTGTGCATGATCTGAGCGGTTACTGCACGTTCGGAGTGGTTATTACCACGTCCCGAATGTTGTGCTAACCGGACAGTTGCTACTCGGGCCTATATAAGGTCTCCTATCTCTCACAGGCAAAAATACGAGACAGGACATATTCAGAGAGTTACAAAAGTTTACAAGTGTTTCTTAACACAAGTAAACAGAGCCTGTCAGAGAGAAGAGAAGCTTTGCACCAGCGTTGCTTTTGCACGGGAGTCCGTGTACGATCCGAGGAGTCAGAAGAGCAAAAGTGTTCCAAAGTTCTCCGACGAACTTGCTGGTTCCTGGAAGCTATTCGTGTGGGAAGAATATAGCTTTGAGCAATGGTGATCATTCACCCCAGCAGGCCATCTTCCATCTTTCGTCTGTCATCTTCTTCGCTGCTGTGAATTACGAAATCTTCTTAGATTCTCGTATATCATATACTGCTGTAACGAGATCTTCTTAGATCTTCGTTATACTCGCGCAACCTTCCTAGAAGTGTTGCATTGGAACATTGTCCTTACAATTGTTTCATTTTCTCAGTTTTCTATCGAAAAATTGTGCCCCGGTGCTAACAATCTCAAAGCTATATTGCTACGATAGAAAACTTTAATGCTTCACTCCTCAATACTGACTTATGTAAGTTAGAAAAGTT
This sequence comes from Iris pallida, assembly GCA_029216955.1. NCBI lineage: Eukaryota > Viridiplantae > Streptophyta > Magnoliopsida > Asparagales > Iridaceae > Iris > Iris pallida. The sequence goes on from JANAVB010017598.1 coordinate 10,258,915, forward strand.
TGATGGAGAGCATTATCAAGTCTGGAAGAGGAAGGTTTATCTCACTCTTCAACTCAGAGACGTTGATCACGTGCTTCTTGAAGAGGAACCTACTGTTTCAGAAATTGGGTCTGCTGTCGCCATTACTGCGGCTACTAAACTTCAGGCCAAGTGGAGAAGGGAGAATAGAATTTGCAGGCTGCTTATCCTGAATGCTATGGAGGATTCCCTAGCAGAATCCTACAGTAAGAAACTTATTGCTAGAGACATGGGAGTCTCTGAAAAAACTGCACGAAGAAGACAAAAACAGGAGCAAGATATTTGTGGTTGAAAAATATCACAAATGGCTCTTTGAGGACGAGAAGTCCATGTTGCCGCAGGTAAAGGAATTCTTGAAACTGCGACAGAAGTTGGAAGACGAGGCGATGCCCCTCCCCGACAAGTTTGTTGTTGGAGGAATTGTCTCAAAGCTCCCCGCTGGGTGGAGTAAGTTCTATGCAAACATGCATAGGAAGAAGCTTGAGATCAGCCTTGAAGATCTCTTGCAGGAAATCTATGTTGAGGACCAGATGCGGGCTCAATTGAAGGTGGACACACTGTCCAAGCAATTTGTAACACCCAATTTTTCAGATGAGGGTATTTTTGAAATTTTGTAATTATAATTATTATTTATTGATATTTATTTTACATTACGATTTTTGGTGATTTTTAATTATTTTTAAACTATTTAAAAACTGGTTTAAGTCACGACTTGTGATTTTGGTGTGCAGCTAGTGAAACCGTAGAGACTGCATGACCTAGAGCCTAACCATGTCATTAGGATGATTTAATTATCATTTTTAGCCTAGGGGTATTTTGGTTATTTTGACTTATTTGATTTATTGATGATTTATTGAATTGGTGAATTCTATGTTGACTTGACTTGTTGAGACCTAGTGAACTAGCCTAGAAGCTAACCCTAGCCATGGTGACCCTAGTCTAACTTAGGTTAACCTACTTTTAGTCATTAGAAACTAATTTTGGATTAGGAGGATTAGTTTAAGTGATTTAAGTCATGGCCTATGATCTCATGAACTGACTTATGGCTTAATGATTGTTTGATCATGACTTAAGCCCATGGGCCAATTTAGGAAACCCTAACCCTAATTTTTACAACTTATGACCAGCCACTAGGGCTCCCCCTTCCCTATAAATATTCTCCTCCTTGTTCTTGCCTCTTTTATTAAATTTTTACAAGTTGAAGAAAGGGGTAAGAGCCTTCTTCCCCAATCCATAATTTCCTCATTTCAATTCCTTTTTGGCTCAAATCTTTTGCATTGGGTTCTAATTGATCCCTACTTTATGTTCATGGAGAGAAATCTCAGGTTTGAATCAATTTGGAGATATTGGCTAGCAAGGTGATTTCCCTCTTTTGAAGCTTTTCATTGGAAGTTCAACCAATAGGTAAACCCGGCCTCACAATCACCATTAAAATTCAATTTCTTTGCATGAGTGCATAGCCCTAGGAGTCCCCTAGCTGCTAGCATAGGTGTGGTGTCGAGTCGTGTCGATTTCGTGTCCGTATCAGACACGTATCAGTTGCACTGTTGAGTGTTTGATTAAATGCCACAAAGGGTTAAAAATTGATATTTTTGAAAGGTATTTGAATGGATTTGTTGTATTATATATATGTATTGATTTTGTGTTTGACTGAGCACGAATTCGTGTCTTTGTCGTGTCTAAATCCGTGTTGGACACGCTGCACGCTGGCCCGGTCGAGTGTCCTGCTGCTCGAGCTTCGCAGCGGATACGACACAGTGCGGTTTGGCATGAAACTTGGTGAGCTCATGGGGGCAATGTCTGCGAGCATGCCCCCAAGGTCCCATCGAAATTTGTGCAGTGGTTTGGGAGAAACCATGGCCGCACGGGTTTTGTACTGGCCGTGCGAGCGCGATCAGAGACCACTGATACGTGTCTCGTGCTCAGGACACGCGTGTCGTAGACACAATACAGACACTCGAGGATGTAGCCCTATCCTTGGCGTACCCTAGGACACGAGCACAAGACCTGCGGTGTTGTGTGTCGTGTCCTAGCACACTATGCACCTCTGCACGAGGCTGCCTGTGCTGTATTTTCGATACTCTGTGAAATTCATGTTTTGGACACGTCGTGTCCACTTTCGTGGACACGAGACAACCTGTACAACACCCCAACATGTATACGACACTACCTTGGCCATTAAATTGATATAAATTTTATTTTTGATTTTGAATTTGAGGTTTCATGTATTCTCTGATACTCATCTCACTGTGTTCATATTTTTGAGTTCAAATTCATTTTTAAATTCTTTTAAAATGTAAATTTATATGTATATAAGTATGTTGATGTTGGTTTCATGACTGGGTGTTTGGGGGAAAGGCTAGTGTACTGATTTGGATTGGTGAAATGGGTTTTCGAATTTGAATAGGGAAGTACAAGCGTGGGAATTAACTTGAATGATTAGGATGTTGTTGTTTTGATTTTATGTATGTAATGGCACTGTCACACTGTGGGATGATTTTGTATTTTCATTTTAGATTAGATATAGGATATTGTTCTTAAAAGCTGATTTTGTATTTTCATTTTAGATTAGATATGAGGACTGAACACTGTGGGATGATTTTATGTATGTAATGACACTTTGTTTGATTATTGAAAAAAATCTGAGATTTCCTTCTTTTCTGAAAACCGAAAACCCATGTTGAATTTCTTACACACACATGTCACTAAGTAGGAACTTACCCTGTGACACATTGAAATAACTGAAATGATGAACCTGTGACCTGAGTTCTAACTGAGATTTGTTTGAATTTAAAACTGATTTTTCCCTGTTTCCTGAGATTACATCAATGTTCACTCAATCACTCTTTCCACCCACTTCACCCACATTTACACTCTTACACACTCTCCTCACTTTTTCCCCACTGATCTGAGAACACAAATGATCTCACACACACACATACACACATGGGATCCTGTCACACAGGTTTCCCTCTTATTTTTCTGTCACACATTAGACACACAGGTTTGACTGAACACTCATGTTCATCACTCACATGCTCACATTCACTCATTCCACACGAACACACACACACTCTAATATGGTTGGCACTTTAGCTCACATGTTTTGCCATGCTACCACTTTGATCCATGCGACACTTCACTGCACATACACTTTAATGACACTTGGTTTGTATGTTGGGTTCCAGTTTGAAGATTGGGTGTGTATCAGTAATTTGGGTATCATGTGAGGGTGTGAACAAGGTTAGGATGGTGTTAGTGTCCAGATTATTACCTTTTAGTCTACTGTCCAGTTCAGTAGAGAGGTTGATTAGGTACTTGGTGAACATTTGGTTCAGTCTTAGGTTCCTGCTGATGTCAGTAGATTAGGATAGCTATTGTGGTATTGGATCCCTGGGTTTAGGTTGATGTTGAACATTAGTTTAATTGTTTAGTTTGATATTGGGTTGTTGGGTTGATATGCACACACTGTCCTGTCACATATCTCACACCTAACCCTGAGATTGGTTAGGTTCCCATATTCCTTTTTCCTCATTTCAAATTACTGATACTTCTTTACAATTGGTGTACTGCAATAGGAGGGGTAATTTGGAGTTAGCAGTAGCAGCTTTGGCCTGGTTTGGAGTGCATTGCTGCAGTAGGCAAAGCTATGCCTTGGCTTGCATTTACAGTGGCTGCAGGCAGTGCATTGCAGCAGCAGTGCAGTAGGCAGCCACTGTTGGCTTGGCCTGACTTTGCATTGCAACTGCAGCAGGGCAATAGCAGTAGGCAGGGAGCTTGAGTTTAGGCTATGGATTGGTTGTTTTGCAATTAAGTTTGAATGGGGTTTTCTAGATGAGATTGAGCATCCCTCTTCATTCCATATGTAAAGCCCTGTTCACTGCTCATGTGTAGGTCAGTCTTGAGGTGAGGATAGCTCCTTTTGGAGTTCTTTCCACTACATTTATCTAATTCACCTCTTTAGAGTATTGCTCCATTCCATGTTACCTATAGGTATAGCATATAGTCATATGTGTATACATATATGTCAGTTATGATGTGTAAATATTGTGTGTGGGTATCACTAGTGTCTAAATGCCCATATATCTATATATATGTATATATATGATATATAGCTTGTGTGATATATAATATAGATATTTTACTTTGTACATATAATTAGAATGTATGTATATATATATGGTATTTGATACGTGTGTATTGCCCATATGGGTGTATGGCATATAGTCTAGGTAGCATAGCCTATGGGGGTCCTTGTGTAGTCTTGTGTACATAGAATATATACACATGAGTGTTGGATTATGTAGACTAGTGTGACTTGAATTGGTGTGTGTTTGCTAGCCTAGGCTTGGTTAGGCCTAGTGAGACTTGACTGGACTAGGATGGACCTAGTTGACTAGAGTGTTGACCTAGTTCGACCTAGACAGTTGACCAGGTTTGACTTAGAGTTGACTTTGACCTGGATTGACCTAGAATTCATGTAGATTGTATCGTAGACTTCATTTATCTTATTTTAAACACATTATAACCTGTACTGCTCTATTTAGGACATTGTGACTCCGGTGCAGACATCTGACATTATACTACTCTTTTCAGAGTATCAGGCGAGTACATTCTCTGATAGCTCTCTCATTTACTTGTCAATTACTGTACTTCAGTTCTAGTTAGTTGTATGCGATTCTCTGTTACAACACGTATGGATATTCTGGATTCATGTATACGACACACATTTATTTTCTGGCCTCTATTACTGGTATCATCATTTCTGGCTTCTATTACTGGAATTACCTACTGGAATTATTTACTGGAATCATTTACTGGTATCATTATATTTTGGCTGGACTCATCTTGAATCATTGTGTCGGATTTCTGGATTCACTTGCTGGAAGGGGAAATACTAGAGTAAGACATGTAGACATACCCTATTTCTGGAATCACCCATTTTGCTGGAATCATACTTGAATGATAGCCATCTCACACCCGGCCAGGTGTGTGATGTGCCGGATTACCCATAGCCGTTTACATGTCGATCTCGATATTTTAAAACACACTGCTAGAGTATAGGCTGAACTCACCCTGGAATCATTGATCACTATAACTGGAATCGTCCCTTACTGGATTCATCTTGTATTAGATTCATCTTGTACTGGACTTACATTGGAGTTACACTGGTCTACATTGCTGTCTAGACTTTATATCATATTACCCTGGTCCAGCTAGTTCTATTTTTACAATCTTCATTGCTATGATTCTTCTCTTGTTTAGTATTTACTTTCCTTGCACTTTATCTGTCTTTCTTACCATCACCTGAATATAAACTGCCATTTTCATCAATACAACTGTCTATAACTGCTTTATAGTTCTCTGTCATTTACTTGGGTTTTCTAGATGAGATGTGCTCGTTCCTGTCCTGACTGGACCTGTTGAAAATTTTACAGATGATTGCCCTGAGGACACATGTCCTATATGTTACAGACCAGGAGATGGCTTAGCTACCTATGGCCCCGACACTCAGGAGTGATCGGGAGTTTAGCTAGTCTGTCTTGTTTTAGTTTTCCTGTTTAGAACTGGAGTTGTATATAGAGATTTGAGACTTGAGATGTATTTGAGATTGTTTGAGTTTGTTGTTATTTTATTAGTAGTTTTGTTGTCTTCAATTTCTTAGTTATATTTCGGTGTTTTCTTATCGTGCTTAGACTGTGATTGAGTTACACCATATCTTATACTTGTCCTCCGTTCGGAGTTGATCATGATGAGTACATTATATACTGCATGAGTTGATGATTAGTTAGAGACTTAGAACAGCGTTCTACCGCCGACACTGTGGCGTAGGCTGGGCGCTGTTACGTACTCGTACCCTTATAGTGGGTGCGGGTCATGACACAATTGGCTAATGCCAATCTGATTCATACCAAGGAACCAAGGGAAAAGCAGGCGGCTTTCCACAGCAAGAAGAAGGACCCTAACAATCTGAACGTGAAGGGGACTTCCTTCAAGGGAAAGAAGGCAAAGTCTCAGATGCCTTATTTCAAGTGTGGCAAGAAGGGCCATTTCAAGAATGAATGCAAAGCAAAGACCAAGCAATCAGAGCAAGGAGAGCCTAGTAAGGTATCTATGATCACTGACGTTGTTGCTATGATTGTGCAGGTTCATGCGGTAGGGACTGACTCTGACTGGTGGATAGACACTGGAGCCTCCTGCCATGTCTGCTCCAGTAAGGAGTGGTTCACCATCTACACATCTACTTCTGAAGTGGTTATGATGGCGAACCAGGCACAAGCTGAAGTGCTCGGGATCGGGACGGTAGTGTTGAAGCTGACTTCTGGCAAGTCTCTGACGCTTCAAAGCATAAAGCACGTACCTGCTATCGTCAAAAACCTGATCTCAGGAGGCCTACTCTGCAACGCAGGCCTCAGGATGGACATCAATGCTGGCCAGATGGTGATGTCTATTAAGGGAACATATTTCGGAAAAGCTTTTTATACCGAAGGAATGTTCAAAATTTAGTTTGTAAATCAGTCCAATGTGATTAATGTAATTAATGCAATCACTCCTTCTGCTTATACTCTTGAGTTGTGGCATAATAGGCTAGGACATGTTCATTGTAAACGAATAAACAGAATATCTAGTCTAGGGCTTATCTCTAAGTGTGGGGGTAAGGTAGAGAAATGTGAAGTTTGTGCTCAAACAAAGATCACAAGGAAACACTTTCCTCAGGTTAATCGAAGTACAGATCTTCTGGAGTTAGTACACTCCGATATCTGTGACTTCAAACAATTTTCTACAAAGGCCGGGATGAAGTACTTCATAACCTTCATCGATGACTTCTCTAAGTATGCGTTCGTCTACTTGCTGAAGGCTAAAGACGAAGCATTCGAGAAGTTCAAGGAGTTCAGAGCCGAAGCTGAGCGACAGACTGGACAACAACTCAAAAGAATAAAAAATAATCGAGATGGGGAGTACAGGTCTCGTGAATTAGCATCGTTCTGCAAAGAACATGGAATTGTCAATGAGACTACGGCTCCGTACTCTTCTCAATCAAACAGAGTAGTAGAGAGGAAGAACAGAACGTTAAAAAAAATGATTAACTCAATATTGTTGACTGCTGGCCTTCCTAAGTGCTACTGGAGAGAAGCTGCATTGACGGCCACTTTTATTCTAAATAGAGTGCCTCATGCAACTTTAGACGTTACTCCTCATGAACTCTGGTTCAAGGTCAGACCTAACTTGAATGTCATTCGAGTGTGGGGGTGTCTGGCATATGTCAAGCTTCCAGATCTGAAGATTCAGAAGCTTGGGACAAGGACTACTAAGACAATCTTCTTGGGGTATGCCGAGAAGAGTGATGCTCGGAGATTTCTTGATATTGAGTCAAATCATATCATTGAATCTCGCAACGCAGAATATTTTGAAGACAAATTTGCAAGGCACAAGAATATTATTCTTGCGGATGTACCGGAGAACATTGAGGGTGCGCAGGAAACTGAAGTCTTCAATGAAGATGTGGTCCAAGAAGATGTTGTTGTTGAAACAACGATTGAACGAGAACAAGCTGAGCTATCAGCTAAGAATATGAGGAGGCCGAAGGACTTCGGAAGTGACTTTGTCACCTATCATGTGGAAGCAGATCCGCTTACCTATGATGAGGCGATGAAGACCAGAGATGCAGTTTTCTGGAAGGAGGCGATTGACAATAAAATTGATTCTATCACCTCAAATAACACTTGGGTGTTGGTTGATCTTTCTGAAGGAGCGAAATCCATCGGATGCAAATGGATCTTCAAGAAGAAGATGAAAGCAGACGGAACTATTGACAAGTTCAAGGCTAGGTTGGTAGCCAATGGATTTTTTCAGAAGCAGGGGATTGACTACTTTGACACGTATGCTCCAGTAGCCCGGATGACCACCATCAGAATGTTGATTGCTCTCGCAGCAATACATAAGATGGTGATACATCAGATGGATGTGAAAATGACTTTCCTAAATGGCGAGCTGACCGAAGAGATTTACATGCAACAGCCTGAGAAATTTGTCATCAAAGGTCTTGAAGACAAAGTCTACAAGTTAGTAAAATCTTTGTATGGTCTTAAACAGGCTCCCAAGATGTGGCATGAGAAATTTGACAAAGTTATAAGGTCAAATGGCTACATGGTCAGCGAGACGGACAAGTGTGTTTACACGAAGTTCGTTGATGGAAGAGGTGTGATCGTTTGTCTGTACGTGGACGACATGCTTATCCTAGGCACGGATATGGGTTGTGTCACGGAGACAAAGAAATTTATCTCGAACAAGTTCAGTATGAAGGACTTGGAGGAAGCTGATGTGATCTTAGGGATCAAGATCATCCGGACAGACAATGGACTAGCACTGTCACAGTCTCATTATATTGAGAAAATGATCACTCGTTATGGGTATCGGGATCTTTCAGGGATCGATACGCCGTACAAGTGTGATCTGAAGCTGAAGCCTAATTCAGGGAAAATCATCAGGCAGCTGGAGTATGCAAGCGTAATCGAGAGTTTGATGTATGCTACTACTGCCACAAGGCTTGACATAGCTTTTGCCGTGGGAATGCTGAGTCGTTTCACGAGCAACCTAGGTGTTGAACACTGGAAAGCTGTGAAACGGGTTATAAGATATCTCAAGAAGACTCAGACATATGCACTGTACTACAGCGAAGATCCGCCGGTAGTGGAAGGCTTCAGTGATGCCAGCTGGTGCTCAGAGGTGGAGAGCGAGAGATCCACAAGTGGATTTATTTTCACAATGGGTGGAGCTGCTATATCGTGGAAGTCGAAGAAGCAGACTATGCTCTCGCGGTCATCCATAGAATCTTAGTTCTTTGCACTTGATACCGCAGCCGAGGAAGCAGAATGCCTTCGGGAGCTCATGTATGATCTTCCAGTGGTTGGGGTGCAAATACCGACGATACCGATATACTGTGACAGCCAAGCGACTGCGGCGGTGGCATCAAATGACCTCTTCAACGGAAAGAAGAGGACTGTGCGGTTGAAGCACAGGGCAGTACACGATCTCATCAAGAGGGGTGTTATTGCAGTGATTGATCGGAGTCAGGAGAACCTGGCGGATCCGTTCACCAAGGGCCTCAAGCGACAGCTAGTCGATGACACAGCTTGTAAAATGGACTTGAAGGCATTCTGATATTGTATTATTGTATTCCTACCATAAAGTTTTATGCTAATAGTTCAAAGAGAAATCTACTAGGCATCTAGCTTTTGGTTCAAGGGTGGACCACTAATCGGAAGAATATCAGGAACGGTGGATACATGTTCTATTGGACATTGAGATATTACGGACCTATAACCACTGTTGTCTACTGTTGTTTTCTACGAAAAACGGATCCTGTGAGAAGGTTGGCTTAAATGTCTTAATGAGTTCTCAGGCAGAGTGAATGCCTGGTGTGCTTTACAGGAAGCACGGTAGAACAGCACTACAAGGAGTGAAACTCCATGCTACTGTAGGGTGACTCCACCATGAGGTTCCCAGGCATGGGGTAATGCCTCGACTTTGCTAGCCAAGTCACAAAGGCATAGCACCGCAAATAGACAGTTAGCCTAATGTTGTATGTTAAAATAAAGAGAGGGGTAGTCAACACTACAAAGAGGAGGAGTTCCTCATGTTACAGTGGCACGACACCACGATGAGGTACCCGCCGATTAGGGATAAAGTCTCGGCCTTGCAAGCCATGTCGTTGCGGCGTAACACCGCAAGGGAGCTAAGGCTTCATGCTGGGTAGTTTGGCACTACAAAGAGGCGGTTGCCTCATTCTACAGTAGTATGACACTACGATGAGGTTCCCGGTACGGGATAAGGCCTCGGCTTTAAGCCATGTCATAGCGGTGTAGCACCGTAAGGGAAGCGCAAAGCGCTTCATGCCATGTCTCTTTATAATGAACTCACCTATAGTGTATGGACAAAGAGATATCAGGCCGTCTTTTGAGGGTAAACTTGTATTCGTCCAAAATTATACACTGAAACCAGGCTGGCACAGGGCCTTTAATGTGTAGCCAGAAGCACATGTAACTATATTATGTGAGTGGAAAGAATTTCATCTATGATGCAGAATTCAAGGCTTAGTCCATTCTTGTATTATAGTTTGTTGTTTGACCCATGCGGGAAGATTCAAGTCGTCAACGACATCTCTCCTAATGCATGATGGACAATTACTGTGGGGAATACTTATACCTATATATAGAGATATGTGGGGGATTGTTGGGGTTTTTGGCCTTTTTTTATTAACTTTAGTCCCACATCGGATAGGCCAAAGAAGTTGTATCTATATATATTAGCTATGCTAGTTTAGAGATGCACATGTGGTGTGGAGGTGCACATGGGTGTACCATGTGGGGTTATTTTTCTAATGGAAAAAGGCTGAATCAACAATTAAAAGCATTGATGCTTTTTGCTCTTGGAAAATTTATTTCCATGGGAGCTAAGTCCCGTAGGGGCTTAGCGACTCGGACTCGGACTCGGACTCGGGCTCATGGGCTCATGAGGCGTAATGTGGCGTTTTGTTGGCGCACTTTGCACTTAGCACGTCAGCATCGTCGCTAGGCGCAGACTGCGCTTTAGTTGCGCTCGTTGTGCGAGCCACTTGCGCGGCCAAGTTGCGTGCCATGTTGTGCGGTACAGGTTGTGCGGCCTAGGTTGCGCGACCAGGGTGCGCGCCAGGTTGCGCCAGATTGCGCGCAGGCTGCGCACAGGTTGCGCCAGGTTGCCCGCAGGTTGCGCCAGGTTACGTCCAGGTTGCGCAAGTGGCGCAATGTGCGCGTTGTGCATGTGGCACAAGATGTGCAAGGCGCGCAAGGCGTGTGGCACAGTGTGGCGCAAGTGGCTCTGTGCGGAAGGTGCAAGGCGCGCGGGTTGCTAGAGTGGCGCAACTTGCTTCAGATCGTGCCTGTGCATGGTCTGAGCGGTTACTGCACGTTCGGAGTGGTTATTACCACGTCCCGAATGTTGTGCTAACCGGACAGTTGCTACTCGGACCTATATAAGGTCTCTTCTCTCTCTCACAGGCAAAAATACGAGACATAACATATTCAGAGAGTTACAAAAGTTTACAAGTGTTTCTTAACACAAGTAAACAGAGCCTGTCAGAGAGAAGAGAAGCTTTGCACCAGCGTTGCTTTTGCACGGGAGTCCGTGTACGATCCGAAGAGTCAGAAGAGCAGAAGTGTTCCAAAGTTCTCCGACGAACTTGCTGGTTCCTGGAAGCTATTCGTGTGGGGCGAATATAGATTTGAGCAACGGTGATCATTCACCCCAGCAGGCCATCTTCCATCTTTCGCCTGTCATTTTCTTCGCTGCTGTGAATTACGAAATCTTCTTAGATTCTCGTATATCATATGCTGCTGTAACGAGATCTTCGTTATACTCGCGCAACCTTCCTAGAAGTGTTGCGTTGGAACATTGTCCTTACAATTGTTTCATTTTCTCAGTTTTCTATCGAAAAATTGTGTCCCGGCGCTAACAGATCGCGGAGAGCCCGAAGACCCACCCCACATCCGTCTGGAGCCATGAAACTAAGATCAAGCTTGCTGTCGACCCAACGCTTGAGGCAAGTAGGAGCCAGTTGAAGTAACTGGACATCTGCTTCGCTTCGCGCAGGTCCTCGCCGTCGAACTGATCGGCACCGTGCGCGGCCACGCAAGCTTTCAGCCCGGCGGTGCCTGCGGGTATATGGAGACGTGGAGGAAAGCGGAATCCCTTCCGTGAACTGCCACGCACGAGGTTGGGTCGATGACTATGTCGCATGGTGCTGGTTTGAACTTCGATGATTTGGCCTGCACAGTTAGCAACACGAATCCCTGATCAAGAACAATTTGTTCATGATCTAGATATTAATCCATCTGGAAAGAGTACCAGTATCTCCAGAAAAGCCGACGCCAGAATGACAGTGTGTCTCGCCAGAAACGTGTCGGAGAAGTATGCTGCGACTATCGCGAGGATGTAGCTTGTTCACAAGTAAGGACGTCGGAGGCTTTGTTTTTTTTTTTTTGAAATCACACTCACACAATTGGGGGGCTCGAACCTTGCCGGCCCCTCCGGATGTCCGCTCTAATACCACTAGGCTTTGTTGATGCTCAAGTACATGACAGTAATTTACATTTTCAAACAAGTTCTTAAGTTAAAATTATATTAGATGTAAATGATGGTTTTGAACAACTGTCTGGGTGGTGTAGTTGGTCATCACGTTAGTCTCACACACTAAAGGTCCCCGGTTCGAACCCGGGCTCAGACAAAATTTTTTTCTTTTTCTTTTTGGTATTTTGTGTCATATCGTGTCCTCTTTTGTGTCATATCGTGTCCTCGTGCAACACAGTAGCTGGTCAATGTGTCATGTCGTGAAGCATTCACTAATAAAAGTATTATTCACTAAAATGATTATATGTACATATTTATGTTCTTAGAGGCTGTTTGGTTTGTTGATTTGGACAAGGAAATGCTAAAACTCGGATTTTAGCCAAATGTATCCCACTTCATGTTGGCAACCTCTTTTCCACATAATTTTGTTGCCTCGCTTTTTTTGTCGGTGCAGCAATGCCATATTTTTTTGGCAATTTACATCCTTATTTTTTAAGAAGGATGTGGGTGGGGAGTTCCTTTTTTTCAGTTTAATATTTTTAATATTGTGATTAACATTATTAAGTATTAATTTCTAATACATTAAATAGTTAGTAATATTCTTAATTAATATTTTGTCTAAATATTAATTTCTAATAAGTTTAATAGTTAGCAAGGACATAGCAAAATATTGATTTCTAATAAGCTACAAACACTAAAAAAATCCAAACCAGCAAAAAGTGCAATATTAATTTCTAATATACCAAATCAAGATTTTATAATAATAAGAATAATATTATTAATAATAATAATAATAACAAATTGTCATTTCCAAATTCTACCTTTTTTTTAAACATCCAAAAACAACGGATTGATGAATTGCTACTTTCAACTTCTACTTCTTCAAAACATCAAACTAAAAAAAAAAGTAGAAACAAATGCATAAGCATGATATGCGTATACAATGCATCCACAAAATGTCGATTTTACAATATTTTACTTTGAACCGCTTTGTCGAACCAAACAATTCCTTACCAATTATAAATCAGGAATTCAATGGTCCTCCGTGAACACCTTTCTTAGCTGATTTCCCCTTCCAATCCACCATCCATGGGCCATGGCACTTACATAAACCATGTCAAAATCTACAAGGACTACAATGACGAGTTTAATGGCAACGTATATATTATATATATAGAGAGAAGCACCCATAAATTTTTTTGATATTTTTTTATATAGGTTAGTCCATCCAAATTTATAGTAGCTCACCTCAATTATAGTTTTTGATCAACTCTCATGCCCTACAAAGGTGTGTCATGCCGAATCGGGCCTACTTTTTCTCAAATCTATATCCAGGCACCCAACATATGCTGGTGGCTTTCTAATGCCGTGCCACATAATTTCTAGGGCTGCATTGTGTCTTGTGTAGTCAACTCAATATTTTACCTTCAAAAGCCAATCACCTCTAGTTCACAAGTGGTTGAGATGGAAAACATATGTTCCATCTATCCGGATTAGAATCGGGATGAGTGTATATTATTCATTTCGTTAAATAAATTGTGAGAGTTGAAAACAGTGGATCCGATAGATATATAATATAATATGTTTAGTACAAGTTCCGGACGTGTACGTTGGTATGTCAAAAAAAAATAGTTTTACTTTCAAATTTTGGCCTAGTTCCAAAATTTTCAAAAAATGATAACTATTAATTAGTAGGAAAAAAATTTATTAATAATAATCATTTTCAATTACAACTATCAAATTAAGTTGATCAATATTTTAGGTATGAACTACATAACTATAAAAATTGAATTGAACAAATATTTTAAAGGATAGAAACAACAGAAGAAGCTGATGGGCAGAAGCTCCAACAGAAGGAACGCGTCCACCGTGCATACCATGGGCCTCTTCCACCTTCTCGCGTTCGGACTCCAAGATTGCACCGGCAGCCGTCGCCAGCACCGAGAACACGATCCCCGCGCCGACGCGCTGGAGGTGCGTGATGCCGGCCCGCCGGGCGGCAGGTGAGCTTGGCGGACTCGACGTTGGTCACCCTGCAGAGCTTCCATGAGCTCTCTCCTCCGTCTCTCGTGAATGCTGCACTGTCCAGGAACCAGCAGCAAAGGAATTGTTGTGGAATGTTGCATTCTTACCCATAGAGAAAACATAGGGAAAAAAAATGCAAGGAGAAGCTTCAGACTCTCAACATGTGTTGACACTTGAAGGGCCTTTCATTTTTTGTGTGTCCATGCTTCCTAGGTTATATATGTAAAAAAAAAATTCTATGGGCACAACCAAAAGTGACAAGAGCTATCACATGATAGGGGAACAATACACAATTTGTTAGGAAGCAACACATCATTTTAAACACCCAAAAATTTCTCACTAGCTCTCACACTTCTTCTTCTTTATTTTGCAACCCATTTCTCTTTCTTACATATGCTTTCAAAATCCGTTGTATGAATTTATAAGTTTTAGAAATTGTGATAGTCGGTTGGAAACAACTAATAACTGTCAGCATTCTGACATTAGGCACGAACTCGATATCCTGGAAGTCTGATAACGAAGACCGCAGTTCCGATTAAGCTGCCGATCGCGGAGAGCCCGAAGCCCCACCCTCACCCGGCATCCGTCTGGAGCCACGAAACTAATATCAAGCTTGCTGTCGACCCGACGCTTGAGCCAAGTAGGAGCCAGTTAGAGTAACTGGACATCTGCTTCGCTTCGTGCGGGTCCTCGCTGTCGAACTGGTCGGCACCGTGTGCCGCCACGCAAGCTTTGAGCTATGTCGCATGGTGCTGGTTTGAACTTTGATGATTTGGCTTGCACAGTTAGCAACATTACCAGTATCTCCAGAAAAGCCGACACGAGGATGACTTTGTGTCCCGCCAGAAACGTGTCGGAGAAGAATGCTGCGACTATCGCGAGGATGTAGCTTGCTCCCAAGTAATTTGTAAGGACATCGGAGGCTTTGTAGATGTCCATGTCCATGTAAATGACAGTGTTTTTTTTTTTTTGAAATTATGTAAATGACAGTGTTGAAGTAGGTGATTATGTTGGCTTGTAGAGCCAGTGTGAAGAAACGTCAGCTGCATAAATGGCTGTACACAATAAGTAAGATGAATCACAAAATGAACCACAACCGTCTGGGTGGTGTAGTTGGTCATCACGTTAGTCTCACACACTAAAGGTCCCCGGTTGTCCGAGCTCTCTAGCCTAGTGGATTGTTAGTCTATTTGCAAACAATCGATGGAAAAACTCAGTTGCAATCCCTAAGAAGAGATGCAAAGAATGCAGTTGCAATCCCTAAAAAAGAGATGCAAATAATGCAGTTGCAATCCCTAAAAAAGAGATGCAAATAATGCTGATTGCGTAGCCTAAACGATTAAAAAAATCGAATCGCGTTTGCAATAGCGGTTTCTCGAAGGCAACAAGAGATGATCAACAACAGTTGAGTCTCAGATTCTCGAAGGCAACAGAAAGAGGAAGGAAGAAGAAGAGCGGATCTCGCTGGGGTGTTGAACACTGGCGCTCAAAGCTATACCCGCAGTACGGATAAGCTCCCAGGAACCAGCAAGTTCAGGAGAACTTCTGGAACGCTCGTAAGTCAATATTTGAGACTTGAACGGGCTTCCTGGACTTAACAGACTCCCTCAACTCTCTTCTTGGTGCATCTTTCAAAGGAGGCCAAGGGGCTCTATTTATAGAGTGGAGTTGAGACTTCACCTCTTCTCCTATCCGATGTGGGACTAAAATACCAATACTCAAAAATAGAGTTTGATATTTTAGATCATCCCACAATCAGCATAGAAGTGTGCCAGTCCACGCCTACCCCCCGAACCCTCCCGTGCATGCACGAGACATCTTGGAGTCCGCGTCCGAGTCCGAGTCCGCACAACAAAAATTAACTTGCATCCTTGTTGGATTTAATCCTTTTTCCTTCTAGGAAAATACTTCCACATGGCACAAACTTGTGCTCCACTACACCTCATGTGCACACCTCAACACAAGCAATGCATTATATTGAGATACTCACCATTTGGTGTAGCCGATGTGGGACTATCTTTTCTAGTCCAAAGGCAAAAACACCAACAGTATTAGAGCGGACACCCGGAGGGACCGGCAAGGTTCGAGTCCCCCAATTGTGTGTGTGCGTGGGATTTCAAAAAAAAAAAAAAAAAAAGGGGTCCCCGGTTCGAACCCGGGCTCAGACAATTTATTTTGTATTTTTTCTACATTTTTTTGAATTGTATGTCATGATGATTTAAGTTAAATACTTATTATTGCACAACTGTCTGGGTGGTGTAGTTGGTCATCACGTTAGTCTCACACAATAAAGATCCCCGGTTCGAACCCGGGCTCAGACAATTTTTTTTTTTTTTTGTGACTTGTGTCATATCGTGTCCTCGTGCAACACAGTAGCTGGTCAATGTGTCATGTCGTGAAGCATTTCACTAATAAAAGTATTATTCACTAAAATGATCATACGTACATATTTATGTTCTTGGCGGCTGTTTCGTTTGTTGATTTGGACAAGGAAGTGCTAAAACTCTGATTTGAGACAAATGTGTCCCGCTTCATGTTGTCAACGGGATGGGGCCCACCAGGGCCGGGTTCGATAGGAGGCTCAGCTGCTTGAGAGCAGTACTGGTGGCAGTGGCGGCAGCAGTGGTAGTGGTGTTTGGGATGGGGAGGGAGAGGGGGGTGGTGGTGGTGACGAAACAGTGGGAGAAGAAGAGGGAG
Source organism: Iris pallida (assembly GCA_029216955.1). NCBI lineage: Eukaryota > Viridiplantae > Streptophyta > Magnoliopsida > Asparagales > Iridaceae > Iris > Iris pallida. The sequence continues at coordinate 10,275,760 of JANAVB010017598.1, forward strand.
CGGAGGTGGGGGAGGAGGAAGACGTACGTGTGGGGGAAAGTCGCACAAAATTTGAGGTCAAAAATGTTGGATTTGTTGGCCTTTATTTTGTCAAAAGCATAATGTAAATGTAGAGGCTGGTCCTGATCTATATCCTCAGTCGTGGGAAGACAATTAATAAGTTATCTGAGTTATATTTTCATAATTTTATTGCACCACTGTGGGGGTATTTCAGAAAGTATAATGTGATCTTTCGTACTTAGTGGATAAATGTAGCCGGTAGAAAGTATGAAAGTAAGTTCTTATCTACCAAAAGTGGAATGTCTATGTTCTTGAATGTCATGTTAGTTTTTGTTTGTTGAAATTGGCTTTCAATATTGGGATACCTTCAGGGGCGGAGTTAACCATTCGATTCCGTGGGAACAAATAAAATTCTTCAAAATCTTATGTGAATTGAATAAAATAAAATGTCTATTTTTGGACAGTCCCTTCTAACGATACTATATATACAAATGCACACTGAACTATTTTTTTTCAAAAATTAATTGACATATAATTAGTAAAAATGAAAAAAAATTGTATTCAAAATAAAATCTTGCCTGCATTCGTAACACTCCTCCAATACTGCAAATTTGTACCCTTTCAAAGAATCCTCCATTGTTATCTTTAGCAGAATGCATCGAAAAACCTGCATATGATTAGAAAATAGAGCATAAAATTAAAAAACACCTCCAATAGTGTCCGAAAACAAATCAAAAGTATCACTGATAACAAATGATAATTGGACAGAGAAATTATAACAAATTAAAACCAAATGGCAAATGATATAAATTTGAGAAAAAAATATTACATAGAACAGTAGCAGAGCAATCAATGACAGCTCTCCGCAATAAAAATAATTTCTAACAACAGTTGAGCACAACAACATCTCACCTTTGCCACAACCAATTTTCCATTAACAATTTCACGGTAATCTTGCAACAATATCGATATAGCATGTCTAGACTGAGATCCAATAGACAGTAAGAATTTGAACAAAAACTAAAGGACTGAAATAAAAGCAAATTCTTTCAGTTTCTATCGATAACAAGAGAAAATAAAAGAGGACCCACAGACAAACACACTAAATGGGGAAAACCCGAGTTAAAGTCGAGAACCATCCCTAATCTCCCACAAAGCACACAAGTACAACACAAGTTAAATTGTACAAGGAGTTGGTTGTGGCCTGCCATGCAAGTGTTCCCAACTTGGAGAAGGCAGGTTTAACAAGAACATTACCCTCATTTTCCACAAAGCACACAACACACTACCAAAATAAGTCATATTGGCGATGAAATTAGCGACTCCAGATAAATACGTCGCTAAGTTTTGTTCTTTTAGCGATGTTTTATATATACGTCGCTGAACGTCACTATCAGCGACAGTTAGCGACACAAATTATGTTTTGGACAACTGATATCGCATTCTAGTCGCAAAACGTCACTATTTTTTTTATTCAGCGACGTTTAGCGACGCCACTTTTACAACGTCGCCAGGTTTTAATAAATAGCGACGGTTAGTGACGTCTTTAATTGACGTCGCTAAAACATTTCATATAGGGTTCTGGCCCGATCGATTTTTCATTTTTTCACCCAAAATTTTCTAATCTCCCGTGCGCTTTTCCCCTTCCTTGCCCGCGGCGACCCCCTGCCCGACGACCCCATTCCTCCGACGACTCACTCCCTCCGACAACCACCCGACCAGTCTCCTCCGTCGCTGCTCCAGCCCCGACGACCCCGACCCAACCCCAACGGTAAACCCTAACCCTATCTCCCTTTTTCTGATGCGACACAGACACGACCCTTTGACACACACGTGGACACTTTGACACACAAGTGGACACTTTGACACACACTGTGACACTTTGATACTTTGACACTTTGACAACACGTGGACACTTTGACACTATTAGGCCTCGTTTGGTTCACGGAAAGGAAATGTATTCCTTTGTATTTTCCATGGGAATCGGAAAGTAGATTCCTGTCACATTTCCTTTCCGTTGTTTGGTTGGTGTAGGAAAGGGAAGAAAAAATATAACAATGGTAAAATAAGCATTAATGGTAAAATAAGCAATAACACATGGTTACTTTTGTAATAAATGTTGGAAAAGGAGGAGGAAAAATGAATCACATGGGTCATGAGTGGAACCATATTCCCTCCAATTTTCTCCCTTGTGAGGAAATTGATTCTCAAGTTTGTGGTTACCAAACAAAGGAAAGGAACAACTTTTCTTTCCTAGTTTCTTAAATCAGTGAACCAAACGAGGCCTTAGGATAATGTGTATAGATGAGGACTAGGACAATAAGTATAGGTAACTTCAAGATAGGAATTGTTTTACCTATGAGTATAGGTAATGGCTTTACCTAGAGTGACTAGGTAATATATAGGTTTAGGAAGCCTATAGGTTTAGGTAATGGGTTGACACATGGGTATGGGAGATACCTATGTTGTAGTGTACGGGGTATTGAGTTTGGGTATTGGTTTTTACTAGAGTTAAGGATAGGCTAGTGTATAGGTAATTAGGTAAATAGGCCATAGTAATGGTTTTACCTATGTGAATAGGATATTGGTAGGGCAAATACATAGGATATTAGCCTAGTATAGACTAGAATACCTTGGTAAGGCAACGTATGGCCCTAAAAACCTAGGTGTGACCTAGTTTGACCAAGTTTGGCAAGGTATTGACCCAGTTGTCCTAGTGTGACCTAGAAATGACTTGGAGACCTAGAATTGACCTAGTATATCATGTTTATGATTCCAAAACAACAATTGACATTAATATTCTATATTTAGGTCTTCGAGGTACCGTATCGGATATTGTTGACATTTCACACTACCAAAATAAGTCAAATCAACGACGAAATAAGTCAATCCTAGAGTGTATAGAGTGAGCCTCCCTACTTCCTTCCTTCTCATTCGGGTCATTCAGCCGACTATTCTGCATCATAGGATATCTACCTCAACCTCACCCTAGAGAAGTGTGGAAATATTAATGTTAACCAAGGTTCACAGTAAAGAGAGGGAAAGAAACTACATAGGATATATCATATCTATTACCACTTGTTGTATCATGATTACTTTTACAAGTGTATAAACGATGTGCATGTATCTATCTTAGAGAATTATTCTCAAATGGATATGGAGCTGAATTACTATATGCAGAATCGTTCGTGGATGTACAACCATCATCTTGATGATATGTGCGGTGTGCGGGATAAATTCATAGAGGGTGTACACCAGTTCCTGTAGTTTGCCAAGGCGTTCCCTCAGTACATGGACGGTACCAAAATTAAGTGTCCGTGTGTGAGATGTCGCAACTTGAAATATCATCCAGAAGTGGATGTCACGTATCATTTATACTCGAAGGGTTTCACGCCGAATTACTATCAGTGGAGTGAGCACGGAGAACTTGTGTCTTTAGCATCGGAGTACGAGCCTTATGTGGATGTCCACAACAACGCTCCTTACGACGATGGGTTGGTAAACATGGTTTTGACGCAGCCGGGCCTACTTTCGATCCGGATGATCATGATGCACCTGAGGAGGCACCGAACCTCGATGCTGCACAGTTCATGGAGTTGCTGGAGAATGCAATGACTCCATTATATCCTGGTTGTGAGGATCATTCACCGTTGGAGGTGGTTACAAGATTGTTGAGCATCAAGTCCGATTTTAACATGTCGCAAGATTGCTACAACCGTCTTATGGAGTAGCTTATAGAAATATTGCCTGAGGGTACGAAGTTGCCTAAAGACTTCTACCTGTCTAAGAGGATGGTTAGATCGCTCTGGATGGGATACGAAAAAATCGATGCCTGTCGCAACAGATGCATGTTGTACTACAAAGACGACAAGGATGAAGACGTCTGCAGATTTTATGGTGTCGATCGCTACAAGGCATGTGGTAGAGGAAAGTCTGTCGGTGCCAGGAAGCCTACCTCTTCGATGTACTACTTGCCGTTGACTCCGCGGTTGCAACGGTTGTTTATGGTGAAGAAAACTGCAGAAAACATGAGTTGGCATAAGCGGAAACATACCGAAAGAGTGTTGGATCACCCATCTGATGGAGAAGCATGGAAGCACTTTGATCGAGAGTATCCAGATTTTGCTTCTGATCTGCGTAATGTTAGATTGGGTCTCTGCTCCGACGGTTTTACCCTATTCGAACTTTCAGGATCCCAGTATTTGTGTTGGCCTGTGATCGTCACCCCGTACTATCTACCGCCTTGGATGTGCATGAAGACTCCGTATATGTTCCTCACCGTTATTATCCCTGGTCCGAACAATCCGAAAAGAAACATCGATGTGTATTTACAGCCGTTGATTGATGAGTTGAATCAGCTGTGGGAAGTAGGTTCCAACACGTACGATGTATCTAGAAAACAAAATTTTCAGATGCGGGCAGCACTTATGTGGACCATCAATGACTTTTCGACCTATAGAATGTTATCTGGATGGAGCACACATGGTCGTCTTTCATGTCCGTATTGCATGGACAGCACTAAGGCTTTCCGTTTGAAATACGGAGGCAAACCGTGATTCTTCGATTGTCATCGATAATTCCTGTCGAAGGATCATCCGTACCGGAGGAACAGGAATGCTTTTCGTGCTGGCGTTGTGGAGAAGGCTAATCCTCCACCATGGTGGCCTGGATACACGATATGGGAAGAGGTAAAAGATTTACCAAGAGCTATTGAGCAGCCTGCTACGAGCTACAAGTGTGACGGATTTGGTCGCACTCATAACTAGACGAAGAGGAGTATATTCTGGGATCTTCCATATTGGAGCACCAATCTGATTAGACATAACCTTGATGTCATGCATATCGAGAAGAATGTGTTTGATAACGTAATTAATACTGTAATGGACGTAAAGGGGAAGACGAAAGACAATCCAAAGGCTAGATTGGACTTGGAAGAAATATGTAGACGTCCTGCATTGCATTTCATAGAGGACGGGAATGGGAAGTTGAAGCAGCCTAATGTCTTGCATTTGATAGATCTTTATTGTAGAATGTATCATCATATGTTGTCTTGGTTGTTATCTTGTCTTTATTGTACTTTCATATTTCTAGTCTCTATTATTTGTTGTATTATCATATGCTGTTATTAGGTATGGCATGTCCTCGCGGATCGTTCCGAGGGGGACGACGAGGTCATGATCCTCCGGTACTTCCTACAGGTACTGCTAGAGGACGGAGTTTTCCTTCGGTACCTCCTACTGATACCGACTCTGGATCCTCGTTGCCGATTACTCCTCCATATCGGACAGTAGCTGGGCCTGCTGGGACGATGTCACGTGGCATATCTCCTGGGACGAGTAGTTCCAGGCCTGTTGAGAGTGCTCGCCCGTCTAGCGTTCCTGCTGCTGATACGACGATGGAGACGGATGAGTAGATGGCGGAGGCTGCGCCGACGGCCGAGGCGGCTACGCCGACGGCCTACCAGCATCATGTAGATGATGCGTACGCACCTCCGGAGGAGAGGAGGTCGGAGATCTGGGCCGACGATACAAAGTAGGTGTTTTGGTTTATAATTTTTTTCTATTTTTATCATAAATTAACTTTTTTCATGAATATAATATATCTGTATAGATATCGTCCTCCAGAGGTACAGAGACGTCTAGGCCACATGCTGAGGCATAATTATGGTGTGCTTGGATTAACTACTATGATGCTCCGGACGAGAGGAAGGCCTTCTGGTTTGCGCGCTTCAAGGTTAAAATATATTTGCTTTTAACATGAATCATATAATTTTTGCATATTATATATAACTGATAAATATTTGGTTTGCGCTCTTCTAGGATATTTTTTTCTATCCACCGCACCGTGCCGAGCTTATCGAGGGAATATTTCCTGCCGTCGCTGCCAAGCTGATCCGTGACGCTATTAATGATCAGAAGGATCGTGATCGTGCCGGAAAGCCGATCCAAGGTTGGATCACCCATGATCAGTGGAATGCGATGAAAGCTCGATTCGACGAGCCAAGGTACAAGGAGAAGTCGAAGAAGGCCAAGGCGGGTAGACAATATGCCTCGAAGTGGTGCGGTGGGTCGATTCCGATGACGGAACATTTTCGTCGTCTGGTATGTCTTTCTCTTTTTGAAATATTATTTTAATATAAAATCGATAAATTATTACTAAGATAATATATTTAATTACAGGTAAGGAAGGTCGGTAACGCCGACATGGTGACCGTCTTCCTGGCCATCCATCGGAAGGGCGAAGACCTTATTGACGAGAGGGCCGAGCAGACCTATGTAAGTATTACAATACGTTATATTAATTTAATACTTCGTGTCAATTTTTATATAACTTAGTAAATATGATGCAAGTAAATATTCATGTAGTTAGTAATAATAAGTACATTAATTAGAAATTATAGAGTACTATCCATACTTTCTAGGCCGAGTATCAGAGGCTGCGGGAACGGACAGCTGCTAGTGCACCTGATACAGGAGAGGCCGGTACTTCCTCGCAGTCCACTCAAGCTCCGTCGGTGGACGAGCTGTGGATGACCGTCGCTAGTGGACTCCGTAGGGGTACGTACTACGGTACGGGATCCTATGGCACCCTAGTTGTGACCCAATCCTCTAGGGCATCTCCTGCTAGTGTGCATGGTCCACAACCGTCCTAGGAGTCTGCCCGAGTCCACCAGATGATGGAGTCTCTCTGTTACGACCTGCTACGACGGATCGAAGAGCAGTCTCAGCACCATACGGACGATCCTGCGCTGCTAGCACGATTGGATGCGCTCGACCGCGGCATTATGGAGCTCATAGAGATGACTGAGAGGACAGAGCACAGCGTTGGAGGGTTAGAGCGTACGGTGACGGAGCTGCAGACAGGACATGTGACCATGGCCGAGAGGCTGAGATTGGTGCAGGATTCGATGGTTCAGAGCAGTGATAGAATGTTAACTATCATTGATTCATACCACCAGCGACTTACAGCGTTGGAGCGTGCTGGTCCTCCGGGTGCGCCTTCATCGTCGTCGACTCCGCCGCCTCCACCGCCTCCACCGCCTTCTTCTTCGACACCGACTCCACCGACGTCACTGCCTGCTCTATCGGTATCGATTTTACTTGAGGAGTATGAGTTGTTCTTATCCCTTCGTCGCGGCGGTGCCCCTCCTGTACCAGATCCCTAGTTGGTTGTGTGTAGACTTTGGTTATTTGGTTGTAGACTTTGTTATTTGGTGTAGACTTTGGTTATTTGATTGTAGACTTTGTTATTTGGTGTAGACTTGGTTATGTGGATACTTGTTGGTTGTGCCTATTCTATTTGTTGGATCCTAATCTATTTGTTGGATCCCATTCTATTTGTTGCCTGCTATATTGTGTTATACTGTTGTTTATGTTATTATTCATTTCAATTGGATGTTAATGTGCTTCTGTGGTTTACGTTTAGAAGTCAATCTAGGCCAAAGTCAACTCTTGGTCAACTCTGGTCAACCCTAGAAGTCAAACTAGGTCAACTATGGTCAAACTAGGTCCAACAAGTCTAAATTAGGTCAAACAAGTCATTCTAGGTCTAAACAAGTCTAGGTTATGTTAACTAGGTTTAACAATCGTTCTAAGTCCTAACAAGTCTATATTAGTCTAATCAAGGCTAAACTAGCATATGCTAGTATATCAAGCCCATACAACCTATACAATACAAAGTCAAAACCAACATCACACAACCTATTATTGCATCTAGGCCTACACATGGAAATCACATATTACATACATATATATATACATATAGGCTACCTATATGTATACCACACATACATATATATAATATATATAATGGTACACACATAATATAATATATAGGATACCTACATATATACATAATATACTTAGATGCATATTACATACACATACATATTTATATACATTACATTATATATATATATATACATAGTAAAAAAAAAAAAATATATATATATATACATAGTAAGACAGAAAGATAGAGAGTTAGAAAGAGTGAGGTAAAGAAAGAGTGACAAGTGTGTGATAGAGAGTGAGTGTGTGTGTGTAGGAGTGACTGAAACCTGTGTATGTAGGGACTGAAACCTGTGTACAGTGAAGGAAAACAGTGTGTGTGTAATTGTGTGTCATTCACATGGGTGTGTTTGTGTGATTGTGTGTCATTCACATGGTTGTGTGTGTATATGGCCTGTGTTCAGCAAAACAGTGAATATGGACTGTTGGTTATGGTGTGTGTTATTGAGTGTTCATTCTTGATGGTTATATGGTGTGTGTGTATAAGGTGTGTGTTATTGAGTGTTCATTCCTGTTGGTTATGGTTATCTTTTTAAACTGAAGGGAGAAAAGGACATTCTGTATTTTATTTTTTATTTTTTTTGCAGATTTAGCGACATTTACCGACGTTTACCGACGTCCACCGACGTACGTTTGCGTTGGTAAACGTCGGTACATCTGCAAAATTTTCCAGGGTACCGACGTTTACCGACGTCCTTATACGTCGGAGAATGTCGGTAAACGTCGGTGAACGTCGGTAATAACCCCAGGAATTACCGACATTTAGTGACATTTTAAACGACGGTAAACGTCGGTAAATTCCCAGGATTTTACCGACGTGTAGCGACTTTAAACACGTCGCTAAACCACCGACGATATGACGGTAGACGTCGGTAATATACCGACATATATATACGTCGGTAAACGTCGGTAATCCACCGACGACACGACGGTAGACGTCGGTAATATACCGACGTATATATACGTCGGTACTTGCAACGTTTGGCGACGTTTTAAAGATCAGCGACTTACGTTTCCGCGACAAGTCCAAAACGTCGGTAATTGCGTCGGTAAATATTTTTAGCGACAAAATTTGTCGTTTTAGCGACATCTTTAGGCGTCGCTAAAACGACTTATTCTGGTAGTGACACAAGTCGAGAACCATCCCTAATCTCCAACAAAGCACACAACACAAGTGAAAAAAATATTTCATAGAACAGCAGTAGTACAATCAAATGACCACTGAAAGTAATGCTCAAACTGATATTGGCAAAAGCTGATACTAAAAGTAATGCTTAATATAATAACATCATTCAGAAAAGCAAATTACTGACAACTCAAAAAATATCATTCAGAAAAGCAAATATATCACATATAATAACAACATCATCAATCATATTTGTTACATGCTGATACTAACAAGGGATGCTGCTGCCAAAACTGAAGATAATGCTGCCATACTGACAACAGGTTGCTGCAAAATTCTTATCGATACTGCAAAATACTGATATTGCAGAATACTACCAAATGTCACAACCCATCCAACTCCTCTTTGTGCGGTTTCATGTTTTGGTAGTTGTTTGCCATGAAATATAAAAGAGCAGAACAATTATCGGAGGACTGGACTTTTACTTCATGTTACAAACTCGCTTGTACAAAGAAAGCCTAGGGACGAAAGCCTAGGTACAGCAGTCTAAGTACAATTATTTATTTTAGATTCTGGGGGGTGACGATAGAGGCTCGGAAAAGCTACGGCAGCTCTGCCTTACTCCTTGGACGATCGGTATGCAGCCTTGGCTCCAGAAGATTGCTTGGCGTTGGAAGAAATACTCCCTTTGCTCTCTTTCTGCTCTTCTCTCCAAGTACTATGGTGCTCTCTCTGATCTCGAAAAGTGCTCCTGTGTGCGCCTCTCTCTATGTGTGCGTATCTCCTCTTGCAAGAGAATGGCACCCTGCTATTTATAGGAATGGGGTGTGATCATTAGGGTTGCAAATGATTACTTCTTGGAGATGGCGGCGGCCTGTGGATTGGTCAATCTAGGCCATTAGTTTTGATTGTGATGAATCTAGACCATTAAGTATAGATTACACCAAATCTCATCAGCAATTAATACTGATTGGAATAAATCTTCCTCATAATGATCTTCTGATGTCTGCTAATAAATTTGATTTATTCTCCTGCCACGTGTCCCAGATTATTGAGATTTGATTCGATCTCTGATTACAATAAATCTGGGAGATTGATCGGCTTAGGACACGTGTCCTAGGAGCCACTGGGGGGATCTAAACCGTATAAAGATTGAGCCGCATAAGATTTGGGCCGCATAAGGTTCGAGCCACGTGTCAGGACTGCTTGGGTAGTGGCTCCCACCCTTCGAACCTTTGAACCGCATGGAGATGATCATTGCGAGCCGCATAGGGATGCATCCGCCTGGGCCGCATGGAAATGGTCCTCTTGAACCGCATGGAAAGGCCTTCGTTTGAGCCGCATGAGACTGTTTCGGCCTGAGCCGCATGGAACGGCTTCATTCTGAACTTCATGGAAAGTCTTCGCTCGAGCCGCATATGATCGTCCAAGTGTCAGGGCCACGTGGCATTTTCTGGATCTCGGGAGATTGTGTCAGAGATCTCCTTCACTTCCATAGGGGTCTGTCATTATGACAGAGTCATAATTACCTTTTTTGTGTCAGGGCTGCCACTTTTTCAGAGTTGTCAGCCGTCAAAGTAATTAATACAGGAGGGGAGAACTATTTTTCAAGCCACGTGTCTCCTGTTCTGAGCCGCATAGGACGTCTTGAGCCGCATAGTCCCTCGTGTCGCATGAATCTGTGAGCCGCATGGGCTTCCTGAGTCGCATGTGATTTCCTGGCCGCATGGATCTTTCTTTAGTATTTTTCATGCTTCTACAAGACCCCCTTCAAAGTTTTCAATTTGCAAAATTGAAATACTTTGAATAAGAAGCATGGTTGTATTCTTCTGGCCGCATATGGAGTCTTGGCCGCATGGATGTTTAAACCGCATAGATAGTTCAGCCGCATGGATGGCTTAGCCGCACGGGACTTTTCGGCCACATCATCATTGCCATGTATGGCAATCTTTTGCATTAAATGCTGTTTGATTTGCTATCAGCTTTAAAGGCCACTTTTTGGTGCGGGATCCGAGGAGCTTGGCCTTCATTTTCGACGGCTCACCTTGACAACTGAAGAGTCGGTCTTCGTGTATGCACGGGGATCGAAACGCTTCACTTTTGTTTATAAATATGGATGAGTACGGTCGGAGGATTTCTTTACTTCCTCCTTCGTCCAACTATTGCTGTCTTGCCTCTTTTTCCTCATTTCCCTTCTCCGATCGTTGGTCATGGCCCCCAAATCCTCTAAGGTTGCTTCTGCCGCCGCGAAGGGTAAGAAGGCAGCTTCTTCGTCAGCCGTTGTGCTAGAAGCGCACCCTGATGTCCGTCCTGCCCTTAATGGTAAGAGTTGTATTTGGATACTTTGAATCCTAAGAATTCATGGCTCTGTTGCATATCTATGCACAAGCCTTCACCCAAGTTCGAGTATAATAGAGCCGCATATGCTGCGTGACCCTCTCATATTCGAGCTGCATAGGAGATGCCCTATATTTGGGCCGCATGAGAAGGGTTTTGAATCTCTGGATATAAACTGCATGGAGTTTCCTTTGAATGCAACCGCATAAGCTTCTGACAGACTGATTCGCATAGCATTTAGCGTTGCACAAACTCTTCTGCTTAGAACCGCATATGTCCAATTGATCCGCATAAGCTATCAAGCCAATGTTACTTGGAATTCCCGATTGCTTTGGGCCGCATGAGGTTGTGTTGACCGATCCTCATAAGCTCCCTTGGGGCCGTATCATCTGGAACTCAATCGAATTCGAGCCGCATAGGGCTTCATTTGATCTGAGCCGCATAGGCTCGCAGGAACTGAGCCGCATAGGACTTCATTTGATCTGAGCCGCATAGGCTCACAGGAACTTGAGTTCAGTACCTATCTTTTAATCATGTTTCTTTTTGTCCTTTTTCAGTGAACCTCCCGACCAATCCAGCAGGAGAACTTCTTGTGGGTTCGGCTCAGTTTGCCGTGGGCGTGCGGCTCGACGACTTAATCCGTCATATAGTTGATCAACTTCCCACTAATGATCCTAGGGAGAGGATAGCTGTCATTAACAACCAACCTTTCCACTTTCTCTGTTCTATAATGAATTCGGGAAGGCTGGACGGGGAATATCGGAAACCGGCTTTTTTCTTTGGGTATGCCTTTTCCATAAAGAACTCCCGATTGCTGGATGTTTCAGAGAACTGGGATTTTTCTGTAGACGGAGTAGAGATCCATATCCCCGAGATGGAGCGGCATTATCCTCTCTCATGATTTAACATGGTACCGTTGAGCAGGACAATGGTGGGCTCCCTGACTCTCACCTAACCGGGAATGTTTGTGGGCGACATCCACTACAACAGGCGTACTGGTTCAGCATGTGCGGGCAAGGATTCAGTTAGTCGGAGTGTGATGGGGCTGCTCCCTGGCACTTTTGTAAACGTGACTGGTCCTAACTTTACTTTCATTCGAGCTGATACGTTTCTGAATCAGCTTGCTCGCAAAGGGTCTTATCCTGTGGGCAGGTTATCGCTGCTAAATTGGATCAACCCCATTCCTGCATGGGCCAATCTTACCTCATGGATCTTGAGGAAGTATGGGGAATCCCTTCGGGAAATTGACCTCTACTACGCCGTCCGGGGCACCTGCTACGGGTTGCCCATTAACAAGCCTTTGTTCATGGCTCTTTTGGAGCTGTATAATCGACGTACGGAGACTTTCTTCGTCCCCGGGGGAGAGCTGGGGCTTGCCCTCCATAAGATGCATGCTGTTTCTAAACTGCCGTGGGGAGGTGAAGCTTTTGAAGTGTATACACCGACGAACGAAGAATTCAAAGACCTGGATCGACGATTTCCTGGTTTCGTCGTCGTGTACCAAGAACTGTTGTGCCATCATAACATCTGCCACCAGATTGCTATCAAGAAAGAAAATAGCTCAGAAGGAAGCGCCCCTCACACCACGGCCTGGGTTTCGTATCTTTTCAAGTTACGTCCCTCCGACCGAGTTTCGTCTCGAAGTCCTCAAACCCCGGAGGAGGTAAGGACATGATGTTGAGGGTCAAAAGGTCGAGGTCTACCCGTGACAGGTTTTGGAGCCACACTGACTCCCTCAGTTACTTCCACTATGGTACCCAGGAAATGTTCGATAAAGCGATCTTAGCTGGGTTCTTGATGATGTGGTTACGCAATTGCGTAGTCTCGGGCGGTGCAGGTTCTATGGAAAGGATCAGCCGCCATTTCATTCTCCGTACTGTAAAATTAGTCTTCAAGGTAAGACTGGCCCTTCTCCCGGCTATGGTGTGTAGCATACACTACGGCCTCCGTGCCTTTTCATCCAAATTCATTGCTCGTGGTACGACGTTGGACTTTGAACGGATAGAACTACCATACCACTACCTCATGGGGTGGTTATTAATGCACTACCGGTCGTTGATGAGGCCAGGAACCGAAGAAGATGTTACTACTGACGACGCCTTCATTTTCAATACCGTCATCAGCCTTGGGAACACGATACCATGCCAGCCTGCCGGAGGGCGTTGGCGAGAGTCGACGGGCCCGAGTTCTTTGTCTCTCTTCCTTAATTTACCCCCAGGGAAGTGAGGGGAGTACATGTCGACGGCGTTGATCCTCCCCAACTTTTATCTGAGAAGATGCTTCTTTGGTTGCGCAACATCCGCCCTGCGCACCTGGTGTATCGTTACTGGAATAACGTATACCTGGAGCCTTATCTGCCCAGTAGATTTTCTCGTCAATTTGGGTATAGTCAATTGTTCCTGGATTATCCTAGCGCTTGCTTGAGCTTTGAGGGCAGTGTACTCGATGGCGTCCGGGCTTGGCGTTATTATAATGCGGTCCATACCCGGGCCAGCTTCTCAGTTCCCGATGCCAAGACGGCAGGGGATATTTTGTATATAGCGGCCCTTTATCATGTCGCAGTGAGCAAGCCTTCTGTCGATTTTGATATAAATACTAGCTTCATTGCAGGCACTGGTTTGGCTGAGAAAGCCAGAGGGATCCAAAAAGAGGAAGAGGGGGGCGAACAGGGTTCCTGCGCCGGACTCAGAGTCCACTAGGGCGGATGAGGAGGATGATGAACAAGACGCCGATGACTCGTCGCATTCTTCGGACGAGGAAGTTGGGAATCAACCCCCTATTATGCCAGATGAAAGGGCGGCGGGTCAGCCGTCTACTTGGTCTGACGAGGTGGTGGAGGATCAACCATCTGCAGTACCTGGCCCTTTGCGTAAACGAAGCAGGCGCGTGACTACCGCTGATGACCGAACCTATTCCACGAAGCACGCTGCGGTAAGACGTCGCAGGCTGTTTATTGATGATGTGGACATTGTTCCTGAGGTGATTAGAGTTTCAACTATCTCCTTTCTTCTTCTTCTATGTTATGGCCTAATCGTTTGTTCCTTTTGCTCTTTATAGGCGTCGGATAAGCTCGCTCCTCAGGACCCGATTGTCGAGGCTGATCCAGTCCTGTCTCATTTGGTCAGTGATGTGTGTACTGCTATCATTGCTGTTGGGGTTCTTCCAGTTGCGGTCGAGGATTCCTACCTTGCTGGGACCTCAACCCAGGGGGATGGAGGTTTTACCGCGCCCGTCCCTGAGACATCTGAACCCCAACAGGATGACACTGTCGGTAGGAAAACTACGCCGACTGTGAACGAGCCGCCGCCTCCATGCTCTTCCCCTGGTAATACAAGTCAAACCAAAACTCGTGAATAAGCCTATGTACTCCGTCATCCTACTCTTCAGATTATGTCGATTAATGGTTGCTTTGGATGTTCAGGTCCTAACCCAGTGATGGACATTGCTGGGGCAGACCCTACCAGAGAGGGTCTGGCGGAACCTTCTTGTATCGAGGGGCCTCCATCTGGGTCGAGCTCGGGGGCCCCGGTAGCCGTACAACTGGGACAAGGGACGATGCTCCCTGCGCCCTCTTCTGCGAATGTAGTTTCGGGGGTCAACCTTTCCTCCCTGCCGAGCATCCAGGCTCTTCGGGCGACGGAAGAGGAGCTAGCCGCCATTCAAGCATCTTTCCGTACAGAATTTGCTTCCTTGGTGGCAGGGGCGATAACTTCTGAAGCTACTCCTTCGGTACTGTCTGCCACCCTCCCTCTGACGCCATCCCCTATAGAGGTTTTGGATGAAGTCTCCCAGGATGTGGTCGACAGTTTCCACCGTCACTTGAAAAGAGGGATCGAGGCCACGGTGGAAAGGGGGACTCCCTTTACTCTGGCCCGTCGATGTGCCGGTGGCCAGATTAATATCCTTAGGACTCTCCCTGGTGGAGGGGAACTGGCCACGCTTCTCGAGCCTAAGTTGTTAGAAGCTGATCGTCTCGTAGCCCGGTTTCGCATGTTGCAACAGGCTAATTTACCTGCGGTCATAAATCAAGAACGCAACTTCCTTATTACCGCGGTAGAGAAGGTGATGACTGCCCGGGAATCGCTTAAGCCGGCTATATTGAAGGACTGATGGGATTTGACTCGGTTGCATGATTAGTGGAGCCGTCGGATTGAAGATTGCGCGGCCCGGGAAGCGGCTGCCTCCCGTGGGGTAACCGACACCCGGAAACAAATCCTCGAGCTCCAAGGAAAGCTGGCCTTCTTGGAGTCCGAGTTGGAGGCTGCTTGTACTGAAAAAAGGATTGCCATCCAGGAGCTTGATAAATTTAGCAGGGCTTCTGCCAATCTAGAACTTGCCCTGAAGAAAATAGAGAATGACTGGGAGGCGTATATGTATTTGAATGATGCGGAGCAATTGTCCCAAGAAGCCGAGCGTCGAGCTAAACGAAGGCTTGAGCGGGGGACTGCGTTGGTGAAAAAACGGCTCCTGGAATTATGTAATGCTGAGCTATAGTCAGCCTTTTCCTCTTGCTTTGTTCTTGTTTTCCTTTTTGAGAGGGACGCGGTCCCGAAACATGTAATGCTTTTTTCTTCCTTCAAATAAAGAGTACTTTTCGTTCTACCCTTCATTTGCATTGTTTGTTGTACCTGTGATATTGTGGTAATGTTTTCCCCGTCTTGGGGGCTTTTTTGTGGATCTGTTACCCATAGCATACATTGGTTTTAGGTACGGATAACAAGTTTGGTCAGGATATCCGAAACAGCCATGGCAAAGTGGTCATGGGTGCTCTCGGTATTGGGAAAAAGAATACCGTAGAGCAGCTGGGCTCCCGGGGCATGATGAGATGGTGGATTTATGCTAAGAAACTTAGCAGAGGATATTTGTGGACCTATTACCCTTGGTGTACCCTGGCTTAGGATACGGATAGTAGGGTGAAATAAAATCGATATATTTGCTCAGAGGTTATGAGGACATGGCAAGCATGAGGGTTTTATCGTGGAATCTTCCTGCTCAGAGGTAATGAGGACATGGCATGAGCGAATTCACGGAGGATATTTGTGGTCAACAGAGGACATTTGTGGTCAACAGAGGACATTTGTTGTCAACAGAGGACATTTGTGGACCTATTATCCTTTTTGTACTCCGATCGTAGGTACGGATAATAGGTTGAAAGGAAATCGACATACTTACTCAGAGGTAATGAGGACATGGCAAGCATGAAGGTTTCTTCTACGGAGCCTTCCCGTTCAGAGGTAATGAGGACATGGCAGGAGTGGGCTCAATGAAGAGGGGGTACATAAAATGACTCAGAGGTAATGAGGACATGGAAGTTCTATGTATGGGGTGATTTGTTTTTGGCGGAAGTGAAACGACTCAGAGGTAATGAGGACATGACCGTTTTGGAAATTTGTGGATCGCTTACCCTTTTTGTGCACTGGAAGTGCGGGTATTGGATCATGAGGAAGGATCTCTTCCAGAAAGAAAGTTCAGGGGTATGACTTACTATCTGAGAGAGTGGCCGGGATATGAGTTCAGAGGCACCAGCGGGTACATGACTCGATATTGTGAAAGTGTGAGTTCAGTGGCACCAGCGGGTACATGACTCGATAATTTGGAGAACGGTGAGTGTGAGTTCAGCGGTACCAGCGGGTACGTGACTCAATGATCTGAAAAATTGTGAGGACGAGTTCAGCGGTACCAGCGGGTACGTGACTCGATAATCTGAAAAATTGTGAGGGTGAGTTCAGCGGTACCAGCGGGTACGTGACTCGATAATCTAGAAAATTGTGAGGGTGAGTTCAGTGGTACCAGCAGGTACCAGCAGGTACATGACCCAATAATCTGGAGAATGTCATTTAGACATAATATTTCTTCAGGAACTTGCTGTTGACGGGCAACATGAGCAAGTCTCCGTTTTGCTTGGCGAGGCGGTAAGCACCGTTGGAGAACACGGCCTCGATGATAAATGGACCTTCCCATTTTGGCTGGAACTTGTCGGCGGTCTTGTGAGTCATGATCATCGGCCTCCGGACTGCCAGAACAAGATCGCCCACTTGGAATGTCCTGATTTTGACCTTCTTGTTGAAGGCTCCAGAGATGCGTGCTTGATATAGCTCGATCATTTGCTGAGCTAGGAGGCATTTTTCATCTAAGGCCTCCAACTCTTGTAGTCGGCGTCGGAAGTTATCATCCGTCGTCAATTGATAAGTGAGGGCGACGCAGAGTGAGGGTATTTGAGTCTCCAATGGGAGAACTGCTTCACTCCTGTACACAAGGGAGAATGGTGTGTTCTCGGTAGCTGTTCGGACTGTAGTACGGTACGCCCATAAACATTCATCGAGCTTCTCGTTCCAGTCGTGTTCGTTGGAAGAGACAAACTTCTTGAGAAGTTTGATGATTGTTTTGTTGAATGCCTCTGCCAACCCGTTCGCTGATGGATTGTATGGTGTCGAGGCAATATTCTGGATGCGATGTTTGTCGCAGAACCGATAAAAAGTGTGGCTTGCAAACTGCGGACCATTATCATGGATGATCCTCCGGGGAAGTCCAAAGTGATAGATAACGTGATGCTTGAGGAAGCTGATCACGTTCGCAGTCTTTACTTCTGCAAGCGGGACAGCTTCTGCCCATTTGGAGAAATAATCTATGATCGCAAGTATGAAGCGATGTACACGGGAGGAAGGTGGAGTAATCAGACCGATGATGTCCATCCCCCATGCTTCGAATGGCCAGGATTCCACGGTCGGATGTAGAAATTTGGATGGTTGGTGGATAAAGTCTGCGTGGACTTGGCAGGCTTTGCACCTTCTAGCATAGTCTATCGTATCTGCTACCATCGTGGGCCAGTAGTAGCCCATTCGGCGAAGACGGTCTTGCAATTTAGGACCAGGCTGATGGGCCCCACAGACACCGTCATGAGCTTCTCGTACGGCTTCTTTGGCTTCTGCGTTCGACAGACATCGAAGCAATTGTAAAATCCCTAAATTTCTACTATTTTTTTAATTTAATTTTGGTACTGATTGAAAATTTTGTATTGTACGTCGCGTAGTCGTATTTTACGTCGCGCACGAAATTTTATTTTTGCTCGACAAGTGCGAATATGTGCGAGCGTATATATTTTTTTTGAAAAACATTTTTTCTAATTTATATTTCAAATAATATATATATAATTATTGTATTTGTATTTTGCTTAAAGTTGTCTATTGAGATGACCAAAATCTTATTACTTTATTTATTTATTTATTAGTGGTAATTTGGAAAACTATTTTATATTCCTTGCGTACATTAAATTAAATTTATATATTTTTATTTTCGAAATTATTAAGTATAAATATTTTATTATTCGAAAAGATATTTAAAAATATTTATTATTTTTGAAATTATTATTATTGATATTTGAAAAATATATTTCGAAATTATTGTGGCGAATTAAATCTTGATTTAAATTTATGGATTTATTTAAATAGTGAAACATTTGAAATTTGATTTGTCTCATTGATTTTAAACCAATAATTTAATTAGATTTAACTTGGATTTGATTTGAAATTAGATTTATTAAATTATTTAAATTAAGTATTGAATTATCTATTTTGGGTTTAAACAAATCCTAAACTCTATCTTATTGAGAATTCTCACATCCTATAAATAGGCAGGTACTCCTCCAACTTTTCATTGTTCCTCCACAAATTTCCACAATCCAAACCGTGCATTGTGTCCATGACCGTGTCCGTGTCCCATCCACTATGTGTTTCATTCATACAAATACAGATCTCCACCCCGGGTCCGACAAATCTGAACCTTCGTTCCCGTCGTGTCGGACACACCCGACACGACTCATCCAAACTCCAACTCAAACCCAAAATCCTAACCGCTACCCCGATCCCCCTTCACCACCGTCACCACCACGCCATCATCGCCGTCACCAGACACGTCCATCCTGACCACGGCCGTACCCAATCACCATTCCAAACCCGCCAACACCACCACCGCCACTATGCTGCCGACCTGTGTCGTCGCAACCGGCTACCCACCACCAGCACAGACCCGTCTCAGCCACCACCCGACCAACGTCCATTATCACCACCGCTATCCCTTGTCTCCGCAGCCATCTCGACCCCATCCTGGCGGTCGCCCGCACCCAGCACAGCCCCGGCCACCCTCGCCGTGACCGTCACCACAACCAAGCCCACAACTACCAGCAAAACCCAAAACCCAAATCCAGGAAATAAAAACACTCACCCCTATCCGCGTCGCTTAGCCGCTCCGTCGCCAGGACTGTCCTCCGCGGTAAACCCGCCTTGCCCCAGCCGACGACCCCACTCCAGTTCTCCGCCGCGCCCGGAGAACGCCGAAGCTGAGCCACGTAGTCCCTCTCCACCTAAACCCATCACCGACCACCACCATCCTGGCGCCGGTGAACCACCACCGCACTTTCGCCATCACCGGCGAGACTCAGCGGCCGAAACCCCCCGTTCTCCTTTCCTCTGCGCCCTAGCATCCGCTCCTCCGCAGCCACCATAGACTGGCCGACCGTCGCTGGATCGCGCGCCCACGCCGAGCACAGACCCCTCTCTCGCTGTGCGCCGTGCAAGCCTCCGCCTGCCGTTCCCGTACTCCGCTACCGGCGATTCCTCCGCAGCTCCGTCTCCTTTCTCCTCAACCCCTCCTTCGAACAACCCCGGCCTCCCACTCCGTCGACGAACCCCAAACCCTTGCCGCTCGGCGCCCGACCCTCTCTCCGATCGCCGAGCCGAAACCCTCCGCTCCGCCTCGGGAAACCGACCGCCTCGGGAAACCGACCGCCCCTTTTCTCACGGCGCTCTCTCGCTCTCTCTCTCTCTGCATCCTCTCTCTCTTTTTCTTTTTCTCTCACTCTCTCTCTCTCTTTTAAGTTTTAGGAACAGCTGCTGTGATAGTAGCTGATAGTTGTTGTATTTTTTTCGATTATTTTTTGTTATTTTTACTTTTATTCACTACTTTTTTTCTTTCTTCTTCTTTTATTATTTATTATTATTATTATTATCATTATTATTATCATTATTATTATTATTATCATTATTATTATTATTATCATTATCATTATTATTATTATTATTATTATTATTATTTTTCTACTGTTGTTTTATTATTATAATTGTTCTTTTATTATGATTACTATTATTATTATTATTATCATCATTTTAAATCTACTATTACTAGTTTTATTATTACTAATATAAATAGTATGCATATTACACATATTTTGGATATTAAATTATTTGTAGGTATGTTTTTAGAATTTACTATTATCATTATTACTATTATCATTATTTTGTGGTCTTGATAATATGATCTGTATTTTAGCAATTATACAAATATTTACTAGCTAAATTCAAAAGTTAAGTTCTAACACTACAATATCCTTCTTGATTTATATAAATAAGTTTAGTTTGGTCTAAAAAGATTTAACATTTTTTAAAATATTATTCTAGGATATATTTTAACTAATGAAATATAGTTTCTACCAAAAAAATCTTGTTTTACAACCTTAGAGCTTTTCTTCCTAAAAACGACTTTCGACTTTTGAGTATTTGAAAACACATTTTGACAAATAAATTATACTTTCAAATATCATGAAATAATTTCCAAAAATCGTATATATTTTATGTATTTATCTTTGATTTTCCCTTCCATCCAAGACCAACCCCATTATTCTTATACCCTCTCAAATTCAAGCCTACCTTATGTCAAATCTAACTAAGTTGACCGTTCTGGACCCGATGGAATACTTCGTGTCGTCAACAGAGGCTCCCTTGTGTAGTTGTTGCACCAAAGTTGCAGTTGTGCCACATTGATCATTGCAGTACACCTGGCGTCCTACCAGGCAAGACACCTTGCCTTTACTGTTTAAATTTCTTGCTCAATATCATGCATGTTTTTACTTATTCTAGAAAATATAAATTGTACTTGTAAATTATTATATTTTAGTTGTATATGGCTTAGAGTTAAGGGACCACCTTTGTTTGTGTCGCATTCATTGGCCCGACACTTGTGTATCACGAGTCACGAGTTTCATATAGATCTCGGACGTACGTATCGACTGGCCATCGGTGCGCACATGCCGTGCGATAGGCAATAACTGCTAAATAGTTATGGTTGTCTAGAAGACTTAGCGACTTAGCAGTTATTAGGAATGCCGTGATGAGGATTCAGCACGAGTAGTGCATGGGGAGGGTGAAGACAGTTATTAGGCGCAGGGGCTTTCACACCTTTACTTTTATCTAGATACCATTTGTGACTCAGTCGAGAGATTAGTGGCCGTGCATTTATTTACTTCTCTAGATGCCACTAGTGCCTCGGTTGAAACACAAATATGCCGTGCATTTACTTTCCTCTAGCTGCCGTTAGTGACTCACCCAAGAGCTAGTGGTCGTGCATTTATTTTTCTCTAGACGCCCCTTAGTTCTCGCTCGAGTGCTAATGGGCCGTGCATTTACTATTCTCTAGATGCCACTAGTGCCTTGGTTGAAACGCTAACATGTCGTGTTTCTAGCTTCGGGAGCCCTTGTGTGGAATGTTGTCTTCAAAATGCATTAACACATAGAATGGTTAAGGACCTTTATTTGTGTAGTCACATATACTTTTCTGTTGAGCTAACTTTATTCAGTTTATGGCATGATATTATGTGTCTTGTTACGTCCCTCTGAGGACCTGATTGTCTTGCCAGGTGTGTGCTATTGTCTTTCGCAGGTGTTCTAGCTCTAGCCATGACCACTGCTATTTTTTCGAGGATGGTAGTGGATTTGTCTCTGTCCAACTACATGTACCAAATGACAATTTTATGGTTGATTATATGATATCATTTATTCATATATTTTGTGTGGATGAGATTAGTATAGTTCTACTGCATTTTACAGCTTATGTATTTATACGAGGATTTCCATATATTGGAGTATACTTCGTATGAATACACCTGGCATGTCTACGTTCCTAGTCCTACGTATTTTGTGACTGGGGCGTTACAGCAATACTCCATCATAGGATCGGCGATACAGTATTTTTGTCTCTGTATTGTAGAAGAATCTGAGAGAACGCCGTCTGATGGAGGTGGCTTCCTTCGGGTTCTCGGGCAGGATGTCGTAGATGACGAAGTCAATGAATGGTTGTCTCCAATATGGGACATCATTAATCATCTGAGTGGAATAACTCACCACGAATTGAACGTTATTTTTGGGGCAGACCAGTTCGTGGCCTACTATGTCTACCGATTGATGAGTATGATTTGGCACTGCTAGGGAAGCGGCCAGACCTGCTAAGGCATCGGCTTCGATATTTCGGAGTCTGGGGACGTGTTCGAAGAAGAACCCCTCGAGCGACGAGATGATGTTGATTGCTATTTGGTGATAGGGAATCATGTCTTCATGGCGAACTTCGTATGAGCCCCGAATTTGATTGACGATTAACTGAGAATCGCCGTATGCTTCAAGATATTCTACTCCCAGCTCCCTTACAAGTTGGAGGCCAATGACCAGAGCGTTGTACTCGGCCATATTGTTAGAGCAGGGCTCCGTGAGGGAGTAAGCGCGGTTGATCACCAATCCAATAGGGAAAACCAGTACCACTCCAACTCTGACGATGATGTTGCCCTTAGGTCCAGTTCTCGAAGCGCCGTCGAAGAACATTCGCCATATATCATCGTGAGAGGTTGCATGCGAGTCGACAACCTCATCTGGGATCTCTTCATATATCCTGGACGACTTCGAGTCCGGGTGGGCTGCCAAAAAGTCTGCCAGGGCTTGACCTTTGACCGCCTTTTGTGGGACGAAGATCATATGGTAGGAGGATAGCAATATTGCCCATATAGCGAGACGAGCGCTGAGTGCCCCCAGTTTAGTCATGACGACCCTGAGAGGGTTGACCCATGAGATCACATGTATCGTTTGTCCGGTGACATAGTGCCGTGTCTTCTGAATGACGAACACTAGGGCAAGGCATTCCTTCTCCACAGCGGTGTATTGGAGCTCTGGCCCAATCATCATTCGACTGAGGTAATATATGGCCTGTTCATGGCCTGCATCGTTGTTTTGTGCTAGCAGAGCTCCGAGGGAGTGCTCCATTGCTCGTACATAGAGCAGGAATAGTTTTTCAGCAACCGGGGCCACTAGGACTGGAGGGTTCGACAAATATTCTTTGATGCTGTCGAAGGTCCGCTGGCATTCTTCGTCCCATACGAACGAGATGCCTTTCTTCATGAGGTGGGTGAATGGTCGGCATCGTCCGGAGAGGTTAGAAATGAACCTCCTAATGTAAGCTAGCCTCCCTTGAAGGCCTCTGAGTTCGCGAAGATTTCTCAGGGGACCCATCTCCATGATTGCCTTTGTCTTCTCAGGGTCAACATGGATATCCTGGGCGGTGATGATGAAACCCAAGAACTTCCCGCTGGATACGCCCAGGAAGGACTTCGTAGGTTTCATCTTCAGATTATGCGCTCGCATCAGGTCGAATACCGTCCTTAGATCATGCAGATGGTCTCCCTTATAGCGACTCTTGACGGCGATGTCATCAACATAGCACTCCACCGTCTTGCGTAAGTGGTCCCTAAAGATGATACTCATGGCTCTTTGATATGTGGCACCAGCATTATTTAAGCCGAAAGGCATGACTGTGTAGCAATACGTGCCAATTGGTGTTCGGAATGATGTGTGCTTTTCGTCGTCAGGAGACATCTTGATTTGGTTGTACCCCGAGAAGCCATCCATGAATGACATACGTTCAAAGCCGCAGGTATTTTCAATCATGATGCCCGTGATAGGGAGGGAGAATTCATCTTTGGGGCATGTCTCGTTCAGATTGCGGAAGTCGATGCAGATTCGAATCTTCCTATTCTTCTTGAGGACGGGTACTATGTTGGCGACCCAATCTGGATGTTGTTCCTCACGAATGAAGCCGCTGGCTATCAGTTTGTTGATTTCGGTTTTGATCGCATCCATGATGCCTGGGCGAAAGCGTCGCTGTTGTTGCTTGACTGGCTTTGCGTCCGGCCGAATGTTGAGCTTGTGAAGAGCAATATCCGGATTTAACCCCGACATGTCTTCATAGCTCCATGCGAACACATCAATGTATTCTTTGACAAGTTCCAGCAGTGATTCTCGTTCTTCGTTTGTTAAACTTTTACTGACGAAGATTGGTTTTGGGGAAGATTCGCTGTCGAGGTCGACCTGGATAACCTCATCTTCAGTAGAAGGTTCCCTCAGTTCGAACCGCTTTTCCTATTGCGCATCCAACTGCTGGGCCCACGGCTCTAGCTCGAGGATTTCGGGGATATCTTCGTCTTCTTCATAAGCGTCGACGAATGCCATGTTGACTGACAAGACTTGTCTGAATACATCTTCGATGCTGGTATCAGAGTTAGAAGTTGGTGACCCGGTCAAATGTGAATGCCAGTCACATTCTTCATCTGAACTTTTAGGGGTCATCGTGGGTGTTACATATCCTAATCCACATCGAGTCTTGCTATAGTAGTCCCGTGGTTTGCCAGCCGGGAACGGGGGCTTCAAAGGTAATCGTCGTCCAGTACCATAGTTTAAACCCGACGTCGTTTCCAGATCATACCCCTGTTTCTGCATGAGATATTTAGATTGGGGGCTATAAAGATACAAAGGCAGTCTTCCGGCATCTGATCCGAGGTTGACTTCTTCTATGGTGAAGGGATGTGGATCGTCCTTCCGACCGAAGATGATTGGATGGTCCCCTCCCTCGATTATGCGGTAAGCGTCTTCCGCTGGAGTAAGCTGGATTGTGGTGTAGACATTTGTCACCTGTGTGTGCAGGTGAGTGCCTATACCATGTTCCATAGCGTACATTATACAAAGCTTATTAAGCTCGAGGTAGTTCAAAGATAGCCCTTTATTGATGAAGTAAGGTATTTTTTCTAGGGGATTACATCATCTACGGAGGGAACATCAGTGTGGGCAGCCACATACTTGGCTAGCTCCGGTTCCTCTTCGGCTACCCCTTGTGTAAATGAAGATTGAGAGGACGACCTGGGCAGCTTGATCGTCAGAGGTTCAGCTGATGGAGCAGAGCGTGGAGTTGTTGACAGACTAGCGACCCCCAGTTTGGTACTCGATGTGGGGCGAGGAGTGGCTGGTTCGCTAGAAGTGTCAGACCTTGCATCGGGTGACGACCCTTCTTGGGAAGGCGTATCATCAGTGGCTTGTCGGAGGGATTGAGCTTCTCCGTTTGGGGCTGACCGACTCTCGGCAGTCTGATTGTCATTGGCCCCGTTGTGGGTCTTGGCACTTGGCCGGACCTTGGCAGCCGGATTATCATTTGCTCTTCTTGTGCCGAGAGGCTGATTGCGTCCTTCTGCAGAGTGGCAGTAAGGGGTGCGGACCTGCCCGGTTTGCGAGCTTGGAGGTGGATCGTCAGAGGCTCTTCTGATCCTGTGGTTGTCTCGGTACTACCTTGTACAATTCCTTCACCAAGATGGTTCTTCGATTTTTCGTACAGGCAGGAGTCTGAGTAGTAAGATTCGACCCCTTTGAAGGGATCGATATCAGCAAATTCCGTCCTCACGAAGCCATGTTTGTCGACATATTTGAAGCACTGGTGCAGCGTGGAAGGCACGATCATATAATCATGTATCCATGGGCGCCCCAAGAGGATGTTGTAAGAAGTGTCTGCATCTATGACGTAGCAGGTGACTTCGGATTGGAGGTCGCCAATTTGACACTTCAGACAAATCTTCCCAATAGGGTAGCTCCTGCCCGAATTGAAACCGCTGATGGCGGTGCTTGTAGGCGTCAGGCAATGCATTGGGATGCGGAGATGATGTAGCAGACCCTTCGGGATAATGCTTATGGAAGAGCCAGGATCAATGTGCATCCGATCCACCTTTACGTCGCCGATGTATCCAGTGTAGTATAGTGGGCGATTGTGCAGATTAGTTTTGATGAGCATGTCCTACGGAGTGAAGACGATGTTGGGCATTGCTCCCGTGCAGGCGCTGTCTTGGAGATCTGCAGGCGGGTTTTCTTCCGTGAGGTTGACTTGAGCCAGGTATGCGTCGGCGTTTTAGAGTGCATCGCTCAAAGCCGCACGGACATCTTTGGAGAGTCTCAGGAGCTCGTATAATGACAACTTGGCCGGTGTGTTGGCCAATTGTGTCAAGATATCGAAGTTGTAGGGCTTCTTCAGCCCTTGGGCTGCCTCTTTTCGGAGGGATTTGTCGAAGCGAGTCTCCCTCGGCCTAGGCTTGTCGGTCGTCGGAGGCTGAGCCGGTCCCGGAGCATCAGTTGTAGTGGGTTGATGATCTTCAGCTGGATTGTCAACCACAGGTTGGGATTGCGCCCCAGACCGCGTGACGATGGCTGTAGCTTCTTCGATGTCTGCCGAGATCGTGTGGCAGGACCTGATTTTTCTATTCTTTTTTTTGCAGATAGAAGACGATATGGGTCGAGTCACTTCCGATACCAAGTCTGGATGGATCCACATGACCTTCCCTCGTGATGTGGTGAGGGGCACTAGACCAGCAGCCTGCTCTCGGGGAGGTGAAAGATTAGCAATCTCCATTATCGCCAGAGGGATGGGGACCACCCCGTCTTGAGTTTCCGTCGGAGGGAAGCTGCCGAATTGTACGGACACCATATTCGCTGCCACGGTTACCTCTTCGAAATCGATCGCCAGAGCATTCAAATCGATGAGGTTTTGGATGTACCATTTTAGCTGGTAACAGTCGTGTGTAGTATGGTGGACGTAGCGGTGATAATGGCAGTACTTTGGATTCTCCATCTCTGCCGGCCGCGGTTCCCGTCTTGGTGGAGGAAGCTGAATTCTGTCTCCTTGTATGAGCATGTCCAAGATGGGCTTGACGTGACCGTCCTCGAAGGAGTAAGTGATTTGCGGCCATTATTTGTCTGTCGGCTTTGACTCAGGTTTCTGTGCCGTGTCGGCCACCATAGCCTGCTTGCCCCTGCCGTCCCGATTGTTGGTGGGACTACTCCCATTGTCATTATTGGTGTTAGGACGCTTGCCCTTGTTCTCTCCGTCCGAGATGTGCAATCCCAGCTGGCGAGCCTTCTTCAATCGTTCTTCGGCGCTTGTGACGCTGATGATGAACGTCTTCCAGTCCTTGAATTGACTTTCGCCCATCCAGAGACTGATTATTGGGAGGAGTCTCTTTTGGCAAATTTCAATCAAGGAGGAATCTGGATTTCCAGAGGGCAACTTCATGGCGGTTTGGCAGAACCGTTCGATGTAGTTCCTTGTCAGCTCTCTCTCCCCTTGGACGACGTCCATGAGGGTGGACATGGTGATGTTCTGCCCTACTTCATAGAATCTCTCCAAGAACATGTGCTTGAAGCCGGCGAAGGAGTGGATGCAGTTGTCCGGCAGATTACGATACCATTCGAAGGCGACTCCTTCCAATTCCCCGATGAATAATCGTGTGAGAATGGCATCGTCATGGGGCAGATGGACGGTGGTGACCTCGAAGTAAGTGATGTACCGACTTGCTGAGGTCTTGCCATCATATGGATTGATATTGAACGGCTTATATCTTGGTGGAAATGGAACATCCCTCCATGCAGCAGGGTATAGTTGCCGTATTCTGAGGTCTTGAGAGTTTTCTCGAGCGTGGAACATGGCTCGGAGCTCCTGGACCTCTCTTCTCGCTTTGCGTGCTTCGTCCACGGCGGTGGGGGCCGTTGTTTCAGGAGGATTGTTGCCCGGGT